>JAOANR010000001.1:37810446-38410446 GCA_030278955.1 Hygrophila difformis | reverse complement strand
GTTTACGGCGTGATTTGGGATAGCAAAACTTAATGTCAACGGCTGAAATTTGGACACAAGATAGATAAAGGTATTAGGAACAACTTTTATGTTGAAAAGTTTTCGGTTTGAATTCCCGAAGGTCGAGTTTTAGGCGAGTCTTTGAAATTAGACGAAAATAGGGTTTTTGAAAACCTTTTTTTTGTTACAAGCCTATATCTCGAGTTTTAAACAACAAACAACCACGAAAATTTGTGAGTAAGGTTTTAACTTACTTAGTTTGAGAATAGGGTCGCTGGATTGGGTTTCCGGGCGTCCTAGGGTCATGACGAACGGCCAACTTCTCCGATCGCTTTTTGTTCGTTTTCCGACGGGAAATCGTAGTAAGGGAAAAGGGTTAGAATATGAGTTTCTGAGATATATGGACGAATTAAAACTTTGTACAATAGCTTACCAAGAGTCTAGAGGGCAGGGCTTGGTTCCTTTCGCCTTGCCGTCGCCGGAATACTCGCCGGAAAGTGGTGTCGAAGGAGTTTTGATCTTGGAGAGGGAATTGAGGGAGGGTAGGAAGTGTTTTCTGAAACTTTAGGGTTTGGGGTGCCCCTAGGGTATTCTTAAGCCTTCCCCAAGGCTGAGATCCGATTACCATCGAAGGGGGTGTTAATTTTGGCAAGAAAATCGCCATGGAAGGAAAGTTTACACCTCCGGCACCTCTGGCGCGCTGGTGACGCGCACATAGGCCTTTGTCCGCGCGGAGCACGCGTGGACTGCCCTGGAGTTGCGACACCTCCGTCCGCGCGGTGGCCGCGCGGCGGCGTGCGGAGGGCGCGGGCCGGCCGGACCGGCCGGTTCGGCGGTCCGCGTGTTCTGTCGGGTCTTCCTTGCTTTCCCCTATCGGTTTTCTACGTGTTAGCTCGATTCCTTGGGTCATCTCCGGTTCGGAATCTTTTCCTTAAACTTGTTACGAGTCCGGCTTATCGCTCGCAACATTTCCGTGTCCTAATTAGCCTAGTCTAAATTGGTTCCAACTCCTTCTATCGTCCTTGTGATCTATTTCGTGATTTATTTCGTGACTGAACTTAGAAATTAGTTCCAAGCTGCCTACATACCCTGTGAAGGGATCAAGTCATGACGTAGTTCAAAACAATTTGAATTTGTTTTTCCTCGGGTGTTACAGGGATTGTGTTACCAAAGTCGGGGGTCGTAAATAAGGTTAGAAATCGGCGAAAAGTGAAACATGATTGTAGCCTGCCGAGCCACTCGGCCGTGGTGCGCGACTGCTCCAGACCGCGCGGCCACCGCGCAGCGTTCGGCTTGGCTGCGACCGGACGGGCCATGCGATCCGTCGGACATTTCCTCCTCTCTTTCGGGTTTCTATCCTCCTACGTTCTCGGGCTCGGTTTTCCGGGTCATTCTCGGATTATGATTCCTATTCTAAATTTTATTTCGTCTCTAATTGATTTTGTATTCGGATTCTTGAATCCGTTGAATTTGAATTCGTCGGCTTCGAATCCGTCCACCTTCGATTTCCGTGCAATATTTATTTATTTAAATCATTCCGACTTCACGGTTCTTGGAATTAAAATTCCCTTGCTCTTCGAATTTAACTCCATTTCCTATTATTAAAAGCCCGGATATTACAGTCTACCCTCCTAAGAATCAACTTCGTCCTCGAAGTTGCGTGACTTATTGTGTGATTGTTTGATTGTTTGATTGTTTGTGATGGTTTGATTGTTTGTTGTTTGTTTTTTGTTTGTTTTTTGTTTGTTGTTTATTTGACTGAACCCAGAATTAAAATTTCCAAGTTGCCTACGTACCTTGTGAAGGGATCAAGTCATTATATAGTTCAAACAATTCGAATTTGTTTACAAAGGATACATAATATTCGGGTCGTTACATCCTCCCCCCTTAAGATCACAGTTATGTCCCCATAACTGTGGTTGCATCATCGAATAGGGTCGGGTAACACTCCCTCATGTCTGCTTCTAACTCCCACGTTGCCGTTTCACTTTCATGGTTCGACCAAAGAACCTTGACCATCCTTACGGTCTTATTTCTTGTTACTCTCTCCTTAACATCGAGTATTCGTACAGGAATTTCCTCGTAGCTCAAGTCATCATCTAGTTCAATTCCTTCCGGTTGAAGTACATGTGTTGGGTCGTGCACATATGAAACTTTAGAACTCGTAGTTCTTTTAACATGAGCTTTTTGTAAAATATCCCAAGTTTGAATTTATTAAAGGAAAAGAGTTATGATTCATGGGGAAAGAGTTTAGGGATATATTTCACTTTTTATTACTCATGTGGGGTATTCTGATTTCAAACGGCGTTGTGATTCTCCCCAGCATGAAACTTTTGACAACTTTCATGGTGCAGCCGGGGTAGATAATTCAATCTTGACCTTCAGTCTGTCACACTGAAGATCCCCAGCTTTTGGCATCATGAAACTTATCATAGTTTCATGTCATAAAGCTCCTTGCCATGAAACGCACTCCCACTGTATGTGTATTTTCTGAAAACTCATAGTCCTGGTTTTCAATTTTATTCAGTGAAACCAATTTATGAAGATGAAGTTGGGATTAAGGATATATTATAGGTTGTCACGTTTTTATTGCTCATGTTAAGAACTGTGCTCCCGAAAGCGCACGGTGTCTAAAGTTGCAGTAATTTATAGTAAGACCGGATCGTTCTCTGGAGGATGTGCGATAGAAGCAGGGCCCACGTCGTTTACTAAGATTTTCCATTCGGTTACTCGATTCAAGTTTTGCAATGGTTTCTATCATCTACTTGCCAAAGATTTAAAACAGATTATGAAAGCAATAAAATTATTCTACAAAGCATGATAAATTAAATCTAGAGAGCGATTTAATCTATTCTAAGAAAGCAATAAATATTATGCTAGGAAAGCGTATAAAATTATTCTACAAAAACGAATTAAAATGTGTCAGAAGGGACAGGGAGAAATAATGAAGATTGGACAAGGTTCAGATGAAACACTATTAAACTTCCATTTTAATACACAGATCTTTGTTTGGGATAATCCATCAGTTAGCTAACTCTCATGCTCTCTATGCCATGTTCCCTTTAGTAGACAGGTACTTATGGTAAGAGTTTACATGCTCTTAAGACCTCAATTTCTAAGATACCACAGATTAATAACCCCCCTTGCAATGCCTTGCAAGAGAATGTTAGTCATATGTGGTGGACAAGCAACACCTAACATATCATTAGTTGATATGCCAAGTACTCCTATCGTCCCCCTTGTCACACCCAAAGTCCAAATCTAACCCCAAACTAATCCATAACTCTTAAACCTTTCAACCGGCAGATGCATCTCTGCTTCCGAGCGACCTCTATGAAAGCATTTTAAAGAAAGCGGTAAAGAAAGCAGTAAAGAAAGCATTTAAAAACCTATCGCTCAGAAGTCTTAAAAGATCGTCACAATCCGTTGGTATAAAAGAGCCCCTAGTCTTGGTGACCAGATGCAGATTTAGAACTTTCCAAATATCACTAAGCCACAGGGCTTATAACATTCGGTTAGTTATGAGATACAAACATGAGTGGAACAGGTCTATGAAGGTTTGTTCCGAATGCACTCACTCAAGACTCAATTTTAGGTTTTGGTGGGAGAAGATAGTAGTTGAAAGAATACTCAACCCTACCATAGAAATCAACCAAGGCCTATATGTTGTTCCTCTAGTATTAATTATCACACCTTGTCCGAATCCAAGTGGAAACGGATTCGATGCAACACTTAATACAAGATTTCCAACACACAGTAATTTTTAGAAACAAATAGATGTTTGAAAATCATTCCCTAAACAGGTACTAAACTCTCAATTTAAACACAGATCCTTTCAGTCTAGGAGAGACTGTAATACCCGGGATTTTTACAGCAAAATAAAAATTTATTTCCGAAAAGAAAATAATTTATTACAATAAATTATTGCTCGGAAATGAAACGCCGATAAATTCAAAAACTCAAAATGGAATAAAAAAGGGAAAGGAAGTCGAAGAAATTCCATGAATCGAGTTAAAAGAATTGGAATTAAATTCAAGAAGGAAAAGAATTTTAATTCCAAAAACCCGTGAAGTCGGAAGTAATTTAATCAGATAAATTACTACACGGGAGTCGAAAGACGATGAATTCAAACTCGACGGATTCAAGGTTTCGAATATGAAATTCATTGGAGTCAAAATAAAATTTAGAAAGGAATCGTAACCCCAGAAATGACCCGAAAAGTCGAACCGAAAACGTAGGGGATAGAAACCCGATCGAGAAAAGAAGAAAAGACCCGACGGACCACGCGGACCGCCGAACCGGCCGGTCCGGCCGGCCCGCGCCCTCCGCGCGCCGCCGCGCGGCCACCGCGCGGACGGAGGAGTCGCGACTCCAGGGCAGACCACGCGTGCTCCGCGCGGACAAAGGCCTATGTGCGCGTCACCAGCGCGCCAGAGGTGCAGGAGGTGTAAACTTTCCTTCCATGGCGATTTTCTTGCCAAAAATCCAATCCCTATCGAGGGCAACCGGATCACAGCCTTTGGGGAAGGCTTAAGGGCGGATTGGGGCGCCCTCATTCTCATTTGGACAGAAAACAAAAGCCTCACCCTCTCAAATTCTCCTCTCCAAGCCAAAATCCCTCCGAGACCACTTTCCGGCGAGTATTCCGGCGACGACAAGGCAAACGGGACGAGGCCTCTGCTTCCTAGACCTTTGGTAAGCCATAGATTAATGTTTTAGTTCGTCCATAACACTTAGAAACTCAAAATCTAACCTGTTTCCTTTACTACGATTTCACGCCGGAAAACGAACGAAAAGCGATCGGAGAAGTTGGCCGTTCGTCGCGACCCTAGGATCTCCGGGAACCCTTTTCAGCGACCCCATCCTCATTCTAAGTAAGTTAAAACCTTACTCACAAATTTTCGTGGTTGTTTGTTGTTTAAATCTCGAGATATAGGCTTGTAACAAAAATCGGTTTTCAAAAACCCTATTTTCGTCCAATTTTAAAGACTCGCCAAAAACTCGACCTTCGGGAATTCAAACCGAAAACTTTTCAACATAAAAGTTGTTCCTAACACCTTTTTCTATCTTGTGTCCAAATTTCAGCCATTGACATTAAGTTTTACTATCCCAAATCCTGCCGTAAACTTTCTGTGACAACCCGAACGATTTAAAACGGTGACAGATTTCTTCATTAAACTTGATGCATGTTTTTCACCCATTTTTCGAATGATTTAACTTTGCATTCCTAAACAAAAGTTGTAGATAATTTTGTCTAGATTATGCATATAAAAGTTCACGGATTTTGGTTTTCATTTGATATGTCAAACGGCCGAGTTTTTAAAACTGCTTTAAAATCGTTTTGAGGGCCGCGAGTATGCAGTGAGTTGCACTCGATTTTTGAGTACCAAGAATTCATTATTTCCAAATTCTTAAAACATGAAAGTTGTTCCTTAACGTGTTGTGTAGTTACTGTAAAAATTTCACATCGATTGGTTTTGAAATGAATTTTTAATCGGCATTGCATGAACCTGTGACGAAAACAGTTTTTAAGACAGAGATTATTCCTTGCAATAAACTCGAATTTCAACTCACTTCGGAACCTTATTTCCAAAAACTTAAAACATGAAAGTTGTTTGTGTGTGTGTTTTTGAACTACTGTGAAAATTTCAGAATTTTTGGTGTAAAGACGAATTTTTAATTAAGAAAAGCGTAAACTGCCTCGAATAGGATTTTTCGAACTTGAGAAAACTCGAACTATGAAAACGCGATATCGAACATTTGATGACTTTGAAATACGAACTTTCGAAAAATCCCGTTCACTAGGCTGAGCCGATCTTCATACTATCATTATCTTTGAGACTGCCTCGTTAGTGGTCTCCCTTTATTTGGACTGCCTCGTTAGTGGTCCTACGATTATTGAGACTGCCTCGTTAGTGGTCTCCTTACTATGCCAAAACGGCAGTTGTGCACATGGCCTGCCAGATCGGCAGTGGGAAATACACGGCCTGCCCGAGTGGTAGTGAAACCATTTGAAAGGCCTGTCAAATGACAGTTGATATACATGCCTGTCAAATTGGCAGTAGATACACACGGCTTGCCGAAATGGCAATCGAGATACATGGCTAGCCAAAACGGCAGTCAATACTGATATGGCTGCGGCCGCCGGTTCACCGGCTAACTGATTATGATTTTTGAGATTGCCTCGTTAGTGATCTCTCTTGTGTGGTGTCCTCTTCTTAGTTGCGGGATAAAATATAAAAGACTTGTGTGAGTGTTGATTACGCTTAAATCTTTTGTATCATGTTTTTAAATTACGCATTTAAATTACGTCATTAAATTATGCCTTTAAATTCCGCCTTTAAAATTTAGTCTTTTAAATTATGCATTGTCGTCTTGAATAAATTAAACATGTTTTCCGCTGCGAATAAAATATGGATTTTAAAAGTAATGCATGACAAGTGAATCTTTGGATTTAAACACATGTAACCCCTTAAATTGCTTTGTAAGGGCTTAACTTACTCAGTATTTTATATACTGATAAACCCCGTTGTTCATTTTCCCATTACAGAGTACGGAGCATGATCATGCATCGGGGATCACTTTGGGTATTTAATTATTTGTTCTACATGACTTGCATACGGGCTTGTTAATCCGAGTTTTGGCCATGTCGGCCCTGTATTTAATTTCCGCTGCAACCCATTATTTTTATTACAATGTATGGATGATATTACATTATCATTTTTAAGTAATTCCGGACTTGCTTTTAAAACTTTTTCCAACACCTATAGCCTTGCATCTCTTTAGCAAGCTCGGAGGAACCGTGTCTTGATAGGGAGGTGTGGCGGTGGCACCCCGGCCTGGGTTATCAAATCCGGGGTGTTACAGAGTGGTATCAGAGCCCGGAAATATTTTTAAATTATTATTATTTCTGGCCAATATAGAGGCCCAAGGATTTTTAAACAAATATTAATATTATTTTTAAGTCTTTAAGTACCATTACTATTATTTAAATTTTAAGTTTCATTTCCATGGAACAAAATTTATTTGAAACCCATGGAAAATATTTACATATGCATAGAAATTTTTCCAACAAGTTTTTAAAGTCACGAAAATATTTTTCGGGGTTGGGGTAGCATTGTATAAAGCATACATGCATTCGCATACATACATACATGAATATCGCACTAATTTTTTTTTTTTTTTTGTGAATTAACAGTGTCAAAACTCTTACCTTCAAATTGGTTATGACATTGACTTAGAAGCGTTTGCTTTAAACTAATTCTGCCTCAGTCTTATAATTTGATCACCTAAGTTTAGCATTCTCCTATCTATTACCTCTTTCCAATCCTACCTTATAGATTTTCTTGAACGCTAACTTGCCTTAGATTAGAAACTCATCTTCACGTGTGTTGGTAACAGAGAATGGCACCTAAGGGAAAATCGAGAAAGGAAATCCCAAACAACACTAACGCTGACCTCCCCAACACACCGAACAATAATGAGATCCCTCAGAACATAGAAGGGCGAGTGCCTCATGTTCCCAACAATATGGATGAGCGTCTAAGGACTGTCGAGGAAGTTCTCGTAGTATTAGGAAATGCTGAAGTGCAACGTGCACAAGCGAGTGTACCACCACCGGTAACCCGGGTCAACTACTTAGCCTTGGTAAACCCTTACCAACCACCCCACTACGCCGGCGAAGAGGACCCGGCTCAGCTAGAGGAATGGATACGGACGTTCGACAAGCTGTTGAACGCCGTAAAGTGTCCCGACGGGGAAAAGGTTCACGTAGCTTCATACTACCTAGGAGGCGAGGCGGATGATTGGTGGCAAGTCACCCAAGGGAAACGTGCAGAGTGCGACGAGCCCTACACATGGTCAGAATTCACGAATCTGCTTAGGGATCATTTTTATCCCATGAGCATGAAGGCTGCTACGTATGAGGAATTTCTGACACTGAGGCAAGGAGGAAAGACGGTCCAAGAATACTATAACCGTTTCAAGGAGTTGGTGCGGTTCGCGCCGAGACTGGTGCCAACTGATGTAGAGAAGGCACAGAAGTTCGAGACGGGACTGAACTTATCTATTAGAGAGGTGATCACGGGCGAGCACTATCTTGACCTACAAGCTGTGTATGATCGTGCAGTAGCGGTTGCACGAGTTCAAGGACTGAAACAGAAACCGGTAGGTGGGACTAAGCAAGGACCACAAGGACGATACAAGGGGAATAAGGACCATTCCCGTAGAAACTTGGACCGACCACATCAAAACGACAATGGACGAAACAAGGGGATAGTCTTCAACCATGGCGACTATGCGCCACCATGTCCAAAGTGTGGTAAACCACACTATGCGAGAGGATGCCCTCAGCCTGGAGCATGCCTTCGGTGCGGTCGACATGGTCATCGGCTGCGTGACTGCCGGACGCGAATAGAGAATATAAACAAGAGGGAGGACGTGACCACTCGGCCCAAGTAACCGTAAGAAGTTTTCAAGCATCGACAAACTACATTTATTTTTGAGTACGACTCTAAGAATTGTATCCAATCAAAAATAAATGAATTCAAATTGTTTTGAACTACGTAATGACTTGATCCCTTCACAGGGTACGTAGGCAACTTGGAAATTTCAATTCTGGGTTCAGTCAAATAATAACAAACAATAAAACGCAATAATACAATCACGCAACCAAACAACGACCGAGCTCGCGAGGAGCTAACGCACAACTTCGAGGACGAAGTTGATTCCTAAGGGGGAGAGGATGTAACACCCGAGAAATTTAATTCACATTCAAAGGAATGTAATTAATTTCTCGTGGAAGACGTTCATCCTTAAAGGAAGGTAGATGGAAATACCCCAACATTAAATTGAGCCAAAAGGAAGTGAGGGCGCAACTTCGGGGACGAAGTTGATTCTTAAGGGGGGTAGACTGTAATACCCGGGATTTTTACAGCAAAATAAAAATTTATTTCCGAAAAGAAAATAATTTATTACAATAAATTATTGCTCGGAAATGAAACGCCGATAGATTCAAAAACTCAAAATGGAATAAAAGAGGGAAAGAAAGCCGAAGAAATTCCATGAATCGAGTTAAAAGAATTGGAATTAAATTCAAGAAGGAAAAGAATTTTAATTCCAAAAACCCGTGAAGTCGGAAGTAATTTAATCAGATAAATTACTACACGGGAGTCGAAAGACGATGAATTCAAACTCGACGGATTCAAGGTTTCGAATATGAAATTCATTGGAGTCAAAATAAAATTTAGAAAGGAATCGTAACCCCAGAAATGACCCGAAAAGTCGAACCGAAAACGTAGGGGATAGAAACCCGATCGAGAAAAGAAGAAAAGACCCGACGGACCACGCGGACCGCCGAACCGGCCGGTCCGGCCGGCCCGCGCGCCGCCGCGCGGACGGAGGAGTCGCGACTCCAGGGCAGACCACGCGTGCTCCGCGCGGACAAAGGCCTATGTGCGCGTCACCAGCGCGCCAGAGGTGCAGGAGGTGTAAACTTTCCTTCCATGGCGATTTTCTTGCCAAAAATCCAATCCCTATCTAGGGCAACCGGATCACAGCCTTTGGGGAAGGCTTAAGGGCGGATTGGGGCGCCCTCATTCTCATTTGGACAGAAAACAAAAGCCTCACCCTCTCAAATTCTCCTCTCCAAGCCAAAATCCCTCCGAGACCACTTTCCGGCGAGTATTCCGGCGACGACAAGGCAAACGGGACGAGGCCTCTGCTTCCTAGACCTTTGGTAAGCCATAGATTAATGTTTTAGTTCGTCCATAACACTTAGAAACTCAAAAATCTAACCCGTTTCCTTTACTACGATTTCACGCCGGAAAACGAACGAAAAGCGATCGGAGTTGGCCGTTCGTCGCGACCCTAGGATCTCCGGGAACCCTTTTCAGCGACCCCATCCTCATTCTAAGTAAGTTAAAACCTTACTCACAAATTTTCGTGGTTGTTTGTTGTTTAAATCTCGAGATATAGGCTTGTAACAAAAATCGGTTTTCAAGAACCCTATTTTCGTCCAATTTTAAAGACTCGCCAAAAACTCGACCTTCGGGAATTCAAACCGAAAACTTTTCAACATAAAAGTTGTTCCTAACACCTTTATCTATCCTGTGTCCAAATTTCAGCCGTTGACATTAAGTTTTGCTATCCCAAATCCCGCCGTAAACTTTCTGTGACAACCCGAACGATTTAAAACGGTGACAGATTTCTTCATTCAACTTGATGCATGTTTTTCACCCATTTTTCGAATGATTTAACTTTGCATTCCTAAACAAAAGTTGTAGATAATTGTGTCTAGATTATGCATATAAAATTTCACGGATTTTGGTTTTCATTTGATATGTCAAACGGCCGAGTTTTTAAAACTGCTTTAAAATCGTTTTGAGGGCCGCGAGTATGCAGTGAGTTGCACTCGATTTTTGAGTACCAAGAATTCATTATTTCCAAATTCTTAAAACATGAAAGTTGTTCCTTAACGTGTTGTGTAGTTACTGTAAAAATTTCACATCGATTGGTTTTGAAATGAATTTTTAATCGGCATTGCACGAACCTGTGACGAAAACAGTTTTTAAGACAGAGATTATTCCTTGCAATAAACTCGAATTTCAACTCACTTCGGAACCTTATTTCCAAAAACTTAAAACATGAAAGTTGTTTGTGTGTGTGTTTTTGAACTACTGTGAAAATTTCAGAATTTTTGGTGTAAAGACGAATTTTTAATTAAGAAAGGCGTAAACTGCCTCGAATAGGATTTTTCGAACTTGAGAAAACTCGAACTATGAAAACGCGATATCGAACATTTGATGACTTTGAAATACTAACTTTCGAAAAATCCCGTTCACTAGGCTGAGCCGATCTTCATACTATCATTATCTTTGAGACTGCCTCGTTAGTGGTCTCCCTTTATTTGGACTGCCTCGTTAGTGGTCCTACGATTATTGAGACTGCCTCGTTAGTGGTCTCCTTACTATGCCAAAACGGCAGTTGTGCACATGGCCTGCCAGATCGGCAGTGGGAAATACACGGCCTGCCCGAGTGGTAGTGAAACCGTTTGAAAGGCCTGTCAAATGACAGTTGATATACATGCCTGTCAAATTGACAGTAGATACACACGGCTTGCCGAAATGGCAATCGAGATACATGGCTAGCCAAAACGGCAGTCAATACTGATATGGCTGCGGCCGCCGGTTCACCGGCTAACTGATTATGATTTTTGAGATTGCCTCGTTAGTGATCTCTCTTGTGTGGTGTCCTCTTCTTAGTTGCGGGATAAAATATAAAAGACTTGTGTGAGTGTTGATTACGCTTAAATCTTTTGTATCATGTTTTTAAATTACGCATTTAAATTATGTCATTAAATTATGCCTTTAAATTCCGCCTTTAAAATTTAGTCTTTTAAATTATGCATTGTCGTCTTGAATAAATTAAACATGTTTTCCGCTGCGAATAAAATATGGATTTTAAAAGTAATGCATGACAAGTGAATCTTTGGATTTGAACACATGTAACCCCTTAAATTGCTTTGTAAGGGCTTAACTTACTCAGTATTTTATATACTGATAAACCCCGTTGTTCATTTTCCCATTACAGAGTACGGAGCATGATCATGCATCGGGGATCACTTTGGGTATTTAATTATTTGTTCTACATGACTTGCATACGGGCTTGTTAACCCGAGTTTTGGCCATGTCGGCCCTGTATTTAATTTCCGCTGCAACCTATTATTTTTATTATAATGTATGGATGATATTACATTATCATTTTTAAGTAATTCCGGACTTGCTTTTAAAACTTTTTCCAACACCTATAGTCTTGCATCTCTTTAGCAAGCTCGGAGGAACCGTGTTTTGCTAAGGAGGTGTGGCGGTGGCACCCCGGCCTGGGTTATCAAATCCGGGGTGTTACAGAGACCTAATCGCTGACTATGCTTCTAAGTTCTTAAAATCAACCCCCAGTAGAAGATGAATTAGTCATAACTGTTGATTTTATCCCTTACTCAGATCCGAATTTTATAAAATGATTTTTTGTGGAAATTTATTATGCAACATCTGATTTAAATCAAGACTTCTATGTCCAAGGGGAAGGATCCCCAAAATAGTAATGACCACAGTATCTACATAATAGTATCATGCATACATTTATATGAGAAGTAAAATAAACTACCCCAAAATATATGGTGGGATTAGACAGAATTCAAAACACAGAGATGGATTAGCCTGTGATAAGAAGAAATTGGCTAAAAGAGAATGCCAGAATTAATTGGGGTTATCCGGACTGCAAACATCTGCTGTCCGGGTCCCAAGTATTTCAGATGGAATGATATGTAGACACATGAATGCCTTAAGTGACAGTTGCCGCTGTCACCTTCGACTTCACTATCTGTGAATTTGGAGGAAAACCCACATGTTCTATTACCGTAATAATTATTAGATGACATTGGCATATATCATCTATCATTACTACGACTCTAGATTCAGGTTTGAAATTAAGATAAAGAAAATAAAACTGTATCCGGATAGGAGTCAGCTGAGCAGCTATTATGATCCCGGATGGACGAACCGCCAAGGCTTCCACCGACCACTACCCGAACCATGCAAAATAACAACTAGTAATTAATACTCAGAATACGAGCTAATTATCCGTGTGGGAATATCCGCCAACATTAGTCTGATGTTATTTCTTACTAGCTGTTCATGCACACAATGAAAGGGAAACTAAACAAGGTCAAGAAAATGTTTTTGGCATTGTGTGAGTGTTAATGACAGAATAAGTAGACACTAATGGGGTGAGATGTGTAATGGATAAAGTCAGATGTAGTGGGCCTAGGCCCAATACACCCATGCAACTTACACAACTCGAGAGATAAAATATTTTTGGAGTTTTAAAATAGAAGGAAGAAAGCAATTCGGTCTATTGGGCTAAATGCAGAAAAAGACCGAATTGAGGATGCATGAGATATGAAGTAACACCATACCCAATTAATCCTTGTAAAGTCATGAAGCATCCTCTAATTTGAATTGTCACGCAATTCGGTCTAAACCGAATTGGACAATTCGAATTGACGAAGTCATTCCTTCACTTAAATTTGGCTAAGGCATTTACCCCAAAAATGAAGGTGATTCGAATTGCCAATTGAATTCGGTAGACCGAACTTGGACAATTCGAATTGGTGAAATAGAGAAAATAAACCAAGGCATGAAGGGATGGCATGCATACAGTGTGGTCTCCTAAGTCAATTCGGTCTATAAGAGCAATTCGGTCTGTAGAGCGAATTGCATAGGCCGAATTGCATGGAGATCACATGAAAACAACTCTTTTTGCTATGCAATTCGATCTCATGGGCAATTCGGTATAGACCGAATAGGCAATTCGGTATAGACCGAATTGCCTAGATCGAATTGCATATAAATTTTCCAAGTGAAACAATTAACAACTATTTTTGCCATGCAATTCCATTTTCATGAGTGATTCGGTCTAAACCGAACTACCTCAAATCGAATTGCATGTCTTCTCTCATAAGTGTGGGTTTGGTTTACATTGTGTGGTTTATGATGGATAAGATTTACCTAATCCTTCATTTCACATCAATGTCACTTCACAGCCACACTAATGAGTATTTTAATGAGAATAGACCTAGGTTATGTGGCTAACAGGCATTGGCTTGAACCAAACCTCAAAACTACAAACAAGCAATCGAAGATTAAAGATTCAAGCATAAACTGGACAACTTAAGAACACATGCTCAAAAGCAAGAACACCTACATAATGAAAGCAAATAAAGCAGCAACTGGAAAGCAAGAAAATAAATTCTAACAAGCCTAAGATTATCTAAAATCTAAGAACACTTATTTGAGTTTTTTAGGTGTACAGTCAAGCCACATACCACTTAGCACACATTTATTGAGAATGCAAGTCAACTAGGGCATAATAAATATAACCTAGTTGAAACAAACAAACATTCTACCATTATTGCTAAGGAAAGCATTAAATAGATGCCAAACACTTGAAATGAAAACCCATTTCTGGATTCCTTCTTGTATTGACATCGAAAAGCAGTAAACATCCCTAAAACCATTCATTAGCTTGAAGGTAGGGTTCATTCTAACTACAAAGCATTTAAGGTTTATGGAAATGGCTACACTAAGGGTGGTAACCAGCTTCTATGAGACAAAAACTAAACTCAAAAGCAATAAAACTACATTACAAGCATGAAAAATAAACTATCTAAACTACACTACCTACCTAACCCTTAAGGGGTGAAGAACCTTCTCCTTCTTTTTGTCTCCCAGCAACTGTCCAAGAGTTTGTGTGTCTAAGGATATTTCTTGTGTTGAGGAAGGTCAGCTTTTATACTTGTTTTCGAAACCCTAGGCCCATCATGCATTTCTCACGTGCTCAACTGTACTTTTGAATGTGATTCGGTCTCCTCATGCAATTCGGTTTAGATCGAATTAATGCAGTTCGAATTGCATGAGGTCTTCCTTCTTGTTCTTGAGCTGGAATGTGGTATTCATCCATCAATTCGGTCTATAGGTAGACCGAATTGGCCTTGTCGAATTGAAGATGGCTCCTGCTTGGCTTCTTTGCTTTAAGGCAATTCGATCTATGCAGTCAATTCGGTGTAGACTGAATTGCACAGATCGAACCTCTTCTTTCTGTTTTGTTCCAAGTCTTCTTCCTTTCCTTGGTGCAATTCGGTCTAGGGGTCAATTCGGTTTAGACCGAATTGCATAGACCGAATTGGTTGCTCTTCTCTTCCTCAACACCTCTTTTTCTTCCTTTCTTTCAGCAATTCGGTCTATTGAGCAATTCGATTTAGGTCGAATTGCCTATAGACCGAATTGGTTTTCAACACTTAGCCAAATTTTCAGATTGTGGGATTTTCATTCCTTTTTCCCATCTTTTTGATTTTTGTGGGCTATCTTATTCCTTTGCCCATCTTTTCATTCCTTTTTCTTTTCTTTTTTCTTTTTTCATGTTTTTGGATTTTTCCAGCACAAATGCAACTAAAATTGCATATTTTGTGTCTTTCATTATCAGCTTAATATTTTTACAAACTTGCATCAATCTGTCGAATTCAACTGCTTTCTTATTGAAATAAGATGGGATTTCGATCAAAATGTCCGTCTCAGACACGGAAATGGATTGGAAATAATGGGCAATTTTGGCCATTATCAACATACTTCCGGTTGAGCCATATCCTCAACGAGTTGTGGTCCTACTACCACCGCCTTATCATTCTCCCAACTTAGCGGACTTGGCACTTCCGTCCATACAGTGCTTCGAACGGTGCCATGCCAATGCTGGTAGCATGGTAGCTATTGTTATAGAAAAATTCAATTAATAGTAAATTATTTTCCCAACTACCCTTAAACTCTAGGACACACGCTCTCAGCATGTCATCCAATGTTTTGATCGTTCTCTCCGTCTGTCCATCCATCATCGGGTGGAATGCAGTACTCATCTTAATCTGCGTACGGAGTGCTTCTTGCAACTTGGTCCAAAAGTGAGTGACAAATCTACTGTCTCTATCAGAAATGATGTTATGTGGTGCTCCATGTCGTCGTACCACATTATCAATGTAAGCTCGGTTCAATTAAGTGGTGTAAGGTAAAATGAAATAAGGAAAAACAGAATAAAATAAAATAAAAAAGAAATAATAAAAAAACAAAATTCGTTGCCCGCCGGTGCGGGCCGATCCCGCGTCGGGACCGCGCGGCCGCGTTAGTTTGAAAAAAAAGGGCTCGCGGGGTGCGGTGCGCGAACTCCACCCCATTTCTCCCCATTCCGTGACACTTCCCCAATTTCCTCTCAAATTCGATTCCCTCCTTCCAAATCTCTTTGATTTCTCCACCCCATTTCTCCCCATTCCGTGACACTTCCCCAATTTCCTCTCAAATTCGATTCCCTCCTTCCAAATCTCTTTGATTTCTGTCTCGGTTTCACTAAGTACGGTATGAATCCTCCTCTATAACTTGTTAATTTTAGTTTCTACATCTTGGTTCGTTTGATTTCATGACAAATTCTAGAAATTAGGGCTTATGTAGAAATTTGGGGATTTGTTAGTTTTAGGCTTGACTTATGCAATTTGGTGAATGATTGTGTGACTCGATGTTATATTTGTTGATTTGGATGTGTTTGTGCAATAATGTATACATGTTCTTGGTGATTCCTTGCTAGATTATGAAATTTTAGGAAAAACATGCACATTTCAATTTTAGTCGACAATGTAGGTATGAATTCGAGTCAATTGTTGTTGTTTAGTGCTACATTGTAGACATTGGTTGTTGATTGGGTGATTGTTTCAATTGTGGGCAAATTTTATGAATTTTGTAAGTGCCCTTGGAATATGATATATTGTGCACATAACATGCTCGATGAAATGCCACAAGGATCTCCATTCTTGTTTTGATGCGTTCTTTGCTCGGATTACCTTCTATTTGCTGAGGACGGATAATTAGGCTTGATGTTTTATGGATTATTCATATTGGAAGGCTATATTGATGTTTTTCTGTGTATTCCCGCTTGTTGACTATTATGAGGATTATAGTCTTATATTTGTTTTGGACATTTTCGCAGGATGCTACTTTTTATGTGGGTTGTTTTGGCCTCTCTTATGTGCCCTCCGGGGTCTAAGAGACGGGCCACCCGTCGTGATGAGGCTGGCCCTAGCTCTGCTGCTCCGGCGATGCCGGATATAGATTATAGTGAGTCCGATGAGGAGGAGGAGCAGGGTCCGACACTCAAGGACCTTCCCCATGAGGAGCATCCTCGCAGACATGACAAACATCGGTTTGCGACGATGGCCGCTCAGGAGTTCTACTTCGACGAGCTTCGCAGGAACCGAGCTTATGTTCCGGAGAGAGGCATCCACCCCGATCAGGTGGACGATGACAAGGTCCGAGCGGTCTTGGATCATCTCCAGTGGACTGGACTTTAGCACCATCCCGAGGGCATTGCTTCGAGGTATCTAGCTATGGAGGTTATCGCCAAATTGGCAGTCTTGGGGAGCATAACGACTTGTCTCGTGTCTGGGTTCGTGGTCGATATCTAGACTTCAGTGCTCGGGCGACCAACCTATATCTTGGTCTACCTGACGAGAGCGTGTTCCGGCCACAGCCTGAGGGTCGTATACCCCCTCCTGCGTGGGGTGCCTTATGCACCGAGGTAGCACCACGGACCGAGCACGATCATGAGCTGCGGTTGGCGACGATGGACACTCCCTAGCGTACTCTTGCTCAGTTATGGTTAGGATGCGTCTGGCCGATTACTCGGAGCCACATCGTCATAGACCATGTTTACGAGACCATTCACTTTATCGCCCGAAACGGTAGGGTGAATATGGGGGCTTGCATTGAGGACAACCTAAGGGGTATGCGACGAGGCCGAGGTAGTAGGGTGATCACTCATGTCCATCTCATCTGCGGTCTATGTGCGGCACAGGGGATCTGTACGACACTGGAGACAGATCCGTACGAGCTAGCTGCGGATGACTATTACCTTATTTCGCGCTACACTGCTCGACACAATGCCTTGCAACGCGGAGCTCCTTGGGCTGTGCTTCGACCAGAGCCCGAGGATGGTGGTTTGATCTTGGTTGTTCCCCCAGAGCAGCCACCTCCCATAGTTCCACCGCAGAGTCAGGAGATGACACAGATATTACAGATAATGCAGGAGATGCGGGTCAGGATGGATGCTGGGTTCGCAGCCGGGCAAGCTCGCTATGACGCCTTGGACGCCCGGATGGACTTGTACCAGGCTCGTATGGACACTATCACTAAGAGGCAGTTGGAGTACCAGGCCACCATGTCAGACATGTACGCGTACATGAGGCAGATGGACGAGTACATGCGGCGTCGGTTTCCATTGCCTGACCAGTGATCCTGCGGTCCTCTTCCTTTACATCTTATTTAGGATCCATATTATGCGTATTTCGTTTAGTTGTTTATATGTTGACTGTGACTGTGTGCTTTTCATAGCTTTGTGATTTCGTTATGTAGTATCACTGGTGGGTTATCGGCTTGATTGTCATGTCTTAAAATGTGGGTTTAAGAACAAGTTTTTTTTTTTTTGAACAGTTGAGCTGTTCAGTTTTTTTTTTTAAAATAGTATAATAGGATTAAATGGCATTTTAAATATACGGAGTAACTTATGATATAAACGCTTGAAATTTTATTGCTCAAAAGTAAATTTTATTCGAGTACAAGCCATGATAGCAATACTAGTAATAGATCTAATAATAGTGTATCAATAGGTCCCTAATCCTAGGGGAATAGGTAGCCGGATCCTTCATAGAGGTCTCCTCATCAGGAACTTGGTCAGAGCCCAAGGGTTCCATAGGGTCCATGGACCACTGGGCCTGGTGGATCATTAGCTCCAGCAGCATCGGGTGCAGGCTCCGGGCTATGAAGAATCACACCATCGGCTAGGTTAGCTAGCTTAGTCAGCTCCCACGCCACGTGCCCTATTTGTGCATCTACGTTATTATTCTTGTTTTGGAGTTCAGCCTCTTGGGCTTGGAGTTCAGAGACTTGAACTTTGAGTTGGGTTAGGTCGTGTTGATCTGCCTCTCTCATATGTCCCAAGTGGGCCAGGTTCGCCTCCAGTTGTTCTACCCGCAATTTAAAATTATTTACATTTTGTGGTGATTCGAGATTTGCATTGATCAATTTCATCATAAGGTTCACCATATTCGCATTTGGTTCGGCCATCTAGTGTCAATAAGGTATGTTAGAGTTAGAACATGTCAAATGTAAGCTTAGGAGATGCAAGAATTTAAATCTACATGCAAGTATGCATATGCAATCCCCCCAATAAAAATTTAATTTATCCATGTGTTTTAAAAAAATAAATTTATTTCATGGATAATAGTAATAAAATGTTGAGCCTCTATATTGGGCCAAAAGTAATAAATCTTTGGCTTAAAAATATTGGACTAAGTAAATAAAAATTTTGGTCTAAAAATTTTTTGGCTCAAAAATTTAGGATTTTATAAAATAATAAGTAAAATGACTTGGGCTTAAAATAATAATAATAGTTTTTAAAATAATGGTTAAAAATAATACTAGTTTTTAAAATAATAATAATAGTTTTAAAAATATTCCGGGCTCTGATACCAACTTGTAACACCGCGATTTTGATAATGTAATACCCGAGACTTTTAATAATAGGAAATGGAATTAAATTCGAAGAGCAAGGGAATTTTAATTCCAAGAACCGTGAAGTCGGAAATGATTTAAATAAATAAATCATTGCACGGGAATCGAAGGTCGACGGATTTGAAGCCGACGAATTCAAATTCAACGGATTCAAGAATACGAATACAAAATCAATTAGAGACGAAATAAAATTTAGGATAGAAATCATAATCCGGGAATGGCCCGGAAAACCGAGCCCGAGAACGTAGGAGGATAGATACCCGAAAGAGGAGGAAAGGCCCGACGGATCGCACGGCCCGGCCCGGCCGCAGCCCAGCCGGACGCCGCGCGGTGGCCACGCGGTCTGGGGAGATCGCGCGCCACGGCCGCGTGGCTCGGTGCGATCAGGTTTCACTTTTCGGCGATTTCTTACCTTATTTTCGACCCCCGACTTTGGTATCACAATCCCAGTCGAGGGAAGGAGTATATGGATGGATTGTGAGGGTTTGGCACTCAAATTTTCGTCCAAGATCAACCCTAGGCAGCCCCATATTCTCCAAACTTCTCCCAAACCCGAAAAACACCAAGTTCTTGCTTTCCGACCATTTTCCGGCAACCAAATCCGACCAAGGAGGCGTGGAGAACAAGGATTCAAGGATTTCAGATTTTTTGGTGAGTGTTATTAAGTTTTCCTACATCTTTTTGAGTCCGAAAATTCGATCTAACCCTAGATTTTTACTTTCGATTCCGATTCGTGGCCAAAGGAGGAAGAATCGTGTTGAGGAGATCCATTCGTGACGATCCGTAGATTTCGGACGACCCAAGGACTGTCTAGAACTCATATCAACTAAGATAATGCCTTACATGTCAATATCGGTGGCTTAGGATCGTTCGTAACATTAGTTTTAATCAAAACATAAAAATCGCACTTAAAAGATTCACTTTTGCGCGTTTTCTGAGATCAAACGAAAAACCCTATTTCGAGAATCCGAAATGGAAAACTCCGAACTAGAGATTTGTTCCTAACATCTTAATCTAGGTTGTATCAAAATTTCACGCATTTTCATCAAGGTTTGATACCCCAAAACGCGTCGGACATTTTCTGAGTTGCATGAATTTTTCGAAAAACTTGACAGCATGCCTAGTCGAACTTGATGTACATTTTTCTATCACTTCCGCGCAAACCTAATCTTTGGTGTAAAAATAAAAGTTATAGATAATTGTCTCATAATTATGCCTGTAAAAGTTCATGCATTTTCGTTAAGGTTTGGATAGTCAAAAACCATTTTGAACAGACTGTGTTTTTAAGGAAAAAGTTGACAGATTTTGAATTCAAACTTGATGAATTAATCTGATTTAATCCGTAATGATTTTGCGTAAAATGCCTATAATAAAACTTGTTTATTTTGGTGTCTTGTAAGTGTCTGTAAATTTTCATAAATTTTGGAGGTCGTTTGCTATGTCGAAAACTCGTTTGAAAATCAGTGCGCTGTTTTAGAAAAGTCGACAGATTTTATGTTTTGAAGATATTGTAAAATTTCACTTGCTTCCTCACCTAATTCCGAAAAAACTCAAAATATGAAAGTTGTTCGTTAGCGTGTTTTTGAGTCGCTGTACAAATTTCAAGTCGATTGCCTTGGAATTGAATTTTTAAACTGAAATGGCGTAAACTGTGGCAATGACTTCGGTTGTTATGTTGAAAAACTCAACTTTTGAGAAACACACGATTTGTGAGCTATGTCTAAACAATAAAAATATTTTTTTTTCAAAAACCCGTTAATCTAGGCTGAGCTAGATCTCCACGTGAAGTAGGGGATGAGTGCTCTGTAGGGTGCCCCTCTATCTTGAAATTCATGCCTGAATGGACGAAATGTGAAATACTGTGAAATTGTGCCAAAACGGCCAATGAAAACTAGTCTACGCACTCGGGTGTACCCGGATGGGTTACTCGATGCTCCGGAATGGTACTGTGTATGGCGGGATAAGCGGATTGCTTCGGCAATTCTGAAATTTGATATTTGAGAAACGAGATACTTGAGAAACTTGGTTGTGGCGTCCTCTTCTTAGTTAACGGAGAAAATTAAAAGACTTAGATTTTATTTATTTATTTATGTCACTACTTATGCATTTAAATTATGTTTTTAAATTTATGCCCATGCCTTATTTTACCAATTTTTTTAAATTTAATTTAGCTACGAGAATATGTGTAGTAAATTATTGTCTATAAATGATTCAAACTCACGTTTTAAATATGCATGCTTAAAAGAAAGTATTTTTAATCATTAAAATTTTAAAACCCCTTTATTGCTATGTTAGGGATTGTCGTACTCAGTATTCTTTAATACTGATAAACGTTGCTTTATTTTCTTCTATTACAGAATACGGAGCATGAGCATGCATTTGGGGGATTATTTTGGAAATTACTTTATTATTCCATATGACTGTATACAGGCCTGTTAACCCGTGTTTTGGCCATGTCGGCCCTTTATTTTATTTCCGCTGCATAAACTTGATTATTAACGTACATGGATGATTACTACTCTATTTTAAATTTAAGTACTTTCGGACTTGTTTGTTTTTAAATCATTTTTGAAATATCTTTAGCCTTGCATCTCTCAAGTGAGCTCGAATAAAGTCGTGTCATGCTTGGGAGATGTGGCGGTGGCATCCCGGCCTGGGTTTTCAAAATCGGGGTGTTACAAGTTGGTATCAGAGCCCGGAATATTTTTAAAGCTAGTATTATTATTTTTAAACTATTATTTTAGAAACTAGTATTATTTTTAAAACCATTATTTTTAAAGCTATTATTATTATTTTGAGTCCAAGTTTTTAGCCCAAATTATTTTACTTATAACTATTATTTTAAAAGGCTAATTTTTTTAGCCCAAAAATTTTTAGCACAAATTTTTTTTAATCCAATATTTTTAAGCCCAAAGATTTATTATTTTTGGCCAATATAGAGGCCCAACATTTTAATTATTATTATCCATAAAATGAATTATTTTTAAACACATGGATAAAATTAAATTTTTATTGGGGCGATTGCATATGCATACTTGCATGTGGATTTAAATTCTTGCATCTCTTAACATTACATTTAACATGTTCTAACTCTAACCTACCTTGTTCACACTAGATGGCCGAACCAAATGCGAATATGGTGAACCTTATGATGAAATTAGCCAGTGCCTATCTCGAATCTCAACAACGTATAAATTATTTCAAGATGCGGGTAGGACAGCTAGATGCTAACATGGCCCATCTTGGACATCTTAGGGAAGCTGATCATCATGACATAACCCAACTCAAGGCCTAAGTCACTAAACTGTAATACCCGAGAAATCGACGTCGAGAATTTAAATCCAAAAATTAAAAAATTGGATTTAACTATCGCAACCGAAATAATTCCGAGAGAGCGGAATTAAATATTTTCGGACGATAGCAACTCGAAGAGAGTTATCGGATTATCCAACGATCTCGGATAATTCCATATTATGATTTTTAGAATTTAAAATCATAATATTCAAAAAAAAAAAAAGAGACCGCGCAGCAGGTGGCCGCGCGGTGGTGGCGCGCGGCGCGCGAAGCCCGCGCCGGCGGCCAGAGGTGGCGTTCCAAAACGCCATACGCGTTTTTGCTTCAATTTTCGAGATGATTCAAGTCCAATCAATCCAACTTCGGTTATCAGTTACTTAGGGATGTATTTGGACTCCTTTGGATGGTTTTTGGATGTATTAAACTACCCACTAAGTTGGATTAATGTGGAAACATGAACAAAAGAAGATTCATTGAACCAGGGGCGAACATAGAGGGTGAATGTGGTTTGGTAGGCTCCAATTTCGAGCCTTGACTGCCATAAACCCTTCCACAACTTCCTAGGATCATCAAGGCTTCCATAGGAATTCTAAACACTCCCTTTCCAACCCCTTTTCAGCCCCAAAAACACTCCACCAACCTTCATTTCGAAAATCAGATTTACATGAGAGTGTTGGTGAGAATTGTGAGTAGTTCTTCGGAGTTTGGCGAGTTGGACGAGTTCATCACCAACCAAACTTTTCATCCACAAGGTAAGGATCCCTTTCAGACCATATTTCACTTTAGAATCGAGATTTAAGACTAGAAACTAAGGATCTTTCCTCAACTTGTCCAAATCAAGGTTTCGGAAAAGTAGCAGGCTGTATTGCGGGTTGGAGGCCACCCTTGAGACTTGGATTTGAAGGATCTTCGACTCTAATCTAATCCTAAGTAAGTTAGTGTTGTGCCTTTCAAGTTTTATAGTTTTTGGTTGAGTATTCATGGAGAAACAACTCGAATTCTATCTCTTGTCAAATCTGTGATTTAGGGTTTCTATAAGATAGTTTCTTTTGTTCCTCTTTGTTCGTCTAGATCCGTTCGCTTTTGGAAAAACGTTTCTAAATGAAAAAATGTTCCTAACACTTTGAAGATGATCTCTGTAAATTTTCATAATTTTTGGACATGATTTAGGCGTCGAAAAAGCATCTGGTATTTTCTGAGTTTGTGTTGACAGTTTTCGTTTCATAGAAGCAGTCAGTGTTGTTGTTCGTATTACTCCTGTCTACGGTCGTTTTTAATGGTCGACTTCTTCATGACAAATGTTCATCTATGTGTTAGTTTATCCCCGTAAATTTTCAGAATTTTTGGATCACTTTTAGAATTGTTATGGATTTTTAAAGAAACTGTGGTCGAGTGCAAAGTGATTTCTGTGTCTTTTGAAGAGGTGTTTTCTGAAATGATTTTTTTTGGGCTATTTAGAGTCCAAAATTGGCAAAGCCTATTTCTAAGGAAAATGCTTATTTAGGTGTTTCCTAGTCTCTGTAAAAGTTTCAGAAATTTTTAAAATGGTTTACTGTATTCCCTGGTACGAACTTGAAAACTGCCACAGTGAGTTTCTTCGGTGAAATTGCCTTCGTGCGTTTTGGACAAAATGTGAGTCAATTGCTACTCATTTATGAATATTATGAAATCTGGAAATGTGTATAAGTTTTGAAACTTTGTGACTTTTGATCGAGTTAGATGCCCAACTTTGGAGGGTAAGTGCACTTGGCGTGAGCTCGTTGGGCCGCCCCCTCTTTTTGGTGGCCAAAACGGCGCCAAGTAAATTATGTTGAGTGTTAGTATGAGTCTATACTCCTAGATGTATCCGTATGGGTTATCTAGGGCTCCGGAGTGTGTCTGTATAGGGTCCGCTACTTTCACTTGCCTTGCGGGTTCGATTCCCCAAGGTGTATGTTTTTCCTGCGGGTTCGATTCCCCAGGATATTGTTGACTCCTATGGGTTCGATTCCCTAGGATGTACATTGAGTTCTTGCGGGTTCGATTCCCCAAGGACGAGGTGTCCTCGATCATAATGAACAATGGTAAACGAAGGTATTTGAGTTCTGGAAACAATGATGTCCTCGATGATATGGAAACAATGGTAAAAGAATGTGTTTGAGCTCTTGCGGGTTTGATTCCCCAAGAATGGTTGTTCTTGATCAAAAATGAATAATGATATATTATTCGTATGGTAAAGTGTAAGAATCTTCCGGAATTATTTTTACTCGACCTTCCTTTTTAAATTACAAATTCTATCTTTAAATCTCTCTTCTAAAAACTTTAAAATTTGTTATGCTATACATTAACTTACTCAGTACCGTTGTACTGATAGATACGTTGTCTCTATTTTTTTTTCAGATGTTGAAGATTAGCGCATGGCATTTACATTTGGGATGGGAATTTCCGAAGACTTGTCGCACTTGTTTTTAAATTCTTTTACGAATCCCAAACTCATGTTTGGCCGTGTTTGGCCCTTAGCTTCCGCACTGTTTTAAATTATGTATGTTTGACTTAACTCTGATTTAAACCTTCGGGCACTTATTGAATCGTTTTTAAATTATTTTTATGTATTGGTACAACTTAGCCTTAGCATCTTCTCAAGTGAGCTCGAAATGGTTCGCGTCTTGCTTGGGAAGGTGTGGCGGTAATGCCCTGGCCTGGGTGATCAAATCCGGGGTGTTACATAAACTCCAGGCTCAAGTGGTTGCGCTCCAAAACAAGAACAATAACCTAGAGGAGCAAGTAGAGTACTTGGGGTGGGAGCTGACCAACCTAGCTGATGACATATTTCCTCATAGCCCCCGACCCACACCCGATGCTTGGCCATCCAGCCCAATCGACATATCAAGCGACGAAGACGACCCCATTGAGGATGCGACTACTTATTCACTCTAGACTTAGAGATATATTGATGCACTATATCTATTATTACTATTCTTATTTATTACTAGTACTACTATTCCCATTTCTATGGTTTGTACCCGAGAAAAATTTTCTATTGAGCAATAAAAATTACGAGCATTATAAATTACACAAGTATATTTAAATTACTCTTTATATTTTATTAATATTATTTTTCAAATGTTTTGTTGAGACTCAATCCAATAAACATACAAGGTATTTACTAAAATAAATAAATAAATAATATATGTATGTATATATAATTGTAACACCCCGGTTTTTGGTCACCCAGGTCGGGATGTCACCGCCACACCTCCCTAGCAAGACACGGTTTCTCCGAGCTTGCTAAAGAGATGCAAGGCTATGGTTTTTCAGAATTTAAACATTCAAACAGCCCGTTTATATATAATTTAAAAATAGTACATCAAAGTTGCAGCGGAAAAATAATATTTACATAAGTATAATGCAGCGGAATTTAAATATAGCCAACACGGCCAGAATACGGGTTAAACAGGCCCGTTCATGCAAATTCTAGTCTAACGTATCATTTACAAATAAAGCATTTCCCCAAAATTCCCATGAATGCATATGATGATGCATATTCTTCAGCTCTGAAAGAAACAGGGGAAAAAAAAAAACGGTTTTGGTCAGCACTACGTGCTGAGTAAGTTAACACGTACAAGATTATGAGGTTTCAAAGCCTTTATTTAAATTTAATGAAAACATGTGCATAATTTAAACAATTCATGTAATCGCATACTTTAGAAGACATGGATTCATAAGATCATAGATATAGCTTGCAACGTAACTAAATAAGTTGCCATAAATTTAAAAAAACACAAATTTTCAAGGATTTAATTGGATTCCCTTATCGATGTCTCGTTTCGTTTCTTTTACAGATCACCACCGCTAGGGCTCTTATGTCCGCCAGCCTTACGCCTGGGCTCTTATGTCCACAGGTATCATGGTCAATACAGATCTTTTAATTAGAGTTAATCCGTCCGCTAGCCATACGATCACTGTTTCGCTAGGGCTCTTACGTCAACCTAGACATACACTTGGGCTCTTATGTCCCAAGCCGCAGAGAACATTGACAGTATCTAGCTTAGTCATAACCCGCAATATTTTAATCTTCTTGTTTCGTGTATCGTATTTCAAAGTATTTCTATCCGTTTCAACCTCAAAGGCTAATTCCACCGTTTCAACAAGATTTCAAAATTTCGTTCGGTAAATCACAGTTTACTCTAAAATTCGTTAAAAATCAGATTTAATTTCAAAAATTCCAAAACTTCAGGACTGACTCCAAAACGTCGAGATCTACAACTTTCGTGTTTTAACTTTTTCAATCCGAGATACCTAAACAGGTCAAAAACACTAATTTTCACAGAAGTACTGTTCTGTCCGAATTTCATATAACTCAGTTTAAAGATTTCGAATTCTACCATAGCAATTCAACTCCAAATTTAATGAAATTTTACAGAGATCATCTTAAGACAATTATCTACAACTTTCATGTTCGGCTAAAGATCTAATTCGGCCTAGAACCCTAGTCAAAAACGTCAACAAGTTCGAATCTATGTTCTGTCAAGAACTTCAAGATCTAAGTTTCAGCAGTTCGGTTTGGGGTGGATTTCGTATATCAAATCATCACGAAAATTTCTGAAATTTTACGGAGGTGTTCTTAACATATAGATCTACAACTCTTATGTTCAACGCCAAGCCTAGATCGGTCTAGATCTAAGGTAGAAATCACCAACAAGTTCGAATAAAGAATCTATCGTCGTTTCAAGATTTAAATCTAAAGCAGGCTCCTTTACGATCGGTTTCGCATATCAAAACACGATGAAAAATTATGAAATTTTTACACAACCTAGATCAGAGTCTTAGGAACGTTTTTCGTGATTTAAGTTTTCCCGTTTGAGGTCGTTTAAAGGTTCGGAAAAATTAGACAAAACTGTTGCGCCGTTAGAAATCACATGTTGACAGATTTACGAAAGATTTGATTAAGTTTCTAGATTCCAATATTTTAACTACTCCCAAAACCGTGTAAGCGTTAACTTACAGATTGTTGAGCGTCCGGGATCGTTGATTCGGAGGCGTGGCTTCCAGTCCACCGTTTATCTCCTTGATTCGTCGGGTTCTTCGTTTTCGATCCGGATCGGGGGTTTAGAATAGGAAGAGATCGAATTAGGATTCGTTTTGAATCAAGAACAGGAAAAAGAATGGACAAGAATGGTTCGTATCTTACCCCGACAATCGAAGGCTCCCAATTTTCGTCCAAGTCAGTCCCGTTGTTCGGTTTTGTGCCTCCGACGACTTCCGGATCTAGGGTTTCGAATGTATGGAAGGTCGTAGGGTTTCGTAAAGGTATACGGAGCTCCTAGAAGGTCTTATTTATAGATATCTAAGACCTAGGGCATCCAAAATCTGACCCCAAGGGTCTTGGGTCGAGATATGTTCAACCGAAAGTCGAAAAATCCGCGTTCGGGCGAGAGATTCACGCAACACCCAAATCTGTCATGTGGCGCGCTCTTGGCGCGGTAAACCCCTTGGAGCGCGCGGCGACCGCGCCGTCCTGGCCTGGACTTCGGTCTGGGCCGGGTCGTGCGATCCGTCGGGCGTTCCCCCCTCTCTTTCGGACTTCTATCCCTCTATGTTCCCGGATTCGGATTTCCGGGGTATCTTCGGGCTCCCATTTCCTATCTTAATTTTATTCGGACCTAAATTTATGTTTAGACTCGAGTTATTGAGTCTATCGGTGTCGGGTCCCCGTGTAACCATTTATTCGATTAAATTATCTTCGGCTTCCCGGGTTCTCAGAATCTTGATTCCTTTTTAATTGAAATTCCATTTCTCATCTTCTATGATTCTTTATTCATTTATCATGTTTATTATATTTATTTATTTATTTTATTTATTTTATGTTGCAAATTTCTCGGGTATTACAATAATAAAGAGATAATAATCAAGCAAGGGTACCCTAAACCCTGAACCTAAATCCAAAAAAAAAACTGAACAGTTCGACTGTTCTTAAAAAAAAAACTACAACGAATAGTAATCAACTCCCAATGACCACGATAGTACACCAAACTCCAAACAACTTCCACCAACACCATTCCAATTCACTGAAACCTATTAATACCACTCTTTTATTTATTAGATCATTTTACAAGCATTACATCATACTTTCACAAGAAAATCTAACCTCTTGTGCTTGCAATAGAATGGCATCGAGAGGGAGACCACGTAAAGAGCCCATCTCTCCAAATACCAACGAGGCCCCGAGACAACCCGACTTGCCGATACCAAATGTGGGTGTACACGCTCAAGAAGAGCCAGCAACCCCTGAACCAAACAACGTAGGCGACCGCCTACGTACTTTAGAGGAGGTTCTCACCGTGCTAGGGAACGCACAGGCGAACCAGGGCCAAGCGGTTGCGGTGCCTCCGCCCCAGGCTCGCATCAGTTACCTGACCATGTTGAACCCATATCACCCGCCGCACTATGCCGGTGAAGAGGACCCTGCAAAGTTAGAAGAGTGGGTGAGAACGTTTGACAAGTTGTTGAACGCAGTCAAGTGCCTAAACGGGGAAAGGTGCACATAGCCTCGTACTACCTAGGAGGCGAGGCCGATGACTGGTGGCAAGCCACCCAAGGGAAGTTAGGTGAAGAGGACGAACCCTACTCTTGGGATGAATTTATGAAGTTGCTCCGAGATTGCTTTTATCCCTTGAGCACTAAGGCCTCGATGTACGAGGAGTTCCTATCCCTGAAATAAGGAGGATAAACAGTGCAGGAGTACTACACCCGATTTAAGGAACTGGTGCGATTTGCGCCAAGGTTGGTGCCTACTGACGCTGAAAAGGCCCAAAAGTTTGAGATGGGGTTAAATCTGGCCATCCGGAAAGTGATCACAGGAGTACACTACCCTGATTTGCAGGCAGTCTACGATCGTGCCGTGGCAGTGGCACGCATGCAACAGCTGAAGAGGAGAGTGAGCGGGGAGCCCAGTCGAGGTCCCCAGGATAAGAAGGTCAGGGACAACATGAACGAGAACAATGCAAGGAGGAATGACTATCCGGGAGGACCAAATAGACCCCAGCAGGCAAACAACGGAGAGAACAACGGGAGGAATTATAACCAAGAAGGCCCTATACCACCATGCCCAAGGTGTGTGTCACGGGGTGACCGCTCCGTCTCGGACATCACCCGTGCAGCACCTCGAGTTCCCTCGATACTCTTCGGACACCCGAGGTTCAGCCTTTCTCATCTCCGATACTTCACTGGTTTCGGCCTCCCGTGGCCTCATCAGGGGAACGGGATCGCTCCCAACCAGTGCGAAACCCGACAGTGCGCCTATCCTCTCGATAGACTACTGCTGTGGTCCAAGCACAACTAATTAAAACTGATCCCTTCTGACATTCTCCGCAACCAGTAAGCATCTCGCTCGTGCCGGACCGACGCCGGCTCACATTCTCCTCCAGCTAACTCGATGCACGTCCTCGTGCATGATGGGTGGTACCCATCTCTTCATCCCCTTCTCTGCTGGGGTTGTGTGCAATTCCCGTAGCCTACCCACACAACGTAGCATGCCTCCGCCTTAGCCGCAGTCCGAGCATCTCTGGCCTCCAGCCTGGCCCCCTCTGCATAACTATACGGACTTCTTCCGGCATTCCACCCACTTGCGTCGGGCGCATGGCGAACTTTCACTGTTGCCTGCTTTTGGCCTTCTATGAGCGCTCGGAAAGCTTCCCGCTTGGCCCACTGCTAACTCCGATCATCCCATACTGAAAGAAGGTTTCAATAGGCTTCCACGTAAGCTTCTTGCCTACTCATTTCATGCTCACGAGCGCTTGGCCACCCGTCTCGATCTCATACTCATTGAGTGCCTGCCTACTCTCTCATTGCACAAATGTTTGCCTCCTCGATTGATACGGCTTCCTGCCTACTCTATTCACCTCTGCGATGCGAGCACTCGGCAAGCCTTTCGCCCTTCGGCATACAAGCGCGTGGCCCTCTTCGGATCTCTGCGTGGCAAGAGCAAACCCACAGCTAGCACACATCTGGCTCTGATACCAACTGTCACGGGGTGACCGCTCCGTCTCGGACATCACCCGTGCGACACCTCGGGTCCCCTCGATACTCTTCGGACACCCGAGGTTCAGCCTTTCTCATCTCCGATGCTTCACTGGTTTCGGCCTCCCGTGGCCTCATCAGAGGAACGGGATCAGCTCCCAACCAGTGCGAAACCCGACAGTGCGCCTATCCTCTCGATAGACTACTGCCGTGGTCCAAGCACAACTAATTAAAACTGATCCCTTCTGACATTCTCCGCAACCAGTAAGCATCTCGCTCGTGCCGGACCGGCGCCGGCTCACATTGTGGCAGACCTCACCTAGCGAGGGGATGCCCAGAACATTGTGCGTGTTTCCGATGGGCCGGCTTGGCCATCAGAGGCGTGAGTGTCGCACTCGCCTCGAGAACATCACCAAGAGGGAAGACTTGGTTGCGGGATCAGTGCAACCTCGTAATCAAAACGATCGGGATGGCAACAATCAGGGATTCCGACCCCGTCAAAATCCGAATCCCAACCAGAACCAGCGCCCTAAACAGAAACCGAACCCGAATAACAAGCCAAATCAGCAGGGCAACCAAGGACGCCCTATGGGATGACTCAATGTGATAAACCAAGCTGACGTAGCTGTACAAGGTGACGTGATGGCATGTACATTTCACGTTTTAAGCGTACCTCTTATAGTTCTGTTTGACTCAGGAGCTAGTTGTTCTATTATATCAACACGAGTTTTGCCTGAACTAGATCTACCTAAGTGCGAGATAATTAGCTTATGAATTCAACTACCTTTAGGGGAAGTAGTATCATGCTCTAAACGTTATAACGAAATTCCTATAGTTATCAAGAATGTAGAATTCTTCGCGAACTTGGTAGAATTTAACTTAAAGGTCTTCGACTTTATACTGGGAATGGATTGGTTGGCCCAATATAAAGCGGTGATTGAATGTCAGAAGCAGAAAATCACCCTGTCAAAAAGTAGGGGAAAGAGAGTCATCTTTTACTCTCAACCCCCTAAGAAGCGTTAGAAGATTGTTAACGCTCTCAAGTTATGTAACTTAATGCATAAGGGATACGCGTTGTATGCATGTTACGTTCACAACCTTGAAGTGGAAGGGGACAAGGTTGACAACATCCCAGATGTAAGAGAGTACCCGGACGTGTTTCCCGAAGACATCCCGGGTATGCCACCTGAGAGAGATCTTGAATTCACCATAGATCTCATTCCGGGAACGGAACCCGTTTCCAAGGCTCCTTACCGCATGGCGCCACTGGAAATGAAAGAGTTGAAGGAGCAACTCAAAAAATTGCTGGAGAAAGGATATATAAGACCAACTACGTCTCCGTGGGGAGCACGGTCTTATTCGTTAAGAAGAAGGACGGAGGACTATGCCTTTGCATCGACTATAGGGGACTCAACCAAGTAACCGTCAAGAACAAGTATCCGTTACCGAGGATTGAGGACTTATTTGACCAGTTGAAGGGAGCTTTAGTGTTCTCGAAGATCGACTTGCAATCTGGTTATCATGAACTGAGGATCGCCGAGAAGGATATTCCGAATACAACATTTTGAACTTAGTACGGACACTACGAGTTCACAGTATTATCCTTTTGATTAACAAACGCGCCGGAAATGTTCATGAATCTCATGAACAATGTATTTATAGAACCGTTGTCAATGCGTCCTGGTCTTCATCGACGACATCCTGATCTACTCGAGGAGCGAGGAAGAGCATTCCCAACATTTGCATCAAGTGTTAGGGATCTTGCGCAAGAATCAACTCTACAGAATGTTGCCCAAATGCAACTTTTGGTTGAAGGAAGGAGCATTCCTTGGACACATAGCAACCGCTAATGGATTTTCAGTGGATCCGGTGAAAGTTTCGGCGATAACCGAGTGGATATCGCCGACGAGTTCGACTGAAATAAGGAGTTTTCTTGGTTTAGGTGGGTATTATAGGCGATTTGTGAAAGACTTCTCAAAAATCGTACGTCCCTTAACTCAGCTACTTAAGAAGGGAGTAAAATATGAGTGGACTAGTGAGTGTGAGTCCGCGTTTCAAGAACTAAAGAAACGACTCACCACTACACCCGTGTTAGCACTGCCATCTGAGGATGGTGATTTCGAGGTTTACAGTGACGCTTCAAAGGAAGGTCTAGGATGCGTTTTAATGCAAGACTGGAGAGTCATCGCATATGCATCGCGTCAATTGAAACCTCATGAAGCGAATTACCCGACACACGACTTGGAGTTGGCGGCAGTCGTATTCGCTCTGAAGATATGGAGACATTATCTCTATGGGCGAAAGTGTCGAATGTTCACTGATCACAAGAGCCTTAAATACATATTCACTCAGAAGGAGTTGAATTTGAGGCAAAGGGGGTGGTTAGAACTAATCAAGGACTACGATCTCTAAATTTCATATCAAGAGGGGAAGGCCAACGTGGTAGCTGATGCCCTAAGTCGGAAGACCCAGCATGTGGCAAATTCACTGGTGATTCCGAAGGCATTGTATATAGACTTGGCGAGATTAAGCTTAGAGCTGGTGCATTCAGGCACTGTAAGTGAAGTGCTCAACGCAATGGTAGTCGAATCGACTATATTCGACGAGATCAAACTCGCCCAACCGGGTGACGCGAAGTTGGAAAGGATTAAGGAAAGCATTGCCGACGGGAAGGCGATAGGATTTGCTATCCATGAGGATGGAAGCATTCATTTCAAGGGAAGGTGGTGCGTACCACAAAAATGTGGGGAACTGAAACAAAGATTGATGGAGGAAGGGCATAACACGCCATATTCGGTTCACCCCGGAGGTGACAAGCTTTACAAGAATTTGAAGAAAAACTACTGGTGGCCTAATATGAAAAGAGAGGCAGCAGAGTTTGTGGCAAGATGCCTCACGTGCCAAAAGGTTAAAGTTGTACGTCAAAAACCCCTAGGATTGATGCAACCATTGGAAATCCCGAGTTGGAAATGGGATAGTATCTCGATGGATTTTGTTTCGGGATTACCACAATCACCTAAAGGGATGAATAAGATATGGGTGATTGTCGATAGGCTAATAAAGACGGCCATATTTATTCCAATGAAGCACACTTGGACCATGGACCAATTAGCAAGAGCGTATATTGATAATGTGGTACGACGACATGGGGTATCACATGACATTATCTCCGATAGAGACAGTAGATTTGTCTCTCACTTTTGGACTACGTTGCAAGAAGCACTTGATACGCAAATTAAGATGAGTACCGCATTCCACCCGATGGCGGATGGACAGACGGAGAGAACGATGCACACATTAGAGGACATGCTGAGAGCGTGTGTCCTAGAGTTTAAGGGTAGTTGGGAAAATCATTTACAATTAATTGAATTTTCCTACAACAATAGCTGCCATGCTAGCATTGGCATGGCACCGTTCGAAGCACTGTATGGACGGAAGTGCCGAAGTCCGCTAAGTTGGGAAGAGAATGATAAGGCGGTGGTAGTAGGACCGCAACTTGTTGATGATATGGCTCAACAAATTAAGATCATCCAAGGGAAGATGAAAGCGGCACAAGACCGACAGAAAAGTTATGCCGATGTGAGATGGCAAGACCTAGAATTTCAAGTTGGAGACAAGGTCATGCTGAAGATATCACCAATGAAGGGGGTGATGCGCTTTGGCAAACGGAGAAACCTAAGTCCTCGATATATAGGACCTTATGAGATTCTAGAACGAGTCGGTAATCTTGCATACCGACTAGCCTTACTGCCACCACTGGCTCGAGTGCACAATGTTTTCCATGTATCCCAATTGAAGAAGTATGTGCACGACCCAACACATGTACTTCAACCGGGCGGAATTGAACTGGATGATAACTTGAGCTACGAGGAAATCCCGGTACAGATACTCGATGTTAAGGAGAGATTAACGAGAAATAAGACCGTAAGAATGGTCAAGGTTCTTTGGTCGAACCATGAAAGTAAAGCAGCAACATGGGAGTTAGAAGCAGACATGAGGGAGCGCTACCCGACCTTATTCCAACATGATGCAACCACAGTTATGGGGACATAACTGTAATCTTAAGGGGGGAGGATGTAACGACCCGAATATTATGTATCCCAAATAAACAAATTAGAATTGTGTTGAACTACGTAATGACTTGATCCCTTCACAGGGTATGTAGGCAACTCGGAAATTTCAATTCTGGGTTCAGTCAAACAATCAACAATCAAACAATCAACAATCAAACACCCAACAATCAAACAATCAAGCAATCAACAATCAAACAATCAAACAATAAGTCACGCAACTTCGGGGACGAAGTTGATTCTTAATGAGGATAGACTGTAATACCCGGGAATTTTAATAATAGGAAATGGAATTAAATTCGAAGAGCAAGGGAATTTTAATTCCAAGAACCGTGAAGTGGGAAATGATTTAAATAAATAAATCATTGCACGGGAATCGAAGGTCGACGGATTCGAAGCCGACGAATTCAAATTCAACGGATTCAAGAATCCGAATATGAAATCAATTAGAGACGAAATAAAATTTAGGATAGAAATCATAATCCAAGAATGGCCCGGAAAATCGAGCCCGAGAACGTAGGAGGATAGAAATCCGAAAGAGGGGACGAAAGGCCCGACGGATCGCACGCCCCCGCCCGGTCTGACCGCAACCCAGCCGGACGCCGCACGGTCTGGGGAGATCGCGCGCCACGGCCGTGTGGCTCGGGAGACTGCGATCAAGTTTCACTTTTCGGCGATTTCTTACCTTTTTTTCGACCCCCGACTTTGGTAACACAATCCCAATCGAGGGAAGGAGTATATGGACGGATTGTGAGGGTTTGGCACTCAAATTTTTGTCCATGATCAACCCTAGGCAGCCCCTTATTCTCCAAACTTCTCCCAAACCCGAAAAACACCAAGTTCTTGCTTTCCGACCATTTTCCGGCGACCAAATCCAACCAAGGAGGCGTGGAGAACAAGGATTCAAGGATTTCAGATTTATTGGTGAGTGTTCTTAAGTTTTCCTACATCTTTTCGAGTCTGAAAATTCGATCTAACCCTAGATTTTTACTTTCGATTCCGATTCGTGGCCAAAGGAGGAAGAATCGTGATGAGGAGATCCGTTCGTGACGATCCGTAGATTCTGGACAACCCAAGGACTGTCAAGAACTCATATCAATTAAGATAATGCCTTACATATCAATATCGGTGGCTTAGGATCGTTCTAACATTAGTTTTAATCAAAACATAAAAATCGCACTTAAAAGATTCACTTTTGTGCATTTTCTGAGATGGAACGAAAAACCCTATTTCGAGAATCCGAAACGAAAAACTCCGAACTAGAGATTTGTTCCTAATATCTTAATCTAGGTTGTGTCAAACTTTCACGTATTTTCTTCAAGATTTGATACCTCAAAACGCGTCGGACATTTTCTGAGTTGCATGAATTTTTCGAAAAACTTTACAGCATGCCTAGTCGAACTTGATGTGCATTTTTCTATCACTTCTGTTCAAAACTAATCTTTGGTGTAAAAATAAAAATTGTAGATAATTGACTCAAAATTATGCCTGTAAAAGTTCATGCATTTTCGTTAAAGTTTGTATAGTCAAAAACTATTTTGAACAGACTGTGTTTATAAGGAAAAAGTTGACAGATTTTGAATTCGAACTTGATGAATTAATCTGATTTAATCCGTACTGAGTTTGCATAAAATGCCTCTAATAACACTTGTTTATTTTGGTGTCTTGTAAGTGCTTGTAAATTTTCATAAATTTTGGAGGTCGTTTGCTATGTCGAAAACTAGTTTGAAAATCAGTGCGTTGTTTTAGAAAAGTTGACAGATTTTATGTTTCGAAGAGATTGTAAAATTTTACTTGCTTCCTCTCCTATTTCGAAAAAACTCAAAATATGAAAGTTGTTTGTTAACATGTTTTTGAGTCGCTGTACAAATTTCAAGTTGATTTCCTTGGAATTGAATTATTAAACTGAAATGGCGTAAACTGTGGCAATGACTTCGGTTGTTATGTTGAAAAACTCGACTTTTGAGAAACACACAATTTGTGAGCTATGTCTAAACAATAAAAACATTTTTTTTCAAAATCCCATTAATCTAGGATGAGCTAGATCTCCACGTGAAGTAAGGGGTGAGTGCTCTGCAGGGTGCCCCTCTATCTTGAAATTCGTGCCTGAATGGACGAAATGTGAAATACTGTGAAATTGTGCCAAAACGGTCATTAAAAACTAGTCTACACTCTCGGGTGTATCCGAATGGGTTACTCGAGGCTCTGGAGTGGTACTGTGTTTGGCGCGATAAGCGAATTGCTTCGGCAATTCTGAAATTTGATATTTGAGAAATCCCGGCCTGGGTTATCAAAATCGGGGTGTTACAGATAACCCAGGCCGGGATGCCACCTCCACACCTCCCAAGCAAGACACGACTTATTCGAGCTCACTTGAGAGATGCAAGGCTAAAGGTATTTCAAAAATGATTTAAAAACAAACAAGTCCGGAAGTACTTAAATTTAAAATAGAGTAGTAATCATCCATGTACGTTAATAATCAAGTTTATGCAGCGGAAATAAAATAAAGGATCGACATGGCCAAAACACGGGTTAACAGGCCCATATGCAGTCATATGGAATAATAAAGTAATTTCCAAAATAATCCCCCAAATGCATGCTCATGCTCCGTACTCTGTGATAGAAGAAAATAAAGCAACGTTTATCAGTATTAAAGAATACTGAGTAAGACAATCACTAACATAACAATAAAGGGGTTTTAAAATTTAATGATTAAAAATACTTTCTTTTAAGCAGGCATATTTAAAACGTGAGTTTAACTAATTTATAGACAATAATTTACAACACATATTCTCGTAGCTAAATTAAATTTAAAAAAATTGATAAATTAAGGATGGGCATAAATTTAAAAACATAATTTAAATGCATAAGTAACGACATAAATAAATAAATAAAAATTCTAAGTCTTTTAATTTTCCCCCGTTAACTAAGAAGAGGACGCCACAACCGAATTTCTCAAGTATTACGTTTCTCAGATATCAAATATCATAATTGCTGAAGCAATCCGTTGATCGCGCCATACACAGTACCACTCCGGAGCCTCGAGTAACCCATTCGGATACACACGAGAGTGTAGACTAGTTTTGAATGGCCGTTTTGGCACAATTTCACAGTATTTCTCATTTCGTCCATTCACGCACGAATTTCAAGATAGAGGGGCACCCCACCCCCTACTTACCATGGAGATCTACCTCAGTCTAGATTAACTGGTTTCTGAAAACGTTATTTTTTTATCGTTTAGATATAGCTCACAAATCGTGTGTTTTTCAATATATCAACCAAAGCCATTGCCACAGTTTACGCCATTTCAGTTTAAAAATTCAATTTAAAGGCAATCGACATGAAATTCGGGCAACGACTAAAAAACATGCTAACGAACAACTTTCATGTTTTCAGTTTTTTGAAATTAGGTGAGGAAGCAAGTGAAATTTTACAATCTCTTCAAAACAGAAAATCAGTCAACTTTTCTAAAACAGCGCACTGATTTTCCAACGAGTTTTCGACATAGCAAACGACCTCCAAAATTTATGAAAAGTTACAGGCTCTTACACAAAACCAAAATAAATAGGTTTTATTGAACATTTTAGCCATAATCATTATGGATTAAATCAGATTAATTCATCAAGTTCGAATTCAAAATCTATCTACTTTTTCCTTCAAAACACAGTCTGTTCAAAATGGTTTTTGACTATCAAAACATTAATGAAAATGCACGAACTTTTACAGGTATAATCTTGAGTCAATTATCTACAACTTTTATTTTTACACCAAAGATTAGTTTTGACTGGAAGTGATAGAAAAATACACATCAAGTTCGACTAGGCTTGCAGTCAGGGTTTTGAAAAATTCATGTGAACTCAGAAAATGTCCGATGGGTTTTTTGGGGTATCAAATCTTGATGAAAATTCGTGAAATTTTTATACAACCTAGTTTACGATGTTAGGAACAAATCTCTAGTTCGGAGTTTTTCATTTCGGATTCTCGAAATAGAGTTTTTCGTTTGATCTCAGAAAACGCGCAAAAGTGAATCTTTTAAGTGCGATTTTATTGTTTTGATTAAACTAATATTCCGAACGATCCTAAGCCACCGATATTGATATGTAAGGCATTATCTTACTTGATATGATTTCTAGATGGTCTCGGGGTCATCCGGAATCTACGGATTGTCACGAACGGATCTACTCAACACGCTTCTTCTTCCTTCGGCCACGAATCAGAATCGAAAGCAAAAATCTAGGGTTAGATCGAATTTTTTGACTCGAAAAGGTGAAAGAAAACTTAACAACTACTTACCAACAATCTGAAATCCTTGAATCCTTGTTCCACACGCCTGCTTGGTCGGATTTCGTCGCGGAAAATGGTCGGAAAGCAAGAATTTGGTGTTTTTCGGATTTGGGGAAGCAAAGAGAGAATTTGAGAGGAGAGGGGCTGCCTAGGTCGAATTTAGGGTGAATTTTGAGTGTCAAATCCTCACAAATCCATCCATGTACCCCTTCCCTCGACTGGGATTTTGTTACGAAAATCGGGGGTCGAAAATAAGGTAAGAAATCTCCGAAAAGTGAAACATGATCGCAGCCTACCGAGCCACGCGGCCATGGCGCGCAATTGCTCCAGACTGCGCGGCTACCGCGCGGCGCCCGGCTTGGCTACAGCCGGGCCGTGCCGAGCGATCCGTCGGGCCTTTCCTCCTCTCTTTTGGGTTTCTATCCTCTACATTCTCGGGCTCGATTTTCCGAGTCATTCTCGGATTATGATTCCTCTTCTAAATTTTATTTTGTCTCTAATTGATTTCGTATTCGGATTCTTGAATCCGTTGAATTTGAATTCATCGGCTTCGAATCCGTCGACCTTCGATTCCCATGCAATGATTTATTTATTTAAATCATTTCCGACTTCACGGTTCTTGGAATTAAAATTCCCTTGCTCTTCGAATTTAATTTCATTTCCTATTATTAAAATCTCGGGTATTACATTGAGGTGCCGACCCTCACTATGCCATTCCCCGAATGCTTATAATTCCAATTCCACGTCGTGAGCCTTTCTTGTTTTGCGTTGTCCATGAAGTGCTTCAGGACGTGATTCACTTTTCCTTGTTTAATATTATTTAGGACTTATTTAATTATTGTAATGGGTTGATTAAGGTTTGCCTATATATATGGCTTCCCATGTAATTAAGGTTTGCCTATATATATGGCTTCCCTCACTTTGCTACTCACCTTTTGAATGAATTAATTATTGAACATTTGGAGAGTGAATTTCTCTGTTTGAAAGGTCAACCATGAGTTCTTCCACATCGGTTGAATTCCTTTTAAGCATTTGAGATGTGCTCGATCGTATTGACACCTTGAGGATATCGATTGAGGGATTAGACGAACACACGTGTGTAAGTAGAATCCAAGATTGATTATCCGACTTGGAAATCTCATATATCCTTTTTATTTTTGTTTCCTTGATTTTCATCTTCAAAAATCGTATCGAATCCGATCCATGGCATCTTTTGGTATCAGAGCCTAGATTGGATGGATTTCACCATTCCATTTCATCTCAAAAACTCAAAAACTCCAAAAAAAATAGCCCACTGTTTACTGTTCATGAAAATCCGTTTTGCTCAGTTATGATTATCTGAATTATGAGTCCATATTCGGTTTTATTGGATTGTTTACACTCAAAATCATATAAAATCCAAAATTTTTGGCCAGGGAATCAATTTCTATGAATTTTTTAAGTTCTTGGCCATTATTTCACCAAAAACTTTTGTTCATCCATTGTTTGAGTTGATCGTGTGTTTCACCCCTCACCACTTGGAAACATCTTCCATTTGGTAATTTATTCCATCCATTTTGAGGGGTTATGCTGCCCAAATTTTTCCAATCCCACCATCTTCATCAAAAACTCCTTCAAAAACCCTAGAAAAGGTGTTGCTGTCCACCATTTTGATTTTCTGGAAATTACTCATTCCGTTTTTGGCAAATCTTAGCTCATAATCATCATCTCATCTCAAGAGCTTTCCTTTGGTATATGATTCGTCCATTTTGGTGAAGATTTGAGCACTTTGCCATTTTCTCTAATCATCATCTTCTTCCTTGAGCCATTTTGAGTTTTCTTGTGATTTTGTTGGTTTTACTCACTGTTTGGATTTTGTATGCATTGATGTTGGTTTGTAAGCTTAATTGGTTAGTTGCAAAATTAATCCGAGAGAGTTGAGTGTATTTGAGTGTTGGGTTAAGTTTAGTGTTTGTTCTTAGAGTTTGAATGTTCTTGGAGTTCCTCCTTGTTCTTCATATCTTCAACCAATCTTCAAACAATCTTCATGATGTTCTTGAAGGATACTTTTTGATCCATAAAGTGAATTGAAAGGATGTTTTGGGAAATTAAAGGATGGCAGCCAGGTACAAGCTCATTAATTGGGAGAAAGGGACATTGTTGGATTATTTGTCTTCATCCGAGAAAGAAATCCCTAGCTGCTAAAGTTGCTTGATCCAGTTTGGGCAGATTGGGAAAGAAACAAATAGTGTATGTGCACCAAAAGGAATTTGCAAGTATCTCATTACAATTGTAATTCAAACTCACTGGGGCCCGCAAGAAGGTTGACCGAGTTACCACATTGTGAGCTCCAATGTGAACACACTCTTGCCAACCACTTGATTTTGCCCGAAGTCGTGGAACAGTAACCAACTACCCGACTTGGGGGAGATTTTCAGCAATTGAGCCAAAGCCAATTTCAACAAGTGTGTTTTGCAAGAAAAAAAAATTTGAAGGATTGGGAATTTATTACTGTGCGCTTTCACTGATTTAAATCACGAGCAATTAAATTGTAAGTTCCGAGTTGAAGTTCCGTCAGGGTCTATAACTGACATTGGAATTCCTCGAATAACAAGTGCTTTTCACTTTGCTCCACTGATTTATATTACAAACCACAGATTGGAGTTCCTCAACAGTAAGTGAGACTCGGTTGTCAGACAACTTAGTTTTATTTATTTCTGGGTTTGCGTGTGAGGCATATACTGTGTGATTCCGAGTGTTTTATTTTGTGAGGTTTATCTTTACACTTTAAAATTGCGAGGAATCGGATTTAACTGCTTGCAGGCTGATTAATAGTGCGAACCATAAATTGTGCATTGCAATCACACACAGATCTGTGCTTTTCATTGATAGAGTCGAACATTGCATTCTGATTCTTGCACTGTGCGTCCCATATTTTATTTCTCTTACCATCTGATTGTTGGTTAATACGATTGAGCACTACCCGGTTAATTGGAACCAACTGGTGGAGAATTCGGACCTACAGAGAGATACAATTTGTTTTTCTAAAATGGTAGGGACTGATAATGCTGAACTGATAAATTTTCTAAGAAACATGAAGCAATATTTTGATACTAAACCTGAAAGAATGGAAACACAGACGGATTCCATGAATAAAGAAATGAAGGAAATGAAGACAGAAATTAAGTCAAATTGGACATGAGCAAAAATTTCAAGAAGGTGAACCATAAAATTGAGAAGGAAAATGTCAGTCTCTCTTCAGAGCTGCATGGGAAGCTGCACAAGGTTCCTACTGATGGTAACCAAATGACCGAAGTTTTAGTGCAAAGGATTGATCAGAGAATTGACGAAGTTACTGATGACTTCGAATGAAGACTGGATCAACTTGCCACAGAGTTTGCAAGAGCTTTAAATGTGCAAGTGGATCACCGTATTGGGATTCTATCCGCTAAGCTTGATGGTAAACTTGAATTTCTTGTGGAAGAAATGGAACAACAAGCTACCGATTTACAGGAGCACATCATAGTCTCTACCACTGAAGTTGGGCTTAAGTTGGATGCAACAACATCATTCCTCTAGGAATTGTTCAAAGACTTTGCTGCTCATCATGATCAGAAGATAGCAAAAAGGATTAAAAATCTCTTCTGTCAATCTGAGAAGGACTTAAGTGCTACTATGGAAGATCAAATTGAGAAGATAGAAGGACAAATTGAAGGAAAACTGGAGTATGAATTGGAGCAACTGGGAAACACACTTGAAGAGAAAATAGCTGAGCGAGCTGAAGAAGCACTGAGTACCGATCTACGCTAGTCGTTCCTCAGAAATTTAAAAATTAATTGCTCAATTCAGGGCTGCATTATTTATTTATGAAATTAATGCTTTATCTGAAAGATTCACTGCTAAACTTAAAAATTTTGCAGGAGAGGTAGATCATCGGCTTGAGGATCCACAACATAGTTATGAGCAAGTTATGGAAACAGTGAAGCAAGAACTGCAATACAAGCTAGATGCAGAGCTTGAAGAAATCCTGAAGGATGATTTTGGCAATACACGGAAGTGCAAACCTCTTGATCTAGACCCTCCACCACCTCGTGATCAAGAGCCTCCACCATCCCCGATCTAGAACCCACATTGACAGATATATTCGAGATGATATATTTGTGTGCCGATAATGCCAAAACAACCACGAAAGCAGACATGGATGCTCTTAAACTATCACCAGGGCAATTAAAAACTCATGAAGAAGCTGAACGAACCAAGAGGAAGGGAAAGGAGATCGTTGAGATCCCTGATAAACCGAAGGAGCCAGGATTAATTGTTGAGGAAGACCGAGCACGTTCCTCATTTGTGGTTATTCCATTCATCGATCACGCAAGGGGAGCTGAACCAGTGACAGCCGAAACGAAAGTAAGGGAGCACCTCTTTAACGGTCATTGCACTATTTTTAATGAACCATGTTATTTAATTGTAAATAGTGGAAGTTGTGTAAACATAGTGAGTTTGTACACTGTTCGCAAGTTGCGGATACCGGTTGATGAACATCCGGAACCATATCGACTACAATGGGTCAATAATCATAGATTCGCAAGAGTTGGAAAAAGGGCCAAGGTCCCTATCAACATCGACCCGTATGAAGATCAAATTCTCTGTGACGTCATGCCGATGAACACATGCCATGTCATTCTAAGACGTCCCTGGCTTTATGATTAATATGCTCAATATTTCGCGCAGGAGAGTTTAATTTTCTTTAAGCATGAAGGCGCGAAGCATTTTATCTATCCACAATCCCCAGCCACTGCTAAAGCAGATCGAGAGAATTTAATGCAGCAGATTCATGAAGAGGAAGAATCCTATCAGGCCCGCATGCAAAGACCGCCTCGAAGGGCTAGCACCAAAGGAAAAGAAGCCGAATCCAGCTCAACCAAACACTGTTCATTAATTATTCCAAGATCTGCAGATGACCTTTTGTGTCATGAATTTTCTGAATTTAATTTCTCAAATTTTTATGATGACACTGAATTTAGTTTGGTTAATATTATTGTTGGCACTGATAAAAGTCAAGATGACACATTTCAGAGCAAATCAGGTGAGATTGTTCCAAAATTTGATAAAATCAATTTATCTGATAATTATTACTATTTTTGCAGGAATTGGAAGTCGCAAGCCAAGAAGGGCGTCAGTCTGGAAATCAAATTGGAAGGCGAATCGGAAGAATACCTCTGCATTTTGGATCACATTTCTGATGATTTTATTGATAAATTTTATTTTACGAAATTGATACAAAAATGCAGTACTTATGCAATTTCAGTTTGTGCAGGGTTCAAGTTTGTGGTTGATCCTATCGATGTAATTTCTCACCCGGCTTTAGAGTCCAAAGCTTTTAAGGGAGAGAAGATGGCATGAACGCCCGGATCAACCGAATATATAATCCGAACCGATGTCCAAGTGGGCCTAGCATAACTAAATTGAAGAGGAGAAATCTTGGCCCAATCCATTTTAAAGCCCTATCCTATTTCAGCCGTGACCTATCAGCCTCATACCACCCCATCGAGCCCATTGTCAAAATATATGTTCCGGTCCAATTACAAGAGGCCCAAAATTTGATCAAATTCCAAGAGATGAGAGGAGCCCAAAAAGTTGCAACCGGCCCAAGACCCCCTTGCCCAATCCAAGGCATGGTCCAAAAGCATGAACTCTGGCTCAGATCGGCGCTCGCAGCTCCTTCCTCATCGCTAGCTCCGCCCTTCGTCTCCCTGCCTCCGTATCGCCATCTCCGACAACCACAATGCAACGGCGAAGTTACAGCCGCCGCTACCATTTCTCTGACCTTCCTCCTTGCATCTACGATCAGTCTCCATGGCCTCTTTCTCCTCCGCTCCTTTAACGGCGAGTTCTTCTTCTCCGGCAATTATCTTCACGACGGGCTACTTCCATCCGACCTCCACCGCCGATCGACTGTTTCCCATCATCTACTTGGAACAGTAGTGAGTCTCTGGAGAGCTCCATCGTCTCCGCAGGTCCTGTGTCACCACTGCCGCGGCTCCGGTCATCTTCTCCACCATTCCGATGAAGTTCTTCTCAAAGGAAACCCTCATTTTATTCTTGGAGCACCTCCGGCAACTTCCCAATGAAGCTCCATTCGGGCGATAAAACCCTTCCCGACGTCATCTCCATCGTCACCTTGTTTGCCCCGAAAGCCGTTACATCGACGAAGAACAAAACCCCGATTCGCCGCCACAAATTCCATGTCAGGCACCATACTCGTGTCCAGCCATTCCTCCCCCACTCCGGCGAACTCCTCCACGGTCGTCGCCCATCGTCTCCACCGGAAGAAAGCTCTGACCGAAGCTCCGTCGCAATTCTCCCATGGACGACGCAAGCCATGCCCTTCCTCAGAACGCCAAGCTGCCTCACGACGTCCATTGTTCGGCACGCGTCGTCCCCTTCCCTTTCATGTCATAAGCGGCCCGTGTCGTCCGCCAATCCCATTTCAAATCTCCTTGTGCACATTGATGGAAGATCCCGCGAGCTGAGGTCCCGTAGCTTAATAATATTTAAATCCCAACTGCTGGACCTTGAGGTCCCATCCCTCACTATGCAATGCCCTGAATGCTTGTAATTCTAATTCCATGTCGTGAGCCTTTCATGTTTCGCGTCGTCCGTGAAGTGCTTCACGATGTGATTCACTTTGCCTTGTTTAATATTACTTAGGACTTATTTAATTATTATAATGGGTTGATTAAAGCTCCTAATTATTTGTTTAGTCTTTTTATCCATGTAATTAGGGTTTGCCTACATATATCGCTTCACTCACTTTGCTACTCACCTTTTGAATGAATTAATTATTGAACATTTGGAGAGTGAATTTCTTTGTTTGAAAGGTCACCCATGAGTTCTTCCACATCGATTGAATTCCTTTTGAGCATTTGAGATGTGCTCGATCGTATCAACACCTTGAGGATATCGATTGAGGGATTAGACGAACACACATGTGTTAATAGAATCCAAGATTGAGTATCCGACTTGGAAATCTCATCTATCCTTTTTATTTTTGTTTCCTTGATTTTCATCTTCCAAAATCGTATTCAATCCGATCCATGGCAGGTGCCATGTCTAATCAATCTCACTGCCTCAAGGGAATCAGAAAGACAACACACTTCTCCAGACCCAGGGCTATAAGTTGTTTCAACCCATTTAACACACCATGTAGCTCAACAACAGTGTTAGTTGCAACTCCAATATAGCCCGAAAAACCATCAACCCAATGACCATCACCCTTGCGAATAATACCTCCGAAACCGACTAGGCCCGGGTTTCCAAGCGAGCTTCCATCCATGTGAAGAATAGTGTCATGCCATCTCAAGGGATTCCAGTTGACAAGGCGTGGCACCACTTCCCTATTTGTTTACCGCATGCACGAAGGAGAGACTCCCCTAAGTGACTTTCCTTCCTTACAATGCGATCTAGATGGATGACCTCCGCCATCATACATGTCGCATTTTGCTTGCTTCCAGATGCTCCAAAAGATGGCCCAATGCCGACCATTCTAGCGGCAACACAGTTGGCGAAGTACAGCGTCTGCCGGAAGGCTGCTATCCGGCCAAATGGCCAACGCGTCCAACCCAAATCTACCCCAGCAAGCTACAACCCAAGAACAACGAAAAAAGAGATGGCAGATAGTTTCAGCCTCTGTTCCACAAATCGTGCAAATAGGAGAATCGCCATTCTACGTTTAAACCGAAGATCATGAGTCGGCAACGAATTGAGCGATAAGCCATAAGAGAAATTTAGTCTTTTCAGGCGCTCTAATTTTCCAAACCCATGATTTTTCCAAATCTGTACTCACTCCCCGCTGATTAAGCATCCACAAGTACCCAGATTTAACCCTGTATTCTCCATCGGAAGCTCCAATCCAGCGCCGGATATCCTCAACCGATTCATGCAGTACCAAAGGACCAAGAGCTTGGATTTCTGTTTTGATTGTGTCTGGTATAGGCATGTACACCTCCTTCCAGTGCCAAGCATCATACTTGTAAACATCCTTAATTTGTAGATTTACATCCGAAATATGAGCATACGGAACCCTGTGAGCCAACGTCCCTCCTTTCAACCGAGCATCGTACCACAAGCTGCAACAGCCCTTTCCAAGTCGTACTCTCATACCATTGCCAAGGAAATGAGTGACATTAATCATATTTGAGTTGTTCGTATTGTTATCAGTGAAGGTTTTTAATTTATAGTTGGATTGGGATTTCTTATTTTATTTTTCTAAATTTAAAAGTTATTATATAAAATTAAATGTTAAAATGTGATGCTTTTGTCTGTTGGGAGGTTGTAATGTTAAAACGAAAGGTATATTACAATAACATGCCTCTAAAATTATCCAAATTATACCTCATTTTACACGGAAAAAATTTATTTAGTCCAATAATTTTGTCAGATCTCCAATTCAGTATCCACACTACAAGAAAATTGAGGTTTACCGACCGCGCATGCGGTCGGTAACATAAGGGATACGGGTCGTCTTCAGGGCTACCGACCGCAGCGCCGACCGCTGACGTCAGTCGGTGATCTCTTGGTAGGTGGTCGGTTGCCGACCCAAAACCACGCGGTCGGTAATCTACCGACTGAATCGCCGACCGAAATCGGGTCTGCGATTTTACCGACCGAGGCGCCGACCAAAGTTCCCGTCTGTACCCAAATTCCAGGACCTCGTGGAGCCGCTGTATACCGACCGCACGCGGTCGGTGTTGCGGTCGGCGATTTACCGACCGAGCTGCGGTCGGCCGTGCGGTCGGTACCCAACAGCAGGTTGCAACAGAAATGGCTGTTTTCACAGCCACCCTGCTGCAACAAAATAACCAACAACAATACCAACAATTTTCTCATCCTAATACATCAACAATACAACCAAATTTCATCCACAACCGATTCCATTAACATATGTCGGCCGATGTCCTATTAACAATAATAACAATTCAAGTAAAGTCTACAATCACGTTTTCTCAATGCAAACCATTCAAGATGATAACCAAATCCAATCTTCAAAACACAACGTAACATCCCAAAAGAAGTAAATGTGCAACAAGTCATAAATAAAACTTTCCAACAGAGAACACTTGTCCGCTTGATACTAACCATCAAGACAAAGTCAATGTGCCCCGAGCCCATCTCCTCCCCGACCGCCTCCAAAGTCATCATCTCCGTCGCAAGGGGAACGAGACCTCCTAGATCCGAGCAACCTCTCCATCTGATCGGCCATGCTCTCCTGCCTCTGTGCCATCTGCTGGAGAATCTGCTGGAATTGCTCAAATTGTTGCTGCATCTGCTGTTGTGTCACATACTCTGAAGATGATGGCGGAGGAGTGGAAGCAGCCTCGCCTCTGGGCCTAAGCGAACGGGCAACGATCCCATGCCGTATACGACATTGCGCCTGTCATGTCCACCTGTAAGATCGAAGAAGACAGGATCTAGATCGAACTGTGGCCCAATGGTGGGGTCCTGGGTCAGACGCTCAGCGACTGCAGTGAACTCATCCTTCATTTAAGACGAGAAATTAAGTCAGAGATAGGATACAACAAACTAAACTAGTACACATATGAGGCTAAGTTTTATAAATTGTGCGATTCTTACATGCAGTCGCCGTGACCTATCGACTACCCAATGCTCCTTCTCATGTCTCCTAGTGTCAGTGTGCTCGTGAAGCTCATGTAAATGGACTTCCCTGTTTTGCTCGGTGGACTGCATTTTTTAAATGATTGTAAGCGGTATGTTGTGTAAGGATGACTAATAATCAATGTATTTAGGTAATTACATTAAATAAGTACAACATACCAATTTATCCTTCGTGGCTCGAAATGTCTTCGAACCCGATGTATGTGTGGGGAGAGCTGGTGCATCCTCCTGCCCCCGTCGTCTGTTCAGCTTCCCTCTCTTTGATTTCTCCTAGAACGCCGCAGACTCCCATATCCGTCTCCAATTCTGGGCCACTAGCTCGTCAACGGGATATGGCTTCTTCTTGCTCCTGATATCCAGTTTGTAGTCCTTGTACCTGAATAACATTCATGTAAGTTTAGAACAGAAGCAATGACTTTATATTTAAGTTTAGAATGTACCGGGCAATGTTTTTCCTTTCTCACTCCCTCCGGACTGCTGCTGCATGCTCGGGTGCCCAACGAGCTTTTTTCCGCATTTGGAATTGTACAACGTGTGAGTACAAATGCAAATGAAAACAAAAAAAATCGACCCAAAACTTAATAGATTACCTGGAACTCCCCCCAATAGAACTCCTTTGTCTCCCGGGAGACCTTTCCTCAGCTAATCCCATTCATGTCCGACCGCATGGGATATATGTCAGTCATCTTCCTAACTAGCGCGTTAGTGAACTCGATGCTGGAAGACACAATTGTCGAAATCTAGCATAAATTTGAAGTACTATATATAGGGGTTAGTCGATATCATTTTAAAATATAATGTACTTACAGTCCATCGTCACCAGGCTCGATCAACTCCCTATCAGGCCCTACATGTGGCGCAGGAGGTGGGCCCTGTGTAGAACCATCCATGCCTAATAGCAAATCAAGTTAGTTTTAAGTTGTGAATAAAAATAATTGAACAATCAATAACGTAAATTATACCTGGTGTGCGCTGAGGTGGGCCCTATGTAGAACCATCCGAGCCTAACAAGAAATCAGTTTTAGTTCGTAAGTTGTGAATGCAATAATTGAACACCAAAAAAATAAATTATACCTGGTGTGCGCACGGGTGGGGTCTCTGGCACAGCATCTGATCCCTCTAGTCCATCAACCCCCTGCTCCCCTGAGCTAGAAGTCCCAACTATAATAAAAAAAATTCCATGAACACGTTAATTCAGCATTAATATGTTAAGAGGGCTTACGGAATGTCACTTAATGAATTTAATATCGAAATACCTGCTTGAGAAATTTTGTTATTGAGTTTGTCCAAATAATGTTATAAATTATTTAATTATGTCCAATTAGGTCCCACCACACTAGGGGTGATTAATGAGTAGTGCTACTCGTACTCAACTCAGGACTTGGCTCGGAAAAAACTCGACTCGGAAAAAACTCGACTCGTACTCGACTATTGCTACTTGACTCAAGCCCAGTCAAGTTCTAATATTTTAGTACTCGAGCATTTCAGCTTGACTCGACTCGATAACACCCTCGACACACATTTTAATTGATCTTCCTCTTATACTTTCCCTCACAGTCCACTATATTTTATATTAGAAAATATGTCACTTATTTAAATTATCTATAACAAAGAAAAATGGTCACTCTAAAAAAAATTAAAATATATTTTTAAAGAATTTTAGTTCTATCTTAATTAATTAATTATAGAGATATTAAAGGCAAATTCTCTAAACCTCCCTCTCCCCCATCCTCCGGCTATTCATGTTTCTCCAACAAGGACTCCAGACCCTCCGCCACTTTCCTTCCGTTACGTAACTATGGTTGGGCAATCTCTTGACTCTGTTCCTCCTCCACGGACTGTGGTATGTGATCTGTTGAAAGAAAATTTAGCTTATATCGATCGTTCTGGACCTCATCGTGTAGTCCCCCGAATCTGCATCATCGGTTCTTGATGAATTGTACGAACTATGGTGTGATACTCTTGTTATCAGAGTACTAGGGACTACTATTGGTTTTCTTGCTTTGAAGGAAAGACTTACTAGCGCATGGAATTTAGAGGGTAGATTTGATTTACTGGATATGGGATTTGGATGTGTTCTGGCAAAATTTCAGAAGAACGATGATCGAGATAAATTTCTCACCAGAGGGCTGTGGATCGTCTTTAATCATTGTCTTGCTATCATTCAATGGTCACCAAATTTTAATCCGGATTTGTCCAAAGTTAACAAGATTCAGACTTGGGTCCGTTTTTTAGGAATCAAGTAAGCTTTTTACAAGGAGAGTACACTAAGAGTCATTGCATCAGCCCTGGGTACCCCTATTAAGGTTGATGCAAATACTTTGGCTATACGCTACGCTTGGGTGTGCATTGAGATTATCTTGACGAACAACTCCTTGGAGCGCTAGATGTTGAAGGCGACATGATCCAAATCGTTTATGAGGGTCTGCACTTTATGTGTATGAGATGTGGTTGTTCTGGACACTTACAAGACCGATGATGCACGATGAAACGTATTTTTCTCCCGCAGTCTTCGCCGCTGATGATTCACTATTGACAGACCTCGGAGTGAGCCCACGTGCATTGAATCCTCTGCCAAGGCATCTTCCTTCGGGATTGATGGTATCAAGGAAAATATGGCAAGTGAATCTCATATTCATGGGGATAAAGATTTGGTAGATTTAGGGGTGGGTGAATGGATGATGGTCAAACTGAAACTTTTGACAATTTCCAATCACGAGTATTTTCGAAATAAAATAATAATGAATCCCGGTTTAGGTTTTATATAAAGAAACCAATTTATAAAGATGGAGTTGGGATTATGGATATGTTTATAGGTTGTCACGTTTTTATTACTCGTGTTAAGAAACTGTGGCCCGAAAGCGCACGGTGTCAAAAATTGCAGTAATTTATAGGAAAGACCGGATTGTTCACTGGAGGATGTGCGATAGAAGCAGGTCCCACACCGTTTTACTAGATTTTCCACTCGTATTGCTCTGATCGGTTTAAAGGGTTGAACTAACATCTACTGACAGAATTTAAACTAGAGTATGAAAGCAATAAAATTACGCTACCAAGCGGGTTAAAACTATTATAGAAAAGCAATTAAACCTGTTCTAGAGAAGCATTTAAAATTATGTCTAGCAAGGAAAATTATTCTAAGAAAGCTGTAAATTTATGCTATGCTAACTATGAAGTTGATTCACAAGTGAGACAGAAGGTACAGGAAGAAAATAATAAAGATTGGACAATACTTAGATAAAACATAATTAAACTTCCATTTTTATACACAAATCTTTGGTTGGGATAATCTTGTCAGATAGCTAATTCTCATGCTCTCAGTACTACGTTCCCTTTTAAAGACAGGTACTTACAGTATGAGTTTACATGTTCCTAAGAGCACAAATTCTAAGATACCACGGATTCATAACTGCCCCAGCCAGCGTATGTTATTTCATCTGTGGTGGACAAGCAACACCCGACAAACCATTAATTGAAATGCCGAGTACTGTTATCATTCTCCCATGTCACACCTAAAGATTCTAAATAAGCCTGAACTCTTCCATAACTCTCAATCCTAGTAGCAGTAGAAGTTCTCTCATCGCATCCGAGAGACCTCTATAAAAGCGTTTAAAAGAAAGCGCTAAAGAAAGCATTTTAAAATCCTATCACTCGGAAGTTTCAAAAGCATCATACTGGTAGTAAATGAAAGCCCCCATTCTGGATGACTGGATGTGGATCAAGAATTCCCGGATCCGGTGAACCTCTCGCAGTGTTCACTTCCTTCCGGGTGATTATAAGATACAAACTAATGAAACGAACTAATAATTTAGTTCGTTCTGGATGCACTCACTTGGGACTCAAAAATAGGCTTTGGCAGAATAGGATAGCAGTTGAAAGGAACTCAACCCTATCTCAGAAAATAACCAAAGCCTGAATGTTGTTCCTCTGGAATTATCTATCACACCATATTTGAATCCAAGTGGACCCCATCTCAGTGTAATATTCAACACCAGATTCCCATCATACAACAATTTTGGAAAATAATGAATTTGAAAACCATTCCCTAAACAGGTACTAGACTCTCATTAAGAACACATATCCTTTCAGTCTAGACGAGACCTAATCGCTGACTCTGCTTCTAATTTTCCATATTTAACCCTTGACAGAATATGAACTAGACATAACTGCGGAATTTATCCCTTACTTAGATCCATATTTTATAAATGGATTGTTGTTGTTTAATATGCAATATCTGATTTAAATTTAGACTTCCATGTCCAAGGGAATGATCCCAAAATAATTATGACCACAATAATTACATAATAATATCATGCATACAGGTATAATGAAGTGTAAAATAAATTGACCCAAAATATATGGGTGGGTCTAGACAGAATGCGTGACACTGAAATGTAATAGCCGGGATTAAGAAGGGTTTTGGCTAAAAAGATGTCAAAATAATTAGGGTTGATTGGACTGCAGTTATCTGTGGTTCAACTCCCTAAGTATTAGGGTGGAATGATTTTAGACAGCAGAAAACCCTATAATGGCAGTATCGCTACCAGTTAGGCCTCTCCTGTCTCTGGATAACAAGCTACCTGTTTCTTTTCTGTGATATTCATCTGACAATATTGACAGATATCGACTGAATCCTATTATAGATTAGAATTCGGGTTTGGAAATTAAAATAATAAAAATAAAACTGTATTTTGACCGTAACTAACTGAGTGGCTACTTCATTTCCCGGTGAGAGGACCGTTCGCCTGACCTCATTAATTATTGTCCAAACCATGTAAAATAACAAACAGTAATTAATATAAAGCCTACGGGCTACTTCATTTCCCTGTGAAGGAACCGTTCGCCAACATTATTCTGTAATATCTTTTACTGTTTATTCACGCGTCACGAGAAAGACCAAAATGAAATAAAATAAAAATGCCTTGTATGAGAGACATTGGTTTCTCATGCAAGGGTATGGAATTAAATCCATAATTAATGACTTAAATAATCCTTCATATCGTAAGTAATTACAGTCCGGATTATCTGCTTAAGGTATCAAGATTTTGTTTATAGAAAAGTATTTTAATGAGACTTGAACAAGGATCCTTTAATCATGGTAATTATTGATCTTAATTATTGCTAAACATGATCCTTAATTGTTGACTTAAGGGTTCAATTAATTAATGGTCGAATATGGAGAAACATAAAATTTGGCAAGAGGATGCCATGCATGTCGCGAGACAGAATTGCGTCGTGAACCGTGGGTTCACGACGGGAAACCGTGGGTTCACGACGGGAGGATCACGACATGAGGGGTGGGGGATAAAAGAATTTAAATTTTTGAAAATTTAGGGTTTCCATGTCGCTAGACAAAAAGTGTGTCGTGAGACATGGTCTCACGGACAGGAATCTCGCGACACAGGGGTTGGAAGTTAGAATTTATGGAAATTAAAAGAGATGAGAACCCATTCATGATACCATAAATTGTGTCGCGGACCTAGGTTCTGCGACATAGGTTTCACGACTGGTGAATTTTGAAAATTATTGCTAAGTCATGAGAGTCCAGTCCTTAGACCAGAATTGTGTCGCGAGTCATAGTCTCACGACAGGAGTCTAGGAACTGGAATGAATTAGCAAAGTATTCCAAGCATTTGGGTTCCCAGTCGCGAGACGCAAAAGTGTGTCGTGAGACGTGATCTCACGACAGGAGTCTAGCGACTGGACTTTTTATAAAATAGCAAGCAATATGATCTCCCAGTCGCGAGACTAAAAAAATGTGTCGTGAGACGTGGTCTCACGACAGGAGGGTCTTGCGACTGGGGTTTTTTAAAAATTTATCTCAGGCATAATTACCAGTCGTGAGACTAAGAAGTGTGTCGTGAACCGTGGGTTCACGACATGAGTCTTGCGACAAGAACCAAGGGTTTTGGTCCTCAGTGGCTAGGCAAGAAAGTGTGTCGTGAACCGTGCGTCAGGATTGCCTCACAACTGGGGTTTTCAAAATTATAAAACAAGTGTCCCAAGGCACCCATGTCGCGAGACTACCTTCCAGTCGCTAGACGTGATCTCGCGACTGGAAGAGGTAAGCGACATGGGGGTAGAGTTGTCAAGACGGGCCGGCGGAGCGACACGGGCCAAGCCCACTCCAGCCCACCATTTTGCGGGCTTAGGCGGGTTGGGCCCACGGCGGGGCGGGCTAGAATAACCTCAGCCCAGACCAACCCACCGGCGGGTTGCGGGCCAGGCGGGCTAGCCCGCGGTTTTTTATTTAATTAATAAATTAAATTTTAATTATATAATAAATTGTACTCTCTCCGTCCCACGAAGTTTGACACCTATTCCCCTTTTTGGGTGTCCCACGAAGTTTGACACATTTCCATTTTTAGATAAATTAAATGAATATAAGTTTGATTAGAATTTTAATTATTGTCAAATCCCATTAAAAGTAATCACTTTTACTATTCTGTACAAATTCCAATACAGTTTTACATTTCTACACAAAGTCCCTTGCATTTCTTTAATTCTTAATATTTCAAAATTGGTAATAATATTGTTTTTAAATATATTAACTAATTTTGATTAGAATTGTGTTAAAATTAAAATATATTAGTTTAACTAGTTTTACATTTGATTAGAATTGTTATTTTTCCAAAATTAAATATATTGACTAATTTAAATAATATTTTTAATATAATCTAAAATGATTTAGTTTAATTTTGTATAGTATTCTTTATGAAAAAAATTAGCTGAAAAAGTAATGTTAAATAGCTCATGTCATATACAGTGAGCTTTAAAATTATTCTAATTTAATTTAGTTAATATAATTCAGTTTATAACTAAAAAAATGATAAATTGAATTATATTAACTAATATCAAATTAGAATATATGAATTCAAAAAATATTCAACTAATCAATAATCTTACGAATACATATGTTATTCAGATTTTCATTACAAACTTAACAAAAAATTTAAATAAATAAAATTTTGGCTTAGCCCACGGGCTGGCCCGCACCCGCCGCAGGCCAGCCCAAGCGACGGCGGGTTCAGGCGGGCTAGCCCATTTAGGCCCGCTTCCAAACGGGCCTTTATTTATTCAGCCCAACCCACCCTATTGAAAGGCGGGGGCGGGCTGGCCCAACGGGCCAAACCCATTTTGACAGCCCTACATGGGGGTGGTTCAGGACACAAGTCAGAAAAAGGAACAGTAACATGCAACATACGTGATCTCACCCTATTTCAGATTAAAAAGCTATTTCTACCATAAATAAACAAGCAGAATATGAATCTACCTAGCACATGTTTGAACAAAAATAATACCTAAAACAATATTAAAATAAACAACATCCTAATCCAGGGTTTTAACACACACTATTGAAACTTTTGACAATTTCCAACCACGAGTATTTTCGAAAAGAATAAAAATAATCCCTGTTTAGATTTTATTTACTGAAACCAATTTATAGTGATGGGTTTGGCATTAGGGATATATTTATAGGTTGTCACGTTTTTATTACTCGTGTTAAGAAACTGTGGCCCGAAAGCGCACGGTGTCGAAAAATTGCAATTTTATAGGTAAGACCTGATCGTTCACTGGAGGTTGTGCGATAGAAGCAGGTTTCACACCGTTTTACTAGATTTTCCACTCGTATTTCTCTAACCGATTTGAAGGTTGAAACTATCATCTACTGACGGAATTTAAATTAGACTATGAAAGCAATAAAATTTAAACTACAAAGCTGGTTAAATCTATTCTAGAAAGCAACTAGATCTATGCTTAGAAAAGCAGTTAAAATTATTCTAAGAAAGTAATTAAATTTATATCTAGGAAAGCGATGAAAATCTATGCTATGCTAACTATGAAGCTGATTCAGATGTGAGACAGAAGGGACAGGAAGGAGAGAATAAAAATTGGACAAGATTTAGATAAAGCATAATTAAACTTCCATTTATATACACAGATATTTGTTTGGGATAATCCTGTCAGATAGCTAATTCTCATGCTCTCAGTACTATGTTCCCTTTAACAGACAGGTAATTACAGTATGAGTTTACATGTTCTTAAGACCGCAAATTCTAAGATACCACAGATTCGTAACTGCCCCGGCCAGGGTATGTTATTTCATCTATGGTGGACAAGCAACACCAGACAGATCATTAGTTGAAATGCCGAGTATTGCTATCATTCCCCCATGTCACACCCAAAGATTCTAACTGAGCCTGAACTATCCCATAACTCTCAAACCTAGAAGCAGTTTCGCTACTTTCAAGACATCCGAGTGACCTCTAAAGACAACATTTAAAAGAAAGCGGTAAAGAAAGCATTTAAAATTCTATCACTCGGAGGTTTCAAAAGAGTTACCCTGGTAGTATAAGAAGAGCCCCCAGTCATGATGACCGGATGCGGATCAAGAATTTCCGGATCTCGGTGAACCGCTCTCAACGTTCACTTCTTTCCGGGTGGTTATGAGATACAAACTAATGAAACGAACTAATGAATTAGTTCGTTCCGGATGCACTCACTCAGGACTAAAAGATAGGCTTTGGCAGAGGAGGATAGTAGTTGAAAGGAACTCAACCCTATCTTAGAAAATAACCAAGGCCTGAGTGTTGTTCCTCTAGTATCATCTATCACACCATATTTGAATCCAAGTGGACCCCATCTCAGTGTCATATTTAATAACAGATTTCCAACACACAGCAATTTTGGAAAATAATAAATTTGAAAACCATTCCCTAAATAGGTACTAGACTCTCAATGAGAAGACAGACCCTTTCAGTCTAGAAGAGACCTAATCGCTGACTCTGCTTCTAATTTCCCAAAATCAACCCTCAGTAGAATATGAATTAGTCATAACTGAGGAATTTATCCCTTACTTAGATCCGGTTTTTATCGATGAATTTTTGTTGGAAATTTAATATGCAATATCTATTTGAATCTAGACTTCTAATGTCCAGGGGAAGCATCCCAAAATATTATAGACCACAATAATTACATAGTAGTAGCATGCATACGGATATATGGAAGTGTAAAATTAATTGACCCAAAATATAAGGGTGGGTCTAGACAGAATGTGAGACACAAAGATGGAATATCCGGGAGGCAAAAATAATGGCAGAGTAATTAGGTGGACTGCAAACATCTGCTGTCCAGTTTCTCAATTACTCTGATGGAATGAACTTTAGATAGCATAAAGCCCTATAATGGCAGTATCGCTACCAGTTGGTCCCCTGTTGTCTGTGAATTCAGATAAAACCTACATGTTTCTTTTCTGTAAAATTTATCAGACGGTATTGACAGATACCGTTTAAGTCCTGTTACAGATTAGAATTTGGGTTTGGAAATTAAGATAAGAAAAAATAAACTGTATCCGGATAGGAGTCAGCTGAGCAGCTATTAAAATCCCGGATGGACGAACCGCCAAGGCTTCCACCGACCACTATCCAGACCATGCAAAATAACATCTAGTAATTAATATACAGACCACGATCTAGTTTACCCGTGTGGGAATACCTGCCAACATTAGTCTGATATATTCCTTACTAGCTGTTTCACACAACACGGGAAAGACAAAACAGAATAAAATAAAATAAAAGAAGACAAAATGCCCTGCATAAGAGACATTGGTTTCTCATGCAAGGATATAGAAGGATTCCATAATTAATGACTTAAATAACCCCTCATACCGTAAATTTATTACAGTCTGGATCATCTGCTCAAGGCATCAAAATTTTATTATAGAAAATTGTTTTAGTGAAAATTGAACAAAGTTCCTTTAATCATGGTAATTATTGATTTAATTATTCCTAATCATAATCATTAATTAATGACTTAATGGTTCAATTAATTAATGATCGGATATAGAGAAACATAAAATTTTGGCAAGAGGATGCCATGCATGTCGTGAGACAGAATTGCATCGTGAACCGTGAGTTCACAATGGGAGGATCACGACACGAGAGGTGGGGAATAAAAGGATCTGAATTTTTGGAAATTTAGGGTTTTCATGTCGCTAGACAAAAAGTGTGTCGTGAGACATGGTGTAACACCCCGGATTTGATAACCCAGGCCGGGATGTCACCGCCACACCTTCCTAGCAAGACACGGTTTCTCCGAGCTTGTTAAAGAGATGCAAGGCTATGGTTTTTCAGAATTTAAAACATAAAAACAGCCCATTGTAATATAATTCGAAAATAATGTCATTACAGTTGCAGCGGAAAATAATAGCTAATTACATAGATAGCAGCGGAATTTGAAAATAGGGCCAACATGGCCAAAACACGGGTTAAACAGGCCTGTTCATGCAAGTTCTAGTCTAATGCAAAGATTCTAAAATAATATTGTAACACCCCGATTTTTGATAACCCAGGTCGGGATGTCACCGCAACACCTCCCTAGCAAGACACGGTTTCTCCGAGCTTGCTAAAGAGATGCAAGGCTATGATTTTTTAGAATTTAAAACATTCAAACAGCCCATTGTAATATAACTTAAAAATCATTATGTCAAAGTTGCAGCAGAATGTAATATTTACATATATACAATTGTAATGCAGCGGAAATTTAAGCACTGGGCCAACATGGCCAAAACACGGGTTAAACAGGCCCGTTCATGCAAGTTCTAGTCTAATGCAAAAATTTTAAAATAATGTATCTTCCCAAAATTCCCATGTATGCATATGATGATGCATAATCCTCAACTCTGAAAGAAAAAGGGAAAATATGATTTGGTCAGCAAAAACGTGCTGAGTAAGTTAACACCTAGTATGGTCAAGGGGTTTCAAAGCCTTTAATTAAATTTAATAAAAGTATGCTTGTAGATAATACACAATTCAATTTATTCACGCACTAATAATTAAGTGGCAAAATTTTAAACAAGTATTTCCACATGATCATAATTCAACACTCATGATAAAATAATCACAAGACATAATTTAAAAGCATAATCTAAACAAAGAAAATATTCAAGTCTTTTAACTTTCTCATCACTTCAGAATTTGGTATTTCAGGATTTCACTCTTTCACTATTGTCCAATATGATCTAGTGTAATTCGTTCTTGGGGAATTGAACCCGCAAGAATTGAAACGCATCCTAGGGAATCGAACCCGTAGGAATCAACACACGTCCTGGGGAATCGAACCCGCAGGAATTGACACCCATCCTGGGAATTGAACCCGCAGGAAAACATACACCCTGGGGAATCGAACCGGAAAGTAAGATAGACACACATCCTGGGGAATTTAACCCGCAGGAACACATACACCTTGGGGAATAGAACCCGCAAGGTAAGATAGACATCCTGGGGAATTGAACCCGCAGGGACACAGACACCTTGGGGAATCGAACCCGCAAGGTAATGACACATTTCGCGAATTTCACAAGTCTCTCAAATATAACTTTTCACTAGTCGCTGTTTTACTCCATAATTATTTAAGAATTCGTTTTAAGTCCGAAAATTCTGAAATTTCACCAGTAACTCGAAAGCACAGAGACGAACAAGTTTCGTGTTTTATGTTTTTTGATCCGGATTAAGAAAACGAGTCAAAAATCAAGTTTTTAACATAAGTAGTATGCTGTCAGGTTTCAGATTTGACACAATTTCAAAACTCGACTTTTTGACACACCAAATGGACTCCAAAAATTTCGAAATTTTGTGGAGACATACTAGACATGATTATCTACGACTTTTATTTACATCACAAAGATTAGTTCGGAATAGAAATCATAGAAACATGCTCATCAAGTTGGAATAAGTGCACTGTCAGTTTTCGAAAATTTCATAAATGCACAGATTATGTCCGATGCGATTTGGGGTATTAAAAATCAATGAAAATATCTGAAATTTTTACATAACATAGCTTAAGGTCTTAGGATCAAAATTCTAGTTTTGAGTTTTTCGGTTTGAACTCTCGAAATAGGGGTTTTGGTCCGATTTCAAAACTGTCACCGTTTCAAGATCGGCTGCTAGGGCAGGTTCGTTTGAGACTGTTTTCGGATATTAAAACATGATGAAAAATTATGAAAAATTTTCAAGAACTATATCAATGTCTTAGGAACGTTTTTTAAGTCATAATTTAAAGGCATAATCTAAACAAAGAAAATATTCAAGTCTTTTAACTTTCTCGTTACTTCAGGATATGGTATTTCAGGATTTCACTCTTTCACTATTGTCCAATATGATCTAGTGTAATTTGTTCTTGGGGAATCGAACCCGCAAGAATTTAACCTGGGGAATTGAACCTGCAGGAACACATACACCCAATTGAACCCGCAGGAACACATACACCCTGGGGAATTGAACCCGCAAGGTAAGATAGACATCCTGGAGAATTGAACCCGCAGGGACACAGACACTTTGGGGAATCGAACCCGCAAGGTAAGGACACATTTCGCGAATTTCACAAGTCTCTCAAATATAATTTTTCACTAGTCGCTGTTTTACTCCATAATTATTTCAAAATTCATTTTAAGACTAAAAATTCTGAAATTTCACCAATAAATTGAAAACACAGAGACGAACAAGTTTCGTGTTTTAATTTTTTCGATCCGGGTTAAGAAAACAAGTCAAAAATCAAGTTTTTCACATAAGTAGTATGCTGTCAGGTTTCAGATTTGACACAGTTTCAAAACTCGACTTTTTGACACATCAAATGGACTCCAAAAATTCCTAAATTTTGTGGACACATACTAGACATGATTATATACAACTTTTATTTACATCATAAAGATTAGTTCGGAATAGAAATCATAGAAACATGCTCATCAAATTCAAACAAGTGAACTGTCAGTTTTCAAAAATTTCATAAATGCACAGATTATGTCCTACGCTATTTGGGGTAGTAAAACTCGATGAAAATCTCTGAAATTTTTACACAACATAGCTTAAGGTCTTAGGATGAAAATTCTAGTTTTGAGTTTTTCGGTTTGAACTCTCGAATTAGGGGTTTTGGTCCGATCTAAAAACTGTCACCGTTTCAAGATCGGTTGCAAGGGCAGGTTTGTTTGGGACTATTTTCGGATATCAAAACACGATGAAAAATTATGAAAACCTTTCAAGAATTAGATCAATGTCTTAGGAACATTTTTCGTGTGTTAAGTTTTTCTGTTTGAACAGTTTTAAAGGTTTGAAAAATTCACACCAAATCGCTGCACCGTGGGTGTTTCGTGTTGACAGATTTTAGAGTTATTAAACCCCTATGATCGGTTGCATTTTAAATCACCCAAAACCAAGTAAGCGTTAACTTATAGTGGGTGATGTCTAGGTTGTCTCTGGATCGATCGGGGCGCCCACGCTTGCTACGAATACGTCCCAATTACTCTGTCTCCTTTCCGTTGGCCCTGAAACGAAATCGAAAGTAAAAATCTAGGGTTAGATCGGATTTTCGGACTCGAAAACTTAAACAAAAACCTATGAACGACTTACCACAATCTAGAACACTGAAGATCTTGTTCTCCGCACCTCCTCCGTCGATTTTCGTCGCCGGAAAGTGATCGGAAAGTCGGAGTTTCGTGTTTTTGGTTTTGGGAGGGTTTGGAATGAAGAATAGGGTTGAGAGGCTGAGAATGGGGGCTGGGGATCATCCAATCCCGTCCTAAAAGCTTTCCCCTCGTCTGAGATTGACCTACCTTAATCGCAGGTCGAAATTTTGGCAAGAAATCGCTGACTGCACTGGCGCGGGGATGGCGCGGTCTTAGGGCAAACCCCGCGCGTCGACCGCGCGGATCCGGCCTGGGCCGGGTCGTGCGATCCGTCGGGCCTTTTCTCCTCTCTTTCGAACATCTGTCCTTCTACGTTTTTGGGATCGACTTTTTGGGTCGTTCTCGGGTTACGATTCCTTTCTTAAATTGATTTCGACTCAAATGAATTTCATATTCGAAATCTTAAATCCGTCGAGTTTGAATTCGTCGGCTTGAATTCGTCGTCTTTCGACTCCCGTGTAATAATTTATCTAAATTATTTCCGACTTCGCGGGTTCTTGGAATTAAAATTCTTTTCCTTCTTGAATTTAATTCCAATTCTTTTGGAATTAATCCATGGAATATCTTCGGGCTTCCTTTCCCTCTTTTATTCCATTTTGAATTTATCAGTAATTCATTTCCGAGCAATAATGAATTATTTTCTTCTTCTCGGAAATATTTCGGCCTTGATCGGATTAAGAAATAAATATTATTCCTTTGGACGTCGATAAAAATCTCGGGTATTACAGTCTACGCCCCTTAAGAATCAACTTCGTCCCCGAAGTTGGGTGTTAGCTTCTCGCGAGCTTGGAACTAAGGTCCTTTCTATTTTGTGCTATTGTTTGATTGCGTGATTGTATCATTATGTGTTGTTGTTGTTGATATTGTTTGTATTATTTTATTATATCATTTGACTGAAACCAGAATTGAAATTTCCAAATTGCCTACGTACCCGTGAAGGGATCAAGTCATTACATAGTTCAAAACAATTTGAATTTGTTTATTTCTTGATTGGGGATACAAAATATTCGGGTTGTTACATCCTCCTCTCCTTAAGATTACAGTTATGTCCCCATAACTGTAATACCCGTTAATTTTTGGATATAAAATAAGAATTTAATCCGAGGAGAAAAGAGGTCTTGTTTCCGAGAACCCGTAAAATCGAAAATGCACGGAAGACGAAAGAAAACCCAAGACCGACGGACATAAGATTTCAAACATGAAATCAATTTAAGTCGGAATAAAAATTAGGGTAGGAATCATAATCCGAAAAGATCCCGGAAAGTCGAGCCGAAAACACGGAAGGATAGAAACCCGAAAGAGAGGAAGAAAAGACCTGACGAATCGGATCGCACGGACCCGCCCGGAACGAGGTCCAAGCGGAGGCCGCGCGCTGGCCGTGCGGTGTTTGGCCTACCAGCGCGCCACCACCGCGTGGCACCACAGCATCCGGCCATTCACGCGTTTTCGGCGATTTCTTGCCATATTTCGACCCCCGACTTTGGAAACTCAATCCCGAGCGAAGGAAGGTGTATATGGTCGGCTCTAGGGGTCTTGGGACTCATTATTTTCGAAATCCCAAACCCTAGCAGCCCCATTGTCTCTCCCAAATCTCCCAAGTTCTTCCAACACCTGAAATCACCGACTTCGAACTTTCCGATCACTTTCCGGCGACGAAAACCGACGGAGGAGGCGTGGAACACAAGGTCTCTAGTACTCCAGACTTGGGTAAGTCGTTCATAGGTTTTAAATTAAAAAGGCGTAAACTGTGACGCCAAATGATTTTAAATCGAAGAGATTTTGAAATTTCGAAACAAACGGTCGAAACCTTGAAATACGATACTTCTACACTTTTGAAAAATCCCGTTACACTAAATTGAAACATATGAGATACTTGGCGGAGGGTGAGTGCTCTGCAGGGTGCCCCTCTTGCCTTTCTTTTCGGGCCTATAATGGACGAGAGAAATTAGATGAGATATTACGCTAATCGGCGGGAGATACATGGCCTACACCCTCGGGATTATCCGTATGGGTTTCTCGAGGCTACGGAGTGTTTGGTGTATGGCAGATACGGCTGCGGCCGCCGGATGACCGGCTATACATGATGAGATTGCGATGCAATCGTGAGATACTTGGAAATACGAAACGGCTGCGGCCGCCGGATGACCGGCTACACTAAATATTGAGAAACGGGACGTAACGGGAAAATTAAAAGATTTAATACTTTTTATGTATTTATTTATTTGTTCTTGTGTTTAAATTTTGCATTTAAATTTATGTCTTAAATTTTATAACATGTTAAATTATTATTTATGAATTTAATGCATGTTCAAGTATACGACTAAATTAATTATTTTTTTAAATTGGTAAATGGAATATGCATGCCTAGGAGAAAATTTAATTGTTTAATTAAACCCCTTTATTGCTATGTTAGGATCGACTTACTCAGTATTTTATACTGATAAAATTGTTGTTTCCTTTTTCTTTCAGAGTACGGAGGTCATGCATAGCATGTGCATTGGGGGATGGAATATTTAAACATTAAGTTTGCCGTTTTTATGATACTGCATAACGGGCATGTAAAACCCGTTTTTGGCCCTGTCGGCCCATTTTATTTATTTCCGCTCCGACATATTATTATTACTACTATATGTGTGGATGATACTTATTATTATTTTTAATTAAATTCCGGACTTGTTTTTAAATCTCTTTGCAATACATATAGCCTTGCATCTCTTTAGCAAGCTCGGAGAATCCGTGTCTTGCTAGGGAGGTGTGGCGGTGACATCCCGGCTTGGGTTATCAAATCCGGGGTGTTACAAGTTGGTATCATAGCCCGGAATATTTTAGAACTACTATTATTACTTTTAAACCATTATTTTAAACTAAGTATTATTTTTAAATTTATTTTTAGACTACTAGTATAATTATTTTCTTAACCCAAAATTTTCTATCTATTTAGTATAATATTTTGAGCCTAAAAGATTAATTACCTTGACCCAAATTTTTTTTAATGATGAGCCCAATCATTTTGGCCCAAATACCCTAGTTTGATGCCTTAACCCAAATTATTAAATTTTGGTCCAATATAGAGGCCCAACTTTTTTTTTAATCCATGGTTAAATTTAAATTAAAAACACATTAAATAAATTTTTATCGGGGGGATTGCATATGCATATTCATGTAGATTTAAATTCCAGCATATCTTAACATTGCTTGAAACATGTTCTAACTCTGACTTCCCTTATTGACATTAGATGGCCGGACAAAACGCGAACATGATCAACCTTATGATGAGATTGATCGAGGCACACCTCGAAACCCAACAAAATGTAAACAATTTCAAACTGCATGTAGAACAAATGGAGGCTAACCTGGCCCACCTAGCTAACCTGAGGGAAGCAGATCAACCTGATCTAACCCAACTCAAGGTCCATGTCGACGAACTTCAAGCCCAAGAGGCCGAACTCCAGACCATGACATAGAGATACAAATAGGGAATCTGGAAAATGAACTGATCAATCTGACCGATACCTTGTTCCTGCATGCCCCACCTAGCCCGGGAGCTAATCCTGCCGCTACCCCTGTCGCCGCTCCCCTTCCTATTGCCGCCGCTGATCCTGCTCTGGCTGCTGGGCCTAATTGGCCAGCAAGCCCAGTGTTTCATGGCCCTCTTGGCATGGGTACTATTGAGGAATCAAGTGATGAGGACGATTCCATGGAGGATCCGGACACCTACGATCACTAGACGTAGGGGTCTATGCTACACTACCGCTATTATTACCGTTCCTATTTCCTGAACTATTCCTAGTTTTGCGATCCCCACAGCTTGCAATAAATAATGTTTTTCTATTAAGTAATAAATTACGAGCATTTGTTTTATATACAAATATACTATTCCTTACATTTTATTATAATTACCATCCTTGATTTACCTTGTCGAGGCTCAATCAAATAAAGGAACAAGGTAATAATAAACAAACAACACAAATATATATAACCTTATTATAGATAAACAAATAAGGGTACATCCAACCCTAAACCCTAAACCCTAAAAACAAAAAAAATAACGAACAGGTTACTGTTCAAAAAAAAAAAAAAAAAACGAAACGAGAAGTAGTAAACCACCCCCAACGACAACAAACGGTACACTAAGTTCCAACAACCTCTACTAACAGATCCTAATGGATTGATACCTGTTAATACCATTCTTTATTTAATAAAAATTTCCTTTCGGGCATTTATAAATATATATCTATTTAATTTATCCTTTACACCTTATCACATTATTATACCTAATTACCTTGAAGCAGCTCAGACACACAATGATACAAGTATTGTTGGGCAACCCACACACATATAAATGCGATAAGGAGGTAACATTGAAACCAAAATATCTCAACAGCGACAAACAACTAACGAAGTCAATTAAGTAACTAGGCAATAACACAATGGAAACATAAACTATGAATCCCAATCAGCAGAAACATCCTCGTAAGGAGACAACTAAACAAAATATGTCTTCTACGAAACCTAAATGAAAATGCGAATACGAAAAATCACTGATCGGGAGGCGGGAACTGCCGACGCATGTAGTCATCCATCTGCCGTATATAGGCATACATGTCGGACATAGTGGCTTGCTGCTGAGCCTGCCTCGTAGCAAACGAGTCCATACGGGCCTGGTAGAAGTCCAATAGCGTCTAGGGCGTCATAACGAGCCTGCCCAGCTGCAAACCCGACATCCATACCGACCCGCATCTCCTGCATCATCTGCAGCATCTGAGTCATCTCCTGGCCCTGAGGCGCCACTGCAGGAGGTGGAACTACTGGAGGAAGGGGTGGCTGCTCCGGAGGTACAACTAAAATCAAGCCGCCATCATCAGGCTGCGGGCGAAGTACAGCCCGAGGAACTCCACGACGTAAGGCGCTACGCCGGGCAGCGTAAGTCGGGATACGGTAGCAACTACCCGCTACTAAATCGTACGGATCTATCTCCGGTGTCGTGCGGATCCCCTGCGCCGCGCACAAGCCACAAATGAGGTGAATATGGGTAATCACCCTACTCCCTCGCCCTCTCCGCATACCCCTCAAGTTGTCCTCAATACAAGCTCCCACATTCACCCTACCGCCTCGCGCGATAAAGCAAATGGTCTCATAGACGTGATCCAGGACGATATGGCTCCGGGTAATCGGTCGGACACGCCCTAACCATATCTGGGTGAGCTCTCGCCAAGGGGAGTCCATCGTCGTCAAACGCAGCTCATGATCGTGCTCGAGCTGAGGAGCTACCACGGTCCATAAAACATCCCACGCAGGAGCAAGAACACGGCCCTCAGGTTGTGGGCGGAATCCGACATCGTCAGGCAAACCGAAATAGACATTGATCGCCGAGCACTGAAGTCGACATAGTGACCATGAACCCATACCCGAGATAGGTCGTTACCCTCCCCAAGACCGCCAATGTTGGCGATAACCTCCATAGCCAGATAGCCGGAGGCAACGCCCTCGGGATGACGTGCAAGTCCAGTCCACTGCAAATACTCCAAGACCGCACTTACCCTGTCATCGCCCAGGTGATCAGGATATATGCCTCTCTCGGGGACATAAGCCCTGTTTCGACGTAGCTCGTCAGAATAAAAGTCCTGGGCGGCCCTCGTCCTAAAACAAAACCTGTCATGCCGGTGAGGACGCACCTCCTCAGGGAGACCCCTGAGTCTCGGGCCCCGCTGCTCCTCGTCCTCCTCGGACTCGCTCTCATCAGAATCAGGCATCACCGGAGCGGCAGTGCTAGGGCCAGCCTCATCGCGCTGAGCAACCCGTCTCCTAAGGGACAACAATACCAATTATAAGATTAAATTCCACACAAAACTCAAGCAGAAATACGTAAGGGACAACAATATAGACTTCCAACGTGAATATTCCATAAGAACATCAAGTCCTATCGATCGCTAAGACAAACCGAAAGGTAATCTAGACAAGGGATATGCTCAAGCTAATTCCAAACCCTTTGTGGCATTTCGTCGAACACGTTATGTGCGCAATAAACCAAATTCTAAGTTACTAACAAACACATGGGAGTTGCCACAAAACAAAACGATCGCTCAAATAACAACTCATCATTTCCGTACGGCACCAAACATCAAAAAAAAGAGCTAATAATCACACCCCAATACCAACCAAAAATCAAAAATTCATAGTCTTCCTAAAGATTTAAATCCAACAAGAATTTGCCAAAAACATAAACACATTGTGGCATAAATACAAGCAAGGCAACAAGAATAACACCAATTACCGCACATACTTGCTAATTAGCACAAATCAAGCCTAAAAATAACCAACCCTCAATTTTTGTACATAAACCCTAATTCCTAAATCCCTTCACAAATCAAGTCATTCAAAGCATAAAAATTGAAATTGATAACTAAAAGTAGTAGGTGCATACCTTACAAATCAAAATCGAAGCCGGCACCGGGAGAAGTTGGGAGTAAGAGGGCGAATTTGAGAGAAAATGTGGAGTGGTCTCGAATGGGAAATGGGGAAAATGGCTCGCGCGGAGTGCGAGCCCTATTTTTTTCGAACTGATGCGACCGCGCGGTGGCCGCGCGCTGAGGCCTCATACCGCGCGGGCACCGCGCGGGTCACGGAGGAGGTTTTATTTTTTTCGGTTCTGCTTAATCTCTTTTACTTTACTCCACTCACTTAACCCGAGCGTACATTGATAATGAGGTACGACGACATGGGGTATCACCCGACATCATTCCTGACAAAGACAGTAGAATTGCCTCGCATTTTCTTTTTTGCAAGGCTACAGAAAACCCTCGGGACAAAAATACATAGGACCATATGCAATCCTGGAAAGAGTGGGAAATCGCTTATCGACTAGCGTTGCCACCACAATTTGCTCGTGTTCACGATGTATTCCATGTCTCACAATTGACAAAGTACATACACGATCCGACCCATGTACTCTGATAATGGCCAAAATTGACCATTATTTTCAATCTATTTCCGTGTCTAATACGGACATTTGATCGCATTCCGGTCTTATTTAAATAAGAAAGCAGTTGAATTTAACAGATTTATACAAGTTTGTATAAATAATAAGCTGGTATTGAAAAACACAAAAATATTGTTTATTTTATTAAATTTGTGTTAAAAAATCCAAAAACATGATAAAATATTAAAAATCCCACGTTTGATAATTACGGTTTGGTAGTATCTGTTCGGTGGAACACGAGTCCATTAAACGGAACACAAGCTAAATAATCAAGTGGAAATAAATATACTTATATTATTTCATATTTTATCTATAGATATTTATAATTTTTATGTTTATTTTTTTATTTCTATTTTTCTACCTTAATTAAATTAAATGGTCCACTAATCACTTCTAATGTTAATTAATTGCAGGAGATTTAAATTAATTTGGTCCAAGAGTCCAGTTCAATTTGATTTGGCCCAGGAGCAGCAATTATCCAAGCCCAACCCTTAATTCTCCACAATTAGTCCATCAGTCCATTTCCACCTTTAGCCCAACAATACTTTCAATCCAGTCCAACAATTAAACTAGCCCACTGAAACCAACACCCTTGGCCCAATATCACCTAAGCCCAATCCACTCACCACAACCACCAACCCAAACCCTAAACCTAACCCTAACCCTGATACTCTGCCGCCGGCGCCGCCACCACCGCCGGCCGGCCGCCGCCTTCATCATCAACCTCCCTCCTCCGACCACCGCCACTGCCTCCATCTTCCACTTCCACCACCAAACAACCACCACCACCTTCACCCAACTCCTCCGACAGCAGCGCCGCCACCCGAGCACCTTCACCATCTCCGCCACCAGCCTCCACCTTCACCCTCCACTGCCACCATCATCTTCAACCCCAAGCGCCGGCGGCCCTCCACCACCTGTCTCGCCTCCGCCACTTCTCCGGCTGCCGTACCACCACAGCCTTCTTCACCAACAACCACCGCAGCACCGCCCAACCTCTGCTCCCGCCGCCGCTCCGGCCAACAACCTAGGCTCACCGCCATCCCTTCCTCCGGTCTCGCCAACGCCATCCACCACCCCAATTTCGATTTCCCCTCATCCCCAATTTCAGAACACAAGCAGAAATTGAAAACAGGAGAGACGAAAAAAAGCAGAAGGAAAGAACAAAACAAGCATTGGAGGAAGGAAAACTGGAAATGAAGAACCTGTTGAGAACGAGAAACAAGAAGTAAACTGGAAGAAGAAAATAAGAGAAGAGAAATGGAAACTGGGAAGAAGATGAAAGAGAAATGGAAGAAGGAAAGAGAAAATAAATGAAGAGAGAGAGAAAAGAAAAAGATAGATAAATTTTATCCGGATCTCGGGACCCCAGTCGCTAAACAGACCCCATTCGCTAAACAAACCCCAGTCGCTAACCCATGTTTAGCGACACGGAGTCTAGGGACAGGGAAATTGCTTAAGGACTGGGGATGTTTAGAGACACAAAAATCCGTGTCGAGAAACCATGTATAGCGACACGGAGGGATGTCTAGGGACTGTGAGAGAGGAAACCCCGGTCGCTAACCAATGGACCGCGACTGGGAAATGGAACGCGACCGCGACCACGACAGACAGAAAAATTAAAACAGAGAAAGCAACTAACGTGCTCACGTGACATGTTCTTTTTAATTCCCCACATGCCAAAAGACTTGCAAGCTCCTGGGACCTCAAGTCCCGCAAGCATGGGTTTTTGTCTTCTTTCTCCTGGACCTCGAGCTCCCGCCCCCTCCTGCACGTCATCCTGGAGCTAAAAAGTGTGTCCTGAACCAGATTTTGTTCCGCGACAGGCACAATTGTTTAACGACAGGGTGGGCCTTGAATGGGCCTAGGGCTTTTTCCCTACTCTCTATAAATATATCCTCCCACCCCAATGAACAGTAGCTACACACCCATTAGTTTTCAGATTAGTTTTGTTCTTCTCCTTGGGGGCACCACTGTGCTCCCAAGCAACCTTAGAACAGATGGTTTCATGACCATGTATTTTTCATTTTCAGTTTTAGTTAGTTAGTTTTAAGCAATAAATGGGTTTATAGTAGTGTAGCCATTTTTATATATTATTTACAGCTTTCTAGTGTAAATTTTGGGTTCAAACTATCTAATCAATGGGTGTTTTGGACATATTTTAGTTTGTGGTATTAATGCAAGAAAATGTTTCACAAAAATTTGTTATGGATCATTTCCATGATATTTATTGCTTTATTTTTATATTTTGGTCACTTGACCAAATTTTCTATTTTAGTTAGATTTAATGCTCTTTTAGTTTTATTGAGTGCATAAACACTTGATATTTGACCCTTGATAGATTTAGTGTAGGTGTTATTTTAATTTTCGTACTAGCTCAGGCTGTTTGCTCCTTTTTGCTGCTAGTACTTGTTTGTGTTATTTTATTTTATTTCTTAGTGTCCTGTTCTTGCTTTTCTTTCCTTTAGTTTTAGATAGTGTTTTTAGTTGCTTATTTTTATTTGTATTTTAGTTCATTAGATCTAGAAAGGGATAATATTAAAGTGTTTGTGCATTTTTATTTAAAATTGCATTTCCTATATTGTATTGCATCACGTTGTAACCCCAAGGGTTGCAACGTAACTTTCCCGTTGTGATCCCACGGATCACAACGCACTCCCCTGCAATGCAATATTAGGCGTTATGCTGCCAAAATTTTATAAAATTTTTAAAATCCCTCGGTCGCGAAGCAATCCTGTCGCGGACCTACGGTCCGCGACACACTCCTTGATTAGCGACAGAGGACCCAAATACTTGTAATTTATTCTGGAAGGGCTCTGTCGCGGACCCACGGTCCGCGACACACCCCTTGTTCCGCGACCAGGAATTATGCCTTTGTTGAATTTTCGAACCTTGTGTCGCTAAACCCCTGTCGCGAGGCCATGCCTAGCGACACGGATTTTTGTTTAGCGACACAACAAACCCTAATTTTCAAAATTATTAATTTCTCTTATTTTCCCACCTTTCTGTCGTGATCCCCCTGTCGCGGACCCACGGTCCGCGACACAAACTCTGTGCCACGACATGCAGGGCAACCTTTTTGCCCAAATTTTTATTCTCCCTCTCTTTACCATTGATTAATTGAACCTTTGTATTAATATTTTTGAGGTTGAAATCCAATGATCTCAACCCATGATTAAATTGATATAAAGAATTTTGTTCAATTTCCATTAAAAGACTTTTGTACAAAATTAAACTCTAATGATCTAAGTATATAATCCGGACTGTAATTAATTAATTAATTATGGAATGAGTGATTATTTAGACATAAAGAGTAATTATGGATTTAATTCCATAACCTTGCCTGAGAAACCAATGTCTCTCATACAAGATGACCCAAAAATATTTTTTTCTTTTATTTATTTTGTCTTTTCCGTGTTGTGTGAAACAACTAGTAAGAGATATAACAGACTAATGTTGGCGGGTATTCCCACATGGATAAACTAGCTCGTAGTCTGTATATTAATTACTAGATGTTATGTTGCATGGTCCGGATAGTGGTCGGTGGAAGCCTTGGCGGTTCGTCCATCCGGGATTATAATAGCTGCTCGGCTGACTCCTATCCGGATACAGTTTTATTTTCTTTATCTTAATTTCAAACCTGAATTCAAGTTGTAATATTATTAAATGATGTCGACCAACATTATTTGAGAATTATTACCGCAAGAAAATATGTGGGTTTTTCTTCCATTCACAGACAAAAGGGAGCTGAATGACGGTGGTCACCGTCACTTAGAATTCCTTTCTGTCTAAAAATCATTCCATCTGGAATAATTGGGAACTGGATAGCAGATGTTTGCAGTCCAGATCACCCCAATTATTTCTGGCACTCTCTTTAGCCAAAATTCTTCTCATCTCCGGCTATTTCATCTTTGTGTTCCAACTTCTGTCCAAACCCGCCTTATATTTTGGGTTATTTTATTTTACACTTCTCTATAAAATTATGCATGATAATATTATGTAACTATTGTGGTCATATTATTTTGGGATCCTTCCCTTGGACACAGGAGTCTTGATTTTAATCAGATGTCTCTCAATAAATTTCCAACAAAAATTCATTTATAAAATCCGGATCTTAGTAACGGATAAATTCCACAGTTATGACTAACTCATATCCGACTGGGGATTGATTTTGGGAAATTAGAAGCAGAGTCAGCGATTAGGTCTAGTTTAGACTGAAAGAATCTGTGTTTTAATTGAGAGTCTAGTACCTGTTTAGGGAATGGTTTTCAAATTCATTATTTTCCAAAATTGCTTTGTGTTGGAAATCTGGTATTGAATATCACACTAAGATGGGGTCCACTTGGATTCAAATACGGTGTGATAGATAATTCTAGAGGAACAATATATAGGCCCAGATTATTTTCTAAGATAGGGTTGAGTTCCTTTCAGCTGCTATCCTCTTCTGCCAATGCCTATTTTTGAGTCCTGGGTGAATGCATCCGGAGATTAGTTCGTTTCATTAGTTTGCATCTCATAACCACCCGACGGGAAGTGAACACTGCGAGCGGTTCACCGAGAATAGGGAATTCTTGATCCACACCCAGTCATTCTGACTGGGGGCTTTCTTTTACTACCAGGGTCAGACTTTCAAAAACCTCCGAGTGATAGGAGTTTTAAATGCTTTCTTTATCGCTTTCTTTTAAATGCTTTCGTTAGATGTCACTCGGTTGTATTGGGAGTTGTGTAACTGCTACTAGGACTGATAGTTAAGGGATAGTTCAGGGCTTGATTAGAATCTTTGGGTGTGACATGGGGGAATGATAGCAGTACTTGACACTTCAACTAATGATTTGTCAGGTGTTGTGTAACACCCCGGATTTGATTTCCCAGGCCAGGGCATTACCGCCACACTTTTCTAAACAAGACCCGACCCAAGTCGAGCTCATCTAGAAAAATGCTAAGGCTAAGTTGTATCAATTTTTCAAAACAATTTTAAAACTATTCAATCATGCCCGAATTAAAATCAGAGTATTTCATGCATCACAGTAATAATCAGTGCGGAAGCTAAAAACAAATAAAAACGTGGGCCAAACAGGCGGCCAAAACTAAAGTCCAAAGTCCAGCATCAAAGTCCAAAGTGCAGAAATTTAAAATAACAGTAAAATGCGACAAGTCTTTATTTTTGAGAATCCCATCCCAATGCGCCATCACTTACTCTGCGAAAAATAGGAAATAACAATTTATCAGTACAAACGGTACTGAGTAAGTTAATGTATAGCATGACAAAATTTAAAGATTTAGAAGAGTAATAAAAAGTTGGGAAATTAATCTAACGAGCAAGTAAAAATAATTTACGGGGATTTCTTTTTATACTTTACCACACCAATGTTCATTTTGATCGAGGACATCCAAAACATTACCCGCTTGGGCGCTTATGTCCACAAGCTGCCGGTATCAACGATCCAGGGCCTTAGCCGTTTTGGGATCAATTACCCGCTTGGGCACTTATGTCCACAAGCCGACGGTATCCACAATGTGAGAGCAGCGGACCCTATACAGACACACTCCGGAGCCCTAGGTAACCCCTACGGATACACCTAGGAGTATAGACTCATACAATCACGCAACATAATAATATTTCCTTGGCGCCGTTTTGGCCACCAAAAAGAGGGGGCGGCCCAACGAGCCCACGCCAAGTGCACTTACCCTCCAAATTGAACATCTAACTCGATCAAAACTCACAAAGTTTCAAAAATCACATTTTAATCATTACAACATATATCTACATTTCCAGAATTCATAGGATTCATCAAAGAGTAGCAATCGACTCAAAAACTACCGAAACGTACGAAACCAAATTCCACCGGTAAGACTACACTGTGGCAGTTTCCAAAATCGTATTAGGAAATGTAGTAAAACTTTGTGAAAAAATCTGAAAATTTTACAGGTGCTAGGCGACATCAAAATAAACATTTTTCTCAGAAATAGGCCTTAGCAAATTCGGACTCTAAGTTGCTCAAAAAAAATCATCTCAGAAACTTGTTTTCAAAAGGGTGCATAGGTCACTGTTCATCCGACCACAGTTTACTTAAAAATCCATAACAATTCGAAGGTTAATCCAAAAATTCTGAAATTTCACAGGAGTAAACTAGACACACAGATGAACAATTTTCATGAAGAAGTCGACCATCAAAAACGATCATAACTAGGAGAAATATGAACTACAAAACTAGACATGCTAGAAATTTAAATCTGTCACCATGTGTAGCAGAAAATACCAGATCCGTTTTCGTCGAACAAATCAAGTCCAAAAATTATGAAAATTTACAGGAACCATCTTTAAAGTGTTAGGAACATTTTTCATTTAGACAAGTCCTTCCAAAAATGAACGGATCTTGACGAAAAACGCTGAACAAATAAAACTACTCGGATAGAAACCCTAATTGACAATTTTGGCACAAGATGAAAATCGAACTATATCTCGAAGAATACTCAACCAAACACTCTAAAAATTGGTATGCACATCATTAACTTACTTCTCAAGAGTGTAGTGTCGAAATCCTCTTTGGTTGAACCCTCAAATTCGCCCGGGACAGCCTCAAACCTCCAAGATCTACCGAACGAATCCTATTTTGAGGTGTTTGGATAAAAGCTTGATGTTAGGGCCTAGAATCCGAAGTAAAGAACAAGGAATTGGTTTAGCAACCTTACCTAGACGTAGGAGAAGGGATTGGAATGCTTCCAACTCGTCCAAAAACTCAGGAACAAGAAGATCACTCTCAAAGAACTCTCAACTCTCCAAAGAAATCTGATTTTCGGAATGGTGCAAATGGGAAGGTTTGGGGGTTGAATGAGGTTAATTGGGGCTGTGCTCCCACTTCCAAAGAGCTCATAATGGACCTAGGGAAGGTAGGGAATGAGTTATTGGTAGTTTACCTCGAAAATATGCAGCCATCACCCCTCCAAACTCAATCCATTCACCTAACACTACTTATCCAATAAGTTCATGCATTTCTCATCATATCCAGCAATGTAGGGCTTCTAGAAGCTTCTAGGTTCGTCCAATGGTGTCTCAAAACATCCACAAACATCTGGGAAGAAGTTGGGATAGATTCAAAGCATCCAAAATCGAACTAAATGCCACATTAAGATGGGATATGATTTTTGATCTTTTAAAAATCATATTTGGATTATCCGCTTGTTGGATACTCCGATAACTCTCTTCGAGTTGCTATCGTGCGAAAATATTTAATTCCGCTCTCCCGGAATTATTTCGATTGCGATAGTTAAATCCAATTAATTAATTTAATTAATTAATTTTTCGGATTTAATACTCGATGTTGATTTCTCGGGTATTACAGTCTACCCTCCTTAGAAATCAACTTCGTCCTCGAAGTTGGGTCGCACTTCGGAAAATTAATAATTGGCACAAAGAAATTATTGAGGCTCGCAATTTAAAATTCTTACCTCAGCTCGCGACGACTTTGCGCGGGGTATCACATCCTCTCCCCCTTAGGACTGCAGTTATGTCCCCATAACTGCTCCTGAGTCGCTTTGGAAAAGGTTGGGATATCTTTGCTTCATATCCGCTTCCAATTCCCACGTTGCTTCCTCGGTGCCATGATTTGACCATAGGATCTTCACCATCCTCACAGTCTTGTTCCTTGTGACCCTTTCCTTGACATCAAGTACCTCGATCGGATACTCCTCGTATGTCAAGTCATCATCTAGCTCAATCACGTCGGGTTGCAACACGTGAGTTGGGTCGTGCACATATTTCTTCAGTTGAGAAACATGGAATACGTTGTGCACTCGCGACAACTCTGGTGGAAGTGCCAAACGATAAGCCAAGGTACCTACACGATCCAAAATCTCGTACGGACCAATGTAGCGAGGACTTAGCTTCCCTCGTTTACCGAATCGCATCACCCCCTTCATGGGCGATACTTTCAGCATGACCTTGTCTCCCACCCCAAATTCTAACTCTTGCCGCCTAGTGTCGGCGTAGCTCTTCTGTCTGTCTTGCGCGGCTTTCATTTTCTGTTGAACCACCTTGATCTTGCTATTCATATCCTCAATGAGTTGCGGTCCAACAACTGCCGAATCATCATCCTTCGTCCAGCACAACGGACTACGACACTTCCGTCCGTAAAGCGCTTCGAACGGTGCCATGCCTATGCTAGCGTGATAACTGTTGTTGTACGAGAATTCAATCAACGACAAGTGGTCTTCCCAACTTCCCTTGAATTCGAGTACACACGCTCTTAGCATGTCTTCGAGCGTCTGGATCGTGCGCTCAGTCTGACCGTCCGTCATTGGATGAAATGCTGTGCTCATCTTGATTTGGGTTCCTAAGGCTTCTTGTAATTTAGTCCAGAAGTTGGAGACGAATCTACTATCTCGGTCTGAGATAATATCATGCGGTACTCCGTGCCTTCGGACCACATTCTCGATGTATGCCTTAGCTAGTTGATCCATCGACCAATTTTCCTTCATTGGTATGAAAATGGCGGTCTTTGTTAACCGGTCAACTATTACCCAAATCTTATTCATTCCTCGGGGAGATCTTGGCAATCCCGAAACAAAATCCATGGAGATGCTGTCCCACTTCCAGCTTGGGATCTCCAATGGCTTTACCAATCCTAGCGGTTTTTGCCTCACTGCCTTCACCTTCTGGCAGGTTATACACTTAGCCACAAAGTCGGCAACATCCTTCTTCATCCGCGGCCACCAATAGATTTTCTTTAAGTCTTTGTACAACTTATCCCCACCAGGGTGGACTGAATAAGGCGTACTGTGGCCTTCTTCCATAAGTTTCCTCTTCAATTCCTCGCACTTATGAGGAACGCACCATCTTCCTTTAAAACGAACACTTCCGTCTTCATGGATCGTGAATCCTACCGCCTTTCCTTCACTTATTTTTCCTTTGATCCTCTGGAGATTCTCGTCGTCCGGTTGGGCTTCTCGAATCTCGTCAAATACGGTAGATTCAACTGTTATGGCGTTCACTGTCTCCACCACGGTTCCATAATGGACTAGTTCAGTATCTAACTTAGCTAGGTCCATATACAGTCCCGAAGGTAGAATGAGCGTGTTCACCGTGTGACGCGTCTTGCGACTCAACGCATCCGCTACGACGTTTGCCTTGCCTTCATGGTAGGCTATATCCAGATCGTAATCCTTGATCAGCTCGAGCCATCTCCTCTGCCTCATATTTAACTCTTTCTGAGTAAATATATACTTGAGGCTTTTGTGATCTGTAAACATCCGGCAAGTTCGTCCATATAGATAGTGTCGCCAGATCTTAAGAGCGAACACTACTGCTGCTAGTTCCAGATCATGTGTCGGGTAGTTTACCTCGTGTGTCTTGAGTTGCCTTGATGCATAAGCAATCACTCTATGGTTTTGCATTAGCACGCAACCAAGACCTTCCTTTGAGGCGTCGCTATACACCTCATAATCCTCAGTCTCTGATGGCAACGCTAAAACCGGTGCTGTTGTGAGTCTCCCCTTAAGCTCACGGAATGACTGCTCACACTCAGCTGTCCAATCAAACTTCAATCCTTTCTTCAGCAGTTGGGTCATCGGTCTCGCAATTTTAGAAAAGTCCTTCACGAATCTTCGGTAGTATCCGGCTAGACCTAGGAAACTTCTTACCTCGGTCTGGTTTGTTGGTGCCGGCCATTCAGACACTGCTGATATCTTCGCCGGGTCGACTGATACTCCTTTAGCCGATACTATATGACCTAGAAAAGCGACTTCATTCTTCCAAAACTCGCACTTAGACAGCTTCGCGTAGAGTTGATTCTTCCTCAAAAGTCCGAGTACTTGGTGCAAATGACTACTATGCTCTTCCTCATTCCTCGAGTAAACTAGGATGTCGTCGATGAATACGACTACACATGTGTCTAGTAACTCTCGGAAAACGCTATTCATGAGGTTCATGAATACTGCGGGAGCATTAGTCAGACCGAAGGACATTACGGTGAATTCGTAGTGCCCATATCTTGTTCGGAAAGCTGTCTTGGGTATATCGTTCTCGGCGATACGCAATTGGTGGTATCCTGACCTTAGATCAACTTTTGAAAATACCGACGCTCCTTTCAGTTGATCGAAGAGATCTTCGATCCTAGGTAGCGGGTAATTGTTCTTAATCGTCACTTGATTAAGACCTCGGTAGTCGATGCACAATCGGAGTCCGCCGTCCTTCTTTTTCACGAACAGGACTGGAGCTCCCCACGGTGATGTGCTCGGCCGAATATATCCCTTAGATAACAACTCCTCTAGTTGTTCTTTCAGCTCCTTCATCTCAGCAGGCGCCATGCGATATGGTGCCTTCGACACCGGTTCGATTCCGGGCACGAGATCGATCGTGAACTCCACTTCTCGCTCAGGAGGCATTCCTGGGATATCCTCCGGGAAGACATCTGGGTATTCGTTCACGACGGGGATATTATCGATCTTGTTCTCCTCGCCTTCCAGATTATGCACGTAGCACGCGTACAGTTGGTATCCCTTCTGCATGAGATTGCAGAACTTTATTGCATTTACTATCTTGGCACCCTTCTTCTGAGGCTGCGTATAGTAAATGACCTTCTTTCCGCGACTCTTCGCCAACGAGATCTTCTGCTTCTGGCATTCGATGATAGCCTTGTACCTCGTCAACCAGTCCATTCCCAAAATGATGTCGAAATCCTTAAGGTCAAATTCTATGAGATTCGCAAAGAATTCAGTGTTCTTGATTACTATTGGGATCCCGTCATATCGTTTGGAACACGATACTATCTTACCCGATGGTAATTGGATTCCTAAGTTAATGTTATTCGGAGCTGGTAGATCTAACGCAGATATAGTTCTCGTGGAAATCAAAGAGCAACTCGCTCCTGAGTCAAATAAGACCTTGACAGGTACGCTTAAAGCAGTAAACGTACCTTCGATCACGTCGCCTTGAGCAGCTAAGTCAGCTTGGTTTATCACGTTCAGGCGTCCTACTGGCCTCCCTTGGTTTCCATGCTGGTTTGGATTCTGAGGTGGCCTCTGTGCCTGTGGGAATCTCTGTCCTTGATTGTCCTGCTGGTTTGGCCCGGCTGGCCTGTTGCCCTGAGGACGGTTTATCAGGTCCAATCTCTTGTCAATGCGGTCCTCCCTCGTCCGGCATTCCTTCTTCATGTGACCTTCTCGGCCACACCGGTAGCAATGCCCCGGTCTTGGGCATTCACGCACCAAGTGCGGAATGTTGCATTCCCGGCATCTGGGTATGAAGGCGCCCTGGTTATCCGGCCTCCAACCTCCTTGGCCTCCTCGGTTGAGCTCTCTGTTGTCCGGCTTCCTTTGACCATTATTCCTTCCTTGGTCATTCCCCCTTCTGAAGTGATTCCCAGAGTTGTTGTTCCGATTCCTCTTATCGAAATTGTTTAGGCCCTTGCTCGCCTCTCCATGATCCTTGCGCTTCAGCTGCTGTACTCGTGCAATTGCCACTGCACGATCGTAAACAGCTTGCAGAGTAGTGTGCTGTCCGCCAACCAAGATCTCTCGGATGCTGAGATTCAGCCCCATCTCGAATTTCTGGGCTTTATCAGCATCGGTTGGTACCAGCCTTGGAGCGAATCGGACGAGCTCTTTAAACTTCGCATAGTATTCTTGAACTGTCTGGGTGCCTTGTCGGAGATTTATGAATTCCTCATATTTAGCAGTCTTTGTGCTGAGGGGATAGAACCTTTCCCTCATCATCTCCTTAAACTCTTCCCAGAAGTAGGCATGTTCACCATCAGCAAGTCCTTCTTGGTGGTTTTGCCACCATTCGTCAGCCTCTCCTCTCAGGTAGTACACAGCCACACCAACCTTTTCATTCGCGGGACACCTGATGGCAGTAAGCAGTTTGTCAAAAGTCCTTAGCCAATCCTCCAACTTCGCGGGATCCTCCTGTCCCTCGTAATGAGGCGGCTGGTAAGGGTTCACCATCGCCAGATAATTTATGCGAGCTGCTGGGGGTGGTACTGCTGCTTGAGCTCGGTTGACTTCAGCATTTCCTAGAGCAACGAGGACTTGCTCAACTGTCCTCAACCTCTCATCAAGTGCGTTGGGAACGGGGTTAGCTTGAACTCCCGGATTCGGCGGGTTCGCATCCGCTGGAGCATTAACGTTCTCATTCACTGGGATCTCAGCTCTAGGTCTCCCTCTGGGCGGCATTCTGATGATTAAGCACGCAGAGGTTAGATTCGCAGTTAGATGAAAGTTAATAGTCAAGTTAGACTATGGTTAGAACTCAATCTCATAGGTTCTAAGTGTTAAAGACCACTGAAATGGGCAAGAAAGGAAAGAGAATACTAAATACGAAATTCCACTAGATGATAACGATTTAATAACAAGGCTACTACATCAAATACTACTAGGTCACCACTACATAAAATGTGGTACCATCAGGATAATCAATATGCGGTAATAATAGGTACGGAAATGATAGGAAACTAGTAGCGAAAAGCTGTAAAAGTCCAACAAGATAGTACGCATGATAAAGTCTAGATCAGGTAGTCGGGAGAATAGCCGAGCATCCGGCGATCGGCCTCGATCTCCTCGTCGGTATCAAGAGGCAGTGGAGGGTTCTCCACAACCTCCTCGGGGTCCTCTTCTTCCTCCTCAACGTTGATGAACTCATCGGGGTCAAACTCTTCCTCCTCTTCCATCTCTGGCTCGGGGTTAAGCTGGTTTTGCAGCCCAACAATGACTTCCTCCAACGCAAAAATGCGTCCCTGTAACATATGCACGTGGTGTCGGCAATCCTCGAACTCGGCCGCAAGAGCATCATGGCGAGCAGCCATCTGGGTACTCCTAATGGTCATAGCCTCCATCCTCTCCTCTATAGCCACAATCCTATTTCTATCGTTTGCGGCATCCCTAGAGATATGGCGAAGTTCGTGCGTGATATCCGACATGGAGCACAATAAACGCATGATGGAATCTTGTAACCTCGGGTCGGCCATCTAATCATGCAAATTTTACATTAAGCGATATGCCACACATGAAAATAATTTGTTAATGCACATGCTACCCCCCCAAAAATAGTACTAAGTTTTTAAGACTTGTCGAATTTGGAAAATATACCTTTCCATGGGTTTCAAAAATAAAATTCCCTTTTTCCATGGAAATAATACTTAAATTGCTTAAAAATAATATTAAATAATTTGGGCCTCTATAGTGGGCCGAAAAATAATAGCTTGAAAATTTTCGGGCTCTGATACCACTTTGTAACACCCCGGATTTGATTTCCCAGGCCAGGGCATTACCGCCACACTTTTCTAAACAAGACCCGACCCAAGTCGAGCTCATCTAGAAAAATGCTAAGGCTAAGTTGTATCAATTTTTCAAAACAATTTTAAAACTATTCAATCATGCCCGAATTAAAATCAGAGTATTTCATGCATCACAGTAATAATCAGTCCGGAAGCTAAAAACAAATAAAAACGTGGGCCAAACAGGCGGCCAAAACTAAAGTCCAAAGTCCAGCATCAAAGTCCAAAGTGCAGAAATTTAAAATAACAGTAAAATGCGACAAGTCTTTATTTTTGAGAATCCCATCCCAATGCGCCATCACTTACTCTGCGAAAAATAGGAAATAACAATTTATCAGTACAAACGGTACTGAGTAAGTTAATGTATAGCATGACAAAATTTAAAGATTTAGAAGAGTAATAAAAAGTTGGGAAATTAATCTAACGAGCAAGTAAAAATAATTTACGGGGATTTCTTTTTATACTTTACCACACCAATGTTCATTTTGATCGAGGACATCCAAAACATTACCCGCTTGGGCGCTTATGTCCACAAGCTGCCGGTATCAACGATCCAGGGCCTTAGCCGTTTTGGGATCAATTACCCGCTTGGGCACTTATGTCCACAAGCCGACGGTATCCACAATGTGAGAGCAGCGGACCCTATACAGACACACTCCGGAGCCCTAGGTAACCCCTACGGATACACCTAGGAGTATAGACTCATACAATCACGCAACATAATAATATTTCCTTGGCGCCGTTTTGGCCACCAAAAAGAGGGGGCGGCCCAACGAGCCCACGCCAAGTGCACTTACCCTCCAAATTGAACATCTAACTCGATCAAAACTCACAAAGTTTCAAAAATCACATTTTAATCATTACAACATATATCTACATTTCCAGAATTCATAGGATTCATCAAAGAGTAGCAATCGACTCAAAAACTACCGAAACGTACGAAACCAAATTCCACCGGTAAGACTACACTGTGGCAGTTTCCAAAATCATATTAGGAAATGTAGTAAAACTTTGTGAAAAATTCTGAAAATTTTACAGGTGCTAGGCGACATCAAAATAAACATTTTTCTCAGAAATAGGCCTTAGCAAATTCGGACTCTAAGTTGCTCAAAAAAAATCATCTCAGATATTTGTTTTCAAAAGGGTGCATAGGTCACTGTTCATCCGACCACAGTTTACTTAAAAATCCATAACAATTCGAAGGTTAATCCAAAAATTCTGAAATTTCACAGGAGTAAACTAGACACACAGATGAACAATTTTCATGAAGAAGTCGACCATCAAAAACGACCATAACTAGGAGAAATATGAACTACAAAACTAGACATGCTAGAAATTTAAATCTGTCACCATGTGTAGCAGAAAATACCAGATCCGTTTTCGTCGACCAAATCAAGTCCAAAAATTATGAAAATTTACAGGAACCATCTTTAAGGTGTTAGGAACATTTTTCATTTAGACAAGTCCTTCCAAAAATGAACGGATCTTGACGAAAAACGCAGAACAAATAAAACTACTCGGATAGAAACCCTAATTGACAGTTTTGGCACAAGATGAAAATCGAACTATATCTCGAAGAATACTCAACCAAACACTCTAAAAATTGGTATGCACATCATTAACTTACTTCTCAAGAGTGTAGTGTCGAAATCCTCTTTGGTTGAACCCTCAAATTCGCCCGGGACAGCCTCAAACCTCCAAGATCTACCGAACGAATCCTATTTTGAGGTGTTTGGATAAAAGCTTGATGTTAGGGCCTAGAATCCGAAGTAAAGAACAAGGAATTGGTTTAGCAACCTTACCTAGACGTAGGAGAAGGGATTGGAATGCTTCCAACTCGTCCAAAAACTCAGGAACAAGAAGATCACTCTCAAAGAACTCTCAACTCTCCAAAGAAATCTGATTTTCGGAATGGTGCAAATGGGAAGGTTTGGGGGTTGAATGAGGTTAATTGGGGCTGTGCTCCCACTTCCAAAGAGCTCATAATGGACCTAGGGAAGGTAGGGAATGAGTTATTGGTAGTTTACCTCGAAAATATGCAGCCATCACCCCTCCAAACTCAATCCATTCACCTAACACTACTTATCCAATAAGTTCATGCATTTCTCATCATATCCAGCAATGTAGGGCTTCTAGAAGCTTCTAGGTTCGTCCAATGGTGTCTCAAAACATCCACAAACATCTGGGAAGAAGTTGGGATAGATTCAAAGCATCCAAAATCGAACTAAATGCCACATTAAGTTGGGATATGATTTTTGATCTTTTAAAAATCATATTTGGATTATCCGCTTGTTGGATACTCCGATAACTCTCTTCGAGTTGCTATCGTGCGAAAATATTTAATTCCGCTCTCCCGGAATTATTTCGATTGCGATAGTTAAATCCAATTAATTAATTTAATTAATTAATTTTTCGGATTTAATACTCGATGTTGATTTCTCGGGTATTACATGTTGCTTGTCCACCACAGATAAATGACATACCTCTGCGCATGGGCAGTTGTATATCTGTGGTATCTTAGATTTTGTTGTCTTAAGGCATGTAACTCCATACTGTAAGTACCTGTCTGTTAAAGGGAACATGGTATAGGAAGCATGAGAGTTAGCTAACTGATGGATTATCCCAAGCTAAGATCTGCGTAACAAAATGGAAGTTTAACTGTGTTTCATCTGAATCTTGTCCAATTTTTATTATTTCCTCCCTGTCCCTCCTGTCTCATTTTAAATCTGCTTTCTTAGAATAATTTTAATCGCTTTCTTAGATTAATTTTATTGCTTTCTTAGATTAATTTAATTCGCTTTCTAGAATAATTTTATCTGCTTTATTTTAATTGCTTTCATAGCTTAAATTAAATTATGTCAAGTAGTTGATAATCAAACACAAACTCGAATCGAGTAACCGAGTGGAAAATCTTATTAAACGACGTGGGCCCTGCTTCCATCGCACATCCTCCAGTGAACGATCCGGTACTTACTATAAATACTGCAATTTTTGACTCCGTGCGCTTTCGGGGACACAGTTTCTTAACACGAGTAATAAAAACGTGACAACCTATAAATATATCCCCAATCCCAACTCCGCCTTCATAAATCGATTTTCATTAAATAAAATTGAAAACCAGGATTTTTATGTTTCAGAAAATACTCATGTAGTGGGAACTTGTCAAAAGTTTCATGGCAAGGATCTTCAAGGCAGGAAATTGTCAAAGGTTTCATGCCGGGGAGGTCCACAGCGCCGTTTGAATTCCAAAGTTTCTCACATGAGTAATAAAAAGTAAAATATATCCTTAAACCCCTTTCCCACGAATCATAACTCTTTTCTTTTAATAAATTCAAACTTGGGATATTTTATAAAAACGCTCGTGTAGGAAATTGTCAAAAGTTTCATGGCGCCGTTGCCGGGGAGGATGCAGCGTCGTTTATTAAGAGAATTACACTCCTGATTACTCATAGTTAGTTTTGTGTATATATTTCAGAACAGAGAAGTACCCTCAAATCAATTAAACATTTAGAGTACTAAGACTCTAAATGTGAGGATGTTGATTTGAGGGGAAGACCTAACCAATTGGGTATTTTTGCTTGCAGGAATCATGGAGCCACAAAAATTGGTGTAAGGAGTTAAATGTGGAAGTGTAGCATTGGGGCTACACTAATCCACCTCCTCCGGACCACGAAGCTCCACCGCTGCTCCATCGCCCATCCATCTCACTGGTGAAACAACAAATGGAGCAGCAGACCTTCGGACTACAGGTTCCCGGTTGGATTAATTCTGTAATTGACCGAAGATTATATCCGGAATTCAAAGAAATTTAAAATCCGGAATAATTTTCACAAGCACATAATTAACACAACCTAAATTTCTGCAAGTCAAAATCATATATGCATATATATATTTATATATATAAACCTCCTGTGCATATTATATTAAATAATTCGAGTATTAATCAATTAACTCACATTTAGAGTACTAAGACTCTAAATGTGAGGATGTTGATATTTTTGAGAAAACCCGATAACTTCTTCTGTGTTTGCTTTGCAGGAATTTGTGGAACTACCAAAAAGAAAATTAAAGCTTCAAAAAGGTTCCCGGTTGGATCTATTCTGTGATTAATTGAAAGTATTTTTGGAATTTAAAGCAATTTAAAATCCGGAATAACTTTTATAAGAACAGAATCGATCCAACCTAATTTTTGCAAGTAGATTAACTTTTGTATGTTTATGAAAATCCAAAAATGTGATTGAACAATTTTGATGAAAATCAGAATTGTTCTAAGTATTGGGCATCGAACAATTGCCTTGCTCGATGAACCAAACGATCACACATGGCCAAAATCGTCGAACACCTAATTGGTTTGACGAAAAAGGCTATCGGAGTTATATTCATAGTTTTCATGTTAATATTTTCTCCCTCCCTCCCTCCTCTTTTATTTTATTTTGATTTTGATAATTTGTTTAAGTAGGAATTGATTTACTCACATTTCGAGCAAGGCTCAAAATGTGAGGATGTTGATTATTCACTTAAATATAAAAAAAAAAGAAGTGTGTTATTTTTCTTTTTGTTTATTTTTATTATTTTATATATAAACCAGCACAAAGCATGCATAAATCTGTCAGTTTAAATTCACATATTTGATTTTGGTTTATGATTAAATTTTCAAACTTTTAAATTGGGATAATATAATTGAAGACATGCATGATATGAATTTTTGAGGTTTTGAGCTATAAAAATTTAATGATATCATCATCTTGTTGGGTAATAAGTCCTCACGTTGAGAATTTAATTGAATAGATTGTAAGAATTCTTTCAAAGATTAAATTTAAGAATATTGTATGACATGAATGAACCATTCCATGTGAGATTTGAGCCATGAGTCATTTTTACTCATTCTTTTCTTTGATATGTGAAAATCATTTTGATTAAAGGAAACTAGAACTTGCGATTGAAACCGATTCAAGACCATGCCATATTCCAAAAATCGAGCATATGATCGAGGCACCTAGAAAACCCAAATTTTTGGCCTTCGTTTGAACTCCAAAACCAAAAATATTTTCCCTTTAGGATTAACCACTTTGAGCCTTAAGCCTAATTTTTCTTTGAAGCCTTCTATATTTTTCCAAGCCTTCTAAAAAGACCAAGAAATTCAAACCCAAGTGTGCAAGAATGAATTTTATCAAGGCATTACAATTTATGATCATCAATTCATTATAATCGGTATTCAAAAATCCGATCAAAAAAAAAGGAGAAGAAAAGAAAAGAAGAGAAAAATGTTGAATTCAATTCAACACAAATAAATTGCAAATGACAAAGCAAATTAGACATAGTCTAATGTCATGCAATATGAAAAGAAAAGCACAAGAAAAGAAAGAAAAATAATGATGATCATAAATTTTTAAATAAAAATATGCCATGATAAGATAAAATGAATTCTTGCCACTTCAAGCCCAATAATTCCCTTTCCTACCAAATGTTACAACCGTATGCCCCGTTATAACCCTTAAATAAGACCTCATGATCTCGATTTAAAGAAGTGAGCCGGTGGCGAGTTGGTCCAATTGCAAGCTTATGGGATAATTTAATTAAATTTGATTATGAGCGTTCGTGATTAAAACCCAAATTTGAGAGAGTGAAATTTCCGCTTATACTATATGTGAGGCTCTGTTCCTAATTTATGTTCATGTCATGCTTTAATTCTAGAATTAAATCAATGATTATTTCTAAACATGATGTTCATGAAGAATTATCAATAATGACTGATTTGTAGGGCTGATTAAGTGAGAAGTATCATTTCATTAAACACTGCAATCAAGAAAATTTAATACTTGTAGTTTTTGATTGTCTTATCCCAATATAAAAAGAATGAATTATTTTTGAAGCCACATAAATAGATTGAATATGCAGCGCCTATGCTCTTAGGAGCACTGACTCTGACTGCTCGGGGACGATCAGTATTAAATGTGAGGATGTTGATAATGGCCAAAATTGACCATTATTTTCAATCTATTTCCGTGTCTAATACGGACATTTGATCGCATTCCGGTCTTATTTAAATAAGAAAGCAGTTGAATTTAACAGATTTATGCAAGTTTTTATAAATAATAAGCTGGTATTGAAAAACAAAAAAATATTGTTTATTTTATTAAATTTGTGTTAAAAAATCCAAACATGATAAAAATATTAAAAATCTCACGTTTGATAATTACGGTTTGGTAGTATCTGTTCGGTGGAATACGAGTCCATTAAACGGAACACAAGCTAAATAATCAAGTGAAAATAAATATACTTATATTATTTCATATTTGATGTATAGATATTTATAATTTTTATGTTTATTTTTTTATTTCTATTTTTCTACCTTAATTAAATTAATTGGTCCACTAATCACTTCTAATGTTAATTAATTGCAGGAGATTTAAATTAATTTGGTCCAAGAGTCCAGTTCAATTTGATTTGGCCCAGGAGCAGCAATTATCCAAGCCCAACCCTTAATTCTCCACAATTAGTCCATCAGTCCATTTCCACCTTTAGCCCAACAATACTTTCAATCCAGTCCAACAATTAAACTAGCCCACTGAAACCAACACCCTTGGCCCAATATCACCTAAGCCCAATCCACTCACCACAACCACCAACCCAAACCCTAAACCTAACCCTAACCCTGATACTCTGCCGCCGGTGCCGCCACCGCCGCCTTCATCATCAACCTCCCTCCTCCGACCACTGCCACTGCCTCCATCTTCCACTTCCGCCACCAAACACCCACCACCACCTTCACCCAACTCCTCCGACAGCAGCGCCGCCACCCGAGCACCTCCACCATCTCCGCCACCAGCCTCCACCTTCACCCTCCACTGCCACCATCATCTTCAACCCCAAGCGCCGGCGGCCCTCCACCAGCTGTCTCGCCTCCACCACTTCTACGGCTGCCGTACCACCACAACCTTCTTCACCAACAACCACCGCAGCACCGCCCCAACCTCTGCTCCCGCCGCCGCTCCGGCCAACAACCAAGGCTCACCGCCATCCCTTCCTCCGGTCTCGCCAACGCCATCCACCACCCCAATTTCGATTTCCCCTCATCCCCAATTTCAGAACACAAGCAGAAATTGAAAACAGGAGAGACGAAAAAAAGCAGAAGGAAAGAACAAAACAAGAAAAATGGAGGAAGGAAAACTGGAAATGAAGAACCTGTTGAGAACGAGAAACAAGAAGTAAACTAGAAGAAGAAAATAAGAGAAGAGAAATGGAAACTGGGAAGAAGATGAAAGAGAAATGGAAGAAGGAAAGAGAGAAAATAAATGAAGAGAGAGAGAAAAGAAAAAGATAGATAAATTTTATCCGGACCCCAGTCGCTAAACAGACCCCAGTCGCTAAACAAACCCCAGTCGCTAACCCATGTTTAGCGACACGGAGTCTAGGGACAGGGAAATTGCTTAAGGACTGGGGATGTTTAGAGACACAAAAATCCGTGTCGAGAAACCATGTATAGCGACACGGAGGGATGTCTAGGGACTGTGAGAGAGGAAACCCCGGTCGCTAACCAATGGACCGCGACTGGGAAATGGAACGCGACCGCGACCAGGACAGACAGAAAAATTAAAACAGAGAAAGCAGCTCACGTGCTCACGTGACATGTTCTTTTTAATTCCCCACATGCCAAAAGACTTTCAAGCTCCTGGGACCTCAAGTCCCGCAAGCATGGGTTTTTGTCTTCTTTCTCCTGGACCTTGAGCTCCCGCCCCCTCCTGCGCGTCATCCTGGAGCTAAAAAATGTGTCATGAACCAGATTTTGTTCCGCGACAGGCACAATTGTTTAGCGACTGGGTAGGCCTTGAATGGGCCTAGGGCTTTTTCCCTACTCTCTATAAATATATCCTCCCACCCCAATGAACAGTAGCTACACACCCATTAGTTTTCATATTAGTTTTGTTCTTCTCCTTGGGGGCACCACTGTGCTCCCAAGCAACCTTAGAACAGATGGTATCATGAACATGTATTTTTCATTTTCAGTTTTAGTTAGTTAGTTTTAAGCAATAAATGGGTTTATAGTAGTGTAGCCATTTTTCTATATTATTTACAGCTTTCTAGTGTAAATTTTGGGTTCAAACTATCTAATCAATGGGTGTTTTGGACATATTTTAGTTTGTGGTATTAATGCAAGAAAATGTCTCACAAAAATTTGTTATGGATCACTTCCATGATATTTATTGCTTTATTTTTATATTTTGGTCACTTGACCAAATTTTCTATTTTAGTTAGATTTAATGCTCTTTTAGTTTTAATGAGTGCATAAACACTTGATATTTGGCCCTTGATAGATTTAGTGTAGGTGTTATTTTAATTTTAGTACTAGCTCAGGCTGTTTGCTCCTTTTTGCTCCTAGTACTTGTTTGTGTTATTTTATTTTATTTCTTAGTGTCCTGTTCTTGCTTTTCTTTCCTTTAGTTTTAGATAGTGTTTTTAGTTGCTTATTTTTATTTGTATTTTAGTTCATTAGATCTAGAAAGGGATAGTATTAAAGTGTTTGTGCATTTTTATTTAAAATTGCATTTCCTATATTGTATTGCATCACGTTGTAACCCCACGGGTTGCAACGTCACTTTCCCGTTGTGATCCCACGGATCACAATGCACTCCCCTGCAATGCAATATTAGGCGTTATGCTGCCAAAATTTTATAAAATCTTTAAAATCCCTCGGTCGCGAAGCAATCCTGTCGCGGACCCACGGTCCGCGACACACTCCTTGATTAGCGACAGAGGACCCAAATACTTGTAATTTATTCTGGAAGGGCTCTGTCGCGGACCCACGGTCCGCGACACACCCCTTGTTCCACGACCAGGAATTATGCCCTTGTTGAATTTTCAAACCTTGTGTCGCTAAACCCCTGTCGCGAGGCCATGCCTAGCGACACGGATTTTTGTTTAGCGACACAACAAACCCTAATTTTCAAAATTATTAATTTCTCTTATTTTCCCACCTTTCTGTCGTGATCCCCCTGTCGCGGACCCACGGTCCGCGACACAAACTATGTTCCACGACATGCAGGGCAACCTTTTTGCCCAAATTTTTATTCTCCATCTCTTTACCATTAATTAATTGAACCTTTGTATTAATATTTTTGAGGTTGAAATCCAATGATCTCAACCCATGATTAAATTGATATAAAGAACTTTGTTCAATTTCCATTAAAAGACTATTCTACAAAATTAAACTCTAATGATCTAAGTATATAATCCGGACTGTAATTAATTAATTAATTATGGAATGAGTGATTATTTAGACATAAAGAGTAATTATGGATTTAATTCCATAACCTTGCCTGAGAAACCAATGTCTCTCATACAAGATGACCCAAAAATATTTTTTTTCTTTTATTTATTTTGTCTTTTCCGTGTTGTGTGAAACAGCTAGTAAGAGATATAACAGACTAATGTTGGCGGGTATTCCCACACGGATAAACTAGCTCGTAGTCTGTATATTAATTACTAGATGTTATTTTGCATGGTCCGGATAGTGGTCGGTGGAAGCCTTGGCGGTTCGTCCATCCGGGATTATAATAGCTGCTCGGCTGACTCCTATCCGGATACAGTTTTTTTTTCTTTATCTTAATTTCAAACCTGAATTCAAGTTGTAATATTATTAAATGATGTCGACCAACATTATTTGAGAATTATTACAGCAAGAAAATATGTGGGTTTTTCTTCCATTCACAGACAAAAGGGAGCTGAATGACGGTGGTCACCGTCACTTAGAATTCCTTTCTGTCAAAAAATCATTCCATCTGGAATAATTGGGAACTGGATAGCAGATGTTTGCAGTACAGATCACCCCAATTATTTCTGGCACTCTCTTTAGCCAAAATTCTTCTCATCTCCGGCTATTTCATCTTTGTGTTCCAACTTCTGTCCAAACCCGCCTTATATTTTGGGTTATTTTATTTTACACTTCTCTATAAAATTATGCATGATAATATTATGTAACTATTGTGGTCATATTATTTTGGGATCCTTCCCTTGGACACAGGAGTCTTGATTTTAATCAGATGTCTCTCAATAAATTTCCAACAAAAATTCATTTATAAAATCCGGATCTAAGTAAGGGATAAATTCCACAGTTATGACTAACTCATATCCGACTGGGGATTGATTTTGGGAAATTAGAAGCAGAGTCAGCGATTAGGTCTAGTTTAGACTGAAAGGATCTGTGTTTTAATTGAGAGTCTAGTACCTGTTTAGGGAATGGTTTTCAAATTCATTATTTTCCAAAATTGCTTTGTGTTGGAAATATGGTATTGAATATCACACTGAAATGGGGTCCACTTGGATTCAAATACGGTGTGATAGATAATTCTAGAGGAACAATATATAGGCCCTGGTTATTTTCTAAGATAGGGTTGAGTACCTTTCAACTGCTATCCTCTTCTGCCAATGCCTATTTTTGAGTCCTGATTGAGTGCATCCTTAACGAACTAATCTATTAGTTCGTTTCATTAGTTTGCATCTCATAACCACCCGACGGGAAGTGAACACTGCGAGCGGTTCACCGAGAATAGGGAATTCTTGATCCACACCCAGTCATTCCGACTGGGGGCTTTCTTTTACTACCAGGGTCAGACTTTCAAAAACCTCCGAGTGATAGGATTTTAAATGCTTTCTTTATCGTTTTCTTTTAAATGCTTTCGTTAGAGGTCACTCGGTTGTATTGGGAGTTGTGTAACTGCTACTAGGACTGATAGTTAAGGGATAGTTCAGGGCTTGATTAGAATCTTTGGGTGTGACATGGGGGAATGATAGCAGTACTTGACACTTCAACTAATGATTTGTCAGGTGTTGCTTGTCCACCACAGATAAATGACATACCTCTGCGCAGGGGCAGTTGTATATCTGTGGTATCTTAGATTTTGTTGTCTTAAGGCATGTAACTCCATACTGTAAGTACCTGTCTGTTAAAGGGAACATGGTATAGGAAGCATGAGAGTTAGCTAACTGATGGATTATCCCAAGCTAAGATCTGCGTAACAAAATGGAAGTTTAACTGTGTTTCATCTGAATCTTGTCCAATTTTTATTATTTTCTCCCTGTCCCTCCTGTCTCATTTTAAATCTGCTTTCTTAGAATAATCTTAATCGCTTTCTTAGATTAATTTTATTGCTTTCTTAGATAAATTTAATTCGCTTTCTAGAATAATTTTATCTGCTTTATTTTAATTGCTTTCATAGCTTAAATTAAATTATGTCAAGTAGTTGATAATCAAACACAAACTCGAATCGAGTAACCGAGTGGAAAATCTTATTAAACGACGTGGGCCCTGCTTCCATCGCACATCCTCCAGTGAACGATCCGTTACTTACTATAGATACTGCAATTTTTGACTCCGTGCGCTTTCGGGGGCACAGTTTCTTAACACGAGTAATAAAAACGTGACAACCTATAAATATATCCCTAATCCCAACTCCGCCTTCATAAATCGATTTTCATTAAATAAAATTGAAAACCAGGATTTTTATGTTTCAGAAAATACTCATGTAGTGGGAACTTGTCAAAAGTTTCAGGGCAAGGACCTTCAAGGCAGGAAATTGTCAAAGGTTTCATGCCGGGGAGGTCCACAGCGCCGTTTGAATTCCAAAGTTTCTCACATGAGTAATAAAAAGTAAAATATATCCTTAAACCCCTTTCCCACGAATCATAACTCTTTTCTTTTAATAAATTCAAACTTGGGATATTTTATAAAAACGCTCGTGTAGGAAATTGTCAAAAGTTTCATACTCCAACCGGAAGAGATTGAATTGGATGATGACCTGAGCTACGAGGAATTCCCGGTACGAATACTCGACGTGAAGGAGAGAGTCACAAGAAATAAGACCGTGAAGATGGTCAAGGTTCTTTGGTCTAACCACGAAACCGAGACGGCGACATGGGAACTGGAAGCAGACATGAAAGGACGTTACCCGACCCTATTCCAAGACAATGCAACCACAGTTATGGGGATATAACTGTAATCTTAAGAGGGGGAGGATGTAATGTCCCGAATATTTTGTACCCCAAATAAACAAATTCAAATTGTTTTGAACTACTTAATGACTTGATCCCTTCACGGGGTACGTAGGCAAGTTGGAAATTTCAATTCTGGGTACAGTCAAATAATAACAAACAACAACACACAATAATACAATCGCTGAATCAAACAATTCCCGAACTCGCGAGATGCTAAAGCACAACTTCGAGGACGAAGTTGATTCTTAAGGGGGGTAGATTGTAATACCCGTTAATTTTTGGATATAAAATAAGAATTTAATCCGAGGAGAAAAGAGGTCTTGTTTCCGAGAACCCGTAAAATCGAAAATGCACGGAAGACGAAAGAAAACCCAAAACTGACGGACCTAAGATTTCAAACATGAAATCAATTTAAGTCGGAATAAAAATTAGGGTAGGAATCATAACCCAAAAAGATCCCGGAAAGTCGAGCCGAAAACACGGAAGGATAGAAACCCGAAGGAGAGGAGGAAAAGACCCGACGGATCGGATCGCACGGACCCGCCCGGACCGAGGTCCAGGCGGAGGCCACGCTGGCCGCGCGGTGTTTGGCCTACCAGCGCGCCACCACCGCGTGGCACCACAGAATCCGGCCATTCACGCGTTTTCGGCGATTTCTTGCCATATTTCGACCCCCCGACTTTGGAAACTCAATCCCGAGCAAAGGAAGGTGTATATGGTCGGCTCTAGGGGTCTTGGGACTCATTATTTTCGAAATCCCAAACCCTAGCAGCCCCATTGTCTCTCCCAAATCTCCCAAGTTCTTCCAACACCCGAAATCACCGACTTCGAACTTTCCGATCACTTTCCGGCGACTAAAACCGACGGATGAGGCGTGGAACACAAGGTCTCTAGTACTCCAGACTTGGGTAAGTCGTTCATAGGTTTTCATTTAAGTTTTCGAACCCGAAAACTCGATCTAACATCGGATTTCTTCTTCCGATTCGAAATCGTGGCCAAAGTTGGAAGCTTGGCGTTGAGGAGATCCGTTCGTAGTGAATTTGGACGGGCCGAGCGACCCGAGGGCGACCAAACACCTTACCACTGTAAGTTGATGCCTTTCATATCAATACGGGTGGCTTAGGGGCGTCCGATTTAGTCACGTTGTAACGAAACGTAAAAACCGAATCTAAAAACCCTATCTTGCGCAATTTCAGAAATCCGATTAAAACTCATATTTGAAGAATCCGATCCGAGAAATTCAAAACAAGACTTTTGTTCCTAACACATTAATCTAGGTTGTGTAAACATTTCAGCCATTTTCATCAACGTTTGCTACCCCAAAATGATCTGATCATAAACTGCCTTGAAAAACGTTTTCGAAAAACTGACAGTGTTGATGTCCAAACTTGATGACCCCGTTTCTATATTTTCTAGTCAGATTTGATCTTTTCAATCTAAATAAAAATTGTAGATAATTATGTCTAGTATGTGCATATAAAATTTCAGAATTGTTAGAGTCCATTTGATATGTCAAAACGCCGATTTTCTAAACTGTAGTAATTCTGAATCCTTATAGTGTACATGTTGTGCAATAAACTCGATGTTTGACATGTTTCCTCAACTTATTTTGAAATCGTTAAACACGAATGTTGTTTGTTAGGGTGTTTTTGATATACCGTGAAAATTTCAGAATTTTTGGACTTTACACGAATTTTTAAATTAAAAATGCGTGAATTGTGACGCCAAATGATTTTAACTCGAAGAGATTTTGAAATTTCGAAACAAACGGTCGAAACCTTGAAATACGATACTTCTACACTTTTGAAAAATCCCGTTACACTAAATTGAAACATATGAGATACTTGGCGGAGGGTGAGTGCTCTGCAGGGTGCCCCTCTCGCCTTTCTCTTCGGGCCTATAATGGACGAGAGAAATTAGATGAGATATTACGCTAATCGGCGGGAGATACATGGCCTACACCCTTGGGATTATCCGTATGCGTTTCTCGAGGCTCCGGAGTGTTTGGTGTATGGCAGATACGGCTGCGGCCGCCGGATGACCGGCTATACATGATGAGATTGCGATGCAATCGTGAGATACTTGAAAATACTTGAGATACTTGGAAATACGAAACGGCTGAGGCCGCCGGATGACCGGTTACACTAAATATTGAGAAACGGGACGTAACGGGAAAAATTAAAAGATTTAATACTTTTTATGTATTTATTTATTTGTTCTTGTCTTTAAATTTTGCATTTAAATTTATGTCTTAAATTTTATAACATGTTAAATTATTATTTATGAATTTAATGCATGTTCAAGTATACGACTAAATTAATTATTTTTTAAATTGGTAAATGGAATATTTTCGTATGCATGCCTAGGAGAAAATTTAATTATTTAATTAAACCCCTTTATTACTATGTTAGGATCGACTTACTCAGTATTTTATATACTGATAAAATTGTTGTTTCCTTTTTCTTTCAGAGTACGGAGGTAATGCATAGCATGTGCATTGGGGGATGGAATATTTAAACATTAAGTTTGCTGTTTTTATGATACTGCATAACGGGCATGTAAAACCCGGTTTTGGCCATGTCGGCCCATTTTATTTATTTCCGCTGCGACATATTATTATTACTACTATATGTGTGGATGATATTTATTATTATTTTTAATTAAATTCCGGACTTGTTTTTAAATCTCTTTGCAATACCTATAGCCTTGCATCTCTTTAGCAAGCTCGGAGAATCCGTGTCTTGCTAGGGAGGTATGGCGGTGACATCCCGGCCTGGGTTATCAAATCCGGGGTGTTACAATAACTGCCTATGTATTATTCGCTAACAGGTTCGGGTATCGTTGCCTATTATCCTTCCTCATTAAGCTGGCAAGTCAGCTTGATCGATGTCGTTCAATCGTCCTACGGCTCTTCCTTGATCTCCTTGTTGAGGGTTTACCAGATCTAGCCTCTTCTCAATCATCTCTTCACGAACATCGTATTCTCTAATCATGTGGTCTTCCCCACCACATCTTTAACAAGTCTCGCGCCTTGGGCATTCGCGCACCAGATGGGCTTGGTGGCACTGCGGGCAACGTGGTATGGTTGTACGGCGTATGCCATTTCTCCCATTATTGAAACCCTTATTCTCGTTCTTCTTCGGTTCATTGAACCTTGCTTGACCATCATTCTCCCTAAAATTGCCATTGCTATTGTTTCGATTTTTTTTCTCAAATTCTTGTGAGTCCTTGCTCGACTCCCCATTTCCTTTACGCTTCAGTTGCTGGACTCGATCAATTGCTACATCTCGATCATAAACCGTCTGCAGGTTTGTGAATTGTCCTACTGCAAGTATCTCCCGGATACTAAGGTTCAGACCCATCTCGAATTTCTGAGCCTTGTCAGAGTCGGTTGGTACTATCCGCGTAGCAAATCGCACCAATTCCTTGAACTTGGTGTAGTACTCTTGTACTGTTTGCGCACCTTGTCCGAGGTTGATGAACTCCTCGTATTTCGTAGTCTTGGTGCTCAGTGGGTAGAATCTTTCCCTAAGGCTTCCTTAAGTTCTTCCCAGGTGTAGGCTTCTTCGTCTTCCTTTGATTTCATTCGAAGGTTTTGCCAACACTCATCGGCTTCGCCTCCTAAGTAGTAGGTCGCCACGTGTATCTTCTCATCATCAGGGCATTTGGTACCATTCAAGAGCTTATCAAAGGTACGGATCCAACCTTCCAACTTGGCCGGGTCCTCTTGGCCGTCATAATGGGGTGGGTTGTAGGGGTTTACCAATGCCAAGTAGTTGACTTGGGCTACTGGCGGAGGTACTGCTGCTTGTGCCCTATGCACCTCAGGATTTCCTAATGTCACATTGTTGTTAGGCACATTGGGGAGGTCAGTGTCAATGCCGTTTGGACTTACCTTCCTCGGTTTTCTCCTAGGTGCCATTTCTCTGTTATTAAGCACACGAAGATGAGTTTCTAAGTGATCAAGATTTAGGACTAAGGCAAAGTTAGTCTTTAGCAAGCGCTCCTAAGTCAAAGTCATGTCGAGTTCTAAGGTAGGAGTGTTTCTTAACACCGATAATTCACATAAAAAAAGTTAGTGTAAATAGTTATGTATATATGCAATGCAATGCAATCCCCCCGAAGCTAATGTATATTTTATTTATATATATCTTCCACGGATTTAAAAATAAGTTTATTCCATGGAGGTAATATTTTTAAAATTTAAAAATAATAATAATAGTTAAAAGTCTTGGGCCTCCATATTGGGCCAAAATAATAAACATTTGGGCTTAAAAAAATTGAGCCCATAATAGTAAGTATATAAAGTATTGGGCTAAAAATAATTTCTTGGGCTTCTTTACAAAAAAATTTTTGGGCTTCTAAAAATTTTGGGGCTAAAAATTTGGGCCTTAACTTCAAAATAATAATTGAGTTCTTTAAAATATATTACTAGTTTAGAAATAATAACTTTAAAAATAATAGTTTAAAAATATTCCGATCTCTGATACCACTTTGTAACACCCCAGTTTTTGATAACCCAGGTCGGGATATCACCGCCACACCTTCCTAGCAAGACACGGTTTCTCCGAGCTTGCTAAAGAGATGCAAGGCTATGGTTTTCAGAATTTAAAACATTCAAACAACCCATTGTAATATAACTTAAAAATCAAAATGTTAAAGTTGCAGCGGAATGTAATATTTACATATATACAATTGTAATGCAGCGGAAATTTAAACACTTGGCCAACATGGCCAAAACACGGGTTAAACAGGCCCGTTCATGTAATACCCCGGTTTTTTGTCACCCAGGTCGGGATGTCACCGCCACATCTCCCTAGCAAGACACGGTTTCTCCGAGCTTGCTAAAGAGATGCAAAGCTATGGTGTTTCAGAATTTAAAACATTTAAACAGCCCATTCATATATAATTTAAAAATAATATATCAAAGTTGCAGCGGAATGTAATATTTACATATATAGATAGCAGCGGAATTTAGAAATATGGCCAACATGGCCAGCACACGGGTTAAACAGGCTCGTTCATGCAATTCATAACTAAGAACATAAATTAAAAGTAATGTTTTCCCAAATATATCCAATGCATGCATATGATGATGCACATTCTTCATATTCTATAGAAAAAGGGAAAAATGTGGTTAGGTCAGCAAAAACGTGCTGAGTAAGTTAACACCTAGCATGATCAAGCGGTTTCAAAGTCATTAATTAAATTTAAAGGGAACATGTGCATACGAGACATGATTTAATTTATTCATCTAATAATGATTTCATTGCATTATTTAAAAGACAGGGATTCCATAAGATCATAAATATAGCTTGCAAAATAATTAAATAAATTGACATAAATTTAAAAGCACAATTTAACCGGAATTTAGTTTAAATTTCTTACAAATGTCTCGCTTCGTTTCTTTCACAGATCACCATCGCTAGGGCTCTTATGTCCTCCAGCCTTTGCTCGGGCTCTTATGTCCACGAGTATCATGGTCAATCTTTTAATAGGTTCATTACGTCCACTAGCCATACAATCAATATGTCGCTACGGCTCTTACGTCCACTAGACATACACTTTGGCTCTTATGTCCACAAGCCGTAGACAAATTTGATAGTATCCAGCTTAGTCATAAACCACAATGTTTTAATCTTCTCTTTGTTTAGAAAGACCAATTCCCCAAATTTGATAGTAAGTTTCTCAATATATACTACTTCAGGATGTTGTTCGCTCCAACATCGTTTAACAATTCATATCTCGACCAAAAATTCTCAAATTCGAGCAGTAGCTCGCCAACACATTAACGAACAAGTTTTGTGTTTTAAGTGTTTTGATCCGGGTTAAGGAAACAAGTCAAAAACATAGATTTTCATCAGATTACTAATATGTCCGAAATCTTACAACAACAGTTACCAAATTTCGAGATCTAACATAGCAAACGAACTCCAAATTTGATGAAATTTTACAGGCTCCTTCCTAACACGATTATCTACAACTTTTGTTTAGAACCCAAAGCCTAATTCTCATCAGGTCAGGGTTTAATATTTGGATCAAGTTCGAAACTAATTTCTGTCAGCTTTTACGAATTCGGTAAGAATGCAGATTGGTTCGGTTCAGGTTCGGAGGTACAAATCTTAACGGAAAATTCTAAAACGTTACAGAGGTGTTCTAAACTCATAGATCTATAATGCATATGTTTAACACAGCTCCTAGTTCCGCCTAAATCTAGAGTCAAAATCGCCAAGAAGTTCGAACCAAGAATCTGTCACCGTTTCAAGATCTAAATCTAAGGCAGATGGGTTTTCTGCCGTTTTCGGATATCAAAACACGATGAAAAATTATGAAAATTTTACAAGAACTAGGTCAGTGTCTTTGGAATGTTTTTTGTGTTTTAAGTTTTCTCGTTTGAACAGATTTAGGGGGTTCGGAAAAATCGTGCAAAAACGCTGCGCTGTGGGTTTTCTTCTTTGACAGATTTTAGGGTTCTTTAATTAGATCTCTACGTTTGGTTGTGTTTTAATCACCCAAAACCATAGTAAGTATTAACTTACTGATTATGGATGTTCCGGCTCATCGATTCGAAGGCGTGGCTTCCAGTCCAACGTTTATCTCCTTGATTCCGTCAGGTTCTTCGCTCTCGATCCGGATCGGGGTTAAGAATAGAAAAGAGGTTTAATTAGAATTCGTTTTCGAATCTTGAATGAAAAAGAATGGACAAGATCTTACCCCGGCGATGAGGGTCCCTGGATTTTCGTCCAAACTCAGTCTTCTATTGCCTCCGTGCCTCCGACGACTCCGGGATTAGGGTTTGATACGTATAGAGATTTTTCGTAGGGTTTTCCAAAGTGTTCGGGGCTGATTAGAATGGTTATTTATAGATGTAAGGGACCTAGGGAACTTCCCAAGTCAGCCATAGGGTGTCTTGAGCCGCAAGGTGAGCAACCGAAGTCGAAAAATCCGGATTCGGGTGAGTGAATCGCGGAGCGTCGCAACTGCCGCATTTGGCGTGGGGTTGGCGTGGCCTTTAGGGTAAACCCCGCGCGGAGACCGCGCGGCCTTGGTCCAGGCTGCGGTCTGGGCCGGGTCGAGCGATCCGTCGGGCCTTTTCTCCTCTCTTTCGGACTTCTATCCCTCTATGTTCTCGGATTCCGATTTCCGGGCTATTTCCGGACTCCAATTCCCTATCTAAAATTTTACTCGAGTCTAGATCTAATATTGGCCTCGAATTCTCGAGTTCATTAGTGTCGGGTTTACGTGTACAATTTATTTGATTAACTTGTCTTCGGCTTCCCGTGTTCTCGAAACTTTGATTCCTTTTTTATTTAAATTCCATTTCTCATTTCTTATGATTCTTTATCTATTTATAATGTTTATTTATTTATTATTTTTATTGTTTTATTTATTGTTTATTTATTTATTTATTTTATTTATTTATTTTATTTATTTATTTATTTATTTTATATTGCAAAATTCTCGGGTATTACAGTTCATGCAAGTTCTAGTCTAATAAAAAAATTCTAAACTAATGTATCTTCCCAAAATTCCCGTGTATGCATATAATGATGCATAATTCTCAACTCTGAAAGAAAAAGGGAAAATGTGGTTTGGTCAGCAAAAACGTGCTGAGTAAGTTAACACCTAGTATGGTCAAGGGGTTTCAAGGCCTTTAATTAAATTTAATAAAAATATGCTTGTAGATAATACACAATTCAATTTATTCACGCACTAATAATTAAGTGGCAAAATTTTAAACAAGTATTTCCACATGATCATAATTCAACACTCATGATAAAATAATCGCAAGACATAATTTAAAGACATAATCTAAACAAAGAAAATATTCAAGTCTTTTAACTTTATCGTTACTTCAGGATTTGGTATTTCAGGATTTCACTCTTTCACTATTGTCCAATATGATCTAGTGTATTTCGTTCTTGGGGAATCGAACCCGCAAGAATTTAAACGCATCCTAGGGAATCGAACCCGTAGGAATCAACACAAGTCCTGGGGAATCGAACCCGCAGGAATTGACACCCATCCTGGGGAATTGAACCCGCAGGAAAACATACACCCTGGGGAATCGAACCCGCAAGGTAAGATAGACACACATCCTGGGGAATTGAACCCGCAGGAACACATACACCCTGGGGAATTGAACCCGCAAGGTAAGATAGACATCCTGGGGAATTGAACCCCAGGGACACAGACACCTTGGGGAATCGAACCCGCAAGGTAAGGACACATTTCACGAATTTCACAAGTCTCTCAAATATAATTTTTCACTAGTCACTGTTTTACTCCATAATTATTTAAAAATTCATTTTAAGTCCAAAAATTCTAAAATTACACCAGTAACTCTAAAACACAGAGACAAACAAGTTTCGTGTTTTAAGTTTTCCGATCCGGGTTAAGAAAACAAGTCAAAAATCAAGTTTTTCACATAAGTAGTATGCTGTCAGGTTTCAGATTTGACACAGTTTCAAAACTCGACTTTTTGACACAACAAATGGACTCCAAAAATTCCGAAATTTTTTTGACACATACTAGACATGATTATCTATAACTTTTTATTTACATCACAAAGATTAGTTCGGAATAGAAATCATAAAAACATGCTCATCAAGTTCGAACAAGTGCACTGTCAGTTTTCGAAAATTTCATAAATGCACAGATTAAGTCCGACGTGATTTGGGGTAGTAAATCTCAATGAAAATCTCTGAAATTCTAGTTTTGAGTTTTTTGGATTGAACTCTCGAAATAGGGGTTTTGGTCCGATTTCAAAACTGTCACCGTTTCAAGATCGGCTGCAAGGGCAGGTTCGTTTGGGACTGTTTTCGGATATCAAAACACGATGAAAAATTATGAAAAATTTCACAAACTAGATCAATGTCTTAGGAACGTTTTTCGTGTTTTAAGTTTTTCCATTTGAACAGTTTTAAAGGTTCGAAAAATTCACACCAAATCGCTGCGTCGTGGGTTTTTCGTGTTGACAGATTTTAAAGTTATTAAACTCCTATGATCGGTTGCATTTTAAATCTGTAATACCCGAGAATTTTGCAACATAAAATAAATAAATAAATAAATAAAATAAATAAATGAATAAACAATAAGCAAAACAATAATAATAAATATAATAAATGAATAAACATAATACATAGACAAGGAAATGGGAACCCGTAAAGCCAAAGATAAATTAATCAAATAAATTGTAAAAGTATACCCGATACTAATGGACTCGAGAATTCGAGGCCAATATTAAATCTAGACCCGAGTAAGAATTAAGATAGGAACTAGGAGCCCGAAAATATCCCGGAAATCCGAATCCGAGAACATAGAGGGATAGAAGTCCGAAAGAGATGAGGAAATGCCCGACGGATTGCACGACCTGCCCGGACCGAAGTCCTGGCGTGGGCCGCGCGGTGGCCGCGCGGTGAGTGGCTAAACGGCGCGCCAACCCCGCGCCACTCAACAGATTCGCCCGTTGCGAGATTCACTCGCCCGAATTCGGATTTTCCGACTTCGGTTGTATTCCTTTCGGCTCAAGACTCACCAAGGCCGACCTTGGACGTCCCTAGGTCGTGCCTATCTATAAATAACACCTAGGCCGACCTTTCAAAAACCCTACAACTCTCTATACGTTCGAAAACCCTAATCCCGGAGTCGTCGGAGGCACGAAACCAAGGCGAGGACTGTTTTGGACTGTCGTGGACGAAAATCGGGAGATCTCTAAAGTTGTGGTATGTTCTGATCCATTCGTTTCTTTACGATCTTGATTCGAAAATGAATCCTAACTTAATCTCTTTCGTTTCTACACCCCGAATCGGATCTAGAACGAAGAACCCGACGGAATTAAGGAGATAAACGGTGGACTGGAAGCCACGCCTCCGAATCAACGAGCCGGGACAACCGTGAATCTGTAAGTTAACCTTACTATGGTTTTGGGCGATTTAAAATACACCTAACGATCTAATCAAGAAACCTAAAATCTATCAACACGAATAAAACCCACGGCGTAGCAGTCTTGGACGATTTTTCCGAACCCCTAAATCTGTTCCAACGAGAAACCTTAAAACACAAAAAACGTTTCTAAGACACTGATCTAGTTTGTGTAAAATTTTCATAATTTTTTATCGTGTTTTGATATCCAAAAATGACCGAAAACCAACCTGCCTTAGATTTAGATCTTGAAACGGGGACAGATTCTTGGTTCGAACTTCTTGGCGATTTTGACACTAGATTTAGGTGGAACTAGGTGCTGTGTTAAACATATGAATTGTAGATCTATGTGTTTAGAATATCCCTGTAAAGTTTTAGAACTTTTCATTAAGATTTGAACCTCCGAACTTGAGCCGATCCGATCTGCGTTCGTACCGAAATCAAGAACCTTGACAGGAATTAGTTTTGAACTTGATCTACAGATTAACCTCTGATCCGACGAGAATTAGGCTTTGCGTTCTAAATGAAAGTTGTAGATATATGTCTTAAGAATCGCCCTGTAAAATTTCATCAAATTTGGAGTTAGGTTGCTATGGTAGATCTTGAAATCTTGAAACTGATGTGTAGAAACTCGGACAGATTATCACCCTGGTAAAGATTGACGTTTTTCACTTACTTCCGTATCTCGGATCGAAAAACTTAAAACATGAAACTTTTTCATATCTGTGTTTTTGAGTCACCGGTCAAATTTCAGAATTTTTGGACTTAAACTAGATGTTTAATGAATTTTGAAGTAAATTGTGGTTGACAGAGTCAAATCTTGAAAATCTTGTTGAACGGTGAAATTAGCCTTTAAGGTTTAAACGATTGGGAATTCGTTTGAAATAAAATACACATGAAATATAATGCTTGCCGAAAGGCAATTGAGATATAATGCTTGCCGAAAGGCTATTGATATATAAAGCTTGCCGAAAGGCAATTGATATATAAAGCTTGCCGAAGACAATTGATAAATAAAGCTTGCCGAATGGCAATTGAGATATAAACATGAGACATGAGATATGAAACTAGAAGACTCGAAATTGTTCCTTTTAGATTATGCTTTTAAATTATGTCCTACGATTATGTTACTTTGCAAGCTATATTTATGATCTTATGAAATCCCTGTCTTTTAAATTATGCGGTTAAATTGTTATTAGATGAATACATTAAATCATGTCTTGTATGCACATGTTTTCTTTAAATTTAATTAAAGGCTTTGAAACCTCATAATCATGTCTATGTTAACTTACTCAGCAAATCTTTGCTGACCAAACCATATTTTTTCCCCTGTTTCTTTCAGAGCTGAAGAATATGCATCATCATATGCATTCATGGGAATTTTGGGTAAATACTTTATTTTTAAATGTTACGTTAGACTAGAAATTGCATGAACGGGCATGTTTAACCCGTATTTTGGCCATGTTGGCGCTATATTTAAATTCCGCTGCATTATACATATGTAAATATTATTTTCCGCTGCAACTTTGATACATTATTTTTAAATTATATATAAATGGGTTGTTTGAATGTTTTAAATTCTGAAAAACCATAGTCTTGCATCTCTTTAGCAAGCTCGGAGAAACCTTGTCTTGCTAGGGAGGTGTGGCGGTGACACTCCGACCTGGGTGACCAAAAACCGGGGTGTTACAAAGTCACCCAAAACCAAGTAAGCGTTAACTTACAGTGGGTGATGTCTAGGATGTCTCTGGATCGATCAGGGCGCCCACGCTTGCTACGAACACGTCCCAATTACTCCGTCTCCTTTCCGTTGGCCCCAAACGAAATCGAAAGTAAAAATCTGTGGTTAGATCGGATTTTCGGACTCGAAAACTTAAACGAAAACCTATGAACGACTTACCACAATCTAGAACACTAAAGATCTTGTTCTCCACACCTCCTCCGTCGATTTTCGTCGCCGGAAAGTGATCGGAAAGTCGTCGGAAAGTCGGAGTTTCGTGTTTTTGGTTTTGGGAGGGTTTGGTGAAGAATAGGATTGAGAGGCTGAGAATGGGGGCTGGGGATCATCCAATCTCGTCCTAAAAGCTTTCCCCTCGTCTGAGATTGACCTACCTTAATCGGAGGTCGAAATTTTGGCAAGAAATCGCTGAAATCGTGCAAGTTGGCAGTTGCTGCTGCACTGACGCGGGGATGGCGCGGTCTTAGGGCAAACCCCACGCGGTGACCGCGCGGATCCGGCCTGGACTGCGGCCTTCGCCGGGTCGTGCGACCAATCGGGCCTTTTCTCCTCTCTTTCGGACTTCTGTCCTTCTACGTTTTCGGGATCGACTTTTCCGGTTGTTCTCGGGTTACGATTCCTTTCTTAAATTGATTTCGACTCAAATGAATTTTATATTCGAAATCTTGAATCCGTCGAGTTTGAATTCGTCGGCTTGAATTCGTCGTCTTTCGACAACCGTGTAATAATTTATCTAATTAAATTATTGCTGACTTCGCGGGTTCTTGGAATTAAAATTCTTTTCCTTCTTGAATTTAATTCCAATTCTTTTGGAATTAATCCATGGAATATCTTCGGGCTTCATTTCCCTCTTTTATTCCATTTTGAATTTATCGGTAATTCATTTCCAAGCAATAATGAATTATTTTCTTCTTCTCAGAAATATTTCGGCCTTGGTCAGATTAAGAAATAAATTTTATTCCTTTGGACGTCGATAAAAATCCCGGTATTACAAATATGTCTCCCCAAAATTCCCATGTATGCATATGATGATGCATAATCCTCAACTCTGAAAGAAAAAGGGAAAATGTGGTTTGGTCAGCATAACTTGCTGAGTAAGTTAACACATACATGATTATGGGGTTTCAAAGCCGTTAATTAGACTTAAAGAAAACATGTGCATAACACCCCATAATTTAATATATTTATCTAATAATAATCTAATGGCATAATTTAAAAGACATGGATTCCATAAAATCACAATATAGCTTGCAAGGTAAATAATTGTCTAACAAAATTTAAAAGCATAATTTAAACAAGGGAAGGAAAGTATTCAAGTCCTTTAATTTTTCCATTAATCCATAGTCGAGTATCAAGATCTCATTGGTATTTCAAGTTTGCCTCGATTGCATTGCAATCCCTACTTTCAAGTTTGCCTCGATTGCATTGCAACCCCTACATATTTCAAGTTTGCCTCGATTGCATTGCAATCCCTACATATTTCAAGTAACCGTTGGCCATAGCCAATTCCGCCATACCCAGTACCACTCCTGAGCCTTGGGAAACCCATACGCATACTCCCGAGAGTGTAGGCCCAAAATACATTGCCGTTTTGTCATAATTTTCTCACTTAAGCTTCTCTCGTCCAATATAGGCACGCAGAGGAAAGGCTAGAGGGGCACCCTGCAGAGCACTCACCCCCTACGTAGATAGCTCAATCTAGTCATAACGGGATTTCAAAAACGTTTGCTTATGTATTTTATTTCAAAGGAATTTCCGCTTGTTTAAACCATAAAGGCCAATTTCCCAAATTTAGTAAGTTTCTCAAAAAAACCACTTCCTTAAACGTTGTTTACTGCAAAATTAATTAAAAATGCGTTTTAAGTTTTTCGATCCGAGTTAAAGAAACAAGTAAAAAATGTGGATTTTCATCAGGTTATTAATCTGTCCGAATTTTTACAACAGAAGTTTCATTATTTCGAGATCTACCATAGCAAACAAACTCCAAATTTGATGAAATTTTACAGGAAGATACTTAAGACATAGATCTACAAGTTTCATGTTCGACTAAAGTTCTAAATCGGCTTAGATCTATTGTCAAAATCGACTACAAGCTCGGACTAAAGTTCTGTCAAGATTTCAAGATCCAAATGTAGAATAGTTTAGTTTGGGGTCGATTTCAGATATCAAAATGTAATGAAAAATCACGAAATGTTTACACAACCTATATTAATGTCTTAGGAACGTTTTTCGTGTTTTAGGTTTTCTCGTTTGAACAGTTTTAAGGGTTCTAAAAATTCATGCAAAAACGCTGCACCGTAGAGTTTTTCGTGTTGACAGATTTTAAGTTCTTGATTAAATCTGTAGATTAGGTGTATTTTAATTCACCCAAAACCATAGTAAGGTTAACTTACAGGTCTACGGATGTTCCGGCTCGTCGTTTCGAAGGCGTGGCTTCCAGTCCATCGTTTATCTCCCTAGATCTGTCGGGTTCTTCGTTCTAGATCCGAATCGGGGTTTAGAATAGAAAAAAGGATCGAGTTAGGATTCGTTTTCGAATCAAGAATGGAAAAGAATAGATCAGATCTTACCACGACGATGGAAGTCTCCAAATTTCGTCCAAGTCAGTCCCTTCTCTTGGCTTCGTGCCTCCCACAACTCCGGGATTAGGGTTCGATATGTAGAGAGATTTTTGTAGGGTCTGAAAAGTGTTCGGGGTCGAAGAGGACGATTACTTATAGATGTAGGAGACCTAGGGGATGTCCAAGGTCTGCCCTAGGGAGTCTTGAGCCGAAAGGTAAGCAACCGAAGTCGAATAATCCGAAATCGGGCGAGTGAATCGCAGAACGCCGTGACTGCAGCTAACGACGCGGGGTTAGCGCGGTCTTTCCCTTAGGAGCGCGCGAAGATCGGGCAGCCTTGGTCCAGGCTGCGGTCTGGGCCAGGTCGTGCGATCCGTCGGGCCTTTTCTCCTTTCTTTCGGACTTCTATCCTCTATGTTCCCGGGCTCCGATTTTCGGGTTATTTTTGGCCTCCAATTCCCTATCTAAATCTTACTCGGGTCTGAATTTACATTTGGAGTCGAATTATCGGGTCCATTGGTGTCGGGTTCCCGTGTACAATTTATTTGATTGAATTATCTTTGGCTTTACGGGTATTGGAACTTTAATTCATTTTTAAATTCCATTTCCCATTTCGTATGATTCTTTATCTATTTATTATGTTTATTTATGTATTGTATTTATTATTGTTTATTTATTTATTTATTTTATGTTGCAAAATTCTCGGGTATTACACATGGTCTCACGATAGGAGTCTCGCGACATGGGGGTTAGAAGTCAGAATTTTTGGGAATTAAAAGAGATGGGAAACCAGTCGTGATACCATACCTAGGTTAGCGACATGAGTATCACGACAGGTCGATTTTTAGAAATTTTTGCAAGGCAGTGGCTTCATGTCGCTAGACCAAAATTGTGTCGCGAGACATGGTCTCGCGACAGGAGTCTGGCGACATGAAGTTGTAACACCCCGGATTTGATAACCCAGGCCGGGGTGCCACCGCCACACCTCCATAACAAGACACGGTTCCTCCGAGCTTGCTAAAGAGATGCAAGGCTATAGGTGTTGGAAAAATTTTTAAAAGCAAGTCCGGAATTACTTAAAAATGATAATGTAATATCATCCATACATGATAATAAAAATAATAGGTTGCAGCGGAAATTAAATACAGGGCCGACATGGCCAAAACTCGGGTTAACAAGCCCGTATGCAAGTCATGTAGAACAAATAATTAAATACCCAAAGTGATCCCCGATGCATGATCATGCTCCGTACTCTGTAATGGAAAAATGAACAACGGGTTTTATCAGTATATAAAATACTGAGTAAGTTAAGCCCTAACAAAACAATTTAAGGGGTTACATGTGTTTAAATCCAAAGATTCACTTGTCATGCATTACTTTAAAAATCCAGATTTTATTCGCAGCGGAAAACATGTTTAAAGGACTTAATTTATTCAAGACGACAATGCATAATTTAAAAGACTTAATTTAAGAGCGGAATTTAAAAAAATAACTTAGATGACGTAATTTAAAAGCGTAATTTAAAGCACAATTTAAGATGCATAAATTTTAAATATATAATTAAAGACATGATAAATACGATTTAAGCATAATGAATCACTCACACAAGTCTTTTACTTTTCATCCCGCAACTAAGAAGAGGACACCACACAAGAGAGATCACTAACGAGGCAATCTCAAAAATCATAATCAGTTAGCCGGTGAACCGGCGGCCGCAGCCATATCAGTATTGACCGCCGTTTTGGCTAGCCATGTATCTTGATTGCCATTTCGGCAAGCCGTGTGTATCTACTGTCAATTTGACAGGCATGTATATCAACTGTCGTTTGACAGGCCTTTCAAACGGTTTCACTACCACTCGGGCAGGCCGTGTATTTCCCACTGCCGATTTGGCAGGCCATGTGCACAACTGCCGTTTTGGCATAGTAAGGAGACCACTAACGAGGCAGTCTCAATAATCGTAGGACCACTAACGAGGCAGTCCAAATAAAGGGAGACCACTAACGAGGCAGTCTCAAAGATAGTAGGACCACTAACGAGACGATCCAAAAAGATAGTAGGACCACTAACGAGGCGATCCACAAATACAGCACGCGAGATCACTAACGAGGCAATCTCAGATAGTAAGGAGACCACTAAAGAGGCAGTCTCAAAGATAATGATAGTATGAAGATCGGCTCAGCCTAGTGAACGGGATTTTTCGAAAGTTCGTATTTCAAAGTTATCAAATGGTCGATATCGCGTTTTCAAAGTTCGAGTTTTTCTCAAGTTCGAAAAATCCTATTCGAGGCAGTTTACGCCTTTCTTAATTAAAAATTCGTCTTTTCTTCAAAAATTCTGAAATTTTTACAGTAATTCAAAAACACACACACAAACAACTTTCATGTTTTAAGTTTTTGGAAATAAGGTTCGAAGTGAGTTGAAATTCGAGTTTATTGCAAAGAATAATTTATGTCTTAAAAACTGTTTTCGTCACAGGTTCGTGCAACGCCGATTAAAAATTCATTTCAAAACCAATCGACGTGAAATTTTTACAGTAACTACACAACACATTAAGGAACAACTTTCATGTTTTAAGAATTTGGAAATAATGAATTCTTGGTACTCAAAAATCGAGTGCAACTCACTGCATACTCATGGCCCTTCAAACGATTTCAAAACAGTTTTAAAAACTCGGCCGTTTGACATATCAAATGAAAACCAAAATCCGTGAAATTTTATATGCATAATCTAGACACAATTATCTACGACTTTTGTTTAGGAATGCAAAGTTAAATCATTCGAAAAATGGGTGAAAAACATGCATCAAGTTGAATGAAGGAATCTGTCACAGATTTAAATCGTTCGGTTCGATACAGAAAGTTCACGGCGGAATTTGGGATAGCAAAACTTAATGTCAACGGCTGAAATTTGGACACAAGATAGATAAAGGTGTTAGGAACAACTTTTATGTTGAAAAGTTTTCGGTTTGAATTCCCGAAGGTCGAGTTTTTGGCGAGTCTTTAAAATTGGACGAAAATAGGGTTTTTGAAAACCGATTTTTGTTACAAGCCTATATCTTGAGATTTAAACAACAAACAACCACGGAAATTTGTGAGTAAGGTTTTAACTTACTTAGAATGAGGATGGGGTTGCTGAAAAGGGTTCTCGGAGATCCTAGGATCGCGACGAACGGCCAACTTCTCCGATCGCTTTTCGTTCGTTTTCCGGCGTGAAATCGTAGTAAAGGAAACGGGTTAGATTTTGAGTTTCTAAGTGTTATGGACGAACTAAAACATTAATCTATGGCTTACCAAAGGTCTAGGAAGCAGAGGCCTCGTCCCGTTTGCCTCGTCGTCGCCGGAATACTCGCCGGAAAGTGGTCTCGGAGGGATTTTGGCTTGGAGAGGAGAATTTGAGAGGGTGAGGCTTTTGTTTTCTGTCCAAATGAGAATGAGGGCGCCCCAATCCGCCCTTAAGCCTTCCCCAAAGGCTGTGATCCGGTTGCCCTCGATAGGGATTGGATTTTTGGCAAGAAAATCGCCATGGAAGGAAAGTTTACACCTCCTGCACCTCTGGCGCGCTGGTGACGCGCACATAGGCCTTTGTCCGCGCGGAGCACGCGTGGTCTGCCCTGGAGTCGCGACTCCTCCGTCCGCGCGGTGGCCGCGCGGCGGCGCGCGGAGGGCGCGGGCCGGCCGGACCGGCCGGTTCGGTGGTCCGCGTGGTCCGTCGGGTCTTTTCTTCTTTTCTCGATCGGGTTTCTATCCCCTACGTTTTCGGTTCGACTTTTCGGGTCATTTCTGGGGTTACGATTCCTTTCTAAATTTTATTTTGACTCCAATGAATTTCATATTCGAAACCGTGAATCCGTCGAGTTTGAATTCATCGTCTTTCGACTCCCATGTAGTAATTTATCTGATTAAATTACTTCCGACTTCACGGGTTTTTGGAATTAAAATTCTTTTCCTTCTTGAATTTAATTCCAATTCTTTTAACTCGATTCATGGAATTTCTTCGGCTTCCTTTCCCTCTTTTATTCCATTTTGAGTTTTTGAATCTATCGGCGTTTCATTTCCGAGCAATAATTTATTGTAATAAATTATTTTCTTTTCGGAAATAAATTTTTATTTTGCTGTAAAAAAATCCCGGGTATTACAGTCTACCCCCCTTAAGAATCAACTTCGTCCCCGAAGTTGCGCCCTCACTTCCTTTTGGCTCAATTTAATGTTGAGGTATTTCCATCTACCTTCCTTTAAGGATGAACGTCTTCCACGAGAAATTAATTACATTCCTTTGAATGTGTATTGAATTTCTCGGGTGTTACATCCTCTCCCCCTTAGGAATCAACTTCGTCCTCGAAGTTGGGCGTTAGCTCCTCGCGAGCTCGGTCGTTGTTTGGTTGCGTGATTGTATTATTGCGTTTTATTGTTTGTTATTATTTGACTGAACCCAGAATTGAAATTTCCAAGTTGCCTACGTACCCTGTGAAGGGATCAAGTCATTACGTAGTTCAAAACAATTTGAATTCATTTATTTTTGATTGGATACAATTCTTAGAGTCGTACTCAAAAATAAATGTAGTTTGTCGATGCTTGAAAACTTCTTACGGTTACTTGAGCCGAGTGGTCACGTCCTCCCTCTTGTTTATATTCTCTATTCGCGTCCGGCAGTCACGCAGCCGATGACCATGTCGACCGCACCGAAGGCATGCTCCAGGCTGAGGGCATCCTCTCGCATAGTGTGGTTTACCACACTTTGGACATGGTGGCGCATAGTCGCCATGGTTGAAGACTATCCCCTTGTTTCGTCCATTGTCATTTTGATGTGGTCGGTCCGAGTTTCTACGGGAATGGTCCTTATTCCTCTTGTATCGTCCTTGTGGTCCTTGCTTAGTCCCACCTACCGGTTTCCGTTTCAGTCCTTGAACTCGTGCAACCGCTACTGCACGATCATACACGGCTTGTAGGTCAGGGTAGTGCTCACCCGTGATCACCTCTCTAATGGATAGGTTCAGTCCCAACTCGAACTTCTGTGCCTTCTCTACATCAGTTGGCACCAGTCTCGGTGCGAACCGCACCAACTCCCTGAAACGGTTATAGTATTCTTGGACCGTTTTTCCTCCTTGCCTCAATGTCAGAAATTCCTCGTACATGGCAGCCTTCGTGCTCATGGGATAAAAATGATCCCTAAGTAGATCCGTGAATTCTGACCATGTGTAGGGCTCGTCGTACTCCGCCAGTTTCCCTTGGGTGGCTTGCCACCATTCATCCGCCTCGCCTCCTAAGTAGTATGAGGCTACGTGAACCTTTTCCCCGTCGGGACACTTTACGGCGTTCAACAGCTTGTCGAACGTCCGTATCCATTCCTCTAGCTGAGCCGGGTCCTCTTCGCCGGCGTAGTGGGGTGGTTGGTAAGGGTTTACCAAGGCTAAGTAGTTAACCCGGGTTACCGGTGGTGGTACTGTAATACCCGAGAATTTTACAACATAAAATAAATAAATAATAAATAGAACATAATAAATAAATAAAGAATCATAAAAGATGAGAAATGGAATTTAAATTAAAAAGGAAACAAAATTCCGAGAACCCGGGAAGCCGAAGACAATTTAATCGAATAAATGGTTACACAGAAACCCAACACCGATGGACTCAATAACCCGAGTCCAAATGTAAATTTAGATCCGAATAAAATTAGGATAGGAAATCGGAGTCCGAAGATACCCCGGAAATTGGAATCTGGGAACATAGAGGGATAGAAGTCCGAAAGAGAGGAGGAAAAGCGCGACGGATCGCACGACCCGCCCGGACCGGAGTCCAGGCGTGAGTGGCGCGCTGGCCGCGCGGTTGATGGCCTTAGACCGCGCCACGACCGCGCCACTCTGGCAGCAACAACCCAAGCGAGATTTTCTCGCCCGAACGCGGATTTTTCGACTTTCGGTTGAACGTCTCTCGATCCAAGACCCTTAGGGTCAGATCTTAGACGCCCTAGGTCTTAAATATCTATAAATAAGACCTCCTAAGAGCTCCGAATACATTTGAAACCCTACGAAATCTTTCTATACGTCGAAACCCTAATCCCGGAGTCGTCGGAGGCACAACACCGAGAGGAGGAACTGACTTGGACAAAATTTGGAGACCCCCGTCGCTGTGGTAAGCCTTGATCCATTCTTTTCCATATGTGATTCGAAAACGAATCCTAAATTCGATCTTTTTCTATTCTAAACCCCCGATCCGAATCGAGAGCGAAGAACCCGACAAACGGAGAGGATAAACGGAGGACGGGAAGCCACGCCTCCGAATCGAAGATCCCGGACGCTCAACAATCTGTAAGTTAACGCTTACTTTGGTTTTGGGTCGTTAAAAGATTCGAACATATAGATGTAATGGAACCCTATCTAAAATCTGTCTACACCGGCGCAGCGTGTTTGTTGAATTTATTCGAACCCCTTAAAGCGTTCAAACGAGAAAACTTAAAACACGAAAAATATACCTAAGACACTGATCTAGCTCCTGTAAAAATTTCATAATTTTTCATCGTGTTTTGATATCCGAAACTGATCGTAAACGAGCCTGCTTTAGATTTAGATCTTGAAACGATGAAAGATTCTTTATTCGAACTTGTTGGTGATTTCTACCTTAGATCTAGACCGATCTAGGCTTGGCGTTGAACATAAGAGTTGTAGATCTATACGTTATGAATACCTCCGTGAAATTTCAGAATTTTTCGTGATGATTTGATATAAGAAATCCACCCCAAACCGAACTGGTTTAAAATCGGATCTTGAAAACTGGACAGAACATAGATTTGAACTTGTTGACGTTTTTGACTAGGGTTCTAGGCCAAATTAGATCTTTAGCCGAACATGAAAGTTGTAGATAATTGTCTTAAGATGACCTCTGTAAAATTTCATCAAATTTAGAGTTGAATTGCTTTGGTATAATTCGAAATCTTTAAACTGAGTTATATGAAATTCGGACAGAACAGTACTTCTGTGAAAATTAGTGTTTTTGACCTATTTCGGTATCTCGGATCGAAAACGTTAAAACACAAAAGTTGTAGATCTCGACATTTTGGAGTCAGTCGTGAAATTTCGGAATTTTTGAAATTAAATCTAATTTTAGACGAATTTTAGAGTAAATTGTGGTTGACCGAGTCAAAACTTGAAATCTTGTTGAAACGGTGAAATTAACCTTTGAGGTTGAAACGGATAGAAATACTTTGAAATACGATACGCGAAACGAGAAGATTAAAATATTGCGGGTTATGACTAAGCTAGATACTGTCAATGTTCTCTGCGGCTTGGGACATAAGAGCCCAAGTGTATGTCTAGGTTGACGTAAGAGCCCTAGCGAAACACTGATCGTATGGCTAGCGACGGATTAACTCTAACTAAAAGATCGACCATGATACCTGTGGACATAAGAGCCCAGGCGTAAGGCTGGCGGACATAAGAGCCCTAGCGGTGGTGATCTGTAAAAGATATGAAACGAGGAGTTGCGAGAATTCCAAATTAAATCTGTATTAAATTGTGCTGTTAAATTTATGGCCACTTATTTAATTACGTTGCAAGCTATATGATGATCTTATGAATCCATATTTCTAAATTATGCGATTAAATGAATTATTTAAATTATGCACATGTTTTCATTAAATTTAAATAAAGGCTTTGAAACCTCATAATCTTGTATGTGTTAACTTACTCAGCACATAGTGCTGACCAAAACCATTTTTTTCCCTGTTTCTTTCAGAGCCGAAGAATATGCATCATCATATGCATTCATGGGAATTTTGGGGAAATGCTTTATTTGTAAATGATACGTTAGACTAGAAATTGCATGAACGGGCCTGTTTAACCCGTATTCCGGCCGTGTTGGCTATATTTAAATTCCGCTGCATTATACTTATGTAAATATTATTTTCCGCTGCAACTTTGATGTATTATTAAACTATATGTGAATGGGCTGTTTGAATATTTTAAATTCTGAAAAACCATAGCCTTGCATCTCTTTAGTAAGCTCGGAGAAACCGTGTCTTGCTAGGGAGGTGTGGCGGTGACATCCCGACCTGGGTGACCAAAAACCGGGGTGTTACAGGTACACCCGCTTGTGTACGTTGCACTTCAGCATTTCCTAATACTACGAGAACTTCCTCAACCGTCCTTAGACGCTCATCCATATTCTGAGGAATCTCATTGTTGTTTGGCATGTTGGGGAGGTCAGAGTCAGTGCTTTTTTGGGATTACATTCCTTGGTCTTCCCCTAGGTGCCATCCTCTGTTATCAACGCACGTGAAGATGAGTTTCTAATCTAAGGCAAGTTAGCGTTCAAGAAAATCTATAAGGTAGGATTGGCAAGAGGTAATAGATAGGAGATTGTTAAACTTAGGTGATCAAATTCTAAGACTGAGGCAGAATTAGTTTAAAGCAAACGCTTCTAAGTCAAGGTCATGACCAATTTGAAGGTAAGAGTTTTGACACTGTTAATTCACATAAAAAAAATTAGTGCGATATTCATGTATGTATGTATGCGAATGCATGTATGCTTTATACAATGCTACCCCAACCCCGAAAAATATTTTCGTAACTTTAAAAACTTGTTGGAAAAATTTCTATGCATATATAAATATTTTCCATGGGTTTAAAATAAATTTTGTTCCATGGAAATAAAACTTAAAATTTAAAAATAATAATAATGGTACTTAAAAATTTAAAAATAATATTAATATTTGTGTAAAAATCCTTGGGCCTCTAAATTGGCCAAAATAATAATAATAATTTAAAGATATTTCCGGGCTCTTTAAGATAATAGCTTTAAAATATTCCGGGCTCTGATACCACTCTGTAACACCCCGGATTTGATAACCCAGGCCGGGGTGCCACCGCCACACCTCCCTAACAAGACACGGTTCCTCCGAGCTTGCTAAACAGATGCAAGGCTATAGGTGTTGGAAAAAGTTTTAAAAGCAAGTCCGGAATTACTTAAAAATGATAATGTAATATCATCCATACATGATAATAAAAATAATAGGTTGCAGCGGAAATTAAATACAGGACCGACATGGCCAAAACTCGGGTTAACAAGCCCGTATGCAAGTCATGTAGAACAAATAATTAAATACCCAAAGTGATCCCCGATGCATGATCATGCTCCGTACTCTATAATGGAAAAATGAACAACGGGTTTTATCAGTATATAAAATACTGAGTAAGTTAAGCCCTAACAAAACAATTTAAGGGGTTACATGTGTTTAAATCCAAAGATTCACTTGTCATGCATTACTTTAAAAATCCAGATTTTATTCGCAGCGGAAAACATGTTTAAAGGACTTAATTTATTCAAGACGACAATGCATAATTTAAAAGACTTAATTTAAGAGCGGAATTTAAAAAAATAACTTAGATGACGTAATTTAAAAGCGTAATTTAAAGCACAATTTAAGATGCATAAATTTTAAATATATAATTAAAGACATGATAAATACGATTTAAGCATAATGAATCACTCACACAAGTCTTTTACTTTTCATCCCGCAACTAAGAAGAGGACACCACACAAGAGAGATCACTAACGAGGCAATCTCAAAAATCATAATCAGTTAGCCGGTGAACCGGCGGCCGCAGCCATATCAGTATTGACCGCCGTTTTGGCTAGCCATGTATCTCGATTGCCATTTCGGCAAGCCGTGTGTATCTACTGTCAATTTGACAGGCATGTATATCAACTGTCATTTGACAGGCCTTTCAAACAGTTTCACTACCACTCGGGCAGGCCGTGTATTTCCCACTGCCGATTTGGCAGGCCATGTGCACAACTGCCGTTTTGGCATAGTAAGGAGACCACTAACGAGGCAGTCTCAATAATCGTAGGACCACTAACGAGGCAGTCCAAATAAAGGGAGACCACTAATGAGGCAGTCTCAAAGATAGTAGGACCACTAACGAGGCGATCCAAAAAGATAGTAGGACCACTAACGAGGCGATCCACAAATACAGCACGCGAGATCACTAACGAGGCAATCTCAGATAGTAAGGAGACCACTAACGAGGCAGTCTCAAAGATAATGATAGTATGAAGATCGGCTCAGCCTAGTGAACGGGATTTTTCGAAAGTTCGTATTTCAAAGTTATCAAATGGTTGATATCGCGTTTTCAAAGTTCGAGTTTTTCTCAAGTTCGAAAAATCCTATTCGAGGCAGTTTACGCCTTTCTTAATTAAAAATTCGTCTTTTCTTCAAAAATTCTGAAATTTTTACAGTAATTCAAAAACACACACACGAACAACTTTCATGTTTTAAGTTTTCGGAAATAAGGTTCCGAAGTGAGTTGAAATTCGAGTTTATTGCAAAGAATAATTTATGTCTTAAAAACTGTTTTCGTCACAGGTTCGTGCAACGCCGATTAAAAATTCATTTCAAAACCAATCGACGTGAAATTTTTACAGTAACTACACAACACATTAAGGAACAACTTTCATGTTTTAAGAATTTGGAAATAATGAATTCTTGGTACTCAAAAATCGAGTGCAACTCACTGCATACTCATGGCCCTTAAAACGATTTCAAAACAGTTTTAAAAACTCGGCCGTTTGACATATCAAATGAAAACCAAAATCCGTGAAATTTTATATGCATAATCTAGACACAATTATCTACGACTTTTGTTTAGGAATGTAAAGTTAAATCATTTGAAAAATGGGTGAAAAACATGCATCAAGTTGAATGAAGGAATCTGTCACAGATTTAAATCGTTCGGTTCGATACAGAAAGTTCACGGCGGAATTTGGGATAGCAAATCTTAATGTCAACGGCTGAAATTTGGACACAAGATAGATAAAGGTGTTAGGAACAACTTTTATGTTGAAAAGTTTTCGGTTTGAATTCCCGAAGGTCGAGTTTTTGGCGAGTCTTTAAAATTGGACGAAAATAGGGTTTTTGAAAACCGATTTTTGTTACAAGCCTATATCTTGAGATTTAAACAACAAACAACCACGAAAATTTGTGAGTAAGGTTTTAACTTACTTAGAATGAGGATGGGGTTGCTGAAAAGGGTTCTCGGAGATCCTAGGGTCGCGACGAACGGCCAACTTCTCCGATCGCTTTTCGTTCGTTTTCCGGCGTGAAATCGTAGTAAAGGAAACGGGTTAGATTTTGAGTTTCTAAGTGTTATGGACGAACTAAAACATTAATCTATGGCTTACCAAAGGTCTAGGAAGCAGAGGCCTCGTCCATTTTGCCTCGTCGTCGCCGGAATACTCGCCGGAAAGTGGTCTCGGAGGGATTTTGGCTTGGAGAGGAGAATTTGAGAGGGTGAGGCTTTTGTTTTCTGTCCAAATGAGAATGAGGGCGCCCCAATCCGCCCTTAAGCCTTCCCCAAAGGCTGTGATCCGGTTGCCCTCGATAGGGATTGGATTTTTGGCAAGAAAATCGCCATGGAAGGAAAGTTTACACCTCCTGCACCTCTGGCGCGCTGGTGACGCGCACATAGGCCTTTGTCCGCGCGGAGCACGCGTGGTCTGCCCTGGAGTCGCGACTCCTCCGTCCGCGCGGTGGCCACGCGGCGGCGCGCGGAGGGCGCGGGCCGGCCGGACCGGCCGGTTCGGCGGTCCGCGTGGTCCGTCAGGTCTTTTCTTCTTTTCTCGATTGGGTTTCTATCCCCTACGTTTTCGGTTCGACTTTTCGGGTCATTTCTGGGGTTACGATTCCTTTCTAAATTTTATTTTGACTCCAATGAATTTCATATTCGAAACCTTGAATCCGTCGAGTTTGAATTCATCGTCTTTCGACTCCCGTGTAGTAATTTATCTGATTAAATTACTTCCGACTTCACGGGTTTTTGGAATTAAAATTCTTTTCCTTCTTGAATTTAATTCCAATTCTTTTAACTCGATTCATGGAATTTCTTCGGCTTCCTTTCCCTCTTTTATTCCATTTTGAGTTTTTGAATCTATCGGCGTTTCATTTCCGAGCAATAATTTATTGTAATAAATTATTTTCTTTTCGGAAATAAATTTTTATTTTGCTGTAAAAAAATCCCGGGTATTACAGAAGTTTTTTCCAAAAAATTTTCCAAGTATTGGGTTCCCAGTCGCGAGATTTAAAAGTGTGTCGCAAGACGTGGTCTCGCGACAGGATGGTCTAGCGACTGAGGTTTTCAAAAATTTAGAAAGGCATAATTTCCTGTCTCGAGACTAGAAAGTGTGTCGTGAACCGTGGGTTCATGACAAGGGTCTCGCGACAGAAGCCTTTTCAGTGAAAATGCAAGGGTTTTGGTCCTCAGTCGCTAGGCAGGAAATTGTGTCGTGAACCGTGGGTTCACGACAGGATTGCCTCACGACTGAGGGGTTAAAAATTATAAAACAAGTGTCCCTAAGCACCAATATCGCGAGACTGCCTTCTAGTCGCTAGACGTGGTCTCGCGACAGGAAGAGGTTGGCGACATAGGTGTGTTTCAGGACACATGTCAGAAAGGAACAGTAGCATGCAAACAGCGTGATCTCACCCATTTCAGATTAAAAAGCTATTCTAACCCAAAATAACCAAACGAAGTTTGAATCTAGCTAGAACATGCTTGGATAAAAAATAAATCTACCTTAAACCATATTTAAAATAAAGCAAATCCTAATCTAAGGTTTAATCACACATTATGCATGCACATTATCCAAAAATAATAAAACAGTAAGCAAGAAAATGAGTAATAATGGTCAAATGACCAAAAGAAAATGAAAGCAGTAAAGAATCCATGGGATGTGAGACTCACTTCATGTTTTTGGGACACAAATCAAGATTTAACTTCCCATTTTATTGATGGGTTTGTTGATACCCATTATTTTGGGTATTACAAACCCTAAAAAACAAAAGTTTAGAACAAGAAAACAAAGTATCAAGATGGCTAGCTAGCCACTGGAAAGGAAAACAATATGAAAATTAAACTAATCTAAGCTAAACTAATGCATAAATTAAATAATACAAAAAAATAAAAGTAAACTAAACTAAGAATTACCTAAGAACCGATCTCCAAAGTTGTCTCAAGAATGAATTTCTAACCCTGAGCACAAGGGGATCATCTCATATTTATAGAAATGAAACCCTAGGCCCATGGGCCTTGATCTGAGGCCCAATGTGTCGCAAGACATCACACACATCACAGCCATGTCACGGAATCACGCGAAGTGGCACAAGACGAGGCTGCTTGTCGCAAGGCTTCACGACTGGGTCTTGGTTCTCTTCAATTCTTGCTTCTGTGTCGCCAGCCATACCCCTGTCGCGAGACCATGTTTCGCGCCACGGGGGTCTGGCGACAGGAGTCTAGGGACATGGCTTCTTCTTCATTTGCGTTTTGTGGCGCGAGACCATCCCGTGTCGCTCGACTATGTATCACGCCACAGGTCTAGCGACAGGGTCTTTCGGAATGGCCTTCCCTTCGTTTGGCTGCTGTGTCGCTAGTGTAACACCCCGGATTTGACAACCCAGGCCGGATGCCACCGCCACACCTCCCAAGAAAGACACGACTTCATTCGAGCTCACTTGAAAGATGCAAGGCTAAGGGTATAAAATAATTTAAAACAACCAAGTCCGGAAGTACTTGTATTTAAAAATAATAATCATACATATACGCAGCAGAAAATATAAATTGTGCAGCGGAAATAAAATATAAGGGCCGACATGGCCAAAACACGGGTTAACAGGCCCGTATGCAGTCTTATGCAGAAAATAATTTAATGTCCAAAATAAATTCCCCGGAAGTATGCTTGTGCTTCATACTTTGTCATAGAAAAATTGAAAGCAATGTTTATCAGTATTAAAGAATATTGAGTAAGACAATCCCTAACATAGCAATAAAGGGGTTTTTAAAATTTTAATAATTAAAAACTCATTTTTAAGCATGCATATTAAAAACATGTAATTTAACTAATTAATAGACAATAATTTAATACACATATTCTCATAGCCAAATCAAATTTACAAATGATAATTTAAGGCATAGGCATAATTTTAAAACATGGCATATTGAATAGCATGAGTAGAGGCATAATTTAAAAATAAGATAAAAACCTTTAAATTTTTCCATGAGTAAAAACATAATTTAAAATAAGGATAATGTCTTTTAATTTTTCCCCGTTACTCCACAATCTCAACAATATTTCGTTTAGCCGGCGATCCGGCGGCCCCAGCCAATTTCGTAAGTTTTCGTTTAGCCGGCGATCCGGCGGCCACAGCCAATTTAGTAAGTTTCATTTAGCCGGCGATCCGGCGGCCGCAGCCAATTTAGTGAGTGTCATTTAGCCGGTGATCCGGCGGCCTCAGCGAATTTAGTAACTTTCGTTTAGCCGGCGATCCGCCGGCCTCAGCCAATTTAGTAAGTTTCGTTTACCCGGCGATCCGGCGCCCTCAGCCAATTTAGTAAGTTTCGTTTACCCGGCGATCCGGCGGCCGCAGCCAATTTAGTAAGTATGAGTTACCCGGCGATCCGGCGGCCGCAACCAGTTTTGTAAGTTTTCGTTTAGCCGGTAGCCCGGCGGCCGCAGTCGTATCCGCCATACCCAGTAACACTCCGAAGCCTCGGGAAACCCATACGGATACTCCCGAGAGTGTAGGCCCAAATACATTGCCGTTTTGGCATAGTTTCTCATAACATTCGCTCTCGTCCATTTAGGCATGAAGCGGAAAGCTAGGGGCTTCCTGCAGAGCACTCACCCCCTACATAGGTAACCGGTATCATTTTACCTTTAGTGTAATGGGAATTTTTGAAAATATAGCTTTATCGTATATCAAGGTTTCGATCGTTTATTTAGAAATTTCAAAATCTCACAAATTCAAAACCGATGGTTGTCACAGTTTACGCCTTTTTAATTTAAAAATTAAATTCAAGTCCGAAAAATCTGAAATTTTTAAAGTATATCAAAAACACCGTAACGAACAAATTTCGTGTTTTAACGATTTCGAAATAAGTGAGGAAACATGTAAAAAATCGAGTTTACTACATAAGCAGTGAGCTGTCCGGATTCAGTTTTGACACAGTTCGAAAATTCGACTTTTTGACATAACAAATCGGCTCCAAAAATTCTGAAATTTTGGAGACATATACTAGACATAATTATCTACAACTTTTGTTTACATCACAAAGATTAGTTCGGAGTAGAAATCATAGAAACATGCTCATCAAGTTCGAACACACATGCTGTCAGTTTTTTGAAAACGTTTGAAAATATAGTTTATGTTTGACGCAATTTGAGGTAGTAAACGTTGATGAAAATCTCTGAAATTTTTACACAGCATAGCTTCAGGTGTTAGGATCAAAATTCTAGTTTTGAGTTTCTCGGTTTGAACTCTCGAAATAGGGGTTTTAAACGGATTTCAGAAAACGCGCGAGTTGGAGTTTTAGGGTTCGATTTTTACGTTTCGTTACAAAGTCACTAATTCGGACGCCCCTAAACCACCCGTATTGATATGAAAGGAGTCAACTTACTGTAATAGAGTTCTTGGTCATCCTAGGGTCGATCGAGTCGTCCAAAATCACCACGAACGGATCTACGCACATGTTCTCCTTCTCCTTCGGCCACGAACGCGTTTACAAGTAAAAATCCGTGAGTTAGAACGATGATTTATGATTAAAAATGATAGAGAATCCTAATCTAACCCTTACCAACAATCCAAGGTCTGAAATCCTTGATCTGGACACCTCTTCGGTCGACGTTGGTTGCCGGAAACTCGTCGGAAGGTAAGAACTTTGTATATTCGATTTTGGGAGAGTTTGGGGAGGACAAGGGGTTTGATAGGCTGATGAATGGGGTTGGGGATCATCCAATCTCGACCCTAAAGCCTTTCCCTTGACTTAAATTGGGTTTCCATAGTCGGGGTTGCAAATTTTGGCAAGAAATCGCCGAAATCGCGCAAGTTGGCAGCTGTCTGCTGCTTGGCGCGGTGTTTGCCCAATACCGCGCGGAGGGCGCGTGGCCTGGTCTGGGCCGTGCGTCCGGACTGGGCCGTGCGATTCCGTCGGGCATTTTCTCCTCTCTTTCGAGTTTTTATCCTCCTACATTTTCGGGCTCGATTTTTCCGTGTCATTCTCGGATCACGATTCCTATCTTAAATCTATTTCGTCTTGAAATTGATTTCGTGTTTGAAATCTTAAGTCCGTCGGTTTCGGATTTGTCGGCTTCTAATTCATAGTCTTTTGGCTCCCGTGCAACAATTTATCTAACTAAATTATCTCCGACTTCATGGGTTCTTGGAATTAAAATTATTTTCCTTCTTGAATTTAATTCCAATTCTTTTGGGATTAATCCGTTTTGGCGTAGTTTTTCAATCAAGTATCTTGCGTCCATTATAGGCACGCCGAAAAAAGGCTAGAGGGGCACCCTGCAGAGCGCTCACCCCCTACCTAAGTATCCGATATCATTTCAACTTAGTGTAACGGGATTTTTAAAAATATACTTTATCGTATTTCAAGGTTTCCATCGTTTGTTTCGAAATTTCAAAATCTCACAAATTTAAAGACGTTCGTTGTCACAGTTTACGCATTTTTAATTTAAAAATTCATTTCAAGGCCGATTATTTTGAAATTTTTACAGTATATCAAAAACACCCTAACGAACAACTTTCGTGTTTTAACGATTTCGAAATAAGGTGAGGAATCATGTCAACAATCGAGTTTACTACACAACCAATGTACTGTCAGGATTCAGTTTTGACACAGATCAGCAATTCGACTTATTGACATATCAAATGGACTCCAAAAATTCTGAAATTTTGCAAAGATTAATTCGGACTAGAAATCATAGAAACATGCTCATCAAGTTCGGACACATATGCTGTCAGCTTTTCGAAAACGTTTGAAAATATAGCTTATGTTCGACGCGATTTGAGATAGTAAACATCGATGAAAATCTCTGAAATTTTTACACAACGTAGCTTAAGGTGTTAGGATCAAAATTCTAATTTTGAGCTTTACGGTTTGAACTCTCAAAATAGGGGTTCTAAACGGATTTCAAAAAACGCGCGAGTTGGAGTTTTAGGGTTCGATTTTTAGGTTTCGTTACAAAGTCACTAATTCGGACGCCCCTAAACCACCCGTATTGATATGAAAGGAGTCAACTTACTGTAATAGAGTTCTTGGTCATCCTAGGGTCGATCGAGTCATCCAAAATCACCACGAACGGATCTACGCACACGTTCTCCTTCTCCTTCGGCCACGAACGAGTTTACAAGTAAAAATCCGTGAGTTAGAACGATGATTTATGATTAAAAACGATAGAGAATCCTAATCTAACCCTTACCAACAATCCAAGGTCTGAAATCCTTGATCTAGACACCTCTTTGGTCGACGTTGGTTGCCGGAAACTCGTCGGAAAGTCGTCAGAAGGTAAGAACTTTGTATATTCAGTTTTGGGAGAGTTTGGGGAGGACAAGGGGTTTGAAAGACTGATGAATGGGGTTGGGGATCATCCAATCTCGACCCTGAAGCCTTTCCCTCGACTGAAATTGAGTTTCCATAGTCGGGATCGCAAATTTTGGCAAGAAATCGCCGAAATCGTGCAAGATGGTAGCTGTCTGCTGCTTGGCGCGGGGTTGGTGCGGTGTTTGCCCAATACTGCACGGAGGGCGCGCGGCCTGGTCTGGGCCGTGCGTCCGGACTGGGCCGTGCGATCCCGTCGGGCCTTTTCTCCTCTCTTTCGGGTTTCTATCTTCCTACATTTCCGGGCTCGATTTTTCCGGGTCATTCTTGGATCACGATTCCTATCTTAAATCTATTTCGACTTGAAATTGATTTCGTGTTTGAAATCTTAAGTCCATCGGTTTCGGATTTGTCGGCTTTTGGCTCATGTGCAACAATTTATCTAATTAAATTATCTCCGACTTCATGGGTTCTTGGAATTAAAATTCTTTTCCTTCTTGAATTTAATTCCAATTCTTTTGCGATTAATCTGTTTTGGCATATTTTTTCAATCAAGTATCTTGCGTCCATTATAGGCACGCCGAAAAAGGCTAGAGGGGCACCCTGCAGAGCGCTCACCCCCTACCTAAGTATCCGATATCATTTCAACTTAGTGTAACGGGATTTTTGAAAATATACTTTATCTTATTTCAAGGTTTCGATCGTTTGTTTCGAAATTTCAAAATCTCACAAATTTAAAGTCGTTCGTTGTCACAGTTTACGCCTTTTTAATTTAAAAATTCATTTCAAGGCCGATTATTCTGAAATTTTTAAGTATATCAAAAACACCCTAACGAACAACTTTCGTGTTTTAACGATTTTGAAATAAGGTGAGGAAACATGTCAAAAATCGAGTTTACTACACAACCAATGTACTGTCAGGATTCAGTTTTGACACGGATCAGCAAATCGACTTTTTGACATATCAAATGAACTCCCAAAATTCTGAAATTTTGTGGACACATGCTAGACATGATTATCTACAACTTTTCTTTACATAGCAAAGATTAATTCGGAATAGAAATCATAGAAACATGCTCTTCAAGTTCGGACACATATGCTGTCAGCTTTTCGAAAACGTTTGAAAATACAGTTTATGTTCGACGCGATTTGAGGTAGTAAACGTTGATGAAAATCTCTGAAATTTTTACAAAACATAGCTTAAGGTGTTAGGATCAAAATTCTAGTTTTAAGTGTTTCGGTTTGAACTCTCGAAATAGGGGTTCTAAACGGATTTCAGAAAACGCGTGAGTTGGAGTTTTAGGGTTCGATTTTTACGTTTCGTTACAAAGTCACTAATTCGGACGCCCCTAAACCACCCGTATTGATATGAAAGGAGTCAACTTACTGTAATAGATTCTTGGTCGTCCTAGGGTCGATCGAGTCGTCCAAAATCACCACGAACGGATCTACGCACACGTTCTGCTTCTCCTTCGGTCACGAACGAGTTTACAAGTAAAAATCCATAGTTAGAACGATGATTTATGATTAAAAACGATAGAGAATCCTAATATAACCCTTACCAACAATCCAAGGTCTTAAATCCTTGATCTAGACACCTCTTCGGTTGACGTTGGTTGCCGGAAACTCGTCGGAAGGTAAGAACTTTGTATATTCAGTTTTGGGAGAGTTTGGGGAGGACAAGGGGTTTGAAAGGCTGATGAATGGGGTTGGGGATCATCCAATCTCGACCCTAAAGCCTTTCCCTTGACTGAAATTGAGTTTCCATAGTCGAGGTCGCAAATTTTGGCAAGAAATCGCCGAAATCGCGCAAGTTGGTAGCTGTCTGCTGCTTGGCACGGGATTTGGCGCTGTGTTTGCCCAATACCGCGCGGAGGGCGCGCGGCCTGGTCTGGGCCGCGCGATCCCATCGGGCCTTTTCTCCTCTCTTTCGGGTTTCTATCCTCCTACATTTTCGGGCTCGATTTTTTCGGGTCATTCTCGGTTCACGATTCCTATCTTAAATCTATTTCGACTTGAGATTGATTTCGTGTTTGAAATCTTAAGTCCGTCGGGTTCGGATTTGTCGGCTTCTAATTCTTCGTCTTTTGGCTCCCGTGCAACAATTTATCTAATTAAATTATCTCCGACTTTATGGGTTCTTGGAATTAAAATTCTTTTCCTTCTTGAATTTAATTCCAATTTTTTGGGATTAATCCGTTTTGGCGTAGTTTTTCAATCAAGTATCTTTCGTCCATTATAGGCACGCCGAAAAAGGCTAGAGGGGCACCCTGCAGAGCGCTCACCCCCTACCTAAGTATCTGATATCGTTTCAACTTAGTGTAACGGGATTTTTGAAAATATACTTTATCTTATTTCAAGGTTCCGATCGTTTGTTTCGAAATTTCAAAATCTCACAGATTTAAAGCCGTTCGTTGTCACAGTTCACGCCTTTTTAATTTAAAAATTCATTTTAAGGCCGATTATTCTGAAACTTTAAGTATATCAAACACACCCTAACGAACAACTTTCGTGTTTTAACGATTTCGAAATAAGGTGAGGAAACATGTGAAAAATCGAGTTTACTACACAACCAATGTACTGTCAGGATTCAGTTTTGACACAGATCAGCAATTCGACTTTTTGACATATCAAATGAACCCAAAAATACTGAAATTTTGTGGACACATACTAGAAATGATTATCTACAAATTTTCTTTACATTGCAAAGATTAATTCGGACTAGAAATCATAGAAACATGCTCATCAAGTTCGGACACATATGCTGTCATCTTTTCGAAAATGTTTGAAAATACAGTTTATGTTCGACGCGATTTGAGGTAGTAAATGTTGATGAAAATCTCTGAAATTTTTACGAAACATAGCTTAAGGTGTTAGGATCAAAATTCTAGTTTTGAGTTTTTCGGTTTGAACTCTCGAAATAGGGGTTCTAAATGGATTTCAGAAAACGCGGGAGTTGGCGTTTTAGGGTTTGATTTTTACGTTTCATTACAAAGTCACTAATTCGGACGCCCCTAAAGCACCCGTATTGATATGAAAGGAGTCAACTTACTGTAATAGAGTTCTTGGTCGTCCTAGGGTCGATCGAGTCGTCCAAAATCACCACGAACGGATCTACGCACACGTTCTCCTTCTCCTTCGGCCACGAACGAGTTTACAAGTAAAAATCCGTGAGTTAGAACGACGATTTATGATTAAAAATGATAGAGAATCCTAATCTAACCCTTACCAACAATCCAAGGTCTGAAATCCTTGATCTAGACACCTCTTAGGTCGGCGTTGGTTGTCGGAAACTCGTCGGAAGGTAAGAACTTTGTATATTCAGTTTTGGGAGAGTTTGGGGAGGACAAGGGGTTTGAAAGGCTGATGAATGGGGTTGGGGATCATCCAATCTCACCCTAAAGCCTTTCCCTTGACTGAAATCGAGTTTCGATAGTCGGGGTCGCAAATTTTGGCAAGAAATCGTCGAAATCGCGCAAGTTGGAAGCTGTCTGCTGCTTGGCGCGGGGTTGGCGCGGTGTTTGCCCAATATCGCGCGGAGGGCGCGTGGCCTGGTCTGGGTCGTGCGTCCAGACTGGGCCGTGCGATCCCGTCGGGCCTTTTCTCCTCTCTTTCGGGTTTCTATCCTCCTACATTTTCGGGCTCGATTTTTTCGGGTCATTCTCGGTTCACGATTCCTATCTTAAATCTATTTCGACTTGAGATTGATTTCGTGTTTGAAATCTTAAGTCCGTCGGGTTCGGATTTGTCGGCTTCTAATTCTTCGTCTTTTGGCTCCCGTGCAACAATTTATCTAATTAAATTATCTCCGACTTTATGGGTTCTTGGAATTAAAATTCTTTTCCTTCTTGAATTTAATTCCAATTCTTTTGGGATTAATCCATGTAATATCTTCGGGCTTCCATTCTCTCTTTTATTCCATTTTGAATTTATCGATAATTCATTTTCGAGCAAAAATGAATTATTTTCTTCTTCTTGGATATATTTCGGCCTTGATCGGATCAAGAAATAAATTTTATTCCTTTGGACGCCGATAAAGATCTCGGGTATTACAGTCTAACCCCCTTAAGAATTAACTTCGTCCTCGAAGTTGGGTGTTAGCTTCTCACGAGCTAGTAACTAGGGTCGCATGATTTCTACTCCTAGTATCCATTTCTTTTTTTATATCAAGAATTATGAGATAACAATTTGAATTTTTTTTCAATTATGACTGAACTTTAGAATTGATATTTCCAAGTTGCCTACGTACCCTGTGAATGGATCAAGTCATTACGTATTTCAAAACAACTTTGAATTTGTTTATTCGGGATACAAAATATTTGAGTCGGGCACAAAAATAAATGTCTATGCATTATTACGGGGTATTACATCCTCTCCCCCTTAGGACTTCAGTTATGTCCCCATAACTGCCTATACGTTATTCTCGGGAAGGTCCGGGTATCGTTACCTTCGACCCCCCCTTCACATTGAGCTGGTAAGTTGACTCGATCGTCGTCGTCCAATCGTCCTACAGTTCCTCCTTGATTTCCTTGCTGAGCGTTCACCAAATCCAACCTTTTCAAATCTTCTCGCTTGTCAATGTTCTCCATCCGAGTCCGACATTCACGCAGTCGGTCACCTTGTCGACCGCATCAATAGCACGTGCCAGGTTTAGGGCATCCCCTCGCCATGTGTGGTTTGTTACACCTTGGGCAGCATGGTACATGGTCACGATGATTGAAGACTATCCCGTTGTTTCCCCTATTGTTGCCTTGAGGTGGTCTATTCGGGCCTCCCCGAATATGGTTCCTTCCTGAATAATTATCGGTTCCGTGGTCCTGTTTCCTCTTGCCCTTCCCTTGGTTGATTAGTGCATTTCCCAATGCAACCAAAGCTTCCACTATAGTTCTCAAGCGGTCACTTAAGTTCTTGGGTATGGAGGCTACTTGTCCTCCTTGATTGGGTGCACTAACGTCTTGTACTGGTATGTTGGGTTGTCGTGGCTCTTTGTTGGTGTTGGGTGGGATGGGTGGATTGCTAGGTCTTCCTCTAGGTGCCATTCTGTCACAACGTACAAGGATTTGTGTAACAACCCGGATTTGATAACCCAGGCCGGGATGCCACCGCCACACCTCCCAAGCAAGACACGACTTCATTCGAGCTCACTTGAAAGATGCAAGGCAAAGGGTATAAAATAATTTAAAACAACCAACTTCGGAAGTACTTGTATTTAAAATAATAATCATACATATACGCAGCGGAAATATAAGTTGTGCAGCAGAAATAAAATATAAGGGCCGACATGGCCAAAACACGGGTTAACAGGCCCGTATGCAGTCTCATGCAGAAATTAATTTTATGTCCAGAATAAATCCCCTCGGATGTATGCTCATGCTTCATACTCTGTCATAGAAAAATAAGAAGCAACGTTTATCAGTATTAAAGAATATTGAGTAAGTCAATCCCTAACATAGCAATAAAGGGGTTTTAAAATTTTTATAATTAAAAACTCATTTTTAAGCATGCATATTAAAAACATGTAATTTGACTAGTTAATAGACAATAATTTAATACACATATTCTCATAGCCAAATTAAATTTAAAAATGAGAATTTAAGGCATAGGCATAATTTTAAAACAATACATATTAAATAGCATGAGTAAGTTTCATTTAGCCGGCGATCCGTCAGCCTCAGCCAATTTAATAAGTTTCATTTAGCCGGTGATCCGGCGGCCTCAGCCAATTTAGTAAGTTTCATTTAGTCGGCAATCCTTCGGCCTCAGCCAATTTAGTAAGTTTCGTTTAGCCGGCGTGCCAGCGGCCGCAGCCAATCCGCCATACCCAGTAACACTCCGGAGCCTCGGGAAACCCATACGGATACTCCCGAGGGTGTAGGCCCAAATACATTGCCGTTTTGGCATAGTTTCTCATAACATTCGCTCTCGTCCATTTAGGAATGAAGCGGAAAGCTAGGGGCTTCCTGCAGAGCACTCACCCCCTACATAGGTAACCGGTATCATTTTACCTTTAGTGTAATGGGAATTTTTGAAATATAGCTTTATCGTATATCAAGGTTTCGATCGTTTATTTAGAAATTTCAAAATCTCACAAATTCAAAATCGATGGTTGTCACAGTTTACGCCTTTTTAATTTAAAAATTCAATTCAAGTCCGAAAAATCTGAAATTTTTAAAGTATATCAAAAACACCGTAACGAACAACTTTCGTGTTTTAACAATTTCGAAATAAGGTGATGAATCATGTCAAAAATCGAGTTTACTACACAAACAGTGTGCTGTCCGGATTCAGTTTTGACACAGTTCAAAAATTCAACTCTTTGACATATCAAATGGACTCTAAAAATTCTGAAATTTTGTGGACATATACTAGACATGTTTATCTACAACATTTGTTTACATCAGAAAGATTAGTTCGGAGTAGAAATAGTAGAAACATGCTCATCAAGTTCGTACACATGTACTGTCAGTTTTTCGAAAAACTTTGAAAACGCAGATTATGTCCGATGCGATTTGGGGTAGCAAACGTTGATGAAAATCTCTAAAAGTTTTACACAACATTTCTTAAGGTGTTAGGATCAAAATTCTAGTTATGAGTTTTTTGGTTTGAACTCTCGAAATAAGGGTTTTGAACGGATTTCAGAAAATGCGCGAGTTGGGGTTTTAGGGTTTGATTTTTACGTTTCGTTACAATGTCACTAATTCGGACGCACCTAAACCACCTGTATTGATATGAAAGGTATCAACTTACAGTGGGTGTGATAAAGGATGTCTCCGGGTCATTCGGAATCGACAGATGGCTACGAACGGATCTCCTCAACCCGATTTCCTCTTCCTTTGGCTCCGATTTGTGTTTTTGAGAATAAAAACCGAAGTTAGAATCTAAATCCAATAAAAACTATCAAACGACATTCAAGACTTCATCTTACCACTATCTAGGGACTGAAATCTCCCTCTCCATGTCCTCCTTGCTCGGATTTAGTTGCCGGAAATTCGTCGGAAAGTCGTCGGAAGGTCGGAACTTTGTGTTTTAGGTTTTGGGAGAGTTTTGGGGTGAAGAGGGGTTTGAGAGGCTGATGAATGAGTGGGATGTCGGCCCTATCTCGACCTAAATGCCTTTCCCCCGTCCAAGATTGACTTACCTTAATCAGGGGTCCAAATTTTGGCAAGAAATCGCCATGATCGCGTGATCTGCCGTATTCAGTGCTGGTCCGCGGGGTTGGCGCGGTAGCGCGCGGCACCAGTCTTGACTGCGGTCTGGACAGGGTCGTGCGATGCGTCGGGTCTTTTCCTCCTCTCTTTCGGACTTCTATCCTTCCACGTTTTCGGGCTCAATTTTCCGGGTCATTCTCGGATTATGATTCCTATCCTAAATTTATTCCGACTTAAATTGATTTCATATTTGAAATCTTAAGTCCGTCGGTTTTGGATTCGTCGGCTTCCAAATCGTCGTCTTTCGATTCCCGTGCAATGATTTATTTATTTAAATCATTTTCGACTTCACGGTTCTTGGAATTAAAATTCTTTTCTTTCTTGAATTTAATTCCAATTCTTTTGACTCGATTCATGGAATGTCTTTGGGCTTCCTTTCCCTCTTTTATTACATTTTGAATTTTTGAATCTATCGGCGTTTCATTTCCGAGCAATAATTTGTTGTGATAAATTATTTTCTTCCTCTTGGATATATTTCGACCTTGATCGAATTAAGAAACTAATTTTATTCCTTTGGACGCCGATAAAAATCTCGGGTATTACAGTCTACCCCCCTTAATAATCAACTTCGTCCTCGAAGTTGCGTGTTACCCTTTCGCGAGCTTAGAACTAAGGTTCTATCGTTCATTTCGCTTTTGTGTTATTGTGTTATTGTGTATTATTGTTTGACTTATTGTGTGACTGCACCCAGAATTGAAATTTCCAAGTTGCCTACGTACCCTATGAAGGGATCAAGTCATTACGTAGTTCAAAACAATTTTGAATTTGTTTATTTATTGATTTGGGATACATAATATTCGGGTTGTTACATCCTCCCCCCTTAAGATTACAGTTATGTCCCCATAACTGCCTATTCATTATTCTCAAGAAGGTTCGGATTTTGGTCTTGATTCTGAGGGGATGGATGCCCTTGGTTGTTGCCATTCCGATCGTCTGGGTTCTGTGGCTGCTTAGGTCGAGTGGTCACATCCTCTCTCTTTTTGATGTTCTCTATCCGTGTCCGGCAGTCACGCAGCCGGTGACCATGTCGACCACATCGAAAGCATGCTCCAGGCTGAGGGCATCCTCTTGCATAATGTGGTTTACCACACTTTGGACATATTGGCGCATAGTCACTATGGTTGAAGACAATCCCCTGGTTTCCTCCATTGTCGTTTTGATGTGGTTTGTTCGAGTTTCCACGGAAATAGTCCTTATTCCTCTTGTATTCTCCTTGTGGTCCTAGGTTAGTCTCACCTACCGGTTTCCGTTTCAGTCCTTGAACTCGTGCAACCGCTACCGCACGATCGTACACAGCTTGTAGGTCAGGATAGTGCTCCCCTGTGACCACCTCTCTAAAAGACAGGTTCAGTCCCAACTCAAACTTCTGTGCCTTTTCTAAATCAGTCGGCACCAGTCTCGGCGCAAACCGCACCAACTCTTTGAAACGGTTATAGTACTCTTTGGACCGTTTTTCCTCCTTGCCTCAGTGTCAGGAATTCCTCTTACATAGCAGCCTTCGTGCTCATGGGATAAAAACGATCCCTAATCAAATGCATGAACTCTACCCACGAGTAGGGCTCGTGATACTCCGCCAATTTTCCTTGGGTGGCTTGCCACCAATCGTCCGTCTCGCCTCCTAAGTAGTATGAGGCTACGTGAACCTTTTCTCCGTCGGTACACTTTACGGTGTTCAGCAGCTTATCGAACGTCCATATCCATTCCTCTAGTTTGGTCGGGTCCTCTTCGCCGGCGTAATGTGGTGGTTGGTACGGATTCACTAGGTGCTGTTGCTTGTGCCCTATGCACCTCAGCATTTCCTAATGCTACAAGAACTTCCTCTACAGTTTTCAAACGTTCCTCCATGTTGTTGGGCACATGAGGTACTCGTTCTCCTAGGTTCTGAGGAGTCCCATTGTTGTTGGGCATGTTGGGGAGGTCAGTGTCAGTGTCATTTGGGCTCACGTTCCTCGGTTTTCTCCTAGGTGCCATTTTTCTGTTATTAGGCACGCGAAGATGAGTTTCTAATCTAAGGAACGTTAGGAATCATGAAAATTTGAAAGATAGATCGGTAAAGGCCGTTAATAGATGTGGGCATTCTAAATATAAGTGATTAAGATCTAGGACTAAGGCAAAGATAGTCTTTAGCAAGCGTTCCTAAGTCAAGGTCATGTCGAATTCTAATATAGGAGTGTTTCTAAATGCCGATAATTCACATAAAAAGAGTTAGTGCACTTATGTATGTAGGCATACGCAATCCCCCCGATAAAATTTAATTTATGCATGCATTTATTTATCCTTGGGTTTTGATAAAAAATTTTATGCCATGGATAATTTAAAAACAAGGATAAAATCCTTTAAATTTTTCCATAAGTAAAAACATAATTTAAAATAAAGAAAATGTCTTTTAATTTTTCCCCGTTACTCCACAATCTCAACAATATTTCGTTTAGCCGGCGATCCGGCAGCCGCAGCCATTTTAGTAAGTATCAGTTAGCCAGGCGATCCGACGGCCGCAGCCAGTTTCATAAGTTTTCGTTTAGCCGGTAGCACGGCGGCCGCAGCTGTATCTGCCATACCCATTAATACTCCGGAGCCTCGGGAAACCCATACGGATACTCCCGAGAGTGTAGGCCCAAATACATTGCCGTTTTGGCATAGTTTCTCATAACATTCGCTCTCGTCCATTTAGGCACGAAGCGGAAAGCTAGGGGGCACCCTGCAGAGCACTCACCCCCTACATAGGTAACCGATATTGTTTTAAATTTAGTGTAATGCGAATTTTTTAAAATATAGCTTTATCGTATATCAAGGTTTCGATCGTTTATTTAGAAATTTCAAAATCTCACAAATTCAAAACCGATCGTTGTCACAGTTTACGCCTTTTTAATTTAAAAATTCAATTCAACTCCAAAAAAATCTGAAATTTTTACAGTATATCAAAAACACCCTAACGAACAACTTTTGTGTTTTAACGATTTCGAAATAAGGTGAGAAATCATGTCAAAAATCGAGTTTACTACACAAGCAGTGAGCTGTCCGGATTCAGTTTTGACACAGTTCAAAAATTCGACTTTTTGACATATCAAATGGACTCCAAAAATTCTGAAATTTTGTGGACACATACTACACATGATTATTTACAACTTTTGTTTACATCACAAAGATTATTTCGGACTAGAAATAGTAGAAATATGTTCATCAAGTTTGTACACATGTACTGTCAGTTTTTCGAAAAAGTTTGAAAATGCAGATTATGTCCGATGCAATTTGTGGTAGCAAACGTTGATGATGAAAATCTCTGAAATTTTTACACAACATAGCTTAAGGTGTTAGGATCAAAATTCTAATTTTCAATTTTTCGGTTTGAACTCTCGAAATAAGGGTTTTGAGCGGATTTCAGAAAATGCGCGAGTTGGGGTTTTACGGTTCGATTTTTACGTTTCATTACAAAGTCACAAATTCGGACGCCCCTAAACCACCCGTATTGATATGAAAGGTGTCAACTTACAGTGGGTGTGATAAAGGATGTCTCCGGGTCATTCGGAATCGACGGATGGCCACGAACGGATCTCCTCAACCCGATTTCCTCTTCCTTTGGCTCCGATTTGTGTTTTTGAGAATAAAAACCGTAAGTTAGAATCTAAATCCAATAAAAACTATCAAGCGACGTTCAAGACTTCATCTTACCACTATCTAGGGACTGAAAACTCCCTCTCCACGTCCTCCTTGCTCGGATTTAGTCGCCGGAAATTCGTCGGAAAGTCGTCGGAAGGTCGGAACTCTGTGTTTTAGGTTTTGGGAGAGTTTTGGGTTGAAGAGGGGTTTGAAAGGCTGATGAATGAGTAGGAGGCCGGCCCTATCTCGACCTAAATGCCTTTCCCCCGTTCAAGATTGACTTACCTTAATCGGGAGTCGAAATTTTGGCAAGAAATTGCCATGATCTCGTGATCTGCCGCATTCTGTGCTGGTCCGCGGGGTTGGCGCGGTAGCGTGCGGACAGCGCGCGGCACCGGTCTGGACTGCGGTCCGGACCGGGTCATGCGATCCGTCGGGTCTTTTCCTCATCTCTTTCGGACTTCTATCCTTCCACGTTTTCGGGCTCGATTTTCCGGGTCATTTTTGGATTTATTCCTATCCTAAATTTATTCCGACTTAAATTGATTTCATATTTGAAATCTTAAGTCCGTCGGTTTGGATTCGTCGGCTTCCAAATCATCGTCTTTCGATTCCCGTGCAATGATTTATTTATTTAAATCATTTTCGACTTCACGGTTCTTGGAATTAAAATTCTTTTCCTTCTTGAATTTAATTCTAATTCTTTTGACCCGATTCATGGAATGTCTTCGGGCTTCCTTTCCCTCTTTTATTCCATTTTGAATTTTTGAATCTATCGTCGTTTCATTTCCGAGCAATAATTTATTGTGATAAATTATTTTCTTCCTCTCGGAGATATTTCGACCTTGATCGGATTAAGAAACTAATTTTATTCCTTTGGACGCCGATAAAAATCTCGGGTATTACAATTTGATTCTAATGATTTCATCGAGTATTGGAAAAATAATAATTTTTTTGAATCAAATGGTGTTAATAGGAGTTGTTTAGAGTATATTATGTAATGTGGTATTTAGAGTTGTTTATACGGTGCGGTGTTTAGAGTATCGTTTATTCTGTTGGGAGTCATTGTACGCATTCATCGTTGGGTTTCTCGACAAGTCATAATATATCGTCTAGATGAAGATCTATGGAAAAAGGCATAAAATAGTTATGCGCATGCTAAGCATAGACGATCAAGATCTAAAGCTAAGGCACAATCAGTCTCGAGCTAACGCTTCTAAGTCAATAGTCAAAGTCAAGCCAAATACTAGAGTGAGAATGTTATGTAACACAAACGATTCACATAAAAAGGTTAGCACAATTATTTATGTATGCATATGCATATGCAATCCCCCCAATAAAATTTAATTTATGCATGCATTTATTTATCCATGGGTTTTTAAAAAAATAAGTTTATTCCATGGATAGATTTTAAAAGAATAAGGGTAAAAGGTTTGGGCCACTATATTGGGCCAAAAGAAATAAATTATTTGGAGCTTAAGTAAAAACAAGGGTATTGGGCCAACATAGTAATTAAATATTGGGCTAAAAATTTTGGGCTCAACACTGATAGTTTTAAAATAATAATGGTTTTAAAACTAATACTAGTTTAAAAACAATAATAATACTAGTTTAAAAAATAGTCCGGGCTCTAATACCACTTTGTAACACCCCGGATTTGATAACCCAGGCCGGGATGCCACCGCCACACCTCCCAAGCAAGACACGACTTCATTCGAGCTCACTTGAAAGATGCAAGGCGTTAAGGGTATAAAATAATTTAAAACAACCAAGTCCCGAAGTACTTGTATTTAAAAATAATAATCATCCATATACGCAGCAGAAATATAAGTTGTGCAGCGGAAATAAAATATAAGGGCCGACATGGCCAAAACACGGGTTAACAGGCCCGTATGCAGTCTCACGCAGGAAATAATTTAATGTCAAAAATAAATTCCCCGGAAGTGTGCTCTTGCTTCATACTCTGTCATAGAAAAATAGAAAGCAACGTTTATCAGGATTAAAGAATACTGTGTAAGACAATCCCTAACATAGCAATAAAGGGGTTTTTAAAATTTTAATAATTAAAAACTCATTTTTAAGCATGCATATTAAAAACATGTAATTTGACTAATTAGTATACAATAATTTAATACACATATTCTCATAGCCAAATTAAATTTACAAATGAGAATTTAAGGCATAGGAATAATTTTAAAATATGGCATAGTGAATAGTATGAGTAGAGGCATAATTTAAAAATAAGATAAAAACCTTTAAATTTTTCCATGAGTAAAAACATAATTTAAAATAAGGATAATGTCTTTTAATTTTTCCCCGTTACTCCACAATCTCAACAATATTTCGCTTAGCCGGCGATCCGGCGGCCGCAGCCAATTTAGTACGTTTCATTTAGCCATCGATCCGGCGGCCGCAGCCAATTTAGTGAGTGTCATTTAGCCGGCGATCCGGTGGCCTCAGCCAATTTAGTAAGTTTCATTTAGCCGGCGATCCGGCGGCCTCAGCCAATTTAGTAAGTTTCGTTTAGCCGGCGATCCGGCGGCCGCAGCCAATTTAGTATGTATCAGTTAGCCGGCGATCCGGCGGCCGCAGCCAGTTTCGTAAGTTTTCGTTTAGCCGGTAGCCCGGCGGCCGCAGCCGTATCCGCCATACCCAGTAACACTCCGGAGCCTCGGGAAACCCATACGGATACTCCCGAGAGTGTAGGCCCAAATACATTGCCGTTTTGGCATAGTTTCTCATAGCATTCGCTCTCGTCCATTTAGGCACAAAGCGGAAAGCTAGGGGGGCACCATGCAGAGCACTCACCCCCACATAGGTAACCGATATCGTTTTAACTTTAGTGTAACGGGAATTTTTGAAAATATAGCTTTATCGTATATCAAGGTTTCGATCGTTTATTTAGAAATTTCAAAATCTCACAAATTCAAAACCGATCGTTGTCACAGTTTACGCCTTTTTAATTTAAAAATTCAACTCAAGTCCGAAAAATTTGAAATTTTTACAGTATATTAAAAACACCCTAACAAACAACTTTCTATTTTAACGATTTCGAAATAAGGTGAGAAAAAATGTCAAAAATCGAGTTTACTACACAAGCAGTGAGTTGTCCGGATTCAGTTTTGACACAGTTCGAAAATTCGACTTTTTGACATATCAAATGGACTCCAAAAATTCTGAAATTTTGTGGACACATTAGACATGATTATCTACAATTTTTGTTTACATCATAAAGATTAGTTCGGACTAGAAATCATATAAACATGCTCATCAAGTTCGAACACATATGCTGTCAGTTTTTCGAAAACGTTTGAAAATACAATTTACGTTCGACGCGATTTGAGGTAGTAAACGTTGATGAAAATCTCTGAAATGTTTTCACAACATAGCTTAAGGTGTTAGGATCAAAATTTTAGTTTTGAGTTTCTCAGTTTGAACTCTCGAAATAGGGGTTTTTAATGGATTTCAGAAAACGCACGAGTTGGAGTTTTAGGGTTTGATTTTTACGTTTCGTTACAAAGTCACTAATTCGGACGCCCCTAAACCACCCGTATTGATATGAAAGGAGTCAACTTACTATAATAGAGTTCTTGGTCGTCCTAGGGTCGATCGAGTCATCCAAAATCACCACGCACGGATCTATGCACACGTTCTCCTTCTCCTTCGGCCACGAACGCGTTTACAAATAAAAATCCGTGAGTTAGAACGATGATTTATGATTAAAAACGATAGAGAATCCAAATATAACCCTTACCAACAATCCAAGGTCTGAAATCCTTGATCTAGACACCTCTTCGGTCGACGTTGGTTGCCGGAAACTCGTCGGAAAGTCGTCGGAAGGTAAGAACTTTGTATATTCGGTTTTGGGAGAGTTTGGGGAGGACAAGGGGTTTGAAAGGCTGATGAATGGGGTTGGGAATCATCCAATCTCGACCCTAAAGCCTTTCCCTCGACTGAAATCGGGTTTCCATAGTCGGGGTCGCAAATTTTGGCAAGAAATCGCCGAAATCACGCAAGTTGGCAGCTGTCTGCTGCTTGGCGCGGGGTTGGCGCGGTGTTTGCCCAATACCGCGCGGAGGGCGCGTGGCCGGGTCTGGGCCGTGCTTCCGGACGGGGCCGTGCGATCCCGTCGGGCTTTTTCTCATCTCTTTCGGGTTTCTATTCTCATACATTTTCGGGCTCGATTTTTCCGGGTCATTCTCGGATCACGATTCCTATCTTAAATTTATTTCGACTTGAAATTGATTTCGTGTTTGAAATCTTAAGTCCGTCGGTTTCGGATTTGTCGGCTTCTAATTCGTCGTCTTTTGGCTCCCGTGCAACAATTTATCTAATTGAATTATCTCCGACTTCATGGGTTCTTGGAATTAAAATTCTTTTCCTTCTTGAATTTAATTCCAATTCTTTTGGGATTAATCAATGGAATATCTTCGGGCTTCCTTTCCTTCTTTTATTCCATTTTGAATTTATCGGTAATTCATTTCCGAGCAATAATGAATTATTTTCTTCTTCTCGGATACATTTCGGCCTTGATCGGATCAAGAAATAAATTTTATTCCTTTGGACGCCGATAAAAATCCCGGGTATTACAGCTAGACACCCCCCTGTCGCGAGACCATGCTTCGCACCACGGGGGTCTAGCGACAGGGTGCTCCGGACACTGACTAGTTGGCCAGATGGGCCGAATTTGCATTTTTTTTGTTGGCTTTTTCTTCTTTTTCCATCTTTTTGTATTTTTGTGGGCTGTTTAATTTTTGTAACACCCGAGAAAAACAAATTCAAATTGTTTTGAACTAGGTCATGACTTGATCCCTTCACAGGGTACGTAGGCAGCTTGGAACTAATTTCTAAGTTCAGTCACGAAATAAAATCACAAAATAAATCACAAATTAAGTCATAAAATAAATCACGAGATAAATCACAAGATCGATCGCAAGGACGATAGGAGGAGTTGGAACTAATTTAAACTAGACTACTTAGGCCACGGAAATGTTACGAGCGATAAGCCGAACTCGTAACAAGTTTAAGGTGAAGATGCCGAACCGGAGACGACCCGAAGAGTCGAGGTAACACGTAGGGGGAAGAAAACCGATAGAGGAAAGCAAGGAAAGACCCGACGGAACACGCGAACCACCGAACCGGCCGGTCCGGCCGGCCCGCGCCCGCCGCGCGCCGCCGCGCGGCCACCGCGCGGATGAAGGCGTCGCGACGCCAGGCCTGGCATGCGTGCTCCGTGCGGGCATAGGCGTGGGTGCGCGCCACCTCCGCGCCAGAGGAGCTGAAGGTGTAATCTTTCATTCGGGGGTGATTTTCTTGCCTAAATTACGATTCCATTCGAGGGAAACTGAATTCCAGCCTTAAGGAAGGCTTAAGGACGGATGGGGTGCCTCAAAAACCCTAATCCCACAGAAACCAATCCCCACAAAACTCTCAAACTTCCTCTCCAAGCCAAACTCCCCCGACGAAACTTTCCGGCGAACATTCCGGCGACGACGAGGCAAACGGGACGGAGCCACTGCCTCATAGAACCTTGGTAAGTCTTAATATAGTGTTCCATCCGTCCATAAGTCTCCAAAACTCGAATTCTAACCCTTTTCCTTTGCCACGATTTCACGCAGGAAAACAAACAAAAAGCGATCGGAAGGATTGGCCGTTCGTCGCGACCCTAAGACGTCCGGATACCCGCTCCAGTGACCCTAATCTCTAAAACTGTAAGTTAAGACCTTACTCACAAATTTTTGTGGTTTATTGTGGTTTAAAACTCGAGATCTATACCCGTAACAAAAATCGATTTCCAAAAACCCTATTTTCGTCCAATTTCAAAAACTCGCCTAAAACTCGACCTTCGGGAATTCAAACCGAAAACTTTTCAACATAGATTTTGTTCCTAAGACTTTAATCTATCTTGTGTCCAAATTTCAGCCATTGACATTAAGATTTGCTATCCCAAATCTCCCCGTAAACTTTCTGTGATAAACCAAACATTTGAAACCGTTGTCAGATTTCATTACTCGACTTGATGCATGTTTTTTACCCATTTTTTAGAATGATTTAACTTTACATTTCTAAACAAAAGTTTTAGATAAATGTGTCTAGATTATGCATATAAAATATCATGAATTTTGGAGTTCATTTGATATGTCAAACGGCCGAATTTCAGAACCTGTTTTAAGCAATACTTTGAGTCCGCGCGTGTACAGCGTGTTGTGGTCGATTTTTGAACACCTAAAATTCATTATTTCTAATTTCTTAAAACATAAAAGTTGTTCCTTAATGTGTTTTGTATCTCCTGTAAAACTTTCGGATCAATTGGCTTTGAAATGAATTTTTAATCGGCGTCGCACGAACCTGTGACGAAATCAGTTTTTGAGACAGAAATTATCTTTTGTAAAGAACTCAAAGTTTGACTCACTTCGAAACCTTATTTCCAAAAACTTAAAACATGAAAGGTTTTCGTGTGTGTGTTTTTGAGCTATTGTGTAAATTTCAGAATTTTTGGTGTAAAAATGAATTTTTAATTAAGAAAGGCGCAAACTGCGTCAAATCGGATTTTTCGAACTTGAGAAAACTCGAACTATGAAACGCAATACCGAATCTTTTGATCACTTGAAATACGAACTTTCAAAAAATCCCGTGCACTAGGCTGAGCCGATCTTCATGCTAATCATTATCTTTGAGACTGCCTCGTTAGTGGTCTCCTTACTATCTGAGATTGCCTCGTTAGTGATCTCGCGCGCTGTGTTTTGGATCGCCTCGTTAGTGGTCCTACTATCTTTTGAGACTGCCTCGTTAGTGGTCTCCCATTGTTGTGGACTGCCTCGTTAGTGGTCCTATGTTGAGATTGCCTCGTTAGTGATCTCCCGGTATGGTGTCCTCTTCTTAGTTTGCGGGATAAATTATAAAAGACTTGTGTGAGTGTTAATTACGCTTAAATCTTATTTACCATGTTTTTAAATTTCGCATTTAAATTACGTCATTAAATTATGCCTTTAAATTCCGCTTTTAAAATTTAGTCTTTTAAATTACGCATTTTCGTCTTGGATAATTTAATCATGTTTTCCGCTGCGAATAAAATATGGATTTTCAAAGTAATGCATGACAAGTGAATCTTTAGTTTTTAAACACATGGAACCCCTTAAATTGTTAGTTAGGGATTAACTTACTCGGTATATTTTTATACTGATAAACCGTTGTTATTTTTCTTTTACAGAGTATGTCGAGTGACGCATTGCATATGCACTTGGGGGAAACCATTATGGACATTTTAAATTCTGCATCGTACTGTTTTTACCGGGTCTGTTAAACCCAAGGATTTGGCCATGTTGGCCGTGATTTATTTTCCGCTGCATTTACTCTATTTAATTTCGCGCATGATGATTATTGCTATCGTATTTTGAATTAAGTATTATAAATTTCCGGACTAAATCTTGAAGTGTTTTTAAATCTTTTACATACCCACAAGCCTTGCATTTCCTTAGTGAGCTCGGGAAGCCGTGTCTTGCTAGGGAGATGTGGCTGTGACATACCGGCCTGGGTTATCAAATCCGGGGTGTTACAAGTTGGTATCAGAGCCCGAAAATTTTTTTTAGCTACTACTATTATTTTAAACCATTATTTTTAAAACCCAAGTATTACTTTTTTTAAAATTATTTATTTTGACTACTAGTATTATTTTAGCCCAAAATCTTAGCCCAAAAGAAATATTAAATTTTTGGCCCACTATAGAGGCCCAACTTTTATTCTTACCCATATAGTGGATTATTTTAAAATACATGGATAGATTGCATTTTTAAAATGGGGAAAAGGGGGATTTGCACTTGCATGTTGCATAAGCATATTTCACATAGCTTTAAATTTCTACACATCTTAACCTTGCTTGAAAAATGTCTAACTCTAACCTCCCTTGTTGACATTAGATGGCCGAACCCAACGCGAACATGACCAATCTGATGATGAAACTGACCAACGCATACCTCGAGTCCCAACAGCATATCAATCACTTCAAGGCTCGAGTGGGGCATCTAGAGAATAATGTGGACTATCTGAGACATCTTAGGGAAGCTGACCATCATGAAATAACCCAACTCAAGGCCCAAGTCGCCGAACTCCAAACCCAAGTGGTCACACTCCAAAACAAGGATAACGAGCTGATGATGCAAATAGGGCACTTAGGAGCTGAGCTGCTGGGCCTAGAGGCTGACATATTCCCTCCGAGCCCGAGCCCGGTGGGGACACCCATTCCCATTGACGTATCCAGCGACGAGGACAATCCCATCGAGGATGTACCTGCCTAGTCACTCTAGACTTAGAGACCCATACTGATGCACTATTACTATGTCCGTTTCGAATGCTTGTAACCAAAATTTATTTCTTGAGTAATAAAAATACCAGCCTATTTAAATTTATTCCATACATTTTATTTAATTCTTTAACTACCATGATCAAAGAAGGGAACATACAACCCTAGACCCAAAAAAAAAAATTCGATTTAAAAATTTATCTAGAGAACAACCCCGACAACAAAAACCAGTACACTAAGCAACCTCTACTAACAAACCCCAACAAACCGATACCTATTAACACTATTCTTGATTTAATAAAATTATCTCCTTACAAGTAGATATTTATTTAACATATATACAGCTATTTAAACTCTACCCCGTATATCTTATCACACTAGTTATTTAAGTTCCTTGAAGCGGTTTAGTCAAGCAACGGCGCAAGTATTGTTGGGCAACCCACACACATGTAGATACGATAGGAAGGTAACAGTAAATCCAGAACATCTCGAACCATAAAATAGGCAGAACAATTGAACCATGTTTCTAAACAGCAATAAACTACTAACACATGTCAAACACGTAACTAAGCAATAACACAACGAAATTATAAACCATAAATCCCAGACAACAGCAACGTCCTCATAAGGAGGAAACTAAACAAAGTACGTCTAATGCAGAACCTAAACGAAAACGCAAACAGGGAAGGGAAAAACATCACTGATCGGGAGGCGGGAACTGCCGACGCATGTAGTCATCCATCTGCCGCACATAGGCATACATGTCGGACATGGTGGCCTGCTGCTGAGCCTGCCTCGTAGCAAACGAGTCCATACGGGTCTGGTAGAAGTCCAATCTAGCGTCTATGGCATCGTAACGAGCCTGCTCAGCTGCAAACCCGGCATCCATACCGACCCGCATCTCCTGCATCATCTTCAGCATCTGAGCCATCTCCTGTCCCTGAGGTGCAACTGCAGGAGGTGGAACTACTGGAGGAGGGGGTGGCTGCTCCGGTGGTACGACAAGGATCAAGACGCCATCATCAGGCTGCGGGCAAAGTACAGCACGGGGAGCCCCACGACGTAAGGCGCTACGCCGGGCAGCGTAAGTCGGGATACGGTAGCAACTGCCCGCCACTAGATCGTACGGATCTGTCTCCGGTGTCGTGCGGATCCCTTGCGCCGCGCACAATCCACAGATGAGGTGAACATGGGTAATCACCCTACTCCTCGTCCTCTCCGCATACCCCGCAAGTTGTCCTCGATACAAGCTCCTACATTCACCCTACCGTCTCGCACGATAAAGCAAATGGTCTCGTAGACGTGGTCCAGGACAATGTGGCTCCGGTTGATCGGCCGGACGCGCCCTAACCATAGCTGAGCAAGCTCTCGCCAAGGGGAGTCCATCGTCGTCAAACGCAGCTCATGACCGTGCTCGAGCTGAGGAGGCACTATGGTGCATACGGTATCCCACGCAGGAGCAAGAACACGTCCCTCGGGCTGTGGGCGGAATGCGCCATCGTCAGGCAAGCCAAAATAGACATTGATCGCCCGAGCACTGAAGTCGAGATAGCGACCACGAACCCATACCCGAGATAGGTCGTCACCCTCCCCGAGACCGCCAATGTTGACGATAACCTCCATAGCCAGATAACCGGAGGCAACGCCCTCGGGATGACGTGCAAGACCGGTCCACTGCAAATACTCCAAGACTGCACTGACCCTGTCATCGCTCAGATGATGAGGATATATGCCTCTCTCAGGGACATAAGCCCTGTTTCGACGAAGCTCGTCGAAATAGAAGTCCTGGGCAGCCCTCGTCCTAAACCGGAACCTGTCGTGCCGGTGAGGACGCACCTCGTCAGGGAGACCCCTGAGTCTCGGGCCCCGCTGCTCCTCGTCCTCCTCTGACTCGCTCTCATCGAAGTCAGGCATCGCTGGAGCGGCATGGCTGGGGCCAGCCTCATCAGTAACTCGTCTTCTAGTCCTCGGAGGACACATGAGAGACGCCAAAACGACCCACAAAAAGAGCAACATCCTGCAAATCATCCAATACCAATCATAAGACTAAATTCCACACAAAACTCAAGCAGGAATACGTAAGGGACATCAATATAATCTTCCAAGGTGACTACGCCATAAGAATATCAAATCCTACTGTTCACCAAGACAAACCGGAAGGTAATCTGGGCAAAGGATGTGCTCAAACTAATTCCCAAAACCTTTGTGGCATTTCGTCAAGCACGTTTTGTGCGCAATAAACCAAAACCTAAGTTACTAACAAACACACGGAAGATTGCCCACAAAATGAAACAATCACTCTAATAACAACACAGCATTTCCTTACGACACCAAACAACAAGGAAACGAACTAATAATCACCCCCCAATAACAACCAAACATCAAAAACTTCATAGCCTTTCTAAGGATTCAAATCCAACAAGAATTTGCCAAAAACATAAACACATCATGACATAAATACAAGCAAGGCAACAAGAGAAACAACAATTACCACGTACACTTGCTAATTTGCACAAATCAAGCCTAAAAATAACAAACCCCCAAATTTTTGTACATAAACCCTAATTCCTAAATCTCTTCACAAATCAAGTCATTCAAAGCATAAAAATTGAAATTAGTAAGTGGGTTTAGTAGATTCATACCTTGGTGAGTGAAATTGAAGTCGAAATCAAGCAAACGGGAAGGTAACTCGCCGGATTTAGAGAGAATTGGGGGTGTGGTCTCGAGTGGGAAATGGGGGAAGTGGCTCGCGCGGAGCGCGAGCCCTATTTTCTCGAACAGGGGCAGCCGCGCGCTCGCCGCGCGCTGAAGCCCCATACCGCGCGGCCACCGCGCGGGACCCGGAGGGAGTTTTATTTTTTTCCTGTTTTGCTTAATCTCTTTTGCTATAAACCCCTCGCTTAACCCGAGCATACATTGGCGGTGAGATACAACGACATGGGGTATCACCGACATCATTCCTGACAAAGACAGTAGAATTGCCTCGCATTTTCTTTTTGTAAGGCCACAGAAAACCCTCGGGACGAAGAAAACATAGGAAGCATAAGAAATCCTGTGAAGAGTGGGAAACCGCTTATTGACTAGCGTCACCACCCCAATCTGCTTGTAATCACGATGTATTCCGTGACTCCCAACTGAAGAAGTATGTGCACGATCCGACCCATGTACTCCAACCGGAAGAAGTCGACTTTGAGGATGACTTGAGTTACGAGGAAGTTCCGGTGCGAGTACTTGACATAAAGGAGAGAGTAACGAGGAATAAGACCGTGAGAATGGTCAAGGTCCTTTGGTCCAACCACGAGACGGAGACGGCAATGTGGGAGTTGGAGGCCGACATGAAACAACGTTAACCTACCCTCTTCCAAGATGAACCGGCCATAGTTATGGGGACATAACTGTATTCTTAAGGGGGGGGGAGGATGTAACACCTGAGAAAAATAAATTCAAATTGTTTTGAACTACGTCATGACTTGATCCCTTCACAGGGTACGTAGGCAGCTTGGAACTAATTTCTAAGTTCAGTCACGAAATAAAATCACAAAATAAATCACAAATTAAGTCATAAAATAAATCACGAGATAAATCACAAGATCGATCGCAAGGACGATAGGAGGAGTTGGAACTAATTTAAACTAGACTACTTAGGCCACGGAAATGTTACGAGCGATAAGCCGAACTCGTAACAAGTTTAAGGTGAAGATGCCGAACCGGAGACGACCCGAAGAGTCGAGCTAACACGTAGGGGGTAGAAAAACGATAGAGGAAAGCAAGGAAAGACCCGACGGAACACGCGAACCGCCGACCGGCCGGTCCGGCCGGCCCGCGCCCGCCGCGCGGCCACTGCGCGGACGAAGGCGTCGCGACGCCAAGCCTGGCACGCGTGCTCCGCGCGGGCATAGGCGTGGGTGCGCGCCACCTCCGCGCCAGAGGAGCTGAAGGTGTAATCTTTCCTTCGGGGGTGATTTTCTCGCCTAAATTACGATTCCCTTAGAGGGAAACCGAATTCCAGCTTTAATGAAGGCTTAAGGACGGCTGGGGTGCCTCAAAAACCCTAATCCCACAGAAACCAATCCCCACAAAACTCCCAAACTTCCTCTCCAAGCCAAACTCCCCCGACGAAACTTTCCGGCGAACATTCCGGCGACGACGAGGCGAACAGGACGGAGCCACTGCCTCATAGAACCTTGGTAAATCTTAATATAGTGTTCCATCCGTCCATAAGTCTCCAAAACTCGAATTCTAACCCTTTTCCTTTGCCACGATTTCACGCCGGAAAACGAACAAAAAGCGATCGGAAGGATTGGCCGTTCGTCGCGACCCTAAGACGTCCGGATACCCGCTCCAGTGACCATAATCTCTAAAACTGTAAGTAAGACCTTACTCACAAATTTTTATGGTTTATTGTGGTTTAAAACTCGAGATCTATACCCGTAACAAAAATCGATTTCCAAAAACCTTATTTTCGTCCAATTTCAAAAACTCGCCTAAAACTCGACCTTCGGGAATTCAAACCGAAAACTTTTCAACATAGATTTTGTTCCTAAGACTTTAATCTATCATGTGTCAAAAATTTCAGCCATTGACATTAAGATTTGCTATCCCAAATCTCGCCGTAAACTTTCTGTGATAAACCAAACATTTGAAACCGTTGACAGATTTCATTACTCGAATTGATGCATGTTTTTCACCCATTTTTAGAATGATTTAACTTTGCATTTCTAAACAAAAGTTGTAGATAAATGTGTCTAGATTATGCATATAAAATTTCATGAATTTTGGAGTTCATTTGATATGTCAAACGGCCGAATTTCAGAACCTGTTCTAAGCAATCCTTTGAGTCCGCACGTGTACAGCGTGTTGTGGTTGATTTTTGAACACCTAAAATTCATTATTTCTAATTTCTTAAAACATGAAAGTTGTTCCTTAATATGTTGTGTATCTCTTGTAAAAATTTCGGATCAATTGGCTTTGAAATGAATTTTTAATAGGCGTCGCACGAACCTGTGACGAAATCAGTTTTTGAGACAGAAATTATCTTTTGTAAAGAACTCAAATTTTGACTCACTTCGAAACCTTATTTCCCAAAACTTAAAACATGAAAGTTGTTCGTGTGTGTCTTTTTGAGCTACTGTGTAAATTTTAGAATTTTTGGTGTAAAAATGAATTTTTAATTAAGAAAGGCGCAAACTGCGTCAAATCGGATTTTTCGAACTTGAGAAAACTCGAACTATGAAACGCAATACCGAATCTTTTGATCACTTGAAATACGAAATTTCGAAAAATCTCGTGCACTAGGCTGAGCCGATCTTCATGCTAATCATTATCTTTGAGACTGCCTCGTTAGTGGTCTCCTTACTATCTGAGATTGCCTCGTTAGTGATCTCGCGCGTTGTGTTTTGGATCGCCTCGTTAGTGGTCCTACTATCTTTTGAGACTGCCTCGTTAGTGGTCTCCCATTGTTGTGGACTGCCTCGTTAGTGGTCCTATGTTGAGATTGCCTCGTTAGTGATCTCCCGGTATGGTGTCCTCTTCTTAGTTTGCGGGATAAATTATAAAAGACTTGTGTGAGTGTTAATTACGCTTAAATCTTATTTACCATGTTTTTAAATTTCGCATTTAAATTACATCATGAAATTATGCCTTTAAATTCCGCTTTTAAAATTTAGTCTTTTAAATTATGCATTTTCGTCTTGGATAATTTAATCATGTTTTCCGCTGCGAATAAAATATGGATTTTTGAAGTAATGCATGACAAGTGAATCTTTAGTTTTTAAACACATGGAACCCCTTAAATTGTTAGTTAGGGATTAACTTACTCGGTATATTTTTATACTGATAAACCGTTACTTTTCTTTTACAGAGTATGTCGAGTGACGCATTGCATATGCACTTGGGGGAAACCATTATGGACATTTTAAATTCTGCATCGTACTGTTTTTACCGGGTCTGTTAAACCCGAGGATTTGGCCATGTTGGCCGTGATTTATTTTCCGCTGCATTTACTCTATTTAATTTCGCGCATGATGATTATTGCTATCGTATTTTGAATTAAGTATTATAAATTTCCGGACTAAATCTTGAAATGTTTTTAAATCTTTTACATACCCACAAGCCTTGCATTTCCTTAGTGAGTTCGGGAAGCCGTGTCTTGCTAGGGAGATGTGGCGGTGACATCCCGGCCTGGGTTATCAAATCCGGGGTGTTACAATTCTTTTGCCCATCTTTATCATTCCTTTTTCTTTTCTTTTCTTTTTCTCATGTTTTTGGATTTTTCTAACATAAATGTGTAATAAAATTACATATTTATGGATTTTTCATACCAGCTCAATATTTTTACAGATATGCATAAATCAGTCCAATTCAACTGTTTTCTTATTTAATATAAGACCGGAATGCGATCAAATGCCCGTTTCAGACATGGAAATGGATTGAAAATAATGGACATTTCTGGCCATTATCAACAACATCACATTTAGTACTGATCGTCCCCGAGCAGTCAGAGTCAATGTTCCTTGGAACACGGACTCTGCATATTCAATCCATTTTTGTGGTTTCATAAATCTCATTCTTTTTGGATTGGGATAAGACAATAAAAAATTACAAGTATTAAATTCTCTTGATTGCATTGTTTAATGAAATGATACCTCTCACTGAATCGGGACTACAAATTAAACATTATTGTCAACCCTTCTTGAACATCATGTTTGAAAAATTCAAAGATTAAAAATTAGAATTAAGGCATGACATGAACATAATTAAAGAAATAGAGCCTCGCATATGATAGAATCGGAAAATTCACTCACTCTCAATTGGGTTTAATCATGAACGCTCATAATCAAATTTGATTAAATTATCCCATAAGCTTGCAATCAAACCAACTCGTCACCGGCTCATTTCTTCAAATCGAGATCCTGAGGTCTTATTTAAGGTTATAACGGGGCATACGGCTGTAACATTGGTATGGAAGGGAATTATTGGTTTAAGAAGTGGCAAGTCTTAACTTGGCATTTTTATTTAAAAATTATGATCATCAATATTTCTTTCTTTTGCTTTTCTTTTCGTATTGCATGACATTAGATTATGTCTAATTTGCTTTGTCATTTGTAATTTATTTTTGTTGAATGAAGCTCAACATTTTCTTTTCTTTTTCTCTTTTTCTTTCCCTTCTTTTTTTTGAATCAGTTTATAGCATACCGATTAATGTATTTATGGATGATCATAAATTTAATGCCTTGATAAAATTTATTCTTATACACTTGGGTTGAATATTTTGGTCATTTTTTTGCAAGGATAAGGAAAATATAGTGGACTTCAAGAAAAAATTAGGCTTATAGGCTCAGATTGGTTAATTCTAAAGGGAAAATATTTTTGGGTTTGGATTTCAAACGAAGGCCAAAATTTGGGTTTTCTAAGTGCCTCGATCATATGCTCGATTTCGGGAATGTGGCATGGTCTTGAATCGATCCCAATTGCAAGTTCTAGTTTCCTTCAATCAAATTGATTCACACATCAAAGAAAATGAATGAGTAAAAGTGACTCATGGCTCAAATCTCACAAGGTTGGATTGATTCATGTCATACAGTATTCTAAAATTTAATCAATGCTTGATTCTAACACTTTATTCAATCAAGATTTTCAACATGCAGATTTATTACCGAACAAGATGATTGCATCATTAGATCTTTATAGCTCAAAACCTTAGGAATTCATTTCATGCATATTTTTAATTATATTATCCCAATTTAAAAGTTTGAAAATTTAATCACAAGCCTAAATTCAACATGTGAATTTAGAGCAGGTTTATGCATACTTTTGCTGGTTATTTAATTTAAAGCAGTAAAGAGGCACTGATGACATACTGAGTATGTCAACAACATACTTTTGGCCTGACAGTCACTTATTCATCTTGGACTGCCAGACATCTTTTCAAAATAAATTGTTTGGACTGCAAAATTCCTTTTTGAAAGCATTAAATACATCAATTACAAGAGATTTCAATGCAGTAAGATCAAACTTGCACAGATGATAGAAATTCTCTTATATGATGTTTACAATTAAGCTCGCAATGATAGGATCGAGACGGACTCATTCAGTCGGGTCCTGTGGTTGAGTGGAAGGACCAGCATCATCTTTTGGTGGAGGTGGTGGTGGCGGAAGCTGTTTAACCAACACAAAAATTACCAATTCCATCATCTTCCGTTGCCTCTCCTCGCTTTCCATGCGTTCCCTATGTTGTCTCTCCTCTCTCTCCAACAGTAGTTGTCTGAATTCTGCTTTTCAGATCCTTTCTTCTGCTCTTTCTTCTTCCTTCTTTCTTTCACGATCTTCTCTCCTCTTCCTTTCATCTTACCTTTCTCTTCGGTCATCTTCCCTTCCCAGAATGATCACATCTGCCAACTGCTTGACGCTTTCAGTCATGGTCTTGTTCATTAAGCTCGCAATTTCAATTACCTGTGAGTTGGCAGGTTGTTGTGAGATATTTTGGCTCGCAAGAGGGATTTGTGGAGGTTGAGCTGGAGGGGGAAGTGGAATCTCCATCTGTTCGTGCTGAGGCTCTTCTTGAATGGTTGTCGAAGGTCCCGCATCAGTACGGGCTTCTTTAGTTCCCTTCGAGGCCCTAGAAGGCCTTGGAGCTCTCTTTCGGAGTGAGGGTGCTTGGCCACCGGATATAAATGAAGATTGAACATCGGAATCGCCTTCACCGGGTAACTGGGGCAGAGAGTATCTGATTCTTTTGCTCAAGGGGAGATTTGGCACGCTGATGGGGGGGTTCACTCTTACCGGTTTGTCGGCTGCAAATGCACTTATGTTGACGCCCTGAGTGATGCAGATTCTTCTTATCAAATTCGGATAGCATAAGACCTGTTTTTCCTCTATCCGGGTCATCAGAACTTTGAACACATGCTTCCTTACATTCAACTTCACTCCATGCCACAATTTCACAAATCCCATCAAGACACTTCCAGATGTAGTGTGCGGGGGCGAATTTGGCCGGATCTTGGACATATAAAATTCGTAGGTTGGCATGAAGTGTAAATGCAACAAATTTACGTCAAAAGTGTGCTTCGGAGCAGTTAATCTCGTCATGTTGTTTGCCAAAGCAGCATACTTTGCAGCTTCCTTTGTCTTACCCCTTTTCATCAAGATTTCTCAGACGGGGAATTCATCTCGGATGTCCGGGGTCCCGAAAAATTGATTTAACCATTCTGGCGAGATGTTTATAACTTGACCCCGGACCCAAGTCTTCTTGTTGTTGGCATCGATGTTGCAGAAAAATTCTCGCGTTAGCTCGACGAAGCCATCTTCTTAATTGTGCAACATGAAGTTCCCCCATTCTTGATTTCTGTGAAAGGTTTCGACAGTTGGGTGGAGCAAAGCATCTGGCTTGAATCCCTTGTCTGGCACAATCACTTTCAGTATTTTCGCATATCTTTCTGCCCCTTCCATCTTCCCGTTGAATTTGATCTCTAAGTCTGCCTTGCTTAATTTCTTCTTTTCGAACTGCTTTGTAACTCCCATTCTGTGCCTCACAGTCTTTTCTGACCAAAATTCAACTGGCCGGACAGACCCAACTGATTCATCTTCGCTTGTGTGCCAATCTGTCGGCTCATATCCTCCTTGGTTCGGCTCATTTGTATGTTCTGCCCCTGGCTCTGTCGGCTCGACTCCGCCTCAACCTGTGTTATTACATTATTCATTGCATTGTACGCAGTCATTACAGGCTTTGGAAAATTAAGTACAGGAAAATAAGGATCAACACTAGTTGATACCTCCTCCTCCTCCCTTAAGACATGTTCATCTGCAGCCTCATTCAAAATTTCCCGGACATTTTCTTTAAGCACTGATGCCATGGGATGTTCATCCAGTTGCTCATCCAGTGTTCTAGCCAATGTTATCGGATCAATAGACTCCAATGAGCCTTCTGCTTGTTCAGCTTGGTGTGACGGTCCTTCTGGATTGGCTGTTGCTTTGTTTCTCAGATACTCTTCTTGTTCATCCACATATGCTATCCACAAAGGATCATCTTTCCTGTATCCAGCAAACATTCTGAACTCTTCTCTCCTTTCCTCACGAGTTAAGTGTGCAAAAGGATGAGGATCTTCCCGAGCAGATGGCCTTGGTTTTGGCATCTCTTTCAACACTTGCAGCTCTTCATCCCCTTCATCAAGTACTGCTTTAGCATGGGCGGACTTTTCCTTTCGACCTTCAGCTCGCTGTCTTTCCATTTTCTCTACTTTCTCCATCTTCACTTGAATAATTTTCTCTCATGTCTGCTCCTCTACTTTTTCAGTTTCAGCCCCCTTCTTTGATTCAAGTTCGACCTCGAGTGTTCGGGCAGCTTCTTCATCGCGAGTCTGTTGGATGCTTTTCTCCATTTCAGCCTCTTTCAAGACTTTCTCTTCTCTCTCCATTCTTTCTCTCTCACTTACACCTGTATCAGCAGCTCCTCCCTCAAAGGTTTGATCGTGCACAACCACTTTCGCATTTTCTTCTTCTTGAAGCTTTCTGGCTAGTTCAGCATCAAAGGAAATTTGATGTTTCCGCTTTGGTGGTGGCTCCGGCATTTTGCCTTTCCCTCTATCTGCGGGATCTGCGGGCTCAGCGGTTTTCTTAGCAGTTGGTTCGGGCTCTTTAATTACAACTTTTCGTTCCGGAGCCCGTCCACTTTTCTCCTTTTTCTGCCAATTTAACTAACCTTCTCTTGGATTGTACTTGAGGCTCAGGTTGGCTTTCAAGTTCAACAGCCGCAGGGGTTTGCACTTCAGATTGGATTGGTTGTACGGGAGGTTCGGCAGCAGTAGTAGGCAATGGCACTTGGACTGTCTCTTGATGTACTTGGGGTTCTTCTGGTGGGGGTGTGGAAATGTAATCATCAATTATCGCCTTTGGGTCCTCTCCGATTTCTTTCTCGGTTTCTTTCTCAACATTGGGCTCGTCTTCATAGCCCAGTTGCTTTTCAGCCCGCTTTAAAAAGTCCTCAATGAAGCTCCGGAGAGTAATTCGCACAAGTTGTGCCTCCCAGTCCTCCTTAATCTTTTTACAAAACGTAATACGGACATTATGGTTGTAATGCAAGATCTTTTTCTTCTTTGTCTTTTCATTACAATATTGAAGTGCCTCCTTATCCATTTCCATTATAAGTTCCAGGTAGGACGTCCGATATTTTTCCAACATTGCCCCCACCAAATCCTTCTGGAGCCCCTCCAAATATGACATGTCTTGGGAGAAGTTAAAGTTGAGATAAGTTCCAGCCTCAGCTTCTGACATTAGCTTAAACTGTCTCTCACCTTTCTTGATGGGCTTCCAACTGCCCTTGCGTATGTCCACAAGCAGTTGTTCCCTTAATACAGCAATGTGCTGAGGAAGTTCATTATCTCTGGTTGTTCCAAATTGCCCATACTTCCTGTGTGTAAAAACATATTCAAGTGCCTCTTCAGCCGGCAGCTCCACTCCCTCGACCAGAAATGATTTAGTGATGCTTGGATTCCCTTTTCCCCAGACAAATGTGAGGTCCTCCAACTCCTGCCTTGCATCCTTGATCATCTTTCTCATAGTGTTCAGCAGTAAGGTATTTCTGGTCTGCTCAAAATTCTCTGCGCTCTTAAGGTGCTTATGCAGGTTATAGCTTAATTCATGGTGCCTGAGGCGGGCCTGATCTGTGATCCATCTTAGTTCTACAGGCCCCCTCTTCTCAAATAGGTAGGGGTTCCATTTGAAAGGAAAAGCTTCATACATCATAATCACTCCGCTAGCCAAAATTCTGCTGATGTCTCTCTGTTTATCTGTGAACGCCATCCACACTTGAGGATCTATAATCTGATTCGGGATAATGATGTCGAAGTCGGCCAGTTTTGGATCTTTTGTTCATCTTTCCACGTGTCTGTTCCATATAGCTCTGTGTTCTTTGAATTTCAACTAGATTCGTTCATGGTGAACCTTTGGTGTAGTCTTAGTGTCCTCGCGGGCGTGATCTATCATCATTTCCCAGAATTTCTTCAGAAAGTGATAATAATCACTTTCTATAGATGCAGCAACTATGGTTCTCTCCTCTGGTGGTATATTCACATCCCATCCTGGTGCAAGCTCTAGTTTATCCTCAGTGGTGAGGTCCAGTGGCACTTCATATTCTGATACGATTGTCGCTCTCATATTCTTGATCTCAATTCTATCAATCGAAGCCTCTTTGGCTGCTTGCTCATATGTGCAATCAGGTAGCCCGATGCCTGATTTTACCACTAATTAATTCCTGAAAAGGACAGAGGAGATTAGATGCACTCAAGTTTTTTATAGTTTTCATAAATTATTCAAGTTAAGAATCAACATCCTCACATTTTGAGCTTTGCTCGAAATGTGATTTAATTGATCGCACTTGAATTTTATTATGAGGCCTATATATAGTATTTACAAATAGAAATTTAATATCTATTCTAATTTATTAAAACTTAGGTCATTGGACCCAAAAATATTTTTGATTGGACTATTGAGTCCAAAAAGGGAAAATAAAATGGTCATTGGACCAAAAATCTTTTTAATGGGCCATTGGGCCCAAAAGTTTGGTTTTTCAATTTTATTAAACAAGCTCGAGGCACTTGTTGAAAATGGACCGAGATGAAAATGACGGGATGGATTGCTCAAATTTGGAATGTGAAGTGGAGACGTGGCGAAATGGATTTTGCTATTTCCGGACTGCTTGGATTGTCTTTGGACAGTTAAACACTCACAAAAATTCACAACACTATTTTTAAATTTTAAAATGGTTGACTTGTTCTTATTTAATGAAAAGTGGGATGTGTGTGGTCCCATTTTGGATTTTGTAAAAGAGAATAGCAGTTTGAGGTGACACAAATACTGCTATCTTACTCACACTTTAGTTCCATTGGGAACCAAAAACACTAAGTCAAACATTATTCCCTACCAACTATTTTGTCTTTTTGTGAAACAACTTTTCTGGAAAGTGATTTGGTGTGCACTGGGGCTGCCAAAACACAACAAACACTAACTTTTTGCAGATTACAGCCACCATAACACAGTCATGCCAAAACATGGAGTATGCATTTAATGATCATATGGCATGCAACACTTGCCACTAACACTCAGTCATGCTTGAAATTTCAAAAGCAAAGGTTCCACCCTATCATGCTTTACTTATTCACAGAAACAAAATGACAGCAAAGGTTGCCACTAACATCAAATTCACTGAAACAGACAACCAACAACATGAATACATTCAGAAACACCCACATGCTCATTGGTTTTCCAAACTCCAGATTTAAAACAAATTCCAGGCGCAAAAATACACCACTCTGTGTAACTCATCACAGATATCCCCAAGAACTCTTGATGACCTAAGGTTCTCAACAATGGTTGTTTCCAAACCCTAGACACCATTCCTAAATCCACTGCCTACCCTTGGACTCACAAATTTGGACGGAAACGTAAAGCCCAACTAAACACAACCATCCTCAATCTTTCCAATCACAAATCAGATCATCCCCCCCACCCCTTCAATCATGCTCGGCAAAACCCATTTTACACAGAATTCAAGTAGAGGATGCCCACAACTTACAATCCCTAAAATCGAACTCATATAAGTGAAAAAAAGCACATGGACACCTATTTACACATTATTGAAACGAAACAGCAAGAACTCGCGAAACAGGGGCTACGGGGTATGCGCGAATCGAAGGGCAATGCTTACTACGGTTGAGCTTTAGATGCGGACGGAGATGCCATTGCGATTTCGAGAGAATCGGATAGAGTTTCGGCTGGAAATGGTGAGAAAAAGTGCGAAGAACACTTGGTCTTCTTCGGGAAGGGTTTCTGGCTCGAGAGAAATTTCGAGAATTTGGCTAAGTGTTGGAAGAATGAAGTGGGGAAGAAAGGGGGGAAAGGGATATATATACTGATGGGCGTAGTCGTTAAACCCTAGCCCATGTCGTGAAACAGGGTTTCACGACTGGGGCCTACCGACGTAAGAGGAGTCACGGGACTGAAAACCAGTCGCGAGACCATGTCTCGCGACTGGGGAGGGGGGGGTATCACGACAGGATTTATGGAGGAAGTGGGGTCAAGTGAGAACTGTGGCGCGAGAGTGAAAGCCAGTCGCGAGACCAAGTCTCGGGACTGGGGGTATCGCGACAGGGACAAAAAGGTTTGGGGACAGATTTAGTGAGGTGGTGGGCCAGGTGGAACTCTGTCGCAGAACTCAACCCTGTCACGAGGCGTAGTCTCGCGACATGGTTTTGCTTCGCGACAGGGTATGGAAAGAAGGTTTAGGGACCCTGTCGCTAGACTTGATCCATGTCACGAAACTGGGTATCGCGACATGGATTTGAGTCTCGCGACTGAGGTCCCACTGTCCTGTCGTGAGACTGAGTCTCGCGACATGGAGGGATTTCGCGACATGAAATTTTGAATTTTCAAATTTTCATGGACTGGGCCCGAGTGTGATATTGGGCCTGAATCCATTTTATTTGATTTGGATCTGAATAAATTCAGTCCAAATAAATTCAAAACAATTATTGGGCTGAATATTAAAATAATCCACTTGCATAAAAATAGGTTGAATCAATTTCATTTATTCGTAAAATTTATTCCGGATTTTAAATTGCTTTAAATTCCGAGAATATTTTCTTAAATCCATGGAATTAATCAAACCGGGAACCTGGTTTTCCGTGCTATTTTTCTGCTCCTTCTTTTTGGGGGTTCCGGAATTTCTGCAAGACAGATAAATTAGCCGTATTAGGTTTTCTCCAAATATCAACATCCTCACATTTAGAGTCTTAGTATTCTCAATGTTTAATTGATTTTTTGATACTTTTGATCTTGAAAATAAAGCAGTACATATATACATAAAATGAAATTTTTATGATTTTTTTATTGCTGCTTTTATTGAGTATAAGCTGGGTCTGCCACTGCTTGTCTCTTTTTTTCCGGATTGAACAGTCCGATGTACTCTTTCAGCCTGTGTCCGTTCATCACCAGATCGCCCTTGTCGGTTCGGATCCTGACTGCTCAGCTTTTAAACACCTCCAGCACTTCATATGGCCCTTCTCATCTTGATTTCCGCTTTACGGGGAACAACTTCAACCTCGAATTGAATCGTAAAACATTTTGGCCAATATAGAAGTGCTTGGATTTGATCCGACGATCGTATAATTTCTGGGTCCGCTCCTTATAAATCCGAGAGCTTTCATAAGCTTGTGCTCGTATTTCCTCAATTTCATTGAGGTCCAACTTGCACTTGCTCTGAGCAACTTTTGGATCGAAGTTAAGCGTTTTAACAGCCCAGTAAGCTTTATGCTCTAGCTCTACAGGCAAATGACAGGCTTTTCCGAAGATAAGCCTGTATGAAGACATCCCAATGGGGGTCTTATATGCTGTGCGATATGCCCATAGAGCATCATTGAGCTTACGTGCCCAATCCTTCCGGGTTTTCCTGACAGTGGCTTCGAGTATATGCTTGATTTTGCGATTGGATACTTCGACTTGACCACTTGTCTGGGGATGATAAGGCGTGCCTATCTTATGGAGGATGCCAGTTTTAATCATGAGGTTCTCAAAGGATTTATTAACAAAATGTGTTCCTCCATCTGATATTATCACCCTAGGTATGCCAAATCGATTAAAAATGTTGTTTTTGAGGAACTTGATGACTTGGCTACCATCATTGGTTAGTAATGTGACAGCCTCGACCCATTAGGACACGTAATCGTAATCGACAGCTACCAAGATATACTGGTTTCCACCAGATGGTGGGAACGGTCCCATGAAGTCAATACCCCAAACGTCGAAAATCTCAAGAGTGAGAATTCCTTTCTGAGGCATTTCATCCCTCTTAGAAATGTTTCCTAACCTTTGGCACCTGTCGCAAGCTTTCACAAATGTCCTGCAATCCTCATAGATGTGAGGCCAATAAAATCCACACTCGAGGACCTTATGGGCTGTTCGAGTAGGACCATGATTACCTCCATACTCTGATTCATGACATTTTCTGACAATTTGATAGGCTTCATGCTCGGTTACACATCGCCTGATTATTGAATCGGCGCAGTGCTTGAAGAGATAAGGTTCTTCCCAGAAGTAATTTAATACATCTCGGTTGAACCTATTCTTGAGGTGATTGCTTGAAAATGGTGGGGTTATTCTGCATGCCAAGAAGTTAGCGATGTCGGAAAATCATGGACACGCTTGGTCGTGCAGATGCAATGCGAATAATTGTTCGTCTGCGAAATCTTCATTGACGGCTTTCTCATTTTTATCATTTTCTAATTGAGACAGATGGTCAGCAACACCATTGTCTCTGCCTTTTGTATCTTTTATTATAATATTGAATTCCTGCAACAGAAGTACCCACCTGATTAATCGAGGTTTGGCATCTTGTTTGCTAAACAAGTATCTTAATGCGGAATGATCTGTGTATACTATGGTCTTCGTACCTATCAGATACTGTCTGAATTTATCAAATGAGAAGACCACAGCATACATCTCTTTCTCCGTTGTGGTGTAGTTGACTTGGGCCTCATTCAGGGCATGACTTGCGTAATGAATTAGGCAATGTTTCCCATCCTTATGTTGCCCGAGAACTGCACCCACGGCGAGATCACTCGCATCGCACATTACCTCGAAAGGTATTGATCAATCGGGTGGTTTTACTATCGGCGCAGAAACCAACCATCTTTTTTAGCGTGTTAAAGGCTTCAACACACGCTTCATTTATTACAAAAGGATTTTCTTTACAAAGTAAGTTAGTGAGCGGCTTGGCAATTTTCGAGAAATCTTTAATGAATCTCCGGTAAAAACCGGCATGCCCTAAGAAGCTCCTAACTGATTTTATTGAATTGGGGAGAGGGAGATTGGAGATGACGGAAACCTTGGCCGAATCGACCTCAATGCCTGCACGTGAGATGCGGTAACCTAACACTATACCCTCAGTGACCATGAAATGGCACTTTTCCCAGTTCAAAACTAAGTTAGTGTCCTCACATCTTTTTAAAATCTTTGCAAGATTGGTCAAACATTCGTCAAACGTATCTCCATACATAGAGAAGTCATCCATGAAGACCTCAATGTATTTTCCGATAAATTCAGAGAATATAGACATCATGCATCGTTGAAAAGTAGCTGGTGCATTGCATAATCCGAAAGGCATGCGCCTATAGGCAAAAGTGCCATAGGGGCATGTAAAAGTTGTTTTTCTTGATCCTCACTTGCAATCACGATTTGGTTATAACCAGAGTACCCATCAAGAAAACAAGAAAAATCCCTCCCTGCCAACCGTTCAAACATCTGATCAATGAATACTAAAGGGAAATGGTCTTTGCGCGTGGCCTCATTCAACTTCCGGTAGTCTATGCAGACCCTCCATCCGGTGACCGGCCTCGTTGCAATTTCCTCCCCTTGTTCGTTCTTGGTAATGCACATCCCACCCCGCTTTGGAACGACCTGCACTGGGCTGACCCATTTGCTGTTAGAAATTGGGTAGATGATACCAGCATCTAAAAGCTTAATCACCTCCTTTCTTACCACTTCTTGCATGGGTGGGTTCAGACGTCGTTGGGGCTGGCGTGAGGGTTTGAAGCTCTCCTCCATCAGAATCCTGTCCATACAGACAGAAGGGCTTATTCCTTTCATATCAGAAATTGTCCAACCGATTGCATGCACATGTTTTTTAAGTACTCCCACCAGAGCGTTTTCTTGATCTTGTGTCAGCTTAGCTGACACAATTACCGGTAACATTTTAGGTTCAGCGTGAAATGCGTACTTAAGATGGTCCGGTAATACTTTTAGTTCTAGCTCTGGTGGGCATTCCAGTGATGGAAGTAATTTTCAAGAATTGGGTGGCAAGAGATCAGATTTACCTTTCGGATCCTGCCTTGTCCATCCTCCTGATGGAAATGTGTGCCATCAAACTCTTCCATGCCCCCGAAGTGGGATCAGAAAAGTAGACGGCGTTGCAGCAGTCGTGCTCCACGCCTGCAGGCTTCAGTACCTGCTTGTCATCACCATTGTCAGATATTACATGTCCAGAGTCAAATTCACATCCAGATTCATTGCTCTTTCCCTCTCCACACTCGGATCTAACTATTACATCTTCAAAAGAAAAACAAGAATCATTGCTTGGAAATTTATGCAGTTTGGCCATGTCGAAGACTACTTCCACGCGGAGTGTCACCTTCCCAGACTTGGCATCGATCAAAGCTCTGTCGGTGGCCAAGAATGGCCTTCCCAAAATGAGTGGCATGTCAGAGTCTTCTTCGATGTCCAAAATGATGAAATCCGCTGGAAATGGTGTGCTGCCCGCCCTGATCACTACATCTCTCAAAATCCCGATTGGCTGCGTAATTGATCTGTTAGCAAGCTGTAGCTGCATCTTGATTGGCTCTACACTCCCAAGCTTGAGACGTCTCACCATCGCCAGAGGCATCACGTTGATACTCGAACCGAGATCACATAATCCTCTTCCTGCGTTTGCTTGCCCAATTCGGATTGGGAGAGTGTAGCATCCAGGATCTTTCTTTTCTGCAGTTTCCTCTGAATGATTGCGCTACATGTGCTGTTGAGCACCACCAGCTCTTCCTGCTCAACCTTTCTTTTTCCTGAAATCATTTCTTTTAAGAACTTAGCATAGGTTGGCATTTCAGAAATCATTTCAAGGAGTGGAATGGTAATCTCGACTTCATGCAGTCTTTTCAAAAAAATTTCAAACTTCAGATCTTGTTGTTTATTTTTCAGTCTGGCCGAGTATGGAACCCTTGGCATGAACTCTTTATTATTATCATGTTTTGGTGGTAAAGGGGCAGAGGTTGTACCTTTGCCATTACCGTTTTCTATTTCAGTCGTTCCTTCCGCAGCTTCAGTCTGCTGTTTGGCTTCCTTCTGATCATCATTTGCTTCCTCATCAACAGTATCATCTTTCCCATATTCTTTTCCAGTATCCTTTCCTTTCGGACCAGCCAACACCTTTCCAGATTTCAGAATTATTGCTTTGCACTGCGGGTTCTTCTCCGCGGTGCTCGGCAGTGTTCCCTTGTCCCTCTTTTGCAGTTCACTAGCCATCTGAGTAACTTGGGTCTCCACGTTCCTTATGGAGGCCTGCATTTGGGCATTAATTTCCTTTTGGATTGTGATAAAATCAGTCATCAAATTCTTCAACCTTGATGGTGGCTTTTGAACTTGATTTTGATTCTGGTTCTGGTTCCACTGGCCTTGGTTGGGGACAAACTGGGGCTGAAAGTTTTGAAAGTTCTGGTTGGGCTGTTGGATGTTCTGAGGGGATCTTTGCTGGATTTGGGGTTGGAAATTTTAGTTTTGAAGGTTCTGGCCCCTGTTCTGAATGAATCCTTGATTCTGCTGTGGGTTGAATTGCTGTGGCTTGTTCAAAAGGTGGGAATTAAGGGCATTGTTGTTGGAGTAAGAAAGGTTTGGGTGTCAGTTCGGGAAGGCTTCTGCAAAATTACAGCTTTCAGATGCAATCTGTTCACATGTGTCAGTTGCGTGAGCACCCTGACACAGTCCACAGATTACATCTGTTTGCTATCCTTGAGCAGAACTTCCGGCTCCCTGATTGACAGACAATGCCGCCACCTGCTCTTGCAGCTTTTCGAGATCTGATTTTTATGATGTACCTACAGCACACAGTCCACAGGGAGGGGTATCATTATCATTATCATCATTCAATACAGACCGATTTACACTCATTTTCTCGATTTTAGCCCACGCTTGATCCATGGGCATGTGCAACAAGTGTTGCCCTCCTGTAGCATCTAACATGTGCTTCCATGCTGGTGTCAGTCCGTTGTAGAATTTCCTTAACTGTTCCCATCCCTGAAAACCGTGCTGAGGACACTTTCTCAGCAAATTCATGAATCTCTCTTTCGCATCATACAAGGATTCTTCTGGCTTCATCTTGAACTCAGAAATTTTTGACCTTCCCTCATCTACCTTCCACTCTGGAAAATATTTCACCAAGAAGTTTCTTACAATGTCCTACCATGTACTCCTTTGGTTGACCGGCATCGACTTATACCAGGTTTTTGCTCCACTGCATAACGAGAATGGGAACAACATCATCCGAATAGTATTCCGCGAGACTCCCTGGTTCTTGATCGTGTTGCAGAGTTCCAAGAATGTTGCCAAATGGTCGTGTGGGTCCTCGTGGTTGGCCCCTGCGAACTGGCTATTCTGCACCAAATTGATTGAAGCGAGCTTCAGTTCAAAAATTCTGGCTACAATTGGTGCTCTGCCCGGCACGTTCAAGTATGGCTCTATTATTGGTTGCATGTAGTTAGCAGCAGCGGGCTGCAGATTGTTCCCTTGGCCTCCTTGGTATTGGCCTTGATACTATCCTTGGTACTGCTCCTGTGGATTGAAGTTCTGGTTGGGGTAAAAATTTCTTGGGTCATTGTGATCCTGTGGGTTTGGTGGATACTGGTTTTGACTATATTGGTTTGGATTCAGGTACTGCTGATTTTGGAAATTGGGGTTGTTTGGATATGGGGTTATTTGGAGGGATCTTGAAGTGTTGTTGGCCGAGGTTTGGCACGTTCCCACCTCCCTGAATGACCTGAGGAGGGGGATCGTCCAAATTCTCGTCATTAACATCTTCAGGATCCTCCTGGATGTTTCGGAGTGGTGGGTTTGGTGGTATGATAGGTGGGATGTCAGCGTTTGCCATATCAGATATATCACTACTAGTGCTCGGAGAAAGTAATGCTTGCCTTTCCCGTTCACTTCTTTGCCTAGCATCCACCCTGAGACGTCGAGTTGTTCTTTCTATTTCTGCGTTGAAGGGGATCTCGGCTGGTGTCTCCTTTCTCTTTTGCATAGAACAATGGTTTCAACGATGACAGTACCTGTACAATCCCCAGGTTAAAATTGGTTCGGGGATATAAATATATGTGTATAAGCTAATCTAGGAGCAATCAGGAATGTAATTCTCTAATAAAACGGCGTTGCATCCTCCCCGGCAACGGCGCCATGAAACTTTTGACAATTTCTAACCACGAGTATTTTCGAAAAGAATAAAAATAATCCCGGTTTAGATTTTATTTATTGAAACCAATTTATGATGATGGGTTTGGGATTAGGGATATATTTATAGGTTGTCACGTTTTTATTACTCGTGTTAAGAAACTGTGGCCCGAAAGCGCACATTGTCAAAAAATTGCAATATTTATAGGTAAGACCGGATCGTTCACTGGAGGATGTGCAATAGAAGCAGGTCCCAAACCGTTTTACTAGATTTTCCACTCGTATTGCTTTAATCGATTTGAAGGTTGAAACTATCATCTACTGACGGAATTTAAATTAGACTATGAAAGCAATAAAATTTGTACTACAAAGCTGGTTAAATCTATTCTAGAAAGCAACTAGATCTATGCTTAGAAAAGCAGTTAAAATTATTCTAAGAAAGCAATTAAATTTATATCTAGGAAAGCGATGAAAATCTATGTTATGCTAACTATGAAGCTGATTCATAGGTGAGACAGAAGGGACAGGAAGGAGAGAATAAAAATTGGACAAGATTTAGATAAAGCATAATTAAACTTCCATTTTTATACACAGATCTTTGTTTGGGATAATCCTGTCAGATAGCTAATTCTCATGCTCTCAGTACTATGTTCCCTTTAACAGACAGGTACTTACAGTATGAGTTTACATGTTCTTAAGACCGCAAATTCTAAGATACCACAGATTCGTAACTACCCCGGCCAGGGTATGTTATTTCATCTCTGGTGGACAAGCAACACCTGACAGATCATTAGTTGAAATGCCGAGTACTGCTATCGTTCCCCCATGTCACACCCAAAGATTCTAACTGAGCCTGAACTATCCCATAACTCTCAATCCTAGAAGCAGTTTCGCTACTTTCAAGACATCCGAGTGACCTCTAAAGACAGCATTTAAAAGAAAGCGGTAAAGAAAGCATTTAAAATCCTATCCCTCGGAGGTTTCAAAAGAGTTACCCTGGTAGTATAAGAAGAGCCCCCAGTCATGATGACCGGATGTGGATCAAGGATTCCTGGATCTCGGTGAACCGCTCGCAGTGTTCACTTCCTTTCGGGTGGTTACGAGATACAAACTAATGAAACGAACTAATAAATTAGTTCGTTCCGGATGCACTCACTCAGGACTCAAAGATAGGCTTTGGGAGAGGAGGATAGCAGTTGAAAGGAACTCAACCCTATCTTAGAAAATAACCAAGGCCTGAGTGTTGTTCCTCTAGTATCATCTATCACACCGTATTTGAATCCAAGTGGACCCCATAATATTTAATACCAGATTTCCAACACACAGTAATTTTGGGATATAATAAATTTGAAAACCATTCCCTAAATAGGTACTAGACTCTCAATGAGAACACGGACCCTTTCAGTCTAGAAGAGACCTAATCGCTGACTCTGCTTCTAATTTCCCAAAATCAATCCTCAGTAGAATATGAACTAGTCATAACTGAGGAATTTATCCCTTACTTAGATCCGGTTTTTATCGATGAATTTTTGTTGGAAATTTAATATGCAATACCTATTTGAATCTAGATTTCTAATGTCCAAGGGAATGGCAGAGTAATTAGGTGGACTGCAAACATCTGCTGTCCAGTTTCCCAATTACTCGAATGGAATGAACTTTAGATAGCAGAAAGCCCTATAATGGCAGTGTCGCTACCAGTTGAGCCCCTGTTGTCTATGAATTCAGATAAAACCTACATGTTTCTTTTCTGTAAAATTTATCAGACGGTATTGACAGATACTGTCTAAGTCCTGTTACAGATTAGAATTCGGGTTTGGAAATTAAGATAAGGAAAAATAAATTGTATCCGGATAGGAGTCAGCTGAGCAGCTATTATAATCCCGGATGGACGAACCGCCAAGGCTTCCACCGACCACTATCCAGACCATGCAAAATAACATATAGTAATTAATATACAGACCACGAGCTAATTTATCCGTGTGGGAATACCTACCAACATTAGTCTGATATATTCCTTACTAGCTGTTTCACACAACACGGGAAAGACAAAACAGAAGAAAATAAAATAAAAGAAGACAAAATGCCCTGCATAAGAGACATTGGTTTCTCATGCAAGGATATAGAAGGATTTCATAATTAATGACTTAAATAACCCCTCATATCGTTTTATTACAGTCCGGATCATCTGCTCAAGGCACCAAAATTTTATTTATAGAAAATTGTTTTAGTGAAAATTGAACAAAGTTCCTTTAATCATGGTAATTATTGATTTAATTATTGCTAATCATAATCATTAATTAATGACTTAAGTGTTCAATTAATTAATGATCGGATATGGATAAACATAAAATTTTGGCAAGAGGATGCCATGCATGTCGTGAGACAGAATTGCGTCGTGAACCGTTGGTTCACAACGGGAGGATCACGACACGAGGGGTGGGGAATAAAAGGATCTGATTTTTTGGAAATTTAGAGTTTTCATGTCGCTAGACAAAAAGTGTGTCGTGAGACATGGTCTCACGACAGGAGTCTCGCGACATGGGGGTTAGAAGTCAGAATTTTTGGGAATTAAAAGAGATGGGAAACCAGTCGTGATACCATAAATTTTGTCGCGAACCTAGGTTAGCGACATGAGTATCACGACAGGTCGATTTTTAGAAATTTTTGCAAGGCAGTGGCTTCATCTCGCTAGACCAAATTGTGTCGCGAGACATGGTCTCGTTACAGGAGTCTGGCGACATGAAGTTTTTCAGTGAAAATGTAAGGGTTTTGATCCTCAGTCGCTAGGCAGGAAATTGTGTCATGAACCGTGGGTTCACGACAGGATTGCCTCACGACTGAGGGGTTAAAAATTATAAAACAAGTGTCCCTAAGCACCCATGTCGCGATACTGCCTTCCAGTCGCTAGACGTGGTCTCGCGACAGGAAGAGGTTGGCGACATGGGTTTGTTTCAGGACACGTGTCAGAAAGGAACAGTAGCATGCAAACAGTGTGATCTCACCCATTTCAGATTAAAAAGCTATTCTAACCCTAAAAAATCTTGGGGTCCTAAACCATTCCGATTCTACAATTATTGGATTGATACTAAAGGATTTGGGGAGTTGGTTAAGGAAGTGTGGGGTGAGAGTGGGCAGGTAAGTGGGTGCAGGCTGTTCGGGAGGTTGAGGGAGTTGAAAAGTAAAATTAGAAATTGGGAAGGGTACGGGGGGGAGTGTATTAGATAAACGCATAAATCAGTTGATGGCTGAAATAGGGGAAGCTGAGGAGGGCATGCTGGGGAGTGAGGATGGGGGGGGGGGGGGGGAGGGGGAGTTGTGGCTGGATAAGAAGAGTAAATTGAAAGATTTGTTGCTTGCTGAGGAAAGGAGATGGTTACAAAAATCACGGATTAGGTGGTTGAAGGAAGGTGATAGGAACGCAAGATTCTTCCATGTGGTGACTTCATTGAACAAGAGGAGAGGCTCCATAGGAAGTTTCAAGGTAAATGGGATTATTGTGGATGAGCCGCATGTTATTAAAGAGGAGGTGGTGTCTTACTTCAAGGAAAAATTTGCTAAGCAGAAGGAAGAAGTATTCGACATTGGAAATATTGGATTGGCCAAGATTGAAGACGAAGACAGGGTCTGGGTGGTTAGAAACTTTTCTGAGGAAGAAATAAAATCAGCAATTTGGAGGTGCGATGAAAATGGAGCTCCGGGCCCAGACGGATTTAATATCGGCTTTTTTAAAACATACTGGGAGGTGTTGAAAGTAGATCTGATCAAAGTCTTTAAGGAGCTGGAAAAGGGGAAGAAGCTACCTAGAGAGGCAGGGAACTCCTTTATTAAGTTGATACCGAAGGTGGAAAATCCAGTGGGGTTAAATGATTTCAGACCTATTTCTCTTGTGGGGAGTGTTTATAAGATCGTTGCAAAGGTGTTGGCTAGCCGATTGTAGACTGTGATAGATAGGTTGGTAGGTGAGTCACAAATGGCTTTTGTTAGGAATCGACAAATTTTGGATGGGGTATTAATCGTAGCGGAAACCATACACACGACTCAAATTGCAGGTAGACGGGGTTTCGTGGTTAAATTGGATTTTGTGAAGGCCTACGATAGTGTCTCTTGGAATGTTCTATTGAGGGTTTTAGAGGTAATGAATTTTGATGAGAAGTGTTATAATTGGATAAGGGATTGTGTATCCTCTGCCTCTGTTGCGGTGTTGATAAACGGCTCTCCAACGAGGTTTTTCAAGATGAACAAGGGCTTAGACAAGGTGATCCCCTCTCGCCTTATCTTTTCGTGTTGGTGGTGGAAATTTTGAATAAATTGGTGTGTAGTGCGGTGGCAATGGGGCTGTTCAAGGGGCTTAGATCAAGCGAGGATGGTCCGATCATTACTCACCTTCAATATGCGGACGACACTATCTTGTTTTGTGAAGGAGATCTAAATCAAGTTGTCTTAATTAAAAGGTTGTTAAGGTGATTATCTCTGTCTACTGGGCTGCGAATAAACTATGGAAAAAGTAGTTTAGTTGGGATGAATTGTACAATGGAGATGGAAAGGGATGTTGCGGCTATACTTGGATGTGAAGTAGGAAAATGGCCTATGAAATATTTAGGGATACCAATTGGATGGAGGATCAACGGAACTACAATTTGGCAACCGGTCTTGGAAAAGGTGGAGAAAAGGTTGGCTGGCTGGCAGGGGCGACTATTGACACAGGCTGGGAGATTATGCCTGTTTAAAACAACTCTTTGTAGCCTTCCTGTCTACTTTCTCTCACTTTTCAAAGTCCCTAAAACTGTGGCTGCTCGCCTTGAGAGATTGAAGAGGTGTTTCTTCTGGAACGAGTGGGGTGGAGGCAGAAATCTACACATGGTTAATTGGGATACCATCTGTTCGCATAAGGATGATAGAGGTTTAAGTATTTGGGATATCCAACGGTTTAATTCAGCTTTATTGTTGAAATGGAGGTGGAGATTTGGGATTGATAATACGCTGTGGAAGGAAGTAGTTGATGCGAAATATTATGGTAAGGCGTCTCCCTTATTGCCGGATGCAAAGGAAGGTAGAACGCTATGGAGTAAGATCTGCAGCTCTTGGAAGGACTTCACATTGAGTGGGCAGAATAGTGCTTTTAGAATCATAGTGGGCAACGGGTTTCTTACAGATTTTTGGCACGACATTTGGGTAGATGAAGGCCACCCGTTAAAAGTTCTATACCCAAGAATGTTTGCACTCTCAAATAAAAAGGTTGGGAAGGTAGCAGAGTTTGGGGTTTGGAGTGGATTTGAATGGAAATGGGAAATTAAGCTAAGGATACCACTCTTCGACTGGGAAATCAATGTGTGGAATGACTTGTTAACTGCCATAAATAAGAAGCAGCTATGCAGGTACGTAGAAGACCGTGTTTGTTGGCTTAAGGCAGGAGATGGCAAATTTTCAACGTCTACTTGCTGGAAGCGGTATGAAGGAGGGTTGGTGAAGGAGAGAAAGAGGTTCTGGAGGCGGCTTTGGGGGATTAAATGTCCTATGAATGTTCGGATGCTAGCATGGAGATTGGTTCAAGAAGCCCTTCTTGTTTGAGAGGAGCTGGTTCGAAGATGCGGACTGCTGGTAACTGAAGCAAGTTGTGTAACACCCGAGGAAAAACAAATTCAAATTGTTTTGAACTACGTCATGACTTGATCCCTTCACAGGGTACGTAGGCAGCTTAGAACTAATTTCTAAGTTCAGTCACGAAATAAATCACAAAATACATCACGAATTAGATCACAAGGACGATAGGAGATGTTGGAACCAATTTAGACTAGGCTAAGTAGGACCCGGAAATGTTGCGAGCGATAAGCCGGACTCGTAACAAGATTAAGGAGAAGATTCCGAAACGAAGACGACCCAGGGAATCGAGCTAACACGTAGAAAACCGATAGGGGAAAGCGAGGGAAGACCCGACGAAACACGCGGACCGCCGAACCGGCCGGTCCGGCCGGCCCGCGCTGCCCGCGCGCCACCGCGCGGCCAAGGGCGTCGCGCCTCCAGGGCAGGCCACGCGTGCTCCGCGCGCACAAAGGCCTATGTGCGCGCCACCAGCGCGCCAGAGGTGCAGGAGGTGTAAACTTTCCTTCCATGGCGATTTTCTTGCCAAAAATCCGACCTCCATCCATGGCAAGTCGATCACAACAATGGGGAAGGGCATAAGATCAGATTTGGGGCGCCCCTCCCCCTAACTCTCAGAAAACCTAACCCTAAACACCTCCAAAACTCCTCTCCAAGTCGAAACCTCTCCGAACTCACTTTCCGGCAAGTATTCCGGCAACGGCAAGGCGAAAGGAACCAAGCCCTGCCCTCTAGACTCTTGGTAAGCTATTGTACAAAGTTTCAATTCGTCCATAGATCTCAGAAAACTCATATTCTAACCCTTTTTCCTTACTACGATTTTTCGTCGGAAAACGAACAAAAAGCGATCGGAGAAGTTGGCCGTTCGTCGTGACCCTAGGACGTCCGGAAACCCAACCCAGCGACCCTATCATCATTCTAAGTAAGTTAAAACCTTACTCACAAATTTTCGTGGTTGTTTGTTGTTTAAATCTCGAGATATAGGCTTGTAACAAAAATCGGTTTTCAAAAACCCTATTTTCGTCCAATTTTAAAGACTCGCCAAAAACTCGATCTTCGGGAATTCAAACTGAAAACTTTTCAACATAAAAGTTGTTCCTAACACCTTTATATATCTTGTGTCCAAATTTCAGCCGTTGACATTAAGTTTTGCTATCCCAATTTTCGCCGTGAACTTTCTGTATCGAACCGAACAATTTAATTCTGTGACAGATTCCTTCATTCAACTTGATGCATGTTTTTCACCCATTTTTCGAATGATTTAATTTTGCATTTCTAAACAAAAGTTGTAGATAATTGTGTCTAGATTATGCCTATAAAATTTCACGAATTTTGGTGTTCATTTGATATGTCAAACGGCCAAGTTTTTAAAACTGTTTTGAAATCGTTTTAAGGGCCATGAGTATGCAGTGAGTTGCACTCGATTTTTGAGTACCAAGAATTCATTATTTCCAAATTCTTAAAACATGAAAGTTGTTCCTTAATGTGTCGTGTAGTTACTGTAAAAATTTCACATCGATTGGTTTTGAAATGAATTTTTAATCGGCGTTGCACGAACCTGTGACGGATACAGTTTTCAAGACATAAATTATTCTTTGCAATAAACTCAAATTTCAACTCACTTCGGAACCTTATTTCCAAAAACTTAAAACATGAAAGTTGTTCGTGTGTGTGATTTTGAATTACTGGCAAAGTTTCAGAATTTTTGGAGAAAAGACGAATTTTAAATTAAGAAAGGCGTAAACTGCCTCGAATAGGTTTTTTCGAACTTGAGAAAACTCGAACTATGAAAACGCGATATCGATCATTTGATAACTTTGAAATACGAACTTTCGAAAAATCCCGTTCACTAGGCTGAGCCGATCTTCATACTATCATTATCTTTGAGACTGCCTCGTTAGTGGTCTCCTTACTATCTGAGATTGCCTCGTTAGTGATCTCGCGCGCTGTATTTGTGGATCGCCTCGTTAGTGGTCCTACTATCTTTTTGGATCGCCTCGTTAGTGGTCCTACTATCTTTGAGACTGCCTCGTTAGTGGTCTCCCATTGTTTGGACTGCCTCGTTAGTGGTCCTATGTTGAGATTGCCTCGTTAGTGATCTCCCGGTATGGTGTCCTCTTCTTAGTTTACGGGATGAAAAGTAAAAGACTCGTGTGAGTGTTTCATTATGCTTAAATCGTATTTATCCTGTCTTTAATTATGCATTTAAAATTTACGCATCTTAAATTATGCTTTAAATTTCGCTTTTTAAATTAAGTTCTTTAATCATGTTTGTAATACCCGAGAATTTTCCAACATAAAATAAAACAATAATTAAATAAATAAATAATAAATAAAATAAATACTATAAATAAATAAACAAATCCAGCAAATAAAAGAAATAAATAAAGATAAGGAAATGAGAAATGAGATTTTACTTAAAAAGGGATTAAAGGAATTTAATTCAATAAAAGGATGGATAAATGGTACACCAAAACCCGACACTAATGAACTCGAGTATTCGAGTCCAAAACATCCAATTAGACTGCGAATAAAATTAGAGAGAAAGTATGAACCCGAATATACCCCGGAAATCGGAGTTCGGGAGCATAGAGGGATAGATACCCGAAAGAGAGGCGGAAAAGCACGACGGATCGCACGACCCGCCCGGACCGAAGTCCAGGCGAAGTCGGCGCGGTGGCCGCGCGGTGGAAGGGCTTCAGCGCGCCACGACCGCGCCACCCCACAGATTCGGTTGTTGCGTGAATCTCTCACCCGAACGCGGATTTTTCGACTTTCGGTTGAACATCTCTCGACTCCAGACTTCTAGCTCGGTTGTGGACGCCCTAGGGACTTAGAATTCTATAAATAAGCCCCTTGGGAGCCCCGAACAAGTTTACAAAACCCTAAAACATTCTATACGTTCGAAACCCTAAATCCGGAGTCGTCGGAGGCACGAAACCAAGACGAACGCTGTTGGACGAGTTTCTCTACAGATCTCCATAGTCGTGGTAAGTCTTGGTCCAATCTTTATTCAATAAACGATTCGAAAACGAATCCTAATCATCTCCTTTTTCTTTCTACACCCCCGTATCGAATCTAGATCGTAGAACCCGACGAACGGAGAGGAGAAACGGTGATCTGGAAGCCACGCCTCCGAATTGGACATTCCCGACGTTCATAGACACTGTAAGTTAACCTTACATGGTTTTGGGAGATTTTAAAACATTCGAAACCTAAAAGATTTGACAAGAATCATAAATCTGTCCACTTTTGATTTTCTACCGACGCAACAGAATTTTTGAATTTTTCCGACCCTTAAAACGAACTCAAACGGAAAAACTTAAAACACGAAAAACGTTCCTAAGACTTAGACCCAGCTACTGTAAAAATTTGGGAATTTTTGGAGTTGATTTGATATGTGAAAACCCATTGAAACCGAACTGTTTGAATCTAGTTCTAGAAATCTTGGACAGAACTTAGGAATGATCTTGATCACGTTTTTGAGATAGGGTCTAGGCTGTTTTAGATCTTTGGCCAAACATGAAAGTTGTAGATAAATGTATTAAGATGATCCCTGTCAAATTTCATTAAGTTTGGAGTTGAATTGATATGTTAGAATTTGAAATCTTTAAACTGTGACATGTTAAACTCGGACAGATTTCTTGTTATGCGAAAATTGGCGATTTTGACCTACTTAGGTATCTCGGATTGAAAAAGTTAAAACACGAAAGTTGTAGATCTTGATGTTTCCGAGTCAGATATGAAATTTTGGAATTTTTGGAATTAAATCTGATTCTAGACGAATTTTGGGGTAAACTGTGATTTACCGAAACGAAATCTTGAAATCTTGTTGAAACATGGAATTAACCTTTAGGGTTGAAACGAATTGAGATATTATTTCTAAATTAATACATTGGAAGGCAGATTTTAAAAACTAAATCCCCTTACAAACTTGATAAATTAAAATTAGGGGTGAGTGCTCTGCAGGGTGCCCCCTAACGATTCACTTCGTGCCGTAATGGACGATGGTGACCCCGCGCGCTATACTTGAAATGTGATATTGCCAAAACGGCGAAACTTAGAGCCTACACTCTCGTGAATATCCGTATGGGTTTCCCGAGGCTCCGGAGTGGTACTGGGTATGGCTGATACGGCTGCGGCCGCCGGGCTACCGGCTAAACTTGTTGACATCGCGATCTTTATCGTGAAACTTGAAATACCAAATCGGGAATGTAACGGGGATTCTAAATTAAATTAAACTTGATTAAATGATATTGTTGTCAAATTAAATTATTTAAATGCTTTATTTAAATTATGGCTATTATCTTGAACCATGTGATATGTGTTATTAAATAGAGCCTGAGATAGATTGTGCTATATGATATGGATTATATGGAATCAATATTATGTTATTATCATGTTTTTGTTAAATTATTAAAGTTATGGCTTTTAAACCCTACGATCATGCATGTGTTAACTTACTCAGCAATTTTGCTGATCAAAACCATTTTTATTCCTTTCTTTACAGAATATGTGGAATGAGCATGTGTGAGCACGAATCATGCATGGGATTTTGGGATCTTTTATTTTGCTTTTAAATTCCGTACGTAGACTACATTATGAACGGGCCTGTTTAACCCGTGTTTTGGCCATGTCGGCCCTTTTTATATTTTCCGCTGCGATACTGTACTAAACTAAATATTTCCGCTACGCTATGCTATTATTATTTTCGAATTATATTGTATGGGCTATTTTGAATGCTTTAAGTGTTTTTAAATACTGCAATACCTAGCCTTGCATCTCTTTAGTAAGCTCGGAGAAACCGTGTCTTACTAGGGAGATGTGGCGGTGACATCCCGACCTGGGTGACCAAAAACCGGGGTGTTACAAGTTGGTATCAGAGCCCGGCTATTTCTAAACTATTATTTTTAAACCATTACTATTTTTAAACTATTATTTTTAAACCATTATTATTTTTAAACTATTATTAATATGTTGACTATTATTTTAAATTTTAAAGTACTATTTCCATGGAAAAATTTTTATTTTTAAAACCCATGGAAAAAAAAGATATATATATATATATTGCATTAAATTATTATTGGGGGGAAATATCATTTGCATTTGCATGTTGCATCTCTGCTATGAACTTAGAATCTTGGAAACTTGAACTTAGAATCTTGGCGAAACTTGAACTTAGAATCTTGGCGAAACTTGAACTTAGCATCTTGGCGAAACTTGAACTTAGAATCTTGGAAACTCGAACCTAGAATCTTGGCGAATATTAACTTAGATCTCTTGCTTGCGCTAGATGGCTAGTCAAGACATGATGCAGTTGATGGTCAGGATGATGAGTGTTCATCTCGATTCCCACCAAACCCTAGAGCAAATGAAGTACCGTATGGCTCAATTGGAGGCCAATTTACATCACATGGGCAACTTGAGAGAGGCGGATCATCACCGCATAAACCAACTCGAGCGCCAAGTCCAAACCCTCACTACACAAAACTTAATACTAAAGGAATACATCGATGCCCACGGGCAAGACTTAAACACTATCTTTGACGACCTACTACCGCCGAGTTCGGAGGAGGAAGATCCGGAGGAAGATCCTGCTACCCCCGCCGAGAGACGTCATGAGGCACTAGAGATTCTACTGTTAGACATTGTTTTGCTAGAAAAATATTTCTACTTTTGTACTAAAATTTCTTATGAGGAAATAAAATGCCGATTTATTTTTTTTAATCAAAACAAAACCAAACAAAACAAAATAAAATGAAACCCCAAAACAGACGATGCTTCTTAACTCGAACAAAGCACCACGTGCTAAATTACTACACACATATACATTCATAGAAATTGCTTAGACTATATGCTAAATTCGCCAGCCCTAATCTATCATATTTGTACCAGAATGGCACCCAGAGGAAGAGGAAGAGGAAGAACTCAAACCACTCCCCAAACCACCACTGAGATACCTACTGAAACACCACCAAACGTCACTGAACCAATTCAACCTGATGAGGAACAACCCCAAGGTGCGCAGGACGCCCCCGCACCGAACAATGTGGGCGACCGTCTTAGGACGATAGAGGAAGTGTTGATTGCGCTCGGAAACGCGCAAGTCAACCAGGGTCAGGCTGCGGCGGTACCTCCGCCCCAAGCTCGCCCCAATTACCTGGCGATGGTGAATCCCTACCAGCCGCCCCACTATGCTGGTGAGGAGGATCCGGCTAAACTGGAGGAATGGATCCGGACTTTTGACAAGCTGCTAGGAGCGGTCAAATGTCCGGAAGGAGAGAGGGTACATGTCGCTTCATACTACTTGGGAGGCGAAGCTGACGACTGGTGGCAAGCAACGCAAGCCAAACTGACCGAAGATGACGAGCCTTATTCGTGGATGGAGATGATGGAACTACTCAGGGATCGATTCTATCCCTTGAGTACCAAAGCTGCCATGTACGAGGAATTCCTGTCGTTGAAGCAAGGAAGCCAAACGGTGCAGGAATACTACACCCGCTTCAAGGAGCTGGTGAGGTTCGCACCAAGGCTAGTGCCTACTGATGCGGAAAAGGCACAGAAGTTCGAGATGGGACTGAACCTGTCTGTGCGCGAAGTGATCGCGGGGGTACACTACCCCGATTTGCAAGCCGTATACGATCGCGCTGTAGCGGTAGCACGCGTGCAGCAGCTGAAAAGAAGGGTGAGTGGGGAGTCCAGCAGGGGTCCTCAAGACAAGAGAAGCCGAGACTCGAGAAACGATAACAACACTGGAAGGAACGAGCAGCGCAGAGGGTCGAATAGGCCCCAACAAAACAACACGGGAAGGAGGTTCAATCAAGAAGATCCGGTACCCGCCTTGCCCGCGATGTGGACGACCACATCTGGCAAGGGGATGCCCGCAACAAGGCGCTTGTTACCGATGCGGTCGAATGGGTCACGTTCGACGGGAATGTCGAACTAGGCTCGAGAACATAACGAAGAGGGACGATTTGGTCGCGGGGCAAGAACAGCCTCAAAACCAAAACGGTCGGAACGGGAATAACCAAGGGTATAGACCCCCTCAAAATAGGCCGCAAAACCAGAACTAGAACCAACGACCTCCGCCCCCACAGAATCAAAACCAGCAACAAAATCAGCAGCCGAATGCGAATCAGCAGGGCAATCAGGGACGCCCTATGGGGAGGCTGAACGTGGTGAACCAAGCGGACGTGCCTGCGCAAGGAGAAGTGATGGCAGGTACATTTCACGTTTTGAATACACCCCTTAGAATTTTATTTGATTCCGGAGCTAGTTGCTCAATTATTGCATCAAGGATAGTGCCTGAGTTAGATCTACCTAAGTGCGAGAGAATTAGCTTAGGAATTCAATTGCCTTCTGGAGAAGTAGTGTCTTGCTCTAAACGATATAACGGAATTCCTATAGTGATAAAGAACGTAGAATTCTTCGCGAACTTGGTAGAATTTAACTTAAGAGACTTTGACATCATACTGGGGATGGATTGGCTATCCCAGTATAAAGCGGTGATCGAATGCCAAAAACAAAAGATCACCTTGTCAAAAAGTAGGGGAAAGAGAGTTATCTTTTACTCTCAGCCCCCTAAGAAAAGTAACAAAATCGTTAGTGCACTTAAACTAAGTAACTTGATGCGTAAGGGGTATGAACTATATGCGTGCTATGTGCACAACCTTGAGGCGGAAGAGAACAAGGTTGATAGCATACCAGTGGTAAGAGAATACCCGGACGTATTCCCTGAAGACGTTCCGGGCATGCCACCTGAGAGAGATCTTGAATTCACGATAGATCTCATTCCGGGGACAGAGCCTGTCTCAAAAGCTCCGTACCGGATGGCACCACTGGAAATGAAGGAGTTAAAGGACCAACTCGAGGAGCTAGTGGGAAAAGGTTACATAAGACCGAGTACGTCCCCTTGGGGAGCACCGGTTTTGTTTGTCAAGAAGAAAGACGGAGGGCTACGCCTTTGCATAGATTACCGAGGACTAAACCAAGTGACCATTAAGAATAAATACCCCCTACCGAGAATAGAGGATCTGTTTGATCAACTGAAGGGAGCTTCAGTATTCTCGAAGATCGATTTGCGATCTGGGTATCATCAATTGAGGATTGCCGAGAAGGACATTCCAAAGACGGCGTTTCGAACACGATATGGCCATTACGAGTTCACAGTGTTATCCTTCGGGCTAACAAATGCTCCGGCCATGTTCATGAATCTCATGAACAACGTGTTCCGGGAATTGTTAAACCAGTGTGTCGTAGTGTTCATTGACGACATCCTGATCTACTCGAAGAGCGAGGAGGAGCATGCGAAACACTTACATCAAGTGTTGGAAATCTTGCGAAGAAATCAGCTATACGGCAAGCTGTCGAAATGTGACTTCTGGCTGAAAGAAGTGGCATTTCTCGGACACATAGTATCCGCTGATGGAGTATCAGTGGATCCGGCAAAAGTCTCTGCCGTAACTGAATGGGCAACTCCGAAAAGTCCAACGGAAATAAGGAGTCTCCTTGGATTAGCCGGATATTATAGACGATTTGTAAGGGACCTTTCAAGGATTGCACGTCCTTTGACCCAGCTACTTAAGAAAGGAGCAAAATACAAGTGGACCGAAGCATGTGAGTCATCGTTTCAAGAGCTGAAGAAACGACTCACAACCACACCCGTATTAACATTACCATCAGAGAATGGTGACTTCGAAGTATATAGCGATGCTTCGAAGGAAGGTTTAGGTTGTGTTTTGATGCAAGACTCGAGAGTCGTAGCCTATGCATCACGCCAACTAAAACCTCACGAGGAAAATTATCCGACACATGACCTGGAGTTGGCAGCGGTCGTTTTCGCTCTAAAGATATGGAGACATTATCTTTATGGGCGGAAATGTCGAATGTTCACCGACCACAAGAGCTTGAAATATATATTCACTCAGAAGGAGTTGAATTTGAGACAGCGAAGGTGGTTGGAACTCATTAAGGACTACGATTTAGAGATAGCATACCACGAGGGGAAGGCGAATGTGGTAGCCGATGCCCTAAGTCGGAAAACCCAACACGTGACAAACTCGTTGGTAATTCCGCCGGCATTGTACATGGATTTGGCAAGATTGGAGTTAGAACTTGTGCATCCTGGCACAGTGAGAGAAACGGTCAATGCCATGGTCGTAGAAACTCCAATATTGGACGAGATTCGACTCGCTCAACCGGGCGATCCGAAACTCGAGAAGATAAAAGGGTATATTGCCGAAGGAAAGGCAATAGGATTTGCTGTCCACGAGGATGGAAGCATCCGTTTTAAAGGTAGATGGTGTGTGCCTCTTAAATGTGCCGAATTGAAGCAAAGGTTGATGGAGGAAGGGCACAACACGCCATATTCCGTACATCCCGGAGGTGACAAGCTATACAAAGATCTGAAGAAGATCTATTGGTGGCCGGGAATGAAGAAGGAAGTGGCAAATTTCGTGGCGAGATGTCTCACCTGCCAAAAGGTTAAGGCAGTGCGACATAAACCCTTAGGATTGATGCAACCACTAGAGATTCCAAGTTGGAAGTGGGATAGCATCTCAATGGACTTTGTCTCGGGATTACCCCGATCACCTAAAGGCATGAATAAGATTTGGGTGATTGTGGATAGGCTAACGAAGACAGCCATATTTATCCCAATGAAAGACACGTGGACTATGGACCAATTGGCCCGAGCCTACATTGATAATGTGGTACGACGACATGGAGTACCACATGATATCATTTCCGATAGAGACAGTAGATTTGTCTCTCATTTCTAGATGGAGTTACAAAAAGCTCTCGGTACTCAAATCAAAATGAGCACCGCATTCCACCCGATGACGGATGGACAAACCGAAAGGACAATCCAAACACTAGAAGACATGCTGAGAGCATGCGTGTTGGAGTTCAAAGGAAATTGGGAATCTCATTTACCCTTGATTGAGTTTTCCCATAATAATAGTTATCATGCGAGTATTGGCATGGCACCTTTCGAGGCATTGTATGGACGAAAGTGCCGAAGCCCTTTGAGCTGGGAAGAAAACGATAAGTCCGTGGTAGTGGGACCACAACTTATCGAAGACATGGCTCAACAAATCAAAGCGATCCAAGGGAAGATGAAAGCCGCTCAAGACCGTCAAAAGAGTTATGCCGACGTGAGACGACGAGACCTAGAATTTCAAGTGGGAGATAAGGTCATGCTAAAGATATCACCCATGAAGGGGGTGATGCGCTTTGGCAAACGAGGGAAGTTAAGTCCGCGATACATAGGACCTTACGAAATTCTAGAACGAGTCGGAACTCTAGCCTACCGATTGGCTTTACCGCCACACTTAGATAGAGTTCATAATGTCTTCCATGTCTCGCAACTAAAGAAGTATGTGCCGGACCCGACACATGTACTTCAACCGGAGATAATTGAGCTCGATGAAGATTTGACTTACGAAGAAGTCCCAGTGTGTATTCTCGATACTAAGGAACGAGTAACGAGGAACAAAACCATCAAAATGATCAAGGTTCTTTGGTCAAACCACGAAAGTGAGACGGCAACTTGGGAAGTAGAATCCGATATGAGGGAGCGATACCCGACATTGTTCCAAACCGATACCGACACAGTTATGGGGACATAACTGCAATCTTAAGGAGGAGAGGATGTCATACCCCCTAATTTTTCGTGCATTTTTGTAAACTTTTGAACTACGTTATGGCTTGATCCCTTTACCGGGTACGTAGGCAGCTTAGAAGTTTTAATTCTAAGTTCAGTCGTAAAATAATAAAACAACAAAAAGACTTTAGCACGAGAAAAGCCGAAACACAACTTCGAGGACGAAGTTGATTCTTAAGGAGGGTAGACTGTAATACCCGAGAATTTTCCAACATAAAATAAAACAATAATTAAATAAATAAATAATAAATAAAATAAATACTATAAATAAATAAACAAATCCAGCAAATAAAAGAAATAAATAAAGATAAGGAAATGAGAAATGAGATTTTACTTAAAAAGGGATTAAAGGAATTTAATTCAATAAAAGGATGGATAAATGGTACACCAAAACCCGACACTAATGAACTCGAGTATTCGAGTCCAAAACATCCAATTAGACTGCGAATAAAATTAGAGAGAAAGTATGAACCCGAATATACCCCGGAAATCGGAGTTCGGGAGCATAGAGGGATAGAAACCCGAAAGAGAGGCGGAAAAGCACGACGGATCGCACGACCCGCCCGGACCGAAGTCCAGGCGAAGTCAGCGCGGTGGCCGCACGGTGGAAGGGCTTCAGCGCGCCACGACCGCGCCACCCCACAGATTCGGTTGTTGCGTGAATCTCTCACCCGAACGCGGATTTTTCGACTTTCGGTTGAACATCTCTCGACTCCAGACTTCTAGCTCGGTTGTGGACGCCCTAGGGACTTAGAATTCTATAAATAAGCCCCTTGGGAGCCCCGAACAAGTTTACAAAACCCTAAAACATTCTATACGTTCGAAACCCTAAATCCGGAGTCGTCGGAGGCACGAAACCAAGACGAACGCTGTTGGACGAGTTTCTCTACAGATCTCCATAGTCGTGGTAAGTCTCGGTCCAATCTTTATTCAATAAACGATTCGAAAACGAATCCTAATCATCTCCTTTTTCTTTCTACACCCCCGTATCGAATCTAGATCGTAGAACCCGACGAACGGAGAGGAGAAACGGTGATCTGGAAGCCACGCCTCCGAATTGGACATTCCCGACGTTCATAGACACTGTAAGTTAACCTTACATGGTTTTGGGAGATTTTAAAACATTCGAAACCTAAAAGATTTGACAAGAATCATAAATCTGTCCACTTTTGATTTTCTACCGACGCAACAGAATTGTTGAATTTTTCCGACCCTTAAAACGAACTCAAACGGAAAAACTTAAAACACGAAAAACGTTCCTAAGACTTAGACCCAGCTACTGTAAAAATTTGGGAATTTTTGGAGTTGATTTGATATGTGAAAACCCATTGAAACCGAACTGTTTGAATCTAGTTCTTGAAATCTTGGACAGAACTTAGGAATGATCTTGATCACGTTTTTGAGATAGGGTCTAGGCTGTTTTAGATCTTTGGCCAAACATAAAAGTTGTAGATAAATGTCTTAAGATGATCCCTGTCAAATTTCATTAAGTTTGGAGTTGAATTGATATGTTAGAATTTGAAATCTTTAAACTGTGACATGTTAAACTCGGACAGATTTCTTATTATGCGAAAATTGGCGATTTTGACCTACTTAGGTATCTCGGATTGAAAAAGTTAAAACACGAAAGTTGTAGATCTTGATGTTTCCGAGTCAGATATGAAATTTTGGAATTTTTGGAATTAAATCTGATTCTAGACGAATTTTGGGGTAAACTGTGATTTACCGAAACGAAATCTTGAAATCTTGTTGAAACATGGAATTAACCTTTAGGGTTGAAACGAATTGAGATATTATTTCTAAATTAATACATTGGAAGGCAGATTTTAAAAACTAAATCCCCTTACAAACTTGATAAATTAAAATTAGGGGTGAGTGCTCTGCAGGGTGCCCCCTAACGATTCACTTCGTGCCGTAATGGACGATGGTGACCCCGCGCGCTATACTTGAAATGTGATATTGCCAAAACGGCGAAACTTAGAGCCTACACTCTCGTGAATATCCGTATGGGTTTCCCGAGGCTCCGGAGTGGTACTGGGTATGGCTGATACGGCTGCGGCCGCCGGGCTACCGGCTAAACTTGTTGACATCGCGATCTTTATCGTGAAACTTGAAATACCAAATCGGGAATGTAACGGGGATTCTAAATTAAATTAAACTTGATTAAATGATATTGTTGTCAAATTAAATTATTTAAATGCTTTATTTAAATTATGGCTATTATCTTGAACCATGTGATATGTGTTATTAAATAGAGCCTGAGATAGATTGTGCTATATGATATGGATTATATGGAATCAATATTATGTTATTATCATGTTTTTGTTAAATAATTAAAGTTATGGCTTTTAAACCCTACGATCATGCATGTGTTAACTTACTCAGCAATTTTGCTGATCAAAACCATTTTTATTCCTTTCTTTACAGAATATGTGGAATGAGCATGTGTGAGCACGAATCATGCATGGGATTTTGGGATCTTTTATTTTGCTTTTAAATTCCGTACGTAGACTACATTATGAACGGGCCTGTTTAACCCGTGTTTTGGCCATGTCGGCCCTTTTTATATTTTCCGCTGCGATACTGTACTAAACTAAATATTTCCGCTGCGCTATGCTATTATTATTTTCGAATTATATTGTATGGGCTATTTTGAATGCTTTAAGTGTTTTTAAATACTGCAATACCTAGCCTTGCATCTCTTTAGTAAGCTCGGAGAAACCGTGTCTTACTAGGGAGATGTGGCGGTGACATCCCGACCTGGGTGACCAAAAACCGGGGTGTTACAATGTTTTTCCGCTGCAAATAAATCATGTATTTTTAAATTCCCGTACGGTAAGCGAAATCTTTAGTTTAAACACTTGTAACCCCTTTTATTTGTAGTTAGGGATTAACTTACTCAGTATATTTTTATACTGACAACCGTTGTCATTTCCTTTTTTTACAGAGTACGTCGAGTGACGCATTGCATATGCACTTGGGGGAAATCATAATGGACATTTTAAATTTCTGCATCGTACTGTTTTTACCGGGTCTGTTAAACCCGAGTATTTGGACATGTTGGCCGTGATTTTACTTTCCGCTGCACTTACTTTATTTATTTTCCGCACGTGATAATTTCTACTATCGTACTAAGTATTATAAATTTCCGGACTAAATCTTGAAATGTTTTAAATCTTTTTCATACCCACAAGCCTTGCATTTCCTTAGCGAGCTCGGGAAGCCGTGTCTTGCTAGGGAAATGTGGCGGTGACATCCCGGCCTGGGTTATCAAATCCGGGGTGTTACAAGTTGGTATCAGAGCCCGGAAAATTTTTTAAAAGCTACTACCATTATTTTAAACCAATATTTTTAAGCCCAAGTGTTATTTCTTTTCAAAATTATTTATTTGACTACTAGTATTATTTTTAGCCCAAAAATCTATAATCCTTTTTACATAGCTCAAAATCTTAGCCAAAGAAATATTAAATTTTGGCCCACTATAGAGGCCCAACCTTTAGCAATTTATTTTAAACTAATTTTTTTTATGGGGAAGGGGCTTGCACTTGCATGTTGCATATAGATTTAAATTTGTGCGTATCTTAACCTTACCCGAAAAATGTCTAACTCTAACCTCCCTTGTTGACATTAGATGGCCGAGCCCAACGCGAACATGGTCAATTTGATGGTGAAATTAATGAACGCATACCTTGAGGGCCAACAGCACATCAATTACTTCAAAACGCGGGTAGGACAGTTGGAGGGTAACCTGGCCCATTTGGGTCACCTTAGGGAAACAGACCATCACCACATAACCCAGCTGCAGGAGCAAGTCACACACCTCCAAGCCCAAGTGGCCCAGCTCCAAGACAAGGGAGATGATTTGGAGGAGCAGATAGAGACCATAGGCTGGGAACTGACTAACCTAGCCCAGGACGTGGACGGAGCGGTCCTTCAGAACCCGGGGCCTGCTCCCAATGTCGCCATACCCATCGATGTGTCGAGCGATGAGGATGATCCCATCAAGGCCGAGCCTGCCCACTCGTTTTAGATCTAGTGATCCAGCTATGCATTATTAGTATACTTTCCCTTCCGTACTATTAGCAGCGCACCTATTTCTATTTCGAATGCTTGTAAACCAAAATTCTTGAGTAATAAAAATACAAGCCTATTTAAATTTATTCCATGCATTTTATTTAGTTCTTTAACTACCATAATCAAAGAGGGGAACCTACAACCCTGAAAAAAAAAAAAAAAAAAACCGAACAGATTACAAAAAAAAAATATATATATATATATAATAATAATAATAATAATAGAAATAATAATAATAAAAATAATAATACGTAAATATGTACATATAAGAATAAATAAATAAATTCCAACAACCTTTACAAGAAAACCCTGATAAATTGATACCTATTAAAAGACTAATCTTCATCCAATAAAAATTTTCCCCTTAAGAGCAACTATATATACTCTACATATAAACTCTAATCCCGTGTATCTTATCACGCTAATTTATCCAAGCAGTTTAGTCAAGCAACGGCGTAGGTATTGTTGGGCAACCCACACACATGCAGACACGATAGGAAGGTAATAGTAAATCCAGAACATCTCAAACCATAAAATGGACAGAACAATTAAACCATGGTTCTGAAACAGCAGCACACAACCAACACATGTCAAACACCTGACTAAGCAACAACATAACGAAAATATAAATCACAAACACCAGGCAACATCAACGTCCTCAAAGGGAGGAACCTAAACAAAGTACGCCTAAACGCAAAACCTAAACGAAAACACGAAACCAAAGGGAGACATCACTGATCGGGAGGCGGGAACTATCGGCGCATGAAGTCGTCCATCTGCCGCACATAGGCGTACATGTCGGACATGGTGGCCTGCTGCTGAGCCTGCCTCGTAGCAAACGAGTCCATGCGGGTCTGATAGAGGTCCAACCTAGCGTCGAGGGCGTCATAACGAGCCTGCCCAGCTGCAAACCCGGCGTCCATACTGACCCGCATCTCCTGTATCATCTGCAGCATCTGAATCATCTCCTGCCCCTGAGGTGCCACAGCAGGAGGTGCCCCAGCAGGAGGTGGAACTACTGGAGGAGGGGGTGGCTGCTCCGGCGGTACAACGAGGATCAGGCCGCCGTCATCAGGCTGCGGGCGAAGTGCAGCACGGGGAGCCCCACGACGTAAGGCGCTACGCCGCTCAGCATAAGACGGGATACGGTAGCAACGGCCAGGCGCTAGGTCGTACGGGTCTGTCTCCGGTGTAGTGCGGATCCCCTGTGCCGCGCACAACCCACAGATGAGGTGAACATGGGTAATCACCCTACTCCCTCGTCCTCTGCGCATACCCCGCAAGTTGTCCTCGATGCAAGCCCCTACATTCACCCTACCGTCCCGCGCGATGAAGCAAATGGTCTCGTAGACGTGATCCAAGACAATGTGGCTCCGGGACATCGGCCGGACACGCCCGAACCATAGCTGAGCAAGCTCTCGCCAAGGGGAGTCCATCGACGTCAAACGAAGCTCATGACTGTGCTCGAACTGAGGAGGCACTAGGGTGCATAAGGTGTTCCACGCAGGAGCAAGAACGCGCCCCTCAGGCTGGGGCCGGAACACGCCATCGTCGGGCAAGCCAAAATAGACATTGATCGCCCGAGCACTGAAGTCGAGATAGCGACCACGGACCCATACCCGGGATAGATCGTCACCCTCCCCGAGGCTGCCAATGTTGGCAATAACCTCCATAGCCAAATAACCGGAGGCGACGCCCTCGGGGTGACGTGCCAGACCAGTCCACTGTAAATACTCCAAGACCGCACTGACCCTGTCATCGCCCATATGAAGAGGATATATGCCTCTCTCAGGGACGTAAGCCCTGTTTCGACGAAGCTCGTCGAAATAAAAGTCCTGGGCAGCCTTCGTCCTAAACCGGAACCTGTCGTGCCGGTGAGGACGCACTTCGTCCGGGAGGCCCCTGAGACGCGGGCCCCGCTGCGCCTCATCCTCCTCTGACTCGCTCTCGTCGAAATCCGTCATCGCCGGAGCAGCATGACTGGGGCCAGCCTCATCAGCAACCCGTCTCCTAGTCCTCGGAGGACACATGAGAGACGCCAAAACGACCCACAAAAAGAGCAACATCCTGCAAGTTACCAAACACCGATTATAAGGCTAAGTCCCACACAGAAGTCAAGCGAAAATACGAAAAGGGCATTAATATACATTTCCAACGCGAATGTACCGTAAGAACAACAAATCCTACCGTTTACTAAGACCAACCAGGAGGTAACCTAGACGGAGGATATGCTCAAACTAGTGCCTAAACCCTATGTGGCATTTCGTCGAACACATTACGTGCGCAATAAACCAAAACCTAAGTTACTAACAACACACGGAAATCGCCCACGGAATGAAACAATCATTCTAATAACAATACGACAAATCCTACAGCACTAAAAAATGAGGGAACGAACCAATAATCACACCCCAACAGCAACCAAGCATCAATAACTTCATAGCCTTTCTAAGGATTCGAATTCAACAAGAATTTGCCAAAAACATAAACACATTATAACATAAACGTAGGCAAGGCAATAAGAGTAACAACAATTGCCACATACACTTGCTAAATTGCACAAATCAAGCCTAAAAATCATAAACCCCCAATTTTTGTACACAAACCCTAATTTCCTAAATCTCTTCACAAATCAAATCATTCAAAACATAAAAGTTGAAATTAGTAAGTGGGTTTAGTAGAACCGTACCTGGATGAGTGAAATTGAAGTCGAAATCGAGCAAACAGGAAGGTAACTCGCCGGATTTAGAGAGAATTGGGGGTGTGTTCTCGGATGGGAAATGGGGGAAGTGGCTCGCGCGGAGCGCGAGCCCTATTTTCTCGAACAGAGGGTGCCGCGCGCTCCCCGAGCGCCAACGCGCGGCCACCGCGCGGGACCCGGGTGGAGTTTTATCTTTCCTGTTCTGCTCAATCTCTTTCGCTATACGCTCCCCACTGAACCCGGGCATACATTGACAGAGAAATACGTCGACATGGAGCATCACCTGGCATTATTCCGGGCAAGGACAGCGGAATTGCCTCACGCCCTACTTTCGCAGGACTACAGGAAACCCCCGGGACGTAAAACACCTAGGGACCCTGAGAAATTCCGTAGGGAAATGAGAACGGCGTGTTAACTAACGTCCCCACCACCGTTTGCTCGTGACCACAATGTGTTCCACGACCCCCAACTAAAGAAGTATGTGCCGACACGTCGCATGTACTCCAACCGGACTGATCGAATTGGATGATGACTTGACCTATGAAGAAACCCCGGTGAAAATACTCGACCACAAGGAAAGGGTGACAAGGAATAAAACTGTAAGGATGGTCAAGGTCCTGTGGTCCAACCACGAGACGGAGACGACAACCTGGGAATTGGGAGCCGACATGAGGCAACGTTACCCTACCCTCTTCCAAGACGACCCGACCACAGTTATGGGGACATAACTGTATTCTTAAGGGGGGGAGGATGTAACACCCGAAGAAAAACAAATTCAAATTGTTTTGAACTACGTCATGACTTGATCCCTTCACAGGGTACGTAGGCAGCTTAGAACTAATTTCTAAGTCCAGTCACGAAATAAATCACAAAATATATCACGAATTAGATCACAAGGACGATAGGAGATGTTGGAACCAATTTAGACTAGGCTAAGTAGGACCCGGAAATGTTGCGAGCGATAAGCCGGACTCGTAACAAGATTAAGGAGAAGATTCCGAAACGAAGACGACCCAGGGAATCGAGCTAACACGTAGAAAACCGATAGGGGAAAGCGAGGGAAGACCCGACGAAACACGCGGACCGCCGAATCGGCCGGTCCGGCCGGCCCGCGCGCCGCCGCGCGGCCACCGCGCGGCCAAGGGCGTCGCGCCTCCAGGGCAGGCCACGCGTGCTCCGCGCGCACAAAGGCCTATGTGCGCGCCACCAGCGCGCCAGAGGTGCAGGAGGTGTAAACTTTCCTTCCATGGCGATTTTCTTGCCAAAAATCCGACCTCCATCCATGGCAAGTCGATCACAACAATGGGGAAGGGCATAAGATCAGATTTGGGGCGCCCCTCCCCCTAACTCTCAGAAAACCTAACCCTAAACACCTCCAAAACTCCTCTCCAAGTCGAAACCTCTCCGAACTCACTTTCCGGCAAGTATTCCGGCGACGGCAAGGCGAAAGGAACCAAGCCCTGCCCTCTAGACTCTTGGTAAGCTATTGTACAAAGTTTCAATTCGTCCATAGATCTCAGAAAACTCATATTCTAACCCTTTTTCCTTACTACGATTTTCCGTCGGAAAACGAACAAAAAGCGATCGGAGAAGTTGGCCGTTCGTCGTGACCCTAGGACGTCCGGAAACCCAACCCAGCGACCCTATCATCATTCTAAGTAAGTTAAAACCTTACTCACAAATTTTCGTGGTTGTTTGTTGTTTAAATCTCGAGATATAGGCTTGTAACAAAAATCGGTTTTCAAAAACCCTATTTTCGTCCAATTTTAAAGACTCGCCAAAAACTCGACCTTCGGGAATTCAAACCGAAAACTTTTCAACATAAAAGTTGTTCCTAACACCTTTATCTATCTTGTGACCAAATTTCAGCCGTTGACATTAAGTTTTGCTATCCCAATTTTCGCCGTGAACTTTCTGTATCGAACCGAACAATTTAATTCTGTGACAGATTCCTTCATTCAACTTGATGCATGTTTTTCACCCATTTTTCGAATGATTTAACTTTGCATTTCTAAACAAAAGTTGTAGATAATTGTGTCTAGATTATGCCTATAAAATTTCACGAATTTTGGTGTTCATTTGATATGTCAAACGGCCAAGTTTTTAAAACTATTTTGAAATCGTTTTAAGGGCCATGAGTATGCAGTGAGTTGCACTCGATTTTTGAGTACCAAGAATTCATTATTTCCAAATTCTTAAAACATGAAAGTTGTTCTTAATGTGTCGTGTAGTTACTGTAAAAATTTCACATCAATTGGTTTTGAAATGAATTTTTAATCGGCGTTGCACGAACCTGTGACGGAAACAGTTTTCAAGACATAAATTATTCTTTGCAATAAACTCAAATTTCAACTCACTTCGGAACCTTATTTCCAAAAACTTAAAACATGAAAGTTGTTCGTGTGTGTGATTTTGAATTACTGGCAAAGTTTCAGAATTTTTGGAGAAAAGACGAATTTTAAATTAAGAAAGGCGTAAACTGCCTCGAATAGGTTTTTTCGAACTTGAGAAAACTCGAACTATGAAAACGCGATATCGATCATTTGATAACTTTGAAATACGAACTTTCGAAAAATCCCGTTCACTAGGCTGAGCCGATCTTCATACTATCATTATCTTTGAGACTGCCTCGTTAGTGGTCTCCTTACTATCTGAGATTGCCTCGTTAGTGATCTCGCGCGCTGTATTTGTGGATCGCCTCGTTAGTGGTCCTACTATCTTTTTGGATCGCCTCGTTAGTGGTCCTACTATCTTTGAGACTGCCTCGTTAGTGGTCTCCCATTGTTTGGACTGCCTCGTTAGTGGTCCTATGTTGAGATTGCCTCGTTAGTGATCTCCCGGTATGGTGTCCTCTTCTTAGTTTACGGGATGAAAAGTAAAAGACTCGTGTGAGTGTTTCATTATGCTTAAATCGTATTTATCCTGTCTTTAATTATGCATTTAAAATTTACGCATCTTAAATTATGCTTTAAATTTCGCTTTTTAAATTAAGTTCTTTAATCATGTTTTTCCGCTGCAAATAAATCATGTATTTTTAAATTCCCGTACGGTAAGCGAAATCTTTAGTTTAAACACTTGTAACCCCTTTTATTTGTAGTTAGGGATTAACTTACTCAGTATATTTTTATACTGACAACCGTTGTCATTTCCTTTTTTTACAGAGTACGTCGAGTGACGCATTGCATATGCACTTGGGGGAAATCATAATGGACATTTTAAATTTCTGCATCGTACTGTTTTTACCGGGTCTGTTAAACCCGAGGATTTGGCCATGTTGGCCGTGATTTTACTTTCCGCTGCACTTACTTTATTTATTTTCCGCACGTGATAATTTCTACTATCGTACTAAGTATTATAAATTTCCGGACTAAATCTTGAAATGTTTCAAATCTTTTTCATACCCACAAGCCTTGCATTTCCTTAGCGAGCTCGGGAAGCCGTGTCTTGCTAGGGAAATGCGGCGGTGACATCCCGGCCTGGGTTATCAAATCCGGGGTGTTACAAGTTGCCCTTGTTGTGGCAGGGAGACCGAATCTGCTGCTCACCTATTCTGTAAGTGTGATGTGGCGAAAGTGTTGTGGTATAAAGGGGTGGAGTGGTTTGGAGTGGAATGGGCTATACCAGGGACTGTTGAACATTTAATGGAATGGTGGCTCGGGACTTATCCAAAAATGGGGTGTCGCGATGCGTGGAACTTGACGTGTTTGGCGATAATTTCATCACTGTGGAAGATGAGAAATCAGGTGATTTTTAAAGGCCTTCAGGTCGATACAAATGCAGTTTTAGAGGAAATACGATGGAAAATGGGACAATGGTGGCAAGCTGTTGTAAGGGGTGCGGATGTTAATCTAATAAGACTTGAAGAGAATTTTCCAAGCGGGATGATACAATATAACAGAAGTGCTACCAGATTGACTCGCAGTGGACTTGTGTTGGAACGATCGAGGCAAGGATGGTGGAAGATTAATACCGATGGATCTTCCTTTGGCAATCCAGGGCCGGCGGGTATTGGTGGGATAATTCGAGATGAAGATGGAGGGGTTATTTTTACCTTGTCTGACCACATTGGTAGGGCGGATGCTGCTGAGGCCGAAATGACTGCCATTAGTCGTGTTTGCACAGCCATTATACGCGATCAAGGATTCTCACTTCCGAGGCTTCTATTTGAATGCGACTCGTCGAATGTTGTTTGTTGGATGAATAACCCTGGTGACATACCTTGGAGATTTGCACAGCTACTGTGTCTAATTATGGAGGTTCTGAAACATGGTGGTGATGTTAGATTTCAGCATGTCCTCAGGGAGTGCAACGGGCCAGCTGATAAATGGGCAAGACTTGGTGCATTGAAGGAAGACAAAGTGGAAGCCTGGATGTAGAGACTGTAATGCTTGGGACATGCCATTCTGAGCGGCTGAAATAATATGCCTTACAATCCGCAAAAGAGGTGGATGGCATATCAAATTTTAAAAGCTTGCAGGTCGAAGCTAGTTGGAGGCAGTTGTAGAAGCCGAAGATCTGGTGACACTGAGGCAGACACTTGGGTAAAGTTTGGAAGCGAGCTATTTCGATGGTTCGAACATTGTAGCCATAGATTTGATATCCGTTTTTGGTCTGCTGTTGTCTATTGTTTGTGGCATTTTGCTTGCCAATCTATTCTAATGTAACAGTGCGTTTGAAAAGGTGTGGAATGAAATAGCTTTTCCCAAAAAAAAAAATACCAAATCCTAATCTAAGGTTTAATCACACATTATGCATGCACATTATCCAAAAATAATAAAACAGTAAGCAAGAAAATGAGTAATAATGGTCAAATGACGAAAAGAAAATGAAAGCAGTAAAGAATCCATGGGGTGTGAGACCCATTTCATGTTTTTGGGACACAAATCAAGATTTAACTTCCCATTTTATTGATGGATTTGTTGATACCCATTATTTTGGGTATTACAAACCCTAAAAAACAAAAGTTTAGAACAAGAAAACAAAGTATCAAGATGGCTACCTAGCTACTGGAAAGGAAAACAATAAGAAAATTAAACTAATCTAAGCTAAACTAGTGCATAAATTAAATAATACAAAAAAATAAAAGTAAACTAAACTAAGAACTACCTAAGAACTGATCTCCAAAGTTGTCTTCAAGAATGAATTTCTAACCCTGAGCACAAGGGAATCATCTCATATTTATAGAAATAAGACCCTAGGCCCATGGGCCTTGATCTGAGGCCCAGTGTGCCGCAAGACATCACACACATCACAGCCATGTCGCGGAATCACGCGAAGTGGCGTGAGACGAGGCTGCATGTTGCAAGGCTTTACGACTAGGTCTTGGTTCTCTTCAATTCTTGCTTCCGTGTCGCCAGCCATACCCCTGTCGTGAGACCATGTTTCGCGCCACGGGGGTCTGGCGACAGGAGTTTAGGGACATGGCTTCTTCTTCATTTGCGTTTTGTGGCGCGAGACCATCCCGTGTCGCTAGACTATGTATCACGCCACAGGTCTAGCTACAGGGTCTTCCGAACTGGCCTTCCCTTCGTTTGGTTGTTGTGTCGCTAGACACCCCCCTGTCGCGAGACCATGCTTCGCGCCATGGGGGTCTAGCGACAGGGTGCTCCGGACACTGACTAGTTGGGCCAGATGAGCCGAATTTGCATTTTTTTGTGGGTTTTTTCTTCTCTTTCCATCTTTTTGTATTTTTGTGGGTTGTTTTATTCTTTTGCCCATCTTTTTCATTCCTTTTTCTTTTCTTTTCTTTTTCTCATATTTTTGGATTTTTCTAACATAAATATGTAATAAAATTACATATTTATGCAGTTTTCATACCAGCTCAATATTTTTACAGATATGCATAAATCAGTCCAATTCAACTGCTTTCTTATTTAATATAAGACCGGAATGCGATCAAATACCCGTTTCAGACACGGAAATGGATTGAAAATAATGGACATTTCTGGCCATTATCAACTATGCATGAACATTATCCAAAACAACAAAACAGTAACCAAAATGAGAAATAATGGTCAAATGACCAAAAATAAAAATGAAAGCAGTAAATATCCATGGGTTGTGAGACCCATTTCATGGGTTTGGGACACATTTTTGATGAATATTTTCCCATTTTATTGATGGGTTTGATAATACCCATTATTTTGGGTATTTCAAATCCTAAAACAAAGTTTAAAACAAGAATAAGGAAGTATAAAGTGGCTACCTAAGCTACTGAAATGGAAAACAACATTAAAATTAAACTAATCTAAGCTAAACTAGTGCAAAAATTAATTAATACAAAAAAAGTAAACTAAGCTAAGAACTACCTAAGAACTGAGTTCTTGATTCTGTCTTCAAGGATATGAAATTCTAACCCTTGGCACCCTGGGATCACCATATATTTATAGAAGTGAAACCCTAGGCCCATGGTCCTTGAATCTGAGGCCCATTTCATGTGGCAAGACTCACACACATCACAGCCTTCCTTGTGTCGCGAGATCACGCGATGTGGCGCGATACTGGGCTGCATGTTGCAAGGCTTCACGACTGGGTCATCATTTCTCTTCAATCTTGCTTCTGTGTCGCTAGACACTCCCCTGTCGCGAGACCATGATTCTCGATAGGGGTCTAGCGACAGGGTATGTCCAGACTTGTCTCTTCTTCATTTGGGCATCTATGTCGCTAGATACTCCCCTGTCGCGAGACCATGTTTCTCGATAGGGGTCTAGCGACAGGGTGCTCCGGACAACGACTAGTTGGGCCAGATGGGCCGAATTTGCATTTTTGTGGGTTTTTTCATTCTTTTCCCATCTTTTTGGTTTTTGTGGGCTATTTTATTCTTTTGCCCATCTTTTTCATTCCTTTTTCTTTTCTTTTCTTTTTCTTATGTTTTTGGATTTTTCTAACATAAATGTGTAATAAAATTACAAATTTATGCAATTTTTCATACAAGCTTATTATTTTTACAGATATGTATAAATCAGTCCAATTCAACTGCTTTCTTATTTAATATAAGACCGGAATGCGATCAAATGCCCGTTTCAGACACGGAAATGGATTGAAAATAATGGACATTTCTGGCCATTATCAACATCCTCACATTTAATACTGATCGTCTCCGAGTAGTTAGAGTCAATGTTCCTTAGAACGCGGACTCTGCATATTCAATTCATTTTCGTGGCTTCATAAATCACATTCTTTTTGGATTGGGATAAGACAATCAAAACTACAAGTATTAAACTCCCATGATTGCAGTGTTTAGTGAAATGATACTTGCTCACTGAATCGGGCCTGCAAATCGAACATTATTGTCAATCCTTCATGAATGTCATGTTTGAAAAACCCAAAGGTTAAAATTTAGAATTAGAGCATGACATGAACATTAAATCAGGAAATAGAGCCTCACATATAGGAGAATCGGAAATTTCACTCTCTCTCAAATGGGTTTAATCATGAACGCCCATAACCATATTCAATTAAATTATCCCATAGGCTTGCAATCAGACCAACTCGCCACCTGCTCATTTTTTCAAATCGAGATCATGAGGTCTTATTTATGGTTATAACGGGGCATATGGTTGTAACATTTGGCACGGAAGGAAATTATTGGGCTAGAAGTGGCAAGAATTCATTCTATCATAACTTGGCATATTTTTATTTAAAAATTTATGATCATCAAAATTTCTTTATTTTTTTCCTTTGCTTTTCTTTTTCTATTGCATGACATTTAGACTATGTCTAATTGCTTTGTCGTTTGGACTTTTATTTTTGTTGAATGAAGCTCAACATTTTTCTTTTCTTTTTCTCTTTTTCATTCTTTTTTTTTGAATCGGTTTATAGCATACCGATTAATATATTTTTGATGATCATAAATTTAATGCCTTGATAAAATTTATTCTTGTACACTTGGTTGAATATTTTGGTCATTTTGTAAGGATAAGGAAAATATAGTGGGTTTCAAGAAAAATTGGGCTTATAGGCTCAGATTGGTTAATCCTAAAGAGAAAATATTTTTGGGTTTGGATTTCAAACGAAAGACAAAAAATTGAATTTTCTAAGTGGCTCGATCATACGCTCGATTTTAGGAATATGGCATGGTCTTGAATCAGTCCCAATTGCAAATTCTAGTTTCCTTCAATCAAATTGATTCACACATCAAAGAAAATGAATGAGTAAAAGTGACTCATGGCTCAAATCTCACAAGGTTGGATTGATTCATGTCATACATTATTCTAAAATTTAATCAATGCTTAATTCTACACTTTATTCAATCAAGATTTCCAACATGCAGCTTTATTACCCAACAAAATGATTGCATCATTAAATTTTTATAGCTCAAAACCTTAAGAATTTGTTTCATGCATGTTTTCAATTATATTATCCCAATTTAAAAGTTTGAAAATTTAATCACAAGGACCGGCATCATCTTTTGGTGGAGGTGGTGGTGGCGGAAGCTGTTTAACCAAGGCAGAAATTACCAATTCCATCATCTTCCTTTGCCTTTCCTCACTTTCCATTCGTTCCCTGTGCTGTCTTTCCTCTCTCTCCAACAGTAGCTGTCTGAACTTTGCTTCTATTTCCTCTCTTCAGCTTTTTCTTCTTCCTTCTTCATTTCTCGTTCTTCTCTCTTCTTTCTTTCCTCTTGCCTTTCTCTTCGGTCATCTTCTCTTCCCAGAATGATAACATCTGCCAACTGCTTGACGCTTTCGGTCACCGTTTTGCTAATCGTGCTCACAATTTCCATCACGTGTGAGTTGGCAGGCTGTTGTGAAATATTTTGGCTCGGGGGAGGAATTTGTGGAGGTTGAGCTAGAGGTGGAAGTGGACTCTGTTCCTGCTAAGGCTCTTCTTGAATGGTAGTCGAAGGTCCCGCATCAGTACGCGTTTTCTTAGTTCCCTTCGAGGCCCTAGACGGCCTTGGAGCTCTCTTTCTGGATGAGGGTGCTTGACCACCGGATATGAACGAAGATTGAACATCGGAGTCATCTTTGCCGGGCAACTGGGGCAGAGAATATATGATTCTTTCACACAAGGAGAGATTTGGCACACTGATGGGGGGGGGTTACTCTCACCGGTTTGTCCATTGCAAATGCACTTATGTCGACGCCCTGATTGATGCAGATTCTTCTTATCAAATTTGGATAGCATAAGACTTGTTTGTCCTCTATCCGGGTCGTCAGAACTTCAAACACATGCCTCCCTATATTCAACTTCACTCCGTGCCATAGCTTCGCGAGTCCCATTAAAACACTTCCAGATGTAGTATGTGGGTGCGAATTTGGCCGGATCTTCCACATGTAAAATTCATAGGTTGGCATGAAGTGTAGATGCAACCAATTTGTACCAAATGTGTGCTCCGGAGCAGTTAATCTTGTCATGTTGTTTGCCAAGGCAGAATACCTTGCAGCTTCCTTTGTTTTTCCTCTTTTCATCAAAATTTCTCCGGTTGGGAATCGTCTCATATATCCGGGGTCCCGAAGAATTGGTTCAACCATTCAGGTGAGATGTCTATAACATGACCCCGGATCCAAGTCTTCTTGCTGCTGGCTTCGATATTGCAGAACAATTCTCCAGATAGCTCGACGAAGCCATCTTCTTCATTGTGCAACATGAAGTTCCCCCATTCTTGATTTCTGTAGAAGGTTTCGATCGTAGGGTGGAGCAAGGCATCTGGCTTGAACCCCTTATCTGGTACAATCATTTTTAACATTCTCGCATATCTTTCTGCCCCTTCCATCTTCCCATTAAACTTGATTTCCAGGTCTGCATTCCTCAAAGCTTTCTTATCAAACTGCTTTGTAACCCCCATCCTATGCCTAAAAATCTTTTCAGACCAGAATTCAATCGGTCTGACGGACCCGACTGATTCATCCTCACTAGTGGGCCAATCTTTCGGTTCATCTCCCCCTTGGTTTGGCTCATTTCTCTGTTCTGCCTCCAGCTCCTGTCGACTCGATTCCGCCTCAACCTGTTTTATTACATTATTCATTGCATTGTGCTCAGTCATTACAGGCATTGGAAAATTAAGTACATGAAAATAAGGGTCAACACTAGTTGATACCTCTTCCTCCTCCCTTAAAACATGTTCGTTCGCAGCTTCGTTCAAAATTTCCCAAACATTTTCCTTGAGCGTCGCAGCCATGGGATGTTCACCTGGTTGTTCCTCCAAAAGGTTGGCCAATGCAGCTGGATCAATGGATTCCAATGATGTTTCTTTTCCTTCAGCATGTTGGACTTGGCTTTTTGGATTGGCTGTTGCTTTGCTTCTCAGATAATCTTCTTGTTCGGCCACATATGCCATCCATAAAGGATCATCCTTCTTATAACCAGCAAATTTTCTGAATTCTTCTCTTCTTTCCTTACGAGTTAAGTGTGTAAAAGGATGAGGCTCATCCCTAGCAGAAGGTCTCGGCTCTGGCATTTGATCTATCACCCGCAACTTATCATCCCCTTCATCAAGTACTGTTTTGGCCAAGACGGATTTTCTTCGTTCCTGTTCAGCTTGCATCTGCCTCACCTCTTCTTCGCCCTTCTCCATTTTTACTTGAATGATTTTCTCTCGAGTCGGCTCTTTCTCAGATTCTTTCTCGGCCTGAATCTCCTTCTCAACACTCTTCGATTTCTTGCTTTCTAATTCAGCTTGTAGCTTCTTGGCTGCCTCTTCATCTTTTGTCTGCTGAATATTCTTCTCAATTTCAGCCTCTTTCAAAACTTTCCCTTCTCTCTCCATTCTTTCTTTCTCACTTTCACATGTATCAGCAGCTCCTTCCTCAATTGATTGTTCATGTACAGCCGCCTTCGCGTTCTCTTCCTCCTGGAGCTTTCTAGCTAATTCTGCATCGAATGCAATTAGATCTTTTCACTTTGGGGGCGGTGGCGGCATTTTATCCTTGCCTTTGTCCTTCGGATCTGTTGGCTTAGTTATTTTTCTAACAGTTGGCTCGGGCTCTTTGATCACATCTTTTCGCTCCGGAGCTTTTCCATTTTTCTCTTTTTTTGCCAGTTTCACCAACCTTCTTCTAGATTGTACTTGAGGCTCAGGTTGGCTTGCAGGTTCAGCAGTAGCAGGTGTTTGCACTCCCGATCGCACTGGTTGTACAGGAGGTTCGGCAGCAGTGGGTACGGGCACTTGAATAGATTCTTGATGCACTAGGGGTTCTTCTGGTGGGGGTGTGGAAATGTATTCATCAATTATCGCATCTGGGTTCTCTCCGGTTTATTTCTCAACATTAGGCTCGTCTTCATAACCCAATTGCTTCTCTGTATGTTTCAAATAATCTTCGATGAGACTCCGGAGAGTGATTCGCACAAGCTGTGACTCCCAGTCCTCCTTAATCTTTTTACAAAATTTACTGTGGACATTATGGTTGTAGTGTAAGATCTTCTGCTTCTTTGTCTTATCATTGCCGTATCGCAAAGCCTCTTTATCCATTTCCATTAAAAGATTTAGATAGGAGGTTTGATATTTCTCTAACATTTCCCCCACCAAATCCTTTTGAATTCCCTCCAGGTATGACATATCCTGGGCGAAGTCATATGTCAGATAAGTTCCCGCTTCAGCTTCTGACATCAGGTTGAATTGTCTCTCCTTCTTCTTTATTGGCTTCCAACTGCCCCTGTGGATGTCCACTATCAATTGCTCCTTCAATACAGCAATATGTTCTGGAAATTTAGCCTCTTTCGATGTTCCATACTGCCCATACTTTCTGTGTGTAAAAACGGACTCAAATTCATCTTCCGCTGGCAGCTCAAACCCCTTGTCTAGAAATGACTTCGTAATGCTCAGGTTTCCTTTGCCCCACACATAAGTAAGGTCCTCCCATTGCTGCCTTGCATACGTAATCATTTTTCTCATGGTGTTCAGCAGTGAGGTGTTCATTGTGTAAGTTGCAGCTCAGTTCGCGATGTCTAAGGCGGGCCTGGTCCGTAATCCATCTTTGTTCCTCTGGCCCCCTTTTCTCAAATAGATACGGATTCCATTTGAATGGAAATGCTTCGTGCATCAAAATTGCTCCATGAGCCAGAATTCTGCTGATGTCAATCTGTTTTTCTGTGAAGGCCATTCTCACTTGCGGATCGATGATCTGATTCGGGATAATGATGGTAGTCTGCAAGTCCTGGGTCCTTTGTTCCTCGCTCTACATGCCTACTCCAGACGGCCATGTGTTCTTTAAACTTAAGCTGAATCCTTTCGTGATGGACCTTTGGGGTTGTCTTAGTGTCCTCGCGAGCGTGATCTATCATTCTTTGCCAGAACATTTTGGTGAAGTGAAAGAAGTCACGCTCGATTGAAGTAGCTACCTCTGATCTATTCTCTGGAGGGATGTTCACATTCCAGCCAGGTGCCAACTCTAGTACGGCTTCAGTTGTATGATCTAGAAGGACTTTGTATTCTCTTACAATTGCTTCCCTCATCTTCTTAATTTCAATTCGATCCGTAGAAGCCTCCTTTTCTGCTTCGCTAGCGTGCAATCAGGCAACCTTATGCCTGATTTAATCACTTTTTCATTCCTGAGAAAGACAGAGAAGATTAGGTACAATCAAATTTTTATAATTTTCATAGATCTTTCAAGTTAAAATCAACATCCTTATAATTTTCATAGATCTTTCAAGTTAAAATCAACATCCTCACATTTTGATCTTTGCTCGAAATGTGATTTAATTAATCTTACTTGAATTTTATTATGAAGCCTATGTACAGTAATATTCACAAACCACAATTTAATCTGCACTCATTTATTAAAACTTAGGTCACTGGACCCAAAATATTTTTGTTTGGACTATTGAGTAAGAAAAATAAAATGGTCATTGGACAAAAAAACTTTTTAAATGGGCTATTGGGCCCAAAATTTGGATTTTCTCAATTTTTATTAAACAAGCTCGAGACACTTGTTGAAAGTGGATTGAGATGGATGAATGGAACGGAAAGCTCGAATTTGGAATGTGCAAATGGAGACGTGGCAGAATGGATTTGCTATTTCCGGATTGCTTGGACTGTCTTTGGACGATTAAACACTCACAAAAGTTAGCAAACACTATTTTTAATTTTAAAGGTTGACTTGTTTTATTTAATGAAAAGTGGGGTGTGAGTGGTCTCATTTTGGATTTTTGAAAAGGATAGCAGTTATAAGTGACAAAAATACTGCTATTTACTCACACTTTTAGTTCCATTGGGAACCAAAGACACAAGCCAAACATTATTCCCTACCAACTCTCTTTTAGTGAAAAACCCTTTTCTAAAAAGGTTTGGTGTGTACTGAAATTGCCACATACACACCCACACTCCCACTTTTACAGTTTGCAGTATATACACGAACAGGGCACCAACAAGGAAAACAGCATTAAATGATCATAGGGGCATGCAAACTATGCTTAAAACAAAAGATCAAACACACACATTGCTTCATACTCCCATAAAATTGCCAAAGCAGGTCATCACCAACTTTATCAGTCCCTCGACATACAAGAACTCAGCCACAGCAGCTGTGCATTTATTGTAGTGAAAGCAAAAACAGTGGCATGCATATGGACTCACAGTAACACTCCAGTCATGCTTGGGGTTTCAAGAATACAGATTCAACCCTTCTAAAAAGATCAAACATGCTTTCAGATTATGCTAGCTCATATAATGAATCCAAGACATACTCATGCTTCATCAACATTCTTCACACTAGAGATCCTAGAAATCAATAACATAGTGACATTCCAATAACATCCTAATGTTCCTTGATTCCACAGATTTCAGATTTCATACTATCATAGAAACTCATTCAAACAAACATACAGCAATGGTGAAAAACAACACCACTGCCAAACCCTAAACTGCTACCTTAGTTCAAAATCGAAAAGCCCATCAGAACCCGAACAATCCCATGCCTCCATTTTAACAAAAATACACTCCCTTCTTCCAAATCATGCTCGGCCAACAACAAATATTTACAAGAACAAATACCAAGCCCATAGTGCTAAGCGCCTAAAATCGAACTCGGAAACACAGACAAGAAAAACACAATGGTTTATTTACACAAGACAAAATCACGAAAATCCCTAAAATCGCGAAAACAGGGTGCTGCGAGAATCGACGAGAGGGAGCTTACCATGGCTCGGCCTTAGACGAGGAAGACGCCATTTGTGATTTTCGGAAATCAGACAGAGTTTCTCCTGAAATGGTGATCGGAGAAGTGTGAAGAACACGTGGTGTGCTTCAGGAAGAAGGGTTTCGAGAGTTCGAGAGAGTTTGAAAAATGGTTAAGTGTTGGAAGCGTAAGGAGGAAGAAGGAGAAGGGGGGGTGTTTAAATACTGATGGGCCTAGTCGTGAAACCCTAGCCCATGTCGCGAAACTGGGTTTCACGACTAGGGTCTAGCGACATTATAGAGTCGCTAGACTGGAGGCCAGTCGCGAGACCATTTCTCGCGACTGGGGGGGTATCACGACAGGATGAAAAGGCAGTGGGGCCAAGTGCGAATGAGTGTCGCGAAACTGAAAGCCAGTCACGAGACATGGTCTCGCGACTGGGGTGAGTTTCACGACAGGGTGTGGAAAGAGGGTTTAGGGACCCTGTTGCTAGACTTGATCTCAGTCGTGAGACATGGTCTCACGACTGAGACCTTTTCTTAGAGACTGGGGTTCTGGACTGAGAGTTGGGGATCTCAGTCGTGAGACATGGTCTCGCGACTGGGTTTTTGAATTTTCAAATTTTCGTGGACTGGGCCCGAGTGTGATATTGGGCCTGAGTCCATTTTATTTGATTTGGATCTGAATGAATTCAGTCCAAATAAATTCAAAATTATGGGCTGATAATTAAAATAATCCACTTGCGTAAAAATAGGTAGGATCAATTCCATTTATTTGTAAAATTTATTCCGGATTTTAAATTGCTTTAAATTCCAAGAATATTTTCTTAAATTCATGGAATTAACCCAACCGGGAACCTGGTTTTTCGTGCTATTTTCCTGCTCCTTCTTTTTGGTGGTTTCGGAATTTCTGCAATACATATATATTAACCATATTAGATTTTTCTCCAAATATCAACATCCTCACATTTAGACTCTTAGTACTCTAAATGTTTAATTGATTTTTGGATACTTTCTGATTTCAAAATAAAGCAATGCATATATACTTAAAATGAAATTTGTATGATTTATTGTTGTTTTTATTGAGTGTAACCGGGTTTGCCACTGCTTGGCTTTCTTTTTCCGGATCGAACAGTCTGATGTACTCTTTTAGCCTATGTCCATTCACCACCAGATCGCCTTTGTCAGTTCGGATCCTGACTGCACCACTTTTAAACACCTCCAGCACTTCATATGGCCCTTCCCATATGGATTTCAGCTTTCCGGGGAACAACTTCAACCTACAATTGAACAGTAAAACGTTTTGGCCAATATGGAATTGCTTGGGTTTAATCCTGCGATCGTGCAACTTCTGGGTCCGCTCTTTATAGATCCAAGAGCTTTCATAAGCTTGCCCTCGTATTTCATCAATTTCATTGAGGTCCAACTTACGCTTGCTCTGAGCAACTTTCGGGTCAAAATTAAGCGTTTTAACGGCCCAGTAAGCTTTATGCTCTAGCTCTACGGGCAGATGACAAGCTTTTCCGAAAATAAGCCTGTATGGAGACATCCCAATGGGAGTCTTAAATGCTGTGCGATATGCCCATAGAGCATCATTGAGCTTACGTGCCCAATCCTTACAGGTTATCCCAACTGTGGCTTCGAGTATATGTTTGATTTCACGATTTGATACATCGACTTGACAACTGGTTTGGGGATGGTAAGGCGTGCCTATCTTATGGAGGATTCCATTTTTACTCATTAAAATTTCAAACGCTTTGTTAACAAAGTGTGTTCCTTCATCAGATATTATCACCCTAGGTACGCCAAATCTACTGAAAATGTTGTTCTTGAGGAACTTGATGACTTGGCTACCATCATTGGTTGGTAATGCGACAGCCTCTACCCATTTGGACACGTAATCGACAGCTACCAAGATATAGTAGTTTCCACCTGATGGTGAAAACGGTTCCATGAAGTCAATGCCCCATACATAAAAAATCTCAAGTGTGAGAATCCCTTTCTGAGACATCTCATCCTTCTTGGAAATATTTCCTAATCTTTGGCATCTGTCGCAAGCTTTTGGAAACACCTTGCAGTCCTCATAAATAGTAGGCCAGAAAAATCCACACTCGAGTACCTTGTGGGCAATTCGAGTGGGACCATGGTGACCTCCATATTCAGAATCGTGGCATTTCTTGGTGATTTGGTAAGCCTCAGATTCAGTTACACATCGCCTGATCATTGAATCAGCGCAGTGTTTGAACAGGAAAGGGTCTTCCCAGAAGTAATTTACTACTTCTTTGAAGAATTTTGCCCTTTTGTACTTCTGCTGGAATGGTGGAACTATCCCACATGCTAAAAAGTTAGCAATGTCGGAAAACCATGGACACGCTTGTTCATGCAAATGCAGTGCAAACAACTGTTCGACTGGAAACTCTTCATTAACGGCTTTCACATTTTTATCATTTTCTAATCGAGACAAATGGTTAGCAGCACCATTGTCTCTGCATTTTCTATCTTTTATTATGATATCGAATTCCTGCAACAGAAGTACCCACCTGATTAATCGAGGTATGGCATCTTGTTTTCTAAACAAGTATCTTAATGCGGAATGATCTGTGTACACTATGGTCTTCGTACCTATCAGATACTGTCTGAATTTATCAAACGCAAAGACCACAGCATACATCTACTTTTCCGTTGTGGTGTAATTGACTTGGGCCTCATTCAGGGCATGACTTGCGTAATGAATTACACATTGTCTCCCGTCCTTATGTTGCACGAGAACTGCACCCACGGCGAGATCGCTCGCATCGCACATTACTCGAAAGGTATTGACCAATCGGGTGGTTGTACTATCGGCGCAGAAACCAACATCTTTTTGAGCGTGTCAAAGGCTTGAACAAACACTTCATTTATTACAAAAGGATTTTCTTTACAAAGCAGATTAGTGAGCGGCTTGGCAATTTTTGAGAAATTTTTAATGAATCTCCGGTAAAAACCGGCATGCTCTAAGAAGCTCCTAACTGATTTTATTGAATTGGGGAAAGGGAGATTGGAGATGACGGAAACTTTGGCCGGATCGACCTCAATGCCTGCACGTGAGATGCGGTGACCTATCACTATGCCCTCAGTGACCATAAAATGGCACTTTTCCCAGTTTAAAACTAAGTTAGTGTCCTCACATCTTTTTAAGATCTTTGCAAGATTGGTCAAACATTCGTCAAACGTATCTCCATACACAGAGAAGTCATCCATGAAGACCTCAATGCATTTTTCGATATATTCAGGAATATAGACATCATGCATCGTTGAAAAGTAGCTGGTGCATTGCATAAGCCGAAAGGCATACGCCTGTAGGCAAACGTACCATCTGGGCAAGTAAAAGTAGTCTTATCGTGATCCTCACTGGCTATTACAATCTCATTATAGCCTGAATATCCATCAAGAAAACAATAAAAATCTCTCCCCGCCAACCTCTCAAGCATTTGGTCAATAAAGGCAATGGAAAATGGTCTTTTCGGGTGGCCTCATTCAGTTTCTGGTACTCAATGCAGACCCTCCACCCGGTAACTGGCCTCGTTGCGACCTCTTCTCCTTCCTCATTCCTTGTTATGCACATCCCCCCTCGTTTTGGTACGACCTGCACTGGGCTAACCCATTTGCTGTCAGATATAGGATAGATTATACCAGCATCTAAGAGCTTGATAACTTCTTTCCTTACCACTTCTTGCATAAGGGGGTTCAAACGCCTTTGGGGTTGACGGGATGGTTTATACTCTTCTTCCATTAAAATCCTGTGCATGCAAATAGAAGGGCTTATTCCTTTTATATCAGAAATGGTCCAACCTATTGCATGTACATGTTTCTAAGAACGACCACCAGAGCATTTTCCTGCTCTTAGGAGAGCTTAGACGAAACAATCACAGGTAATCTTTTATGTTCTGCGAGAAACGCATACTTGAGATGATCCAGTAATGTTTTAAGTTCAAGCTCTGGTGGGCATTCAATGAAAGGGAGCAGTTTGCGAGAAATGGATAGTGGGGGATTAGATTTACCTTCGGGACCCTGCGTCAGTACAGGGCCCACTTCCTCCACTTGGGTGCCATCGTTTCCTTCTACAGTGAAGTCAGCGCCGTTGTACTCTTCAAGGTCCCCTGATTCGGGATCCTCGAATTGTATGGCGCTGCACTGTTCCTTTGGCTCAGCACCGGCAGGCTTCAGTAACTGCTTTGGAACATTGTTCATGCACATCATTGTCACAAAGTCTAGCTCTTTCTCACAGTCTCTCTCATCCCTAACTATTACATCTTCAAAGGAAAAACAAGAACTGTCGCTTGGAAATTTCTGCAGTTTGGCCATGTCGAAGACCACCTCCTCTCCATCCACACGGAGCGTCACCTTCCCAGATTTGGCATCAATCAAGGCTCCGCCAGTGGCCAAGAATGGCCTTCCCAAGATGAGCTGCATGTCGGAGTCCTCTTCGATGTCGAAAATAATGAAGTCTGCTGGGAATGGGGTGCTGCCTGCTCTGATTATACATCTCTCAAAATCCCGATTGGCTGCGTGATCAATCTGTCAGCAAGCTGTAGCCTCATTTTGATTGGCTCCACACCTCCAAGCTTGAGACGTCTTACCATCGCCAAAAGCGTCAGGTTGATACTCGAACCAAGATCACATAATCCTCTTCCTGCGTTGACTTGCCCGATTCGGATCGGGAGAGTGTAGCAGCCAGGGTCTTCCTTTTTCTCTGGAAGTTTCCTCTGAATAATTGTGTTGCAGTTACTGTTGAGTATCACCAATTCTTCCTGCTCAACCTTTCTTTTCCTTGCAATCATTTCTTTTAAGAACTTAGTATAGGTTGGCATTTCAGAAATCATTTCAATGAGTGGAATGGTAATCTCGACTTCTTGCAGTCTTTTCAAAAAAATTTCAAACTTCAGATCTTCTTGTTTATTTTTCAGCGTTGCTGGGTATAGAACCTTTGGCATGAATTTACTATTATCATGTTTTGGTGGTAAAGGGGTAGAAGTTGTACCTTCACCATTACCATTTTCCATTTCAGCCGTTCCTTTCGCAGCTTCAGTCTGTTGTTCGGCTTCTTCCTGATCATCATCTGCTTCCTTGTCAACAGTATCCTTTCTCCTTTCATCATCGTCCCCAGTAACCGTTCCTCTTGGCCCAACCAAAACCTTCCCAGATTTGAGAGTAATTGCTTTGCACTGCGGGTTCTTCTCCGCAGCGCTCGGCAGTGCTCCCTTGTCCCTCTTTTGCAGTTCACTAGCCATCTGAGTTACTTGGGTCTCCACATTCCTTATGGAGGCCTGTAGCTGGGAATTAATTTCCTTCTGGCTTGTGATAAAATCAGTCATCAAGTTCTCTAACCTTGATGGGGGCTTTTGAACTTGATTTTGATTATGGTTTTGGTTCCACAGGCCTTGGTTGGGGACAAACTGGGGCTGAAAGTTTTGGAAGTTCTGGTTTGGCTACTGGAAGTTCTGAGGGGGTCTTTGCTGGATTTGGGGTTGGAAGTTTTGGTTATTGTTCTGAAAATTTTGGCCCTATTCTGGTGGAATCCTTGTTTCTGCTGTGGGTTGAATTGTTGTGGCTTGTTCAAAAGGTGGGAATTAAGGGCATTGTTGTTGGAGTAAGACAGGTTTGGGTGTCGTTCGGGAAAGCTCCTGCAAAATTACAGCTTTCAACTGCAACCTGTTCACATGTGTCAGTTGCGTGAGCCCTGACACAATCCACAGATTGCATCTGTTTGCTGTCCTTGAGCAGAACTTCTGGCTCCCTGATTGACAGACAATGCCACCACCTGCTCTTGCAGCTTTTCGAGATTTGATTTTTCTGTTGTACCTACAGCACAAAGTCCGCGGGGAGGGGTATCATTAACATTATCATCATTCAATACAGACCGATTTACACTCAATGTCTCAATTTTAGCCCATGCTTGATCCATGGGCATGTGCAACAGGTGTTGCCCTCCTGCGGCATCTAACATGTGCAGCCCGTTGTAGAATTTCCTTAACTGTTCCCATCCCTAAAAACCGTGCTGAGGACACTTTCTCAGCAAATTCATAAATCTCTCCTTAGCGTCATACAAAGACTCCTCTGGTTTCATCTTGAATTTAGAAATTTTCGACCTTCCATCATCTATCTTCCACTCTGGAAAATATTTCACCAGGAAGTTTCTTACAATGTCCTCCCATGTTCTCCTTTGGTTGACCGGCATCGACTTATACCAATTTTTTGCTCCACTACACAACGAGAACGGGAACAACATCATCCGAATCGTATTCTGCGAGGCACCCTGGTTCTTGATCGTGTTGTAGAGTTCCAAGAATGTTGCCAGATGGTCGTGTGGGTCCTCGTGATTGGCCCCTGCAAATTGGCTATTCCGTACCAGGTTGATTAAAGCGGGCTTTAGTTCAAAGTTTCTGGCTACAATTGGTGCTCTCCCCAGCACATTCAAATATGGCTCTATTATCGGTTGCATGTAATCACCAGCAGTGGGCTGCTGATTGTTCGCTTGGCCTCCTTGGTATTGTCCTTCATACTATCCTTGGTACTGCTCTTGTGGATTGAAGTTCTGGTTGGGGTAAAAATTTCTTGGGTCATTGTGATCCTGTGGGTTCAGTGGATATTGGTTCTGATTATACTGGTTTGGATTTTGGAACTGCTGGTTTTGGAAGTTGGGGTTGTGGAAATTTGGACTATTTTGGTAGTTCTGATTATTCTGGAGGTTTTGGTGGTTTGGGTTGGTTGGAGGCGCCTCGAAGGGTTGTTGCTCGAGATTTGGTAGGTTCCCACCTCCCTGTATGACCTGAGGAGGGGGGTCCTCCAAGTTCTCATCATCAACGTCTTCGGATCCTCCCGGATGTTTTGGAGTGGTAGGTTAGGTGGTATGATGGGTGGGATGTCAGGATTTGCCATCTCAGAAAGATCACTGCTTGTACTGGGAGAAAGTAATGCCTGCCTTTCACGTTCCCTTCTTTGCCTAGCTTCCGCCCTGAGACGTCGAGCTGTTCTTTCTATTTCAGAGTTAAACGGGATCTCAGCTGGTGTTTCTTTTCTCCTTTGCATAGAACAGTGGTTTCAATGACGACAGTACCTGTACAATCCCTTGGTTAGAATTGGTTCGGTGATATAAATATATATGTATAAGCTAACTAGGAGCAATCAGGAATGTAATTCTCTTAATAAAACAGCGCTGCATCTTCCCCGGCAACGGCGCCATGAAACTTTTGACAATTTCCAACCACGAGTATTTTCGAAATAAAATAATAATGAATCCCGGTTTAGGTTTTATATAAAGAAACCAATTTATGAAGATGGAGTTGGGATTAGGGATGTTTATAGGTTGTCACGTTTTTATTACTCGTGTTAAAAAACTGTGGCTCGAAAGCTCACGGTGTCAAAAATTGCAGTAATTTATAGGAAAGACCGGATCAAATGTCCATTATTTTCAATCCATTTCCGTGTCTGAAACGGGCATTTGATCGCATTCCTGTCTTATATTAATTAAGAAAGCAGTTGAATTGGACTGATTTATGCACATCTGTAAAAATAATAAGCTGGTATGAAAAATTGCATAAATATGTAATTTTATTACACATATATGTTAGAAAAATCCAAAACATAAGAAAAAGAAAAGAAAAAAAAATGAATGAAAAAGATGGGCAAAAGAATAAAATAGCCCACAAAAACCAAAAAGATGGGAAAAGAATGAAAAAGCCCACAAAAATGCAAATTCGGCCCATCTGGCCCAACTAGTCGTTGTTCGGAGCACCCTGTCGCTAGACCCCTGTCGAGAAACATGGTCTCGCGGCAGGGGAGTATCTAGAGACACAGATGCCCAAATGAAGAAGAGACAAGTCCGAACATACCCTATTGCTAGACCCCTGTCGAGAAATATGGTCTCGCGACAGGGGAGTGTCTAGCGACACAGAAGCAAGATTGATGAGAAATGAAGACCCAGTCGCGAAGCCTTGTGACATGCAGCCCAGTATCGCGCCACACCGCGTGATCTCGCGACACAAGGAAGGCTGTGATGTGTGTGAGTCTTGCGACATGAAATGGGCCTCAGAATCAAGGTTCATGGGCCTAGGGTATCACTTCTATAAATACATGGTGATCCCGAGGTGCCAAGGTTTAGAATTTCATATCCTTGAAGACAGAATCAAGAACTTAGTTCTTAGGTAGTTCTTAGCTTAGTTTATTTTTTTTTGTATTATTTAATTTTTGCTCTAGTTTAGCTTAGATTAGTTTAATTTTAATGTTGTTTTCCATTTCAGTAGCTTAGGTAGCCACTTTATACTTCCTTATTCTTGTTTTAAACTTTGTTTTAAGGTTTGAAATACCCAAAATAATGGGTATTATCAAACCCATCAATAAAATGTGAAAATATTCATAAAAAATGTGTCCCAAACCCATGAAATGAGTCTCACAACCCATGGATATTTACTGCTTTCATTTTTACTTTTGGTCATTTGACCATTATTTCTCATTTTGGTTACTCTTTAGTTGTTTTGGATAATGTTCATGCATAGTGTGTGTTAAAACCCTAGATTAGGATGTCGTTTATTTTAATATTGTTTTAGGTAGATTTACTTTTGTTCAAACATGTGCTAGGTAGATTCAAATTCTTGTTGTTTATTTATGGTAGAAATAGCTTTTTAATCTGAAATAGGGTGAGATCACGCATGTTGCATGTTACTGTTCCTTTTTTCTGACTTGTGACCTGAACCACCCCCATGTCGCTAACCTCTTCCAGTCGCGAGACCACGTCTAGCGACTGGAAGGTAGTTTCGCGACATGGGTGCCTTGGGACACTTGTTTTATAATTTTGAAACCCCCAGTCGTGAGGCAATCCTGTCGTGAACCCACGGTTCACGACACACTTTCTTCCCTAGCGACCGAGGACCAAAACCCTTGTATTTTCATTTATAAGGTTCCTGTCGCGAGACACCTGTCGTGAACCCACGGTTCACGACACATTTCTTAGTCTCACGACTGGTAATCATGCCTGAGATAAATTTTTAAAAAACCTCAGTCGCAAGACCCTGGTCTCACGACACATTTTTTTAGTCTCGCGACTGGAAGATCATATTGCTTGCTATTTTATAAAAAGTCTCGCTAGACTCCTGTCGTGAGACCACGTCTCACGACACACTTTTGAGGCTCGCGACTGGGAACCCAAATGCTTGGACTACTTTGTAATTCATTCCAGTCCCTAGACTCCTGTCGTGAGACTATGACTCGCGAAACAATTTTGGTCTAGGAACTGGACTCTCATGACTTAGCAATAATTTTCAAAATTCACCAGTCGTGAAACCCATGTCGCGGAACCTAGGTCCGCGACACAATTTATGGTATCATGACTGGGTTCTCATCTCTTTTAATTTCCATAAATTCAAACTTCCAACCCCCATGTCGTGAGACCATGTCTCACGACACACTTTTTGTCTAGCGACATGGAAACCCTAAATTTCCAAAAATTTAAATTCTTTTATCCCCCACCCCTCATGTCGTGATCCTTCCGTCGTGAACCCACGGTTCACGACGCAATTCTGTCTCACGACATGCATGACATTCTCTTGCCAAATTTTATGTTTCTCCATATTCGACCATTAATTAATTGAACCCTTAAGTCAACAATTAAGGATAATGATTAGCAATAATTAAGATCAATAATTACCATGATTAAAGGATCCTTGTTCAATTCTCATTAAAATGCTTTTCTATAAACAAAATCTTGATGCCTTAAGCAGATAATCCGGACTGTAATTACTTACGGTATGAAGGATTATTTAAGTCATTAATTATGGATTTAATTCTATACCCTTGCATGGGAAACCAATGTCTCTCATACAAGGCATTTTTATTTTATTTCATTTTGGTCTTTCTCGTGACGCGTGAATAAACAGTAAAAGATATTAGAGAATAATGTTGGCGAACGGTCCCTTCACAGGGAAATGAAGTAGCCCGTAGACTGTATATTAATTACTGTTTGTTATTTTGCATGGTTTGGACAATAATTAATGAGGTCAGGCGAACAGTCCTCTCACCGGGAAATGAACTAGCCACTCAGTTAGTTGCGGTCTAAATACAGTTTTATTTTTATTATTTTAATTACCAAACCGAATTCTAATCCGTAATAGGATTCAGTCGATATCTGTCAATATTGTCTGATGAATATCACATAAAAGAAACATGTAGGTTGTTATCCAGATTCACAGACAGTAGAGGCCCAACTAGTAGCGACACTGCCATTATAGGGTTTTCTGCTGTCTAAAATCATTCCACCCTAATAATTAGGGAGTTGAACCACAGATAACTGCAGTCCAATCAACCCTAATTATTTTGACATCTTTTTAGCCAAAACCCTTCTTAATCCCGGCTATTACATTTCTGTGTCACGCATTCTGTCTAGACCCACCCGTATATTTTGGGTCAATTTATTTTACACTTCATTATACCTGTATGCATGATATTATTATGTAATTATTGTGGTCATAATTATTTTGGGATCCTTCCCTTGGACATGGAAGTCTAGATTTAAATCAGATATTGCATATTAAATTTCCAACAACAATCCATTTATAAAATCCGGATCTAAGTAAGGGATAAATTCCGCAGTTATGTATAGTTCACATTCTGTCAAGGGTTAAATATGGGAAATTAGAAGCAGAGTCAGCGATTAGGTCTCGTCTAGACTGAAATGATCTGTGTTCTTAATGAGATTCTAGTACCTGTTTAGGGAATGGTTTTCAAATTCATTATTTTCCGAAATTGTTGTATGATGGGAATCTGGTGTTGAATATTAGACTGAGATGGGGTCCACTTGGATTCAAATACGGTATGATAGATAATTCCAGAGGAACAACATTCAGGCCTTGGTTATTTTCTAAGATAGGGTTGAGTTCCTTTCAACTGCTATCCTCTTCTGCCAAAGCCTATTTTTGAGTCCCGAGTGAGTGCATCCGGAACTATTAGTTCGTTTCATTAGTTTGTATCTCATAATCACCCGGAAGGAAATGAACACTGCGAGCGGTTCACCGAGATCCAGAAATTCTTGATCCACATCCAGTCGTCCAGACTGGGGGGCTTTCATTTACTACCAGTATGATGCTTTTGAAACTTCCAAGTGATAGGATTTTAAAATGCTTTCTTTACCGCTTTCTTTTAAACTCTTTTATAGAGGTCACTCGGATGCGATGAGAGAATTTCTACTGCTACTAGGTTTGAGAGTTATGGGAGAGTTCAGGCTTATTTAGAATATTTGGGTGTGAGATGGGAGAATGATAACAGTACTCGGCATTTCAATTAATGGTTTGTCGGGTGTTCCTTGTCCACCACAGATGAAATAACATACCCTGGCCGGGGCATCTGTGGTATCATAGAATTTGTGTTCTTAGGAACATGTAAACTCATACTATAAGTACATGTCTTTAAAAGGGAACATAGTACTGAGAGAATGAGAATTAGCTATCTGACAGGATTATCCCAACCAAAGATCTGTGTATAAAAATGGAAGTTTAATTATGTTTTTATCTAAGTCTTGCCCAATCTTTATTATTTTCTTCATGTAGCTTCTGTCTCACTTGTGAATCAGCTTCATAGTTAGCATAGCATAAATTTACAGCTTTCTTAAAAAAATTTTCCTTGCTAGACATAATTTTGAATGCTTCTCTAGAACAGGTTTAATTGCTTTTCTAGAATAGTTTTAACCCGCTTGGTAGCATAATTTTATTGCTTTCATAGTCTAGTTTAAATTCTGTCAGTAGATGTTTGTTCAACCCTTTAAACCGATCAGAGCAATACGAGTGGAAAATCTAATAAAACGGTGTGGGACCTGCTTCTAGCGCACATCCTCACAAACCTAGGAGAACTTGCAAGCCCAACCTTGATAAAGATAAAAACCCATTTAGTAATGGATCACCATTTCAGGAAAAAGGTAAGACATGGAATCAAACGTCCAAGCCATTTGATTCACCTACTGCAGGGTCAATTTTTTTTTTTTTATTAAAATCAGGTAATTCACCAAACTGGATTGCATCTTCGAGGCCATTACATGGCGCTAAACGTTTTCATTTAGAACAAAAATTTTTAGCCAACAACACTCATGCAAAAAATTCCACTGTTGACCTTACTAAGATCTTCCCTTCCAAATATTCTTATCTGCTTGAATGGTGGACTGGCTAATGAGTTTCAAATTTCGTCGGGGTTGGGAGTTGGATTGCTGGCGGATAATGTGGATAAGAGCACCATGGTTTTGGTTACTAGAGAGGACAATGCAATGGGGTCTTCGGAATCATCTTCTCAATGATGGTATTCAATGAGTTTAAAATCCTCTCATGGAATATTAGTGGTGCCATGAGTAGGAACACACAACGCCACCTAGTTGATATTCTAAGACGATTAAAACCTAAGTTATTCAATTTAATGGAGCCTCAAGAACCCTTTGATCGTTTGAAGGTTTTACTTAACCACCTAGATTATGAGGCAATTCATATTATTGAAGCCACTGGGCGTGCTGGAGGTCTGTGGGTGCTCTCTCGGATTGGTCTTCCTTTTAATTTTGTTGTGAAATTTGTCCATGATCGTTTTGTTACTTTAGCTATTGGTTGTGGTAACCACATCGGACCCTTTCTGCTGTCTATGCCAATCCGTGTGCCTCCAGACATGAGCGTGACTGCAATAACATGAGGGATATATCTACAGCTATTCAAGGGCCTTGGGTTGCAATTGGAGAGTGGAATGATATCGCATTTATTTCGAAATTTTTGGGGATGACACCTTCCTTTCATCAATGTGAATGTTTTCGAGATATGCATCATGATTGCGGATTGAGCTGTTTGTATACAGTAGGTGACTTGTTTACATGCAAGAGAAATAACATGGGTGCTCCTTTGGCGCGCAAAAGACTAGATAGGGTTGTGGTTAATGGTATTTGGTTAAACCTTTTTCCTCATAGTTTGGTTGAGGTCCTCCCTCGACGTGTATCAGATCATTGTGGTCTTCTTCTTAATTGTTCTCGTGCATCTGACAGTGGTGGAGTGAAACCATTTCGATGGGAGTTTTCTTGAGCCTCTCATCATCTTTATGAGCCAGTGGTAGATGCTGCGTGGAATGGTGTAGTTCCTAGCTTAGGAAGTGTATTTCCCAGGTTCATGATTCCTCTATTTATTTCAATAAGCATACCTTTGAAAATATATTGAAGAGAGAAAAAATCCTTGGGAGATTTGTAGGAGTACTTCGTTGTTTGGTGCATGTTGATTCTGCATGCATGCTTCGTTTGGAGACTGAGTCATTAAGTGATCTCGACGACGTGTTGAAACAAGAGAAAATACTTTGGTTTAAAAAACCTAGGGACAAGTGGGTTCGGCAAGGAGATAGTAATACACACTATTTTCATGCCAAAACAATTATCCGTCGTCAAAAGAATAAAATCATGGGATTGGATATTGAGGGTGCTTGGGTCATTGATGATACAACTCTTCAAAATCATGCTATTAATCGGTTCCACTGGCTCTTCTCACAACCTGTTACCGCTGGCCGTGCTGTGTCCTCTTTGGTGCAGCTTCAACCAATATCAAATTGGTCTATTCTGGAGAGGGAGGTTAGTGATCAAGAGGTGACTGATGCTATAAAAGAAATGAGAGGATTTTCTGTGTCGGGTCCAGAGGCTTGCCAGCTATCTTCTATAAGAAATATTGGCACATAGTGGGAAGTCAAGTAATTGATTTTGTTCGTACAGCTATATCTACAGGTGTCTTTGAAAAGGAATTATCGTCCACTCTATATTTTTTATGCCTAACGTTGAAGTTCATCAGGAGATTCGACAATTTAGGCTGATTAGCCTTTGTAATGTTTTCTACCAAATCCTCACTAAGGTACTGGTTAATAGACTTCAGACTTTGCTTAAAGAATATATTGGCCCTTTCCAATTGGTTTTCTTCCCAGATGGGGAACATGTGGAAACGCCATTATTCTTCAGGAGGTTATTTCTACTTTCAATAATCGCGATAGTCGGGCACAAGAGTTTATGCTTAAAATCGATTTGGAAAAGGCCTATGATAATATCTCATGGGATTTTCTTGAAAGTTGTCTCCAGGAGATGGATATTCCTCCATCTATTCAAAATTATTATGTTTTGTGTTCGCTCGCCGGTCTACTCTATTTTGTGGAATGGTTCGGTGTTGCCTGCTTTCACACCAACGAGGGGGAATAGACAAGGGGATCCTTTATCCCAATACCTATTTACGATTGTCATGGGAAAGCTTTCAAGATCTATTTTGGCGAAGGTGGAAAGTGGATTCTAGAAGCCCGTGATGTTACACAGGGGGTCAATCCTCTATCGCACCTCATCTTTGCAGATGATCTTCTCATTTTCTCTCATGCATCGATGGAGAGCGCTCGATGCCTAGATGATGTTCTGTCGGGTTTTGCCTCTCTTGTAGGCCTCAGAGTCAATATACAAAAATCTATTGCTTATGCCTCATGTGTTGTTCCTCCAGATCACATTCTTGAGCTCTCTTTAATCCTGAATATAAGGTTTACAACCAACCTAAGCTGCTACTACTGAATTTCTGCTCGAACGTATGCATAAATGCCTCGGAGAGTGGAAACGCGCTTTTCTTAACAAAGCTGGTAGAGTGACTTTGGCTCGAGTGGTTCTTGTTGCCATCTCATCGTATTTGATGCAAATATATTGGCTGCCTTCCTCGACTTGTTGTCAAATTGATCGTGTTGTCCATAAATTTATTTGGCAAGATTCTCGGGGTCATGGATTGCATCTTGTAAACTGGAAGTAGACGGCTCTTCCTAAAAAAATGGGTGGCGTTGGCATCCGAACTTCTCGCGAAATGAATGTTGCTCTTCTTGGTAAAGTGTATGCTGACATAGTCAAGTGTAAAAAGAAGCCTTGGGCGCGGCTGCTGGGGCACAAGTATGGTTGTTGGTAGGGTGTATTCTCCCATAGTTCATGGTTGAGTGGTGGTCCGATTGCCCCCCAGGTGCCTTTTGTTCATATTGCTGATACTTTTGCCTTGGTTAAGGATGTATACATTGATGGAAAGTGGTCCTGGGAACACCTTTACACGGTGGTTTCTGATAGTATAAAACATGAAGCGATTAGTCTTGGTCCATTTTCTCTACATCACTCGGCTGCTGACAGTATTTGTTGAAAAGGTAATTCGTCTGGTGAATATACAATTAAGGATGGATAAATCAAATACTTGGGTCTGGAAGATTTCGGCCCTGGGGAAAGTTAAATTCCTTTTATGGCTTCTTGTTCATGACGCCTTACCGTCTAATTTTCTGCATCATCGTCATGGCAATACAACCTCACTCGGCTGCTCCATATGTGGTGACGAGAATGAGACGATATTCCATATATCTTTCTAGTGTTCCTGGGCAGCTACAGCTTGGGATATTATTGGTGGTCTCCCTAATCATTTCAATCAATTATGCCAGGGAGCTGTTGACGAAACATTCATGGCTATTTGTAGGCAGTGGACTGGAGTTCATTGGGTTCATTGGGCATCATTTTGGTCCATTTGGTGTACTAGAAATGCATGCAGTATAAGAGGAGATGACATTAATCTTCCTGTTACCATTCGTAAAGCTCGTGCTTGGGGGGATAGCTTTGATCGAGTCTATAGCAAGGGGTTTAAAGAATCTGTTATGAGACTAGTGACTTGGCATCTTAGACACTTTGAGGGGGTGGTGCTCCACGTTGATAGGAGTTAACTTGGCAATTCTGGTCGTGCAGGATTTTGGGGTGTTAATCGAAACCATGTTGGTCATTGGATTAAGGGTTTCTCTGGTTTCATGGGTGTTACGTCCAACCTTGTACCTGAATTACATGGTATTTTGAATAGCATGAAGCGACTTTGTTTACTTGGGATTTACAATGCATGTTGTTATTCGAACTGTCTTGAAGCCTTACAGCTTATTCAGAAGGACATTAGCATTGATCATTTGCTTTACCCTCTGATTCGCAATATTGTGGATTTAATTGACCAACGTTCGGGCTATCATTGGTTTCATCTCCTTAAGGAGGGCAATGGAGTGGTAGATTGCTTAGGTAAACGTGGGTCTCGCTCTGATGAGTTCTTCACCAATTGGGCGTTCCCCCAGATGATACTAGCACGCTTCTATCAATGGATTTTGGGAAAGGGACTTTTTTTCCTCGCTTTTAGTTTGAGTTTTATTTTTTCCTTTCCGTTTTCCTACTTCCCCTTCCATTGCTGTAGTTTTTCGTAGTTTTCTCCTTTGCCGAGGCTTTATGTCTCTTCTTCAACCAAAAAAATTATTAATTCCTTCTATAAATATCACGAACAGTAATAAATATATATGGAAAACTTTTCTATCTTTTAAATCTTTCATATATCCATTTCAAATATCCTATTTTTCTAGATTAAAAAAAATTAATTTTATTTGTGTGTATAAAACTATTATTTAAATTTATATACTTTAAATTTTTCACATATCCATTTCAAATATCCTATTTTTCTAGATTTTTTTCTAAAAAAAGATATTTTTATGGATACAACAATTCTCAAAACAGATATTTCTACATTGAAAAATAAAAATTATGAATCAATATATGTCATATCTTCTAAAAAATACGTCAATTCTACTCCTTTAATTTTCATCTTTCGTTTACTTCTACACACAATTGATTATGGGTACATAAATCATTCCTGTGAAATTCTATCTATATCAAAATAGTGAATGGAGTTTTTATTGTTAGAAAATCCTACAAGCTTAAAAAAATCCAATAAAATGCCTGTATCCGATAAATTTTTAATGTCTAAATAGAGTATCTACCGATACAATTTATTATTAAAAATACAATTTAATATTACATCATATAATATATGTATATATTATAAATAAAATATATAATTATACCCGTCGAGTCTTGATGGGTTATTTACTAGGTAATTACTCTATCAATTTTGTGTTTTTAGGGAAAATGTGATTTTATTTCACTTAAAGCCAAAAGGCAATTTTTCTATTTTTTTTAATTTTTTTTAATGTACATATATTATTTATAATATTAAAACAATGTCTTCGCACCGACCGACGTCAAAGGCCTAAGATGCAACTCTCGAGGGAGCCAAAAAAACTTTAAATGACCTTTCTCACCAATCTCTCTGTCCATCCCCAAATCATCGAAGATACGAAAATGTGAGTCAAAACATCTTAGTTGTTCGGTTTATCACATGGGATTGGACAAGAATACAGTGAGATATAGTAGAAATCGCCACATAATTGCATAAATTACGATGGGAAATGCCGCTAAGAGCAGTGATGTAGTTGAAGTAGTACCATTGCTGATATTGAATCGGTGAAGATGTAGGCTCATTGAGGATGGTTGGTGATGCTGCTCAGTTTGGCCAAATCTTGTGTTGTAATCATGTGTTCTGCTTTTCTTGAACAATCTATCAGGCGATGACGACGCAGAAGGTGCAGCAGCAGCAGCAGCCCATGAATCGACAGAGCTGAAATAGGCATCAATAACACCACTTAATTGGACTGCTTGGCACGCATCCATGTTTGCGTTTCTGGCAAGGCTTATAGGTAACGCAGCCCATTGCCTCAGCGACAAGTTTGTGACATTCATTGACATTTTCCATGCTTGTTCTTAGCACAATCATAAACTGATTTTGATACTCATTCGCATGATCACATGTACCAATTATCTCCTTCATCGCATGGATCATCGTTGCAGCAGCTATGACTGAAGGAAGGTAATGTACAAGCCTACAATCGGCGATGATTGAAAGAATCACTCTTTCACAAATCCTTAAAAACTCCCAATGCAGATTGGTAATCAGCCCGAATCTCCTCGTGATATGGTCAACGAAGGAGATCGGTGTGACTGGATTCATTTTCCATTTAAGCGTAGGAAGAACCAAAAGTTCCATTCTCTGAATGGTCTTTGCTTCAAACACATACTTAGGGCCCGTTTGGATTGGCTTTTGAAAAAAGCAGAAGTCAAAAGTAGAAGCAGAAGTGAAAGCCAAAAGCAGAAGCGGGTAACTTTTGTGTTTGGATGGAATGTTTGAAAAGCAGTTTTTTTTCAAAAGTGTGTTTGGATGTATAAAAGTGAAAAGTGCTTTTTAAATTTATAAATTACCAAAAAGGACATGCTACTTAATATAGTAATAAGATATATTTATAGTGTAATTTATACTTCCTCCGTTTTTTTATAATTGAAACATGTGAATAGTTATTACTCCCTCCGTCCCACTACACTTGTCATGTTTGACTTTTTTACACTGTTCATTGTTCAGCTTTGACTCAATTTAATTGCAAGTATATATTTAACAAAAAATAGTCGAGATGGGTCTTGTTAGAATCGTATGATCACGTAGTTTTATAATATATATTTTGTATAATTTTCATTGTGTATATTTTGAGATATTAACAGATAAAAAAGTGCATTGGATTGTGTGCAAAAGTTAAACAGGACAAGTTAAATGGGACGGAGGGAGTACCATTCGTTGAGTAAGTTTGATTCAATTTTTTAACATAGTTATATAAGATAAAACATAGTCAAGTGAGATCTTGTTGGATTCGTCTAATCGCATAGTTTTAGAATATCAAATTTTTATAATTTTTATTTTTATACAATTTGAGATATTATGTGTTAAATGTGTGCATTGGATTGTGTGAAAAATAGGAGTGTTACATTTTTTGAAAAACGGAGGGAGTATTAAGTAATTAGGGTATTTAAGTCTTTGCACAATTTACGAATGGCCCGTTTGGATTGACTTTTGAAAAAAGCAGAAGCCAAAAGTAGAAGCAGAAGCAGAAGTCAAAAGCAAAAGCATGTAACTTTTGTGTTTGGATGGAATGTTTGAAAAGCGGCTTTTCCTAAAAAATATGTTTGGATGATAAAAATGAAAAGTGCTTTTGGAATGTAGTAATTACCAAAAAGGACGTGATACTTAATATGATAATAAGATATATTTATAGTGAAATTTATATTAAGTAGTGGGGGTATTTAAGTCCTTGCACATTTTACGAGGTGCTTTTGGCTTCTGCTTTTGGGAGAAGCACCCCTGGGATGCTTCTCCCAGAAGCATTTTTTTGACTTTTCGAGGTGCTTTTGCTTTTTCTTAAAAGCCTAAACAAACACTTAATTTCCATTAGAAGTGCTTTTGGCAGAAGCAAAAGCCAAAAGCACCTGTCTAGGGGCCCGTTTGGATTGGCTTTTAAAAAAAGCAGAAGCAGAAGTAAAAGCCAAAAGCAGAAGCAGGTAACTTTTGTGTTTGGATGGAATGTTTGAAAAGCAGCTTTTTTCAAAAGTGTGTTTAGATATGTAAAAGTGAAAAGTGCTTTTGAAATGTGTAAATTACCAAAAAGGATATGCTATTTATATATAATAGTATATATTTATAGTGTAATTAAAATAAATTAATAGGGGCATTTATGACTCTGCACACATTACTAGGTGTTTTTGGCTTCTGCTTTTCGGAGAAGCACCCCCTGGGCTGCTTCTCCCAGAAGCACTTTTGCAGCTTTTCGAGGTGCTTTTGCTTTTTCCCAAAAGCCAAAACAAACACTCAGGGGCCGTTTGGAATGGCTTATTTTGAAGTGCTTTTGGCTTTTGCTTCTGCCAAAAGCACTTTTGAAGAAAAAAGAGTGTTTGTTTTGGCTTTTGGGAAAAAGCAAAAGCACCTCGAAAAGCTGCAAAAGTGCTTCTGGGAGAAGCAGCCCAGGGGGTGCTTCTCCGAAAAGCAGAAGCCAAAAGCACCTAGTAATGTGTGCAGAGTTATAAGAGCCCGTTTGGATTGGCTTCTACGGAGGTGCTTTTGGCTTTTGCTTCTGCCAAAAGCACTTCTAGTAGAAATTAGGTGTTTGTTTTGGCTTTTAAGAAAAAGCAAAAGCACCTCGAAAAGCGAAAAAAGTGCTTTTGGGAGAAGCAGCCCAGGGGGTGCTTCTCCCAAAAGCAGAAGCCAAAAGCACCTCGTAAAATGTGCAAGGACTTAAATACCCCCACTACTTAATATAAATTACACTATAAATATATCTTATTATCATATTAAGTAGCATGTCCTTTTTGGTAATTACCACACTCTAAAAGCACTTTTCATTTTTATTCATCCAAACATACTTTATAGAAAAAGCCGCTTTTCAAACATTCCATCCAAACACAAAATTTACATGCTTTTGCTTTTGACTTCTGCTTCTGCTTCTACTTTTGGCTTCTGCTTTTTTCAAAAGCCAATCCAAACGGGCCCTAAATGCCCCTATTAATTTATTTTAATTACACTATAAATATATACTATTATATATAAATAACATATCCTTTTTGGTAATTTACACATTTCAAAAGCACTTTTCACTTTTACATATCCAAACAAACTTTTGAAAAAAAGCTGCTTTTCAAACATTCCATCCAAAAACAAAAGTTACATGCTTCTGCTTTTGGCTTTCACTTCTGCTTCTACTTTTGACTTCTGCTTTTTTTAAAAGTCAATCCAAACGGGCCCTCATTTTCCTTCAAAAGTGCTTTTGGCAGAAGCAAAAGCCAAAAGCACTTCAAAATAAGCCATTCCAAACGGCCCCTAGAAGCCATTCAAAACAGCCTCGAAGCTTTTGGCTTCTGCTTTTCGGAGAAGCACCCCTGGGCTGCTTCTCCCAGAAGCGCTTTTGCAGCTTTTTGAGGTGCTTCTGCTTTTTTAAAAAAGCCAAACCAAACGTTTCTTTTTCCCCAAAAGTGCTTCTGGCAGAAGCAAAAGCCAAAAGCACCTTGGTAGAGGCCAATCCAAACACCCTCTTAGGGCCCGTTTGGATTGACTTTTAAAAAAAGCAGAAGCCAAAAGCAGAAGCAGAAGTGAAAGTCAAAAGCAGAAGCAGGTAACTTTTGTGTTTGGATGGAATGTTTGAAAAGCAGCTTCTTTTCAAAAGTGTGTTTGGATATGTAAAAGTGAAAAGTGCTTTTGAAATGTGTAAATTACCAAAAATGATAAGCTATTTATATATAATAGTATATATTTATAGTGTAATTAAAATAAATTAATAGGGGCATTTATGACTCTGCACACATTACTAGGTGCTTTTGGCTTCTGCTTTTCGGAGAAGCACCCCCTGGGCTGCTTCTCCCAGAAGCATTTTTGCAGCTTTTCGAGGTGCTTTTGTTTTTTCTAAAAAGCAAAAACAAACATTCTTTTTTCTTCAAAAGTGCTTTTGGCAGAAGCAAAAGGCAAAAACACTTGAAAAAAACCATTCCAAACAGGCTCTTAGATTCCTCAACCTGCAATTGCAAATCCAACAGGAGGAGGGGCACTTTATTCTCCTCCACTTTGGCCGCAATCGATAGACAAGCCACGGCCGCCAATTGACCCATCCACAGCTTATATCCTTCTGAAAGCAAACGCTTGTCACAAATCTATCGAAGTGATTCACAGCCAAAACCGCGGTCATCGCATTGAACCCGTAGAACCCAATCACCTTCAACATCCAACCGATCGCCGCGCCCCTCGCTGCTCTCAAAATCCCCATCTGAGTCATCAATCCCATCGCGAATCGAACCAGATTGCTGCTCCCTCTCATTGCCCAGCAGGGCCACGACCTCTTCGTCGTCCCACGATAGGTTGAGCTCAAAAGGCTCTTTTTTTTATTAGTATTAATACTCGGAATCCCAATCTCGGGCTCGGGCTGGAAGGAGGAGCCCGGCCCGGAATTCTCGTCGAAACGCTCCTCCTCGTCGCAGTAAAGGGCGTCGAAAATAGAATTGTGGAGGAGAAGGGATTCATGGTCTTGGAAACGATCTTCTTCTTCTTGGGAGAAGAAGAAAGGAAAGGCCTCTGCTCATTATCTTGAGAGAAGACTGATGATGAATCGCCAAAAGGCAATGTTAACAGCACAATTAATCTCATATCTTGTCCAGACTATACATTCTTCAAACAATGAAGAACTGAATACACCAAACTGAGAAATTTAAAATAATAATAATTAAATCATATGTACGAAGTATAAAAATAAATTTAAAAAGAAAAAGAAAAAGAGTTGGAGACTTACCCTAGTGTTCAAGTCCAACCATAGGTTGGGGTTCGATCCCCCACCCGTCCCGTTATCCTTCTCTTTTATTACCTTTGTAATTTGTATAGTTTGGGCTCCCACACACATAAGTGTCACCGTTTATCGAAAGAAAAAAAAAAGGAAAAAATGAGAAAAATATTGTCGTTAGTTGTCGCATTATGGTGCAGATGGTGCAGATCAACTTTTACATATGAACACCAATTATTTACTACTAGATTTTTCACCCGCGCTCCGCGCACGGGTATTAATTTTTTAATATAAAATATAGATATTATTATTTTAGTGTATTTATGAAAAAAAACATTTTTAATAAAATATAATTTCTATTATCTTTTTCTTAAATGATAGAAGAAATAAATTTTTAATTTTTTTTCATAATACATATACCACAGTATAATTCAATTTTTTATGCAAATAAAATATAAATAGAAAAACTAATCCATGATTACCACCCCTACTATTATAAATATTATATGTATAATTAAATTAATAAGTACTTTAAAACTTTCGTCTTTCTAATTAACTTTAATTACCCGCAAAAATATGTTGATGGTATATACTAGTATTATATTTATACAAAATGAACAAAGGTAGTATTAAAAATTATGCATGTAGATTAATGACATTAATTTTTTTTACATAAAGTAGTATATTGAATTTTTATTATTCATGAAATGCTTTTTTATTTTATGTATAATATGTAGTTTTTCAGAAAACATTTTACAATAAAAATTTAAATTCTAATACTCCTAAGTATTTTTAGTCAAAATAGTATATACAGTATATTTATTTAAAGATTTGTTATGTATTTTTTTACTGTTTAAACCCGTAATATATATTTTTATAAAGAAAAATAATGATGACTTAAAAGGGCAATATAGATATCACAATAAAATTGTGGTTTCAAGATTTATTTAATGTACGGAATAAATGGTGGAGATTAACATATTTTCAATCCTACGGTCATGAAATTTTAGGATGAAATGATTTTACTTTCTAAACCTTTGATGTGTATCTTTATGAAAGATATGCATATCTTTGAGTTAAAATTACTATTTTAACCTATAACATATAATTTTTATAAATAGATTATTATAACTTAAAAGGATAATATAGTCAAAATATTAAAATATGCTTCCAGGATTTATTATAGTATAGAAGATTTGTATTCATTGTGAGACTGTTATGAATCAAGTAGTGGGCCGACCCACACTTGTTGGCTTAACCCAAATGGGCCAAGAGTTTTGCAGTGTTTGGTATGGTTTCGGACAATTAATATCATCGCTAAAAGTTTCCTTAGGTTTTTAGAAGGGTTTAAGCCTCAGGCAGCAACAGCAGATGACAGTGAGTGTCGTCCACGGATCCCTGCCTTCGTGTTCGTTTTTAGCATCTCTGATTTCAATACACAAGTCTGACGGTTGTGCTTCTGAGGTACAGTCTGCCCACTACTTCATCAACTAAGTTGTGTCTCTGCTCAGATATGTGGAGGAATTTATTGAAACAGCATAATTTGAGGAAATATAGGTGTTTTTCCGAATCCTATAACCCATCTGTTAATGGGTTTTCTTCTATTAGATCACCAACAGATTCTGTTGTTGACAAGACTGTACTTGTGAAAAAATTCTCTACTTTTGTGAAGTCTCGCGATCCGGAATTAGGGGTTTCTCAAGATATAAGCTTTTGTCGGAGATATGGTTTGGGTTGTCTTAGTTTTGCAAATGACACCGATCGTTTCCGAATTTTGGGGAATTCGGAGGGCTATGCGACTGCTGCTGAGGCATTAGTGTCGACTTCTGAGGAAGAAGTAGACGAAATTCAGGATCTAGTGGAAAAGCTGAACAAAGAAATTGATGGGAAAAAGCCAGGGGTGCGGGAGCAGAAGCGGCCTAGGATGGTGGCAGGGATGGGGTCGGGAAAGTATCTTATTCTTAGAAGGAGACAGATAAAGGTGGAAACAGAGGCATGGGAGCAGGCGGCGAATGAGTATCAAGAGCTTCTAGCGGACATGTGTGAGCACAAATTGGCCCCTAATTTACCTTACATTAAGTCATTGCTGTTGGGTTGGTTTGAACCTTTGAGGGATGCCATTGCTGATGAGCAGAGTTTATGCAAGGACGGAAAGAATCGAGCTGCATATGCGCCATATTTTGATCAATTGCCTCCGGATATGATGGCGGTTATCACAATGCATAAGTTGGTGGGATTATTGATGACTGGAGGATGTAAAGGCGGTGCTAGAGTTGTTCAAGCGGCATTGCACATCGGTGAAGCCATCGAGCATGAGGTTGGTTTACAGATATGTTTTATTACCTGTGCACTGAGTTAATTAATTAAGTTGTTTTCACAAGTAGAAGAAAATTTGACTATGGACTTATATTCTAAACCTACCAAGATTTACATAATATGGAGGGTTCACTGATTGCTGTTTATTGTTGACCAGACCCGGATTCATAAATTTTTAGAAAATTGCAAGCGAAAAAATTCATTAAATAGAACATCTGACGAAGGGATTGATTGGGTCGCCAAGGAGCAAGAGAGACTAGGCAAAAAGGTCAAAGCTTTGATCAAGAAACAGAAATTGCATCAAGTTAGGAGAATAGTGAGGCAACAAGATCAAATACAGCCGTGGGGCCAAGAAAATCAGCTGAAGGTATTTGTCATGGACTCTTTGTATAAGTGTGGTTGTGTTAAGTGTGTGATCTGTCCGCAAACATATGTGAGTCATGATTTTTGTTCATGCTTGGAGTAAGAAGCTGACATGGGGGGCTCATAATGTATGTTACAGGTTGGTAGCCGTTTGATTGAGATAATGACACAGACCGCCTACATACAACCTCCATCTGACCAAATGGACGATGCACCACCAGATATTAGACCTGCATTTGTCCACACACTTAGATCTATAGATACACCGTAAGTGAAAGGGCATGTTCTCTACTTTAATTTTTACCTGTGAACCACCTTGTCTTCTAAATTTTTAACCCATGCATCTCGTTCATCCTTGATATGTTTAGTAAAGGGACCAGGAGATATGGGGTGATTGAGTGTGACCCTCTAGTTCGCAAAGGACTGGAAAAAACGGTGAATATAATTTTTTTTCTTTTCATATATTATGCTCTCCACAATCTGTAGACCCCCCTTTTCTATAGTCGTGTGATCTTGATCCCATGATAATGATGGTTTCCCTTTTTCTTTTTCTTTTTCTTTTTCTTTTTTTTCCCTCTTCTGTTTATGCAGGCCAGACATATGGTGATTCCCTACATGCCGATGTTAGTTCCTCCATTAGAGTGGACTGGGTATGTTGTTCTTTGTTCCTCAATCCTCTTCACTCTCTTGGATTTTGTACAAGTGATGCCCTTCTTTTTGTTGCTTTTATATTTCCTTTTATGCAAATTGGTCATTTTTTTAATTTTACAGTTAGTGAGAACAATATTCTTTTTGTTTGGGATTTGAAAATGTCTAAGAGTTATACTGTCAGATGTTATTTTTGTTTCCTTTGCTAAGTGTTAAGGAAAAGACATAGCTACTTCGTAGGTCAATGGATTGTGGCTGTTACAATTCCAAAACTAAGAATGCTGGTTGTTACAAGTCCAAAACTATGAATGCTGAGTATTATGTAGATTTTCCTAATTTATGGAGAATTGATTTTCCAAACTGGAAATTGCATGAGTTTTTAAGTTGAGCACCATTCTATGCAATGTTGGCTAAGTAATTTGCCAAGGTTGATTGACTTGTAGAGAGGCACTTTGACAATATCTAAATATTGACTGCCATTGGCCATTGCCCTTGAAAGTGTCTTGCAAGTAACAGTTACAATGAAATTTATGAAAGATCTTATTCTTATGATTGAAGGTGTTGAGTGGATATAATTAAGGTAATCAATTTGAGAGTTTGAGTGATCTTTTTCTATCTAATTCATTGCTTATAGATTGCAACAGTTATATAAAATTTTAAAGAGACTACAGATGGATTACTATTTAAGTGTCAGTTGTAGTTCCCAGTTCACGTGACAAGCTTATGTTTTTATGTGAATTTCATTTACTTAGTGAATAAAGCTTATTATGCATTCTGTTGCATTAAATTTGTAATCCTCTGCAGGTATGAGCGAGGTGCCTATTTATTTTTGCCATCATACATAATGCGCACTCATGGAGCAAAATTACCGCGGGAAGCTATTAAAAGAGCTCCGAAACAGCAGTTAGAACCTATATTCAAGGTCTTTCTATTTGTACTTTTATTCCTGTTTCTCTGCTAATTTTTTGTTTTTATTTGTTTTTAACAATTATTATTATTAAAATTACTTCTTTCTTTTACTCATTTTATTTTGTTATATAGGCCCTTAATACTTTAGGCAATACTAAATGGAGGGTGAATAAGAGAATACTAAGTGTTGTGGATAGAATATGGGCTAATGGGGGCCGTCTTGCTGATTTGGTTGACCGTGATGATGTAAGTGACTGCACAGACACTTTCATATGCACTAAATTCTTGCCCTCCTTGAAACTTATAACACCAATAGTTAAAAATTTTGTTTTCTTTTTATTTCATAAAATGGTACGAACTCTCAACCTATGGAGAAATATTCCAGCTATTTAACAACTTCTGTTATCCCTCAATTTAATACCCGTTTAGGTACCTTTGCCAGAGGAACCAGATACAGATGATGAAGCAGAAATAAAGAAGTGGAAGTGGAAAGTCAAAGGAGCGAAAAAGGAGAACAGTGAAAGACATTCACAGCGATGTGATGTAGAACTCAAACTTGCAGTAAGAAGCTTCTCCATTCAATTTATTTGAACTGATGATGTTTTTAGCTTTACATTTTAATTGTTTTTAGTTGAGTGTAGGTGGCCAGAAAAATGAAGGATGAAGAGGGGTTTTACTACCCTCACAATTTGGATTTTCGAGGGCGTGCATATCCCATGCACCCATATTTGAATCATCTTGGCTCTGATCTCTGCCGAGGAATCTTAGAATTCGCAGATGGCCGTCCACTTGGAAATTCAGGGTTACGCTGGTTAAAAATACAGCTGGCTAATTTGTATGGTGGTGGTGTTGACAAGTTATCTTATGATGGTCGGATAACTTTTGCTGAAAGCAATATAGATGAAATCTTTGATTCTGCAGACCGGCCACTTGAAGGGAGGCGGTGGTGGTTAAATGCCGAGGATCCTTTCCAGTGCCTGGCCACCTGCATGAACCTAGCTGAAGCATTAAGAAGTCCATATCCGGAGACTACAATCTCACATATGCCTGTCCACCAGGTAGGTAACTGACTGTCTTTGCTTTACTAGATGGTCTATATTTTTGTCGTGCAAGTCTTAATGTCTTATGCATGCACAGTTAATGTCATGTTTTCCATGCCATATGTTTTTTCTTTCTAGTATTATTAGGTTTACAACTTGGGGTTAGATGGGTGTATTGTAATGGAAACTACTCCCTATGTTTTTTTGCCTTTTTATTAATAAAAAATAGACAACCACCTTTTCTGGTTGATTTTATAATTGTGCATGTCTTTTCCTAAAATTATCCTCATTTATACTTTCTTTTTATTTTTTCTTTTATGTTTTGTTATATACTTCGTAGCATATTTTGTTGAATCTAAATTTCTTGTTTACTATTTTCTATTTCAAGGATGGCTCATGTAATGGCTTGCAACACTATGCTGCCCTCGGTAGGGACAAGGTATGAGAATACCTAACCAATTTCATTCTGTTCCTATGTGCATAATGTTCTTCTCTTTATGTTATGACAAAAAGCTAAAGAATAAGGTTGCACGACAGGCAACCAACTAACATTTGTTGACATATTTTACACAATGAGCCATGCTGCCTTACTGTAAAGGCAGTTGCCACAGCATTGATTGTCTTTTTGACCAGTGCTGGGCGGCTGGCAGGCATGGATTCTTAATTATTGAAATTAATTCATTGCGATGTAATTTGAATCTTGGTTTTTTTGGGATACTTTCTGATTTGATACATTTACAAGCAGGGTTAGTTGGCATCTCATTACTGTGTCTTGTCAAATTGATTATTTTTTATGTATTAAAACTTTAACATGGTTACTTCCATTGCTTCGAATCAGAAAGAGTTAAAAGGGGTTCATCAAATGGAAAATCATCTTTATCTTTGGTGTTTTTATCTAATATTTTGAATCTTGAATTTTTCAAAATTTTCTTATATAGTAATGTGGGAAGACTCTTCTTAGAATCTACTTCCATAGATTAGAGTGCATTATTATGCTAAAAGCTAATGTTTGGACTCTTGCATTTTGAGTGCTAGACTGCTAGTTCGTTGTGTCTGATGTGGCATATGTGTTTGTTTATCAGTTGGGAGCAGAAGCAGTCAATCTTGTTGCTGGAGATAAGCCTGCTGATGTTTACTCGGGAATAGCTGCCAGGTGAGTTCTATAGCATCATCTTTCATACTGATAGTATTGCCTCACTGGGCTTGAACTCCAGTGGAACTACAATCACAAATTAAATGGGTGATAAGTACCAGGATATGCCTGTTGAAAATGGAATGTCATAGGGCGTCACAACTGAGCAATTTTACAATTTCGTAGGGGGTGGGGTGTTTTGTTGGGCAGTAGCTCCCTGATAATCTTCATGCATATTAAAAGTTAAAGGTAAATTTAGGGTGGATTGTGGATTATCCTTGTGGATTACACTTTTAAAAAGAACATCTTTCAACGAGGATCAGAAATGAGCTACTTGTATTAGATTTAGTTTCTGAATCTTTTCATTTCATTATTTTGGATGCAGGGTTCTTGAAATAATGAAGAGGGATGCTGCTAATGATCCTGAAACTGATCCCAATTCTGCCCATGCTAGGCTGTTAATCGAGCATGTATGTTAAGCATTTACTATCATTACGGTGGTATCGGGTTTAACGTGCAGGTGTTCAGTTCTATAAAGTCTTTGAATGACCAATGGACCTATGTTTATGTTACGCCACTTAAAAATTATTATGCACTTTCAAGGTTTGTTAATAGTCTATTTTGATTTGATGTATGGATTTGGAGCTAAGTTTGTCCTTCAGTTTAAAATCCACTAATGCAAACCAGCCCAGAAACAATTTGCAGATTTGAATTCTGTAAAAATCATGCTGCAATATCAACATGGAAATTTTCTTATCACTTTGACTCTACCAATGAATTGCAGGTGGACAGAAAATTAGTCAAGCAAACAGTGATGACATCAGTGTATGGTGTCACATACATTGGCGCGCGTGATCAAATTAAGAGGAGGTTAAAAGAGCGTAATGCTATTGAAGATGATGGACAATGTTTTGCTTGTGCTTGCTATGCTGCAAGAGTGAGTCTCTTTTATATCTAATCTTTTACCAACTGGAATTTCCAACAAGTTTTGATTTGCCATTTGCTGAAATATCCAGTGCCAAAGCTGAGTGAAGCTTTTCTCCCCCCTCTCCTCTGGATTGCAACTGAGCGCCTTCTTTAATTTGTGGTTTTGCAGACAACTTTAACTGCCCTTGGAGAAATGTTTGAGGCTGCACGAAGCATAATGAGTTGGTTGGGAGATTGTGCAAAGGTTTGTCAATTTTTCAATTGAATCTCTTACTTGTGGCACCATATGTTCCTTGTTATTCAGTGAAGGTAGTCAAATGTAAACAGGTCATGGCCATGGAGAACCATCCAGTACGTTGGATTACACCCCTCGGGCTCCCTGTTGTCCAGCCGTATCGCCAATTAGGAAAGCGGATGGTAATTTATCGTTCTATTAGTCTATTGTGAAGAAAAAAAGAAGCTGCTAAATGTGTTTATTTCTTTGAGTGCAGATTAAGACATCGCTTCAGGTGTTAACTCTTCAGCGCGAAACTGATAAAGTTATGGCTAAGCGACAAAGAACAGCCTTTCCTCCAAATTTTGTGCACTCACTTGATGGTTCGCACATGATGATGACTGCCATCGCCTGTGCGGAGGCAGGATTATCGTTTGCAGGTTGGTTTGTGGTATCAAACTCTAGTATGCAATTTTTCTCTCAATTATTTTATACTTGAAAGATTTATCGCCTTCTTCCTCATCCCAGGGGTACACGATTCATATTGGACTCATGCTTGTGATGTCGACAAAATGAACGTGATTCTCAGAGAAAAATTTGTGGAACTTTATGAAGCCCCAATTTTGGAGAATCTACTGGAGAGCTTCCAGGAATCCTTCCCGGACCTAAACTTTCCCCCGTTACCAGAGCGGGGAGACTTCAACCTGAAAGAAGTGCTGGAATCGACCTATTTTTTCAACTAATTGGAGCATAGGTACATCAATCAGCGTTTCATCTTTAGAGTGACGAGTGCCAGACTACCATCATCGACGAAATATGTAAATACATGGAAGCATGATGGCGAAAGCAGTTTTCGTAGGCAAATGAGGAGCAATCTATACATTATACAAAGCAGAGCAGGGATGCAGGTATTGCCGGCTCTGTGTTGGGAGATTTTTGGAAGTGGGAAGTTGGCAGATGCGCTGCTGCGTACATGTAAATGCGCAGGTAAAATTGGGTGGAAAGAGTGAGCTTAGAAGGGCTCTAAGGCTTACACCAGACTGATGTATGTTTATTAGATCATTTCCATAGCAACTCATGTACTACTATTTTGAGGATTCTCTAATTATATATACCACCTGGTAAGCAGGGAATTATTTTTTATTTTTATTGTTTTGTTTATTGAATAAACGAGATATATTTATGCTCCTCTATTGTTACTATATATATATATATTTATACTAATCCACAAAAATTTATTGTATTAATATTGGCAAGAGAGAATATAAGAGATGTTAATCTAGGGTATTTTTTTTTTTTGGCGAGCATCTAGGGTATTTAGAAATAAGAACCCATTCCATTATTACAAATTGGAAAAATAGGCTAAATTTGGTGGTTTAATTTGACGATTTCATGAGTTTCTAGTTGTCTATTACTCCCTCGTCCCATTATTAAATTTTCACTTTCCTCTTTTGGCCCTACCAACACCTCCCATTTCCATTTTAGGAAATAATTAAATATGAATCACTAAACCTATCCCATCACATTACATAAATAAATAAATACCAATTTGAAATACACAACCATCACATCACACATAAATACATCAATTAAAAATTCAAACTGATTACCATCACATACATAAATTCTTAATTTACCCATACTTTAACCACTAATTTACCCCTACATTAAATACTAACTATCCCCACATAAAATACCATGCCCAAAAATTTTGGGAAACTATAAGTGGGACGAAGGGAGTACTTTACCATAAATATGGCTGTGAAAATGGGTTGGGTTAGTCCGCTTTGCTTTTTAAATATGTGGGTTGGGCTGAATATTTAGAGATTCATTTAAAACAGGACTCAAATTGGCCATTCCGTAATGGGAGATGGGCTTGGGCAGGTTTTCCGCGGGGGCGGGCCAGTCCATGGGCCAAGTTACTTTTATTATTATAAAAGCTTAAATAATACTTTTGTAATAATGTTGGGTATTATTTTAAATCATACAAAATTAATTTAATATTATATAATTTAATAATTTATAACTTTTTGTAAAATTACTAAAAACATAAAAAATATGTTAATATGCCCAAAACTCAATCAGGGCCCAATACATTAAATAGGCCCAATAACACTGGTCAACCCTAGGATAAATGGCCAATCAAAGTAATCGGACCCCGAGTTACAGTATCCCCCAGAGACAGACAAAGTAAAATAAAGATGCACAGCCCGAAGGTTAGCATCCCATGCCACATCTTCCTGAGGAAGGTCTTCCCGAACATGTCCGCGACAATATGATCCCGAACAACGAATTAGCGGTATAAATACACAAATTTTAGGCATGAAAAAGGATTTCAACACCAACACTCAAAATTTATATTTTTGCAATGTCTGTTTTCATTAATAAAGTTCTTTTCTTTAATAAGCTTTCCATGCATTACTTTCCTTTACATTTTCAATGCTATATATCGTAGGACGCTTTGGGATATTCATCACCCTACTTTCCATCCTGAAAGCACACAACTAAAGAATTGGCGACCACAGATGGTAACCAAGACGAGTGGTAACAATTAGGCGACCACAGTGGAAGACAAAACTCCTCAAAGTGATCCGAGATCTCCGCTCTATAATCTTCGAAATCGCAAAGTTGTAGATCAAAAGGGCTAACTAAAAGCCAATGAAAATGTTTGAGACTTTGTTTGGCCACTGGTTCGGGCCAAGGACCTTTTTCTCCTCAAGGGAGGCTATCGGAAAAGGATCAAACCGATTATGGATCCGGAATTTAATAATGCGCCCAAACTTGACTGAATTTGAATGAATTTCAATGGAAAAGATGAAAACAATAGAAAATCTACCAGTTGCTAAGAAACAACGGCTGATTATCCGAGAAAAGCTACCAAAATCTACCGGTTGTTGAGAAACAACGGCTGACTTGGAAAAAGTAACCGCTACAAACTAAGCTAAGATCTGGGAAAGATGGTAAATGAATGCAGTAAAGATACAAGAAAGTAAATTGATAAAGAAAATTTGGATTGAATTGGTCTCTCTTGATTCTATGCCTAACATCCCTTATTTATAGCCGGGACTCAATAATCGCTTCATAACTGTCCCACGAGCCGATTACCACTCCTTTTCTTCGGTCGATTTTTCTTCTGCTGCCTTGGCCGATTTCTTCATTCCGGCTTTGTCTCTTCAGCTCTAGACTTGGGCTTTATCTGATATCTTTCTCTTTTTCTTTCCTCCCACCACTGATTTTTTTCTTCCTGGCCCAATTGTCTGGCCCGAACTTAGCCCACTAATTAACTTGGCCACAACAGATGCCTTCCTTACTTGGGCTCGCTTTTCAATCGGAGAGGACCCAAGTAAACTAAAAACTCCCCTTCTCCTTATTCAGCGCAGACTCCTCCGGGCTATCCGGCCACGATTATTTGTACTCCTCGAATCTCGCTAACCCGTGCTGCTATCATTATCCATCTTTTCAACTTCCCTTTCTTCATTATTTCACTTGCGTTCTTTTCGTTCTCCTCTCTACGGGTTCCTCTTCGTCTTTCCCAACCTTTGCATTTCTGTAATGGCACAACCGACCCTTTCTCCTTCTTCTTCCCGAATCACGAATAATGAAGAATCTTTTACGGATCACACTTCTATCTGTCTTACCGACGATGCCTTTACCACTATCGGGCCTCTAGCGACTTCCATGGAAGCCGAGGCCTGTATTGCCCGTCTCTTTGATAAAAAGAAGACTGTTCCTTTATTCGAAGAGTGTTTTCCCCCAAAGCTTTTCTCTACTCTTGGCACTTGGCCTAATGTGACCGTCGAGTACACCGACTGGTACGCTTGGGTTCGGCCTCATTGTGAGAGGTTTGGTTGACCACTAGCATTGATCATTTGATTAATTTGAGTGTCCGACCATTCCCTTCTGATCTTTAACCCATCTTTGCGATGTTATGTTTCTGGAAGTCTTCTGAGGATCGCTTTTGTTTTCCGTGGGGTATGATGACCCCGACTATTTAAGATGTCAAGCTTCTTCTTGACTTGCCTTCTCTCAGGAAAAGTAGCTTGGGGGGTTTCTGGTTCTGACAAGCCGTCGCAAGATAATACCGGCTTTAAGTCCAAGCTTACTTATATTAACTGGATTAAGCAATACAGAGCCGACCTATCATCCCCTGAACTCCAAGAGCTAGAACCTTTGGCTTTTATGATGTGTTTCCTCAGTCGGTATTTCTAGTGCTCTCCAGCCAAGTCCGTAATTCTCGAGGTTTATCCTCTGGCTTTCGAGCTCATGGAGGGGACTCGTATGCCTTTAGCTGATTACTTTTTGGCTCATTTATACGCTGGCATTTCGGTTCAGGTCTTTGGTTGGGCGAAAGGTCATCTGGACAAATCTCGTGGCCCTCTTTGGTTTCTTCATTTATGGATAGTCTGGCACTTCCGGAATATTTCTGGCCTTGGAGATCAGATATCCACTACTATGCCCCCTTCGAGTAATGATCTTCTTGGAGCCCGTCTTCCTGAAATGATTCTGACCTAATGGATATACTACTTTATGAACAGGTCCCCCACCACTTCCTTTTCTTGTTATTCGTACAGTGAAGTATCTGATAACTGGGTCTCGGCTATCGACACCCCGCCCATTGGCATGCCTTTGCGGAAGCCGATTGCTCAAGTTTTGGAATGCTTGTACTGTTCCTCGTCATATTTTCAACTTTTCATTGGCAATGCCTTCCACTCACTCCATTTTTTCTGGGGTGTACAATCGTCATTTGGTCAGTCGTCAGCTTGGTTTCGCTCAGGATCTTGTTCTTACTTACCATGGAAATCCAAAAAGATATAACAAGGACTATAAGGGAATTGGTCCTTCTGAAAGTCGGCGGTCTTGTCTGGCTTGGGCTGTTCGAATTCGTGATTTCGAAGTTCTTTCTATTGATATCCCGCCCTGGCCTGTCGACCAAGCATTTTGATGACTAGTGGGATAAAGTGGCTCATGCCCACTTTGGTGTTGATCTACAAGCTCATTTTAATAGTTGTGGCTTTTCAGGTATTATGATGTTCTGTATTATTGAATTGGCTCCTGATTATTCCTCCCAGGAGGATGAGCCTTTGGCCCCTCGACCTACTGAGCCACTTCCTCCTCATCAACCTACTTTGTTTGTTTCCACCGCTGCTGCTGCTTCTGTCGAATGTGGACTACTCCGAGTTTGAGTGGGCCAGATGATGATCCTACTTCCAAGACTCGGAGGCGATCAACCCGCTCTCCCCTACCTAAATCATCTGTTGCTGATCAGGTATTATGTGTCCTTCTCGTCTCTTTTTATCCATCTAAGGTCCCCCAATTGCTTACGTTATGATGGTTATTTTCTCTTAGAGTCATTTACTTCTGGATTCTTCGGGGACGTTGGCTTCCCCTAGCCATTCATCTGACCCTGATGAAATGCCTCATCAGTCTCATATTCCCTTTCGTTCAGTATTGGATCCGATAGACGAAACTGTTGTTGCCCCTTCTTTCGGGTCCTGTTTTTCAATCTTCTCAAGTATTCCTGGGGCTGTTTCGGAGTCTAATCCGAACTTGTCTGAACTGACCCTTCGTACTCATGGGGTTGGGACTGAGCTAGCTATTCATACTCCGGTTATTCCTTCGGCTGCTATTCAACCATCCTCTTCTGCCATCATTCTTTCTGATCCTTCCATTGCCCGTGTCCAGGAGGAAGGAACATCCTCGGTTGAAGAAATCCCTGCTTCTCCTTTCCCGAATAGGGATGTTCTGCACGACTTCTTTTCTCCTATCCTACCTCCTCCCAAATCGGACTTTCTAGATAGCTTCGAGGCTTGCCTGGACGCGTTGGATCGTTTGGTCACCCATTAATCAGATGTGCTTTTCGTTCAGACCAAACCCCTTCTCTTACTTATTTTCCATATTGAACGGACTTTTTCTGAAGAGCTTCTTTCTTCAGACTTAGAAAGCACCATTAAGGCAATGTCTATTTGTATCTTGCGCATGTATCTGGAACTTCCTGGTGTTTTGGCTGCCCGAAAGAAACTTGAAGATGAGCAGGCTTCTATAGTTCTTCATCAAGGGAAGTTCGATGAACATTCCTCTGATTATCAGGAGTGCATGAGCAAATTGTCTGGCAATGACCTCCTTAGGCTTAAATTTTTGGGGGAGCTTGTTGTGACTCAGTTGGAGATCAGCCGACTCCAACGTAACAGGATTTGGAGGCCGCTTTGGCCGACGTAGACAAAGAATCGGCCAGCTTAAAACGTGTTGTCAAACAACTTCACAGATCTGCCCTAGTTCCGAAAGAGAAGCTTGCCAGTCTCCAGCGAGAAATGGGTTACATTTCCATGAGATCCACCTTTAGTGAGGAGGTTGTCAGTGTCTTCCAGGGACTATGGGTGGAAACTCATGTCGTGGGGGGGGGGGGGGGGGGAACTCCATCCCGTTATTGCTAAGTTGCGTCCCTCGTCCGACACCTCCTTGGCTCCCGTTGATCTTGTTAATCCTAACTTCTCTGCTGCTGATTTTTTGCTGGCAGGTAAAGCTAGGCCTTCATATGTTATTATGACGTCGGTTCTGCCTCAAGCAGAAACTGGTATGAAATACCCGTCTCTTTTCATTTCTTGTTGTATCTCTCCTTTTCATATCCCTCGTTTTCTTATCCTTACCCTTCGTCTCAGGTACCCGATCTAAGCTTCTCCAAGATGCCACTGAGCACCTGCTATCGTCCCAACCGGATGAAGCCCAAATTTCAGCTGAAGACCAAGCTGGGCGCTTCAAGAGTTTCAATCGGTCCTGGATCCTGATGCTGGTTCTAGTTCTTCAGCTGATCCGAATACAGATAGTCTCTTCAGGTTGGATGATGACATTGATTTTGATATTGGTGAGGACTAGGCAATATGCGATTGTTGATTGTAATAATTTTGGACTTATTCTGCTCGGATGGCCGTGATATGTTTTCGGCCGACTTTCTCTGACTTTTATCCTTAATGTTTTTCAGCTGCTTTTTAAATTTGTTCCAATTCTCAACCGACGTTCTTCGACCTTTCTAGAGAACGGTCGGCCCATTTATTGATACTTGTCTTCTTGCCTGTTGCGTATAATCTCTGGGATCTCTTTTGACAGAGCAATATTCTCTGCAGCTTTCTCGGGGATCTAGAAAAGTCTTTTCCATAATTAGCATTGAATGATTTTACGTTTTTGCCATAAATGTTGTTTCTATTCTTTCGTATAAATACCTCTAGTCCCCTTGAATGCCATTATCGCTGATCCAAACTTCTTGCTATGTGCTCCATTTCTTCTCCCTCGTATATTCTTTCTCTCACGCTGGTGCCCCCATGGTTTGTCGAGATTCATCTTTCACCGGGATTTTTAGTTATGATACGGAAAGCTTTTAACCATGTGGCACGAGCTCAGCTAATCTTCTCATCACCGTATTCACGTGGGAGAGTATCTCTGTACACCTTTTCTAACCTTGATCTCCATGGTCATTTCAGGCCGAGGCCTGTCTCTAAATATTGATATGACTCGTTGGATCTTTGATTACGTTGGTCTAGTAGAGTTTTGGGTGACCGACTGCACCCTTGCTTCTCTATGGGACCATTCATGGATTTCGCCCTGAACGGCATATTCCTCGGACTTTTTCTCTGTTGTGGTTGCCTGGCAGGGTATTCCCGTTGCTCTCAGCGGTGGGATCCATGTATTTCTTTTTTCCTTTTTGATCGGACGAAGCTGGTTTCACTAGCACAACCCCTGCCGATCTCCTCGGCGGGAAAGACTTGGGAATGATCCTGGGTGTCTTCGACTTCGGATCTCACATGGTCCCCTTTTTTTCCTCGCCGTGGTAGGGTAGGACGTTTCCCTTGTATATTATAATTTCGGACTACCCACGCCGTCTTCGGCCGAAGTAGCTACTCTTTGTAATGTTCGTCCTTGGAAGAAAATGTTTACTTTTTTGTTCAATCCCAAGCTGAAGCATAATATATTTTCATGTACCTTGCATTAACTGGATTTGACATTTGTTCTCATTTTCGTTTCTTAACATGTATGCTCCATTTGACAACTTTGTTTGAACAATAAATGATCCTTCCCAATTGGGGCTCCACTTTCCCATTCGGCCATCCTTTTGCTTGGGTGGCGATATAACTTTCCAAACCAAATCGCCGAGTTCAAAACTTTCAACTCGGATTCTTTTATTATACCAATCGGCAACATCATCTTTATCTTCTGCAGATTCTTAAATGCTTCGACCCGATCGGTATTAACATCCATCAATTGATCCTTCATGGCTTGTTCATACTGTTCGGCCAAAAACTGATCTGCCTGACTTGTCCTCAGAGTTGGTACTGTAATTTCGATCGGTAACACAACATCCGTTCCGTAAGTCAGTCGAAATGGAGTGAACACAGTGGCTGAAGTCTTAGCATTGCGGTAAGCCCAGAGTGCTTCGGACAATTTCTCATGCCATTTCCTCGGCTTATCTTCAATCATCTTCTTAATAATACCAATCAACTGTTTGTTCGTGGCTTCTGCCTGTCCATTCCCTTGTGGGTAATATGGCGAAAAGTGTGTGATCTTAATCCCATATTCCTTGGCAAAAGACTTGACTTTTTCTCCGACAAACACGGTCCCTCGATCCATTAAAATGTCTCTGGAATCCCAAATCTATAAATCAACTGCCTTTTGGTAAACTCTATGACTTCCCCTTGAAATATATTAACATATGCTTGGGCTTCAGCCACTTTGTGAAGTAATCTGTAGCCAGTAAAATGTACTCATGTCTTTTCGAAGAGGAAGGGTGGATTTTCTTGATAATATCCATGGCCCAACCTTGGAATAGCCATGGTTTAATAACAATATGCAACTCTTCTGCCGGTATCTTTTGAATCGGCCCATGTTTCTGACAATCAGGACATCCTTTCGCATATTTTTCACAATCAGCTCCCACATTCGGCCAGTAATATCCCAGCCAAATAATACTCCACTTCATAGATTTTCCAGCTCGATGCGCACCGCAAATTCCTTCATGCACTTCTCCCATTACTCTTTTCGCCTCTTCTTTTCCGATGCATAGGAGTAGTACTCCATCAATGGCTCGTTTGAAGAGTAATCCTCCTATCATGTGATAATCCATCGCCTCTCGCTTTTTGGCTAGGCTAGCACTTGCTGGATCTTCCAAAATTCGTATCATCCCCCTAATCTATTCGGCCTTCTCAATTGTGGCCGAGCAAACCTTGATGTTTCTTGCCTCTGGCATTATCCTATTTCTCACAGCGTGTTGGGCCAAATCATGGGCCAATTCATTCTCTTTCCTCAGGATATACTCTATTATACTTCATCAAATTCCGCTAACAAGTCAATTGCTTCTTCATATAACCCTATCATCGTGGCCTTGAACCCTACCTTTCTCATCAGTTGTAATCCCGAGATCAACGTCTTATATTCCGCTTGGTTGTTAGTAAAGGATGTTGGCAGTTCTGTATAATATTTGTATACCATGCCCTCCGGTGTATGTAGTGTGAACCCTGCCCCAACACCTGAGGCTGCCTTCGTCTCTCTTAGTCGGCCGAATCCCTTCACTACTATCTTCGGCTACTGAGAGCATTGGATGATCTGCTAGAAAATCGGCCACAACCTGTCCTTTCATAGCCTTTAGTGGTGGTACTTTAAATCATACGCATTCAACTTAGCTATCCTTTGGCTGCTAACCGGATCATTCATCATGATCTTGATTATGACTACTGATGTGACTACCACCACTTGTCTTGGCTGAATGTAATATTTTAATTTCTGACAAGCATGGTATAAACTTAAGCATAGGTTGTGAATCGGCGAATACCTGAGTCTGCTTCCTTGAGAATTCTACTCAGATAATAGATTGCTGGATCCTTAACATCTTCGTCTTCCTGGGCTAGCAATGCCCCTATGGACTCTTCGACCGCTGCTATGTATAGCTTCAATGGTCGGCCGAGAACCGGAGGAACCAACACGGGTGGATTGACCAAAGCTTGCTTTAATTGTTCAAAGGCTCTCTATTGGTCATCTGACTTGAACTCCTCTTTTTTCTTTAACATAGCAAATCGGTCAAGAAACCGATCTGGCCTAAGAATTTCTGCAGACTCTTCTTATCATGAGGCGGTCTAGCTTCCTAGATGGCCTTGGTTTTATTTGCATCTACTTCTATACCTTTGTTATGCACCAAGAATCCCAGGTAGTCCTGCACTCCAAAAGCACACTTTGCTGGATTCATCTTGACTCCGTGTAACCTTATCGTTACGAAAACTTTTCTTAAATCGGCCAAATGGCTTTCTACGTCTCTGGATCGGACTATGACATCATCAATGTAGACTTCTACACAATCTCCTATTAAGTCATGGAGGACAGAATTCATGGCCCTTTGATAAGTAGCCCATGCGTTCTTTAAGCCGAATTACATGACTACCCATTCGTAAATCCCAATGGCTCCAGCGCATCTGAGCGCAGTCTTGTGTATGTCTTCTTCGGCCATAAAGATTTGGTTGTATCCAGAATAACCAACCATAAAGGTTAACATTCCTTGTTTTGTGCCTGAATCAATCAATAAATCGACAATAGGCATCATATATTCATATTTGGGAGTTGTTATATTGAGATTTCGAAAATCAATACACACTCTCAACTTCCCATTCTTTTTTTTTTTACTGGTACAATATTTGATAACCACTCTAGATACTTAGTTGGCCTAACAAACCCGGCCGCTAACAATTTTTCTATCTCTTCCTTAATTTTTGTGACGATTTCAGGCGCTGCCCTCCTAGCTAGTTGTTTATGTGGTCTGAAACCTTCCTTGATATGTAGCCTATGCTCCACAATCGATCTTTCGAAACAAGCATTTCTGTATAATCCCAGACAAAACAATCTTTGAACTCTACTAAGACCTCCTTGAATCGGCTGATCATGAGTTGATCCAGATTTGCACTGATAAGAATTTCTCTTGGATTCTCGTCTGTCCCAACATTGATCATCTTCAGGGGATCTTGTGCCTTAAATTCTGGTGTCCGCTTCGGAATAGCGTCCATCAGTTCACTCCATTTTGCCTTTTCCTTCATTGGTTCGAGCTTGGCCGACTCGAGCTCAGTTGTCCCTTTTCTGCTTCCTTCCATCATTTATCTTCTTCGATGTTTGGTTGTGGGCCGGCCTGGTATCTCACTTCAAATCCCAAATTCCTCCACTCACACTCAACAACTTCCGGATATCGATCCCCTACGACCACCAAGAACGATTGTATGGGTTCCTCGTATAGTACTGCGTCAATTCGTCTGGCTGAACTGACTGGGAATGGAGGTTGATCTCCTTCTACCTCCTCTACTAAGCCATCATTTTTCCAGAACCATAACTTCTGGTGTAGGGTCGATGGCAACCATCTTGTGGTATGGATCCAGCATCAGCCTAGTAGGGCCGTATACGCGCCATCAGCATCCACTACGAAGAATATTGTCGGGATTGAGATCGTTCCGACTGTCACATCAACCAATATACATCCCTCGGCTGCAGTCTGAGCTCCTACGAAACTTATTACTTTCATCCGAGTGGGCAATAAATCTTCTCTAGTTCGGCCAATTTTGGCTAAAGTAGATAGTGGCATTATGTTCACTGTTGCTCCTCATTATACAAACATCCTCCTTAATGGTTTCCCATTGAACCACCCTTTCACATACAGGGACCTCACATGTTGAGACATCTTGGAGGTTGGGGGTAGTATAGTACTTGGTTGAGCGTCTGGGATGAACGCCTTATACCCCTCTTCCATGCTTTTTTCGGCTTTAGCTACTAGCCGAATGGCTTCTATCTTGGTGAAGCAGAAATCGACCACCATTATTCTTCGTCTTCGACCGCCGTAACGTCCACCATATCTGATTGGTCCCGAAGTCGAACTTGAACTGACCGATCGAAAGAGTTTCAGAATTTGGAACAATGGAAGTCTTTGGCTTCTATTCCCTCGTCCCGATTGGCCTAGGTTTCCATTCTTCTTCTATTTCCCCTGGGTTCTGTTTCATCGGAACTTCTTTCCCCTTCGGCCGAAACTCCCTTTTGTGTTTCAGCCGATCTTCATCATTTTTCCAACCATCTTTCTTCTGCTTCTTGCCTTCGGCTGAATTAGCATGAGCCGAAAATACTCTATCCAGAATTCTTTCTTCCGAAGAGGATCCTTCATTTGGAAAGTCCTCCTCCATATACATCATCTCGTACTCTTCTTCTTCCGCAACCGCTTTTCGCCGCTGCATTCTTCTCTTAAACGTACAATATGATCCCTTCCCTTTAGGGTTCGAGGAATGGCTTCCCTCTTGGTTTTGAACATCAGATCATGGTTGGCCGAAATGTTGTCGCACTGGGGAATTTTCAACCCGCTAACAAACGTGGGTATTAGCACGTGGTCTCCTTGAACTTCTTTCTTGCCGGAGATACAGCTTCTTCGGGGATTGTAATATGTATCACAGTCTTTCCATTTCTCTTGTCAGTTGTTACCTTCTTCTCCGAATCCCAACCATTTGGTATTATCTTCAGAGTTGGCTTCTCATTTACTCCTCCATCTTCCGACCTTCGTTCATCTCTCCTCTGCTTGGTTCATTCATTGACTTCATACTGACCTAGCTGATCGAAGACATCTGACACCTTTTCTTTTCCCTTCGAGCCCAGTTTCTTCCATGCTTCTTTCTTCTTCTGAGCCAATGGCTGTTCTCTCAGCCTATCATACACAGATTTCTTTCTTGATGATGGTTGTTCGCCCAGCCAATCATGTACAAGCTTCTTTTGTTCCCGATGAACCATCACCATGTTAACAACCGGGAATGGGTTTTTGTCGATGGCCATCAGTTTGTCAAGGAACTTTAGCTTCCCATCGTCGACGTACTTCTGGACCATTTTTCTAAAGTGTCTACAGACCGTCGTAGTATTAGTTGGGGAGGCGTGAATCTACACCACCCCGCCTCCATCTGTTCCTTAGTCGGTTGCGGATGAGCCGAGCATAATATTCTTGAACAGATTTTCCCCCTTGCTTCAGGGACAGAAACTCTTCGTACAACGCCGCCTTAGCACTCATGGGGTAGAAGCGCTCCCTGAGTAACTCCATAAACTCATTCCATGAGTAATGTTCGTCGTCTTCGCTAAGTTTTCCCTGGGTAGCTTGCCACCAGTCATTGGCCTCGCCTCCCAGATAGTACGAAGCCACGTGAACCTTTTCTCCCTCCGGGCATCTTACCACATTCAGTAATTTGTCAAAAGTCCTTAACCACTCCTCAAACTTAGCCGGGTCTTCCTCACTGACAGAGTAGGGCGGTCGGTAGGGGTTCACCGACGCCAAGTAATTGATCCTTGCTTCCGGCGGTGGTGCCGCCGCAGCTTTGCCCTGGTCAACGTAAGCGTTGCCAAGTGCGACCAGTAGCTCCTCTATATTCCTCAATCGTCCGTCCGCGGGATTGGGTATCGGGCCTGCTGGGTTTGGTGCTTCGACGTTAGGTGCTGGCTCATCGGGTTGCCTTGGCGCGTCTTGGGTGTTGGGAGTGGTAGGTAAGGTTCTTGGTCACCCTCTTGGTGCCATTCTGTTATAAACATACAAGCACAAAGAAGATTAGAATTATGGGGATTTGATAGAGTGTTGGAAGAAAAATGATTTATTAAATCGAGCGGTGTTTACTAGGAATTGTTTAGAGTTTGTATTTTTACGCCAAGGGTATAGGTCTTGAAGGGTATAAGTATCGAAGCGTTGAGACCCTAGGGTCTAGGGTTTTAGGGTTTAGGGTTTGAGGTACCCTTTTTTGATTGTCATCTCTTTATTAAATATATATATGTTGTTTATTTATTATTACCTTGTTCCTTTGTTTGGTTGAGTTTCAATAAGGTAATTGAAGAAAAATAATTTAATAAAATGCAAAGAATAATTTAAATATAGTTATGTATAAAATAAATGCTTGTAAATTTATTACTCGATAGAAAACTTTATTTGGTTACAAGCAATAGAAACGGGAACAGTAGTGTTGATAATAGTTTGGAAAGGGAAATATAACTAATAGTAGTGCATCGCTAGATCACTAAGTCTAGGATGAATATGCAGGCGCGTCCTCGATAGGATCCTCTTCATCGCTCGATACGTCAACGGGTACAACAACATTGGGGTCAGGCCCCGAGTTCTGGAGGACCGCTCCATCAACTTCGTTGGCTAAGTTAGTCAACTCCCAACCCAGGTCCCATACTTGTTCCTTCAAGTCATCACTCTTGTCTTGTAGCTGGGCTACTTGGGCTTGGAGCTGCGTGACTTGATTTTGCAATTGGGTTATATGGTGATGGTCTGCCTCCCTAAGATGTCCGATATGGGCCATTTTAGCCTCTAGTTGCTGTACTCGAGTCTTGAAATAATTGACGTGTTGATGTGATTCTATGTAGGCATTCATTAGTTTCACCATAAGGTTGATCATGTTCGCGTTTTGTCCGGCCATCTAATGTCAACAATGTAGGTTAGAGTTAGTACATATTTCAAGCAAGGTTAGGATATGAATTTAAATCTACATGTAATATGCATATGCAATCCCCCAGATAAAAATTTAATTTATGTGTTTTTAAATTAAACTTACTTCATGGATGTAGTAATTAAAAAGTTGGGCCTCTACATTGGGCCAAAAGTAATAATTTGGACTAAGGTAACAAAACATGGGTATCGAGCCAAAATAATTGGGCTTAACATAATAATAAAATATTGGTCTAGGAAAAAAAAAGAAATTTTGGGCTCAAAATAAGTTTAAAAATAATAATGGGTTTATGCTAGCTTTTAAAAATAATAGTTTTAAAAGTAATAATAGAAGTTCAAAAATATTACGGGCTCTAATACCAACTTGTAACAACCTGAATTTGATAACCCAGGCCGGGATCCCACCGCCACACCTCCCTAGCAAGACACGTCAATTCGAGCTTGCTAAAGAGATGCAAGGCTATGGGTATTGAAATGAGTTATAAAACAAGTCCGGAATTAATTAAAAATAAATAATGTAATGTCATCCACACATAATAATAATAATATTAAGTTGCAGCGGAAATATTAAAATAGGGCCGACATGGCCAAAACTCGGGTTTAACAAACCTGATTAGACAGTATCAAAAATGCAGGAAATGAAAGTGTTCATGAAATAGTCCCCCCAAATGCATGAGCATGTATCACTCGACATACTCTGTAGAAGAAAAATAACAACGGGATTATCAGTATAAAAATATACCGAGTAAGTCAATTCCTAACAAAACAATTAAGGGGTTACATGTGTTTAATTAAAAATAGATATTTCATGCTTCAATGAAAATATTTAAAATTCATAGTTTAACAAGCAGCAGAAGAGCATGATTAATTATACGAGACTAGAATACATAATTTAAATGCATAATTAAAAAGCGTAATTTAAAAACATGATATGTAAATACAGCTTAAATAAATACACACACAAGTCTTTTAATGTTATCCCGCTAACTAAGAAGAGGACACCACACAAGGGAGATCACTAACAAGGCAATCTCAAATCGTAGGACCAGTAACGAGGCAATCCAAATAAAGGGAGACCACTAACGAGACAGTCTCAATAAGCGTAGGACCACTAACGAGGCAGTCCAAATAAAACACAGCGCGCGAGATCACTAACGAGGCTCAGATAGTAGGGAGACCACTAACGAGGCAGTCTCAAGGATAATTGTATGAAGATCGGCTCGGCCTAGTGAACGGGATTTTTCGAAAATTTATGCTTTGTCGTAATAAAAGATTCGATATCGCATTTCATAGTTCGAGTTTTCTCAAGTTCGAAAAATCTTATTCGTCACAGGTTACGCCTTTTTAATTTAAAAATTCATCTTACAGTCAAAAATTCTGAAATTTACCCAATAGCTCGAAGACACCTTTACAAACAACTTTCATGTTTCGAGTTTCTCGAAATAAGGTCTCGAAGTGGGTCGAGATTCGAGTTTATTACAAGAAGAGTTTTCTGCTAGAAAAATTCAATTTCGACACAGTTTATTCCAACGCCGATTAAAAATTCATTTTAAGTCCAATTGATCTGAAATTTTTATAGGTTGAAGAAGACACCTTAATAAACAACTTTCGTGTTTTAAGCTTTTGGAAATAATGAGGAGTAGGCGTTCAAAAGTTGCCCTCAACACACTGTCAACGCATGGTTTCTACAAAAAATCGGTCCGACACAGTTTCAAAATCCGTACGTTTAACATATCAAATGAACTTCAAAATTTATGAAATTTTGTATGCATAATCTAGACTTAAATATCTACAACTTTTGTTTACAAATGCAAGTTTGGTTCGGTCTAGAAACAGGTGAAAGACATGCATCAAATTAGGCCATTGAAACTGTCAAGTTTTCGAACATCCGTTTTTCATACAGAAACTTTACGTCGCGATTTGGGGTATCAAATCTTTATGGAAATGGCTGAAATTTTGATACAAGGTAGATTACGATCTTATGAACAAAATCTAAGTTGAAACGTTTTTTGTTTGAATTCACGAAGATAAGGTTTTAGTCGGATTACAGAAATTGGTCGAAAAGAGGGTTTTTGAAATGCGATTTTAGTTTCGAGTTTAGATCTTGTATTTTAAACAACAAGAAACTACAAAAATTGTAGAGTAAGGCCTTGACTTACTTGTTTAGAGATTAGGATTGTTATGGGGGCTTTTCGAGTGTCCTAGGGTCGCGACAAACATCCAACTTCTCCGATCTCTTCTTTTTCACCCCCGACGTGAAATTGTAACAAGGATTAGAGTGTTAGTAATTCGAGTTTTTGGGATCTATGGACAAATTAAAAACTATACTACAACTTACCAAGGTCCTAGAAGGCAGAGGCTTCGTCCCGATTGTCTCATCTTCGCCGGAATCCTTGCCGGAAAGTGAATTCAAAAGGTTTTGGCTTGGAGAGGAAGAATGAGAGAAGAGAGGGTTTGTGTTTTCTGTCAAAAATGGGTAAGGGAACGTCCCAATCCCGTCCTTTAAGCCTTCCTAAGGCTGTGATCGGCTTGCCATTGATGGGAATCGAAATTTTGGCACGAAAATCGCCATGGAAAGGAAGTTTACACCTCCTGCTCCTCTGGCGCGGTGATGACGCGCCCATATTGCTTTGGCCGCGCGGAGAGCGTGCGAGCTCAGCCTGGGACGCGTCGAACCCTTCTCGGACAGTGGTCGCACGTGCTCTCTCAGGGAGACCGCGCGGAGAGCGCGTGACCTCCGGTTTGGCCGGTTCGAGCGGTTCGTGTGGTCCGGCGGGTCTTTTCTTCTTTTCTCTGTCGGGTATCTATCCTCTACGTTTTTTGTTCGACTTTTTTGGTCATTTCTGGATCGAAATTCCTATCTTAAATTTATTATGAACTCGGATTAATGTCCGTAACACTCTCGTGCAATTATTTTTTTAATTAAATTATTTTCGACTCCACGGGTTCTCGGAATTTAAATTCTCTCGCTCTCGAATTTAATTTCCGTTTCTTTTAACAAATTTCCCGGGTATTACAGTCTACCCCCCTTAAGAATCAACTTCGTCATCGAAGTTGTGTTTTAGCTTTTCTCGAGCTAAGCGTTATGATGCTTTTGGTTATGTTATTATTTTGTGACTGAACTTAGAATTAAAATTTCCAAGCTGCCTACGTACCCTGTGAAGGGATCAAGCCATAACGTAATTCAAAACAATTTGAATTTGTTTTTCTCGGGTGTTACAGGAGGAACATGGCCATGCAAAGGAAACTTGGGATAGTACTCATAAGGACCAGGGGCCCATGCCCACGTAAATAGGTGGTCCAAGTAAGAAATTGAAAGAAAAGACGCTCGAGGAGCCTGATAAATCATCATAACCTAAACCCACAATACCACTAGTGACCAATCCTACAGTAACTGGTCCAACGGTATGCCTGTTTAAGGACAAGATAGGTGAAGAAATCAAACGCGTCGAAGGCGAAGTATGGGAAACATTCAACGGATCCAAATGCTACTATTGCGGGAAGATCTACGCCAATCTGCCATTGGAACTGGAATAAATTCCACTAACAACCTCTCGGGATATATGACTAAATAGAGGGAATCACCATCACAAGAAAAAGGCGAACCATCAAAAGATGAACAACCTATCAAACGCAGTCAGACTGCGAAGCGCGAGCAAGGGCCTCAAAGAACTGATGCCTAAGCCAACCTAAGTTCATAAAGCTAAGTTCAGAAAGCTGCACATCCAAGCTCCAACGAATAGCATAGGGGGCACGAGTGCAAATAATAGTAATCCCGCATAGGGGTAAACTGGCACAAATAAACTACCCAAATCAGCAAAGTGATCCGCGGATAAGCCGAAACAGCCAGCAATGACTGTGGCATGCATGGAGCCAGTAATTCCTTAATACCATGAAGAGAAAGTGGCAAACAACTAGGTAGAACTTGTTGATGATCCAGGTTTGGAATAAGACCCTCTATAGGCCCTTATAGTCGAGCCCGAGGATGTTAGCACCCCATATGATTATTCAAAATCAGAAGAAACAACCCGAATCATATCCTCAATTGTCTTCCTACCTATCAAGGGTACTCATTCGCATATGAAGCCACTCTATATGGAAGCTTATATTGCAGGCAAGAAGATTAAAAGGGTCTTTTTTGACAATGGTGCTATGTTTAACTTCATCCCGCTGACAACCTTGAAGAAGATTCGGAAGAAATTTGCCGACTTGGAGAAAAGTAGCATAACGATGACCAGGTTCTGGGGCGAATCAAACACATCGCTCGGGATGATTTGTGGTCCAATTTCCCCAATTGGAAATTGGACCAAAGACCATGTCAACAATCTTTTTCATGCTTCATGCGGATACCTCGCATGGTGCATTGCTCGGAAGAGATTGGATTCAAGCAGCCAGATGCATTCTGAAAACTTACATCAACAACTGATGTTTTGAGATGAAGACTGTGTAATCACGGCGGATGCGTCTCCAAGCCTATTCCATGGGAATATTGGACTTCAAGATGAGTCGGTACATTATACATAAATGTTTCTGTCTATCTCATTGACCATCTCTTAGGAGAGGCCAATATCGGATGTCCTGATCTATGGCATAGGGCACGATGCCTTCGACACTTAGGCGCTAATTCTATAATTTTAATGGCTTAGCATTCAACCAACACATGATTGTATAAATATTGTAAATATGATGAATAAAATGGTTGCATGTATTTACAACCATTTGATTGAATCATATGCATCACTAATACTAACACAAATGGTAATGAACAAAAGAATGTAGAAACTTCGGAGCCTTATCAATGGCCCAAAGTACTCAAAAAACACAAACCCACCATATACTTGGAGGACCCATTTGTTGAATATGGATCAACCAAGGACAGTCCGATTAAGTGGTTTGTTGACTCAAAACTATCAAGAGAGATTGATAAATCTCTTAAGAAAACCAAACTTGTCTGATTTGGGTCTATATAGATACGCCCAGATTAGACAAAAATATGGTGTAACATAGGTTAGTTATAAAGAAAGGTTTCAAACCCTTCAAACAACCACTACGAAGATTTGATCCGGAGCTTTTACCAAAGATCACGGAGGAAATTCATAAACAGTTGGAACCCAATTCATCTGCCCATGCGGGTATGTGTATTGGTTACCAAAAAATTGTCCCATTGATGAAGAAAAATGGCAAGATAAGGGTCTGCATAGATTTTTCAGACCTAAATCTGGCCACGCCAAAGGACGGAAATGTTATGTCCATACCTGATAAGCTAGTTGACGCTGTAGCGGGATATAAAATATTTTCATTAATGGACGAATATGCAGGGTACAATCATATTTTTTTAGCATAAGAAGATGTATATAAAATGAACTTCATATGCCCAAGCCCTATAGGCGTGTACAAATGATTCGCAATGTCATTCAGTTTGAAAAATGCTGGACCCATTTATAACAATGAATATTGTATGTAATGACATGATAGGGAATATCATGGAGGTCTACATCAATAATGTCATTGTCAAATCTAAGGAATTTGATGAACCTCTAGAAGACATTGAGAGGGCTTTTATTCATCTGCAGTCCTATAAGTTGAAAATGAACCCAAGAAAATATGCTTTTGGAGTTTCCGCTAAAAATTTCCTCAGATTCTTGATACATCAAAGAGAAATAGAGGTTGATTCCAATAAACCCAAGGTTATTATGGAAATATCTTCTCTTCATACAGTAAAGGAAGTATAAAGTTTGCTTGGAATGGGAAATGGGAAATTCTGTTCCCAATAATCTCTCCGCTTTCATAGCCACATATCTTATCTTTCTCGTTAAGGAATGGGAAAGCCTTCTCCTGTTACATGAATCCAATTTTCATTGCATCCGGGAAAAGCTACATTTTTCTTAACCATGTCTGTCATTGATCCAATAGTGTTCCTTTAGATAGGAACAGAGTTGATAAATACTGATAACTCTCAGATAGAGTATTAGAACGGAAAGATCCATTAGATAATGAACTATTGGTTCTAAGCCATCTCTGACGATTAATCAACAATTCGAATCAATCGGGTGGTAGTAACATAAACACACCCACCAACCAATCAAGGGCAGTATGATGTCCCGATTGGAATCACAGACCCGCGAGGAGCAGTGGCATTCCATTCTGTTAACCTAGGCAACATGACTCAGGGACAACACCTCCGCTCCCAACAATATTTGGCAGAAATATTCCCCAAGGAAACAATGACGGGCAAGAAGGATTTCAAAATTCATTACCTCACTAACAAAATAAGGAAGCCCGAGGACATAATATAATCCCTCCGAGTGTTCTTTCACCTACAACACCATTGGTGTCGGCTCAACCCAAACCATATCGGTTGCATATGGGAAAAGAACACTTAGCAACCATGTTACCAAGATTGGAATCACATGCCCCAAGAAATATTGGCATGTTTATCAATGGTATCCACCTCACGTGTTCGAAGAGAACACTCTACCACAAGGAGTTTGGATACTAGACTTCTCCATATTCTCTGGCGACGATGAGTCATCCACAATGGAACATATTGGCCAATTTATTACCCAAATAGGGGAATTAGGCCGAAATCAATTTCATAGGATGCAACTACATTAACAAAAACTGCATTCTCGTGGTTTATTGACCTTCCCTGGTGAATTTTCCACATGGCATGAGTTATAGGAAGCATTAATACTCGGTTGTATAATCTGAAGCCAATGATCATGTTGGTTGAGATTCTAAAAACCAAACAAAAAGATAATAAATTCACAACCAAATCCATTAAGTAGTTGTGAGTCACAACTATTCAACTAGTGACAATAAAAAGGATAATGTGAAACCGTTGTTTCCGAAAAGGAAAAAACTAACATTACAGTTACAAACATGCAACTTCCCTTAAACAAGAAATTAATTCATTTGGACATTGATGACCTGGCAACCATTATCATCCAAAGAAATAATAGTTGAGTCTCTAATCAAAGAGACAAAGGAAGTGAAAGAAAAAAAAAAGGGATAAAAAGAAGAAACTGTACCAAGTCGCCACCTTGCAACTGGACAGCGATAATAATCTTGAGGATGCCTACGATCAAGAGGCTAACTTTGTAGATCAAATGACTGCAGAACTAGTTTGAGGCAAACCTTTTGTTTGAACCGAACTAAAAAGTGAGTACGCCAAACTAATGTCGAAAGAAGAATTCTTCTTTCATTTTTAAACACTGATAAGATCTTTGATGCACTCTACGAGAAGCATTAGATCTGACTTTGTACGGGCTAGAAATTGGCATCGGAATAAGAAATCAATGGATGTGCATACTGCAAGTAACATAATGTATTCGCCCACAATACAAAGAATTGTATCTAGTGCTGGAAAACTATCTAGAAAGCAATCCAGTCTGGTAGACTAAAATCGGGAACAATGAGAACTGACTCATAACCATTCCCTAAGCCTACACCTAATCATCTATAATCGCCCAAGCACCAGGGATATTGTCAGCTAGGTTATGGATTTGCTCCCAATTTTCCCTCCTATCACCGTAGGCAGGCGCAACATAAATAACAGAAAGATACCAAAATTTGACCTCAACCTCAATCCCAAGAGTGATGATTCGATTGACTGACTCCTTTACCAAGATCTTTAAGCCCACACCAATCTCAGAGAGGATCCTAATCCCCCCCGAACGCCCAGTATTTTCTTGAAAACACATAGGAGTAAAACCTGCTTTCACCAAAAATGACTCCGCCTGACTGAATTTTATCTGGGGCTCTAAATTGCAATCAAGGCAGGCTTATTGCATCTCAATATATCCAGCAAGACTTTTTTAGTAGCCTGGTTACCCATTCCTCCGATATTCCAAACCAAAATTTTTGTGTTTTTACTATCCATAAACAAAAATTTTAGTAGAGACGGTAACTGAATGCTCAACATTGGAACAAGGCTTACCCATCCACAGTTGGCATTTTTCTACCTCCATCAGGGGGGTCCTCGAACCCAACCTTCTCCCCCAACCTCTGAACCGGCATCTAAGGCTGGTTGGGGGACTATTTCTCCGTGGAGCCTTCATCCGTGAGGGAGGTGTGAGCTCACTTCGGAACCTTGTTGGAGCGAGCTAGAATCATCTGGGGGTTGGGCACCATGGGTTTCCCCTTTCCTTCCTTGGCTTTAAACTTTTGTAGGGCCTTTCCTATTACCTCCACCTTGTCTCAGCCCACCGTCCTTCCTTGGCCCACTGCCTGTGAGCCCACACCTTTTGCAGTATTTGGTTGGGAGTTCTCCAGCCCAGCTGCTCGTTTGGGCCTGTTATTGTTAACAACGCCCCCCAGATTTTTCTTCGGCCCCTTGTGTTTTTTCTTAACCACCTTGATCCATTCACCCCCTTGTGGTTGGGGAGGAGCATTTTTCCCTGAAACATTATCCTCTTTCAAAGAGACAACAGAGATAGCAGACTTGTGACCCACCTTTTTAGAGCCACTTTCTGCTCCCTTGTTTCCTTTATTAGCTAACACTTCTGTCTTAGCCCTTGTAACTTCAGAGCCCCCTCCTTCACTTTCCATCGCAACACTTTTCTCCTGGTCAACCTCGGAAGTAGGTGAAGCCAGTCATCCCTACTTCTAGAAAGGGGAATGTCAACTCTGTCCCTGGCCGGCTGCACAGCCTGCTTACCAGTTCCCTCTTCTGTCGTTTCCACCAGCGGTAGAGTCAAAACAGCCTTGGCCTACATCTTGGAGCATGCATTACTTCCATGGCCATAACAATGGCAGTTGGTGCATAACAAGTGTAGGCCTTCATAGGCCACTTTGTGCCAAGTATTCCCTACCAAAACACTTGAAACTAGTGGGAGGCTAAGGTCTATCTCCACACACACTCTTGCATATCTTCCCCGGTTGACCCCTTTTGTCATATCATCCACCCTAATAGGCCTTTCAAGGCTTACCAGAATAAGCTCATCAAAGAACTCAAAGCTTATACCGGGAAAGCGAGCCCGAATGATTGTCTCTTTTGGTGTTTCATCATTTACTATGAAGTTTGGCCTCCATGGACATACCATTAGATAGCTATCAAAGACCATGCATGGCCCTTCATCCAACACTCGTAGGCGGTCAGCAGCAAGATAAAACTTGATCAAGAAGAAACCACCATCCATATCTATCATCTTAAACTTGTTATGAAGATTCCATATTTTGGATAACCTGTCCATGAGAGCCACATAAACAACCTTCTTCCCAAGGACTGACACGATGAGACCGTCTTCAAAAGGTTTGCAGATCCTTTCCTGCAACTTCGGATCGATGGTAACACGAGGTTTCAAGTGCTCGTTGGAGGGGTCTTTGCTGAGGGGTTCATGAGCTGCCTCTTTCTCGTGGAGAACCTTATCTCGGAAAGAGCCCGCCGAGAAGGAGAAAGGCGACGGAGCGGCCTAAGGTGATGTAGAAGCGGAGGCTAAAGGAGAAGAAGGAGGAATAGAACTCGTGAGGAGCTCCATTCTTAGAGAGAGAAAAATTAGTATTTCTTCTCTTATGAGAAATTCTGTTCATAGTTTTCGCTTATTATTATTGAATTGGACTCTCAGTTTAATCTCATTAGGCTAACTCCATATTTTAACAACCACTAATTTAATTCACATAGAGCCGAATTAATTCAATAATCATAATTAATTAAATTAATTATGTAATAGTCACTTGGGATGTTACATATAAAATGTTAGAAAAAGCTATTCATTTCTCTATTTTCTTGAAAATATCTTTTTGACACCATCAACTTCTCAAAATTTTTATTTGGTCCTAAACTTTAAAAAAAAAATATTTTACTCCGCATATTATATTCTGTAACATCCAAAAAATTTACTAATATTAAATAATATTTTAAATATAATTAATATTTATTGTGACGTTACCGGGTATCTCAATCACTGAGCCAAAAACTAATTCCAATCAATATTATATAATAATATTATACATATACCATTATATAACTTATAATTTATAATTTTTAATTAAATGTGTAGGAATATTAAAAAGAATATACGGAATATTAATTATTATGAAACTTGTTTCCAATTTTTATTGGGGTTTTTATTGTTAAATCCCTCCCCATTTAAGTTATTATTGTTAAATCCCCACATACCTTTCTTGTTATGTATTAGTACCTAATAGTGAAATACATACCTCTTTAATCCCCCTTGCAATAAAGAAATGGAATAACAAAAGAAATAATGAAGTTACATTTCTACCCTTACCTTTTGGAGGAAAAAGGTGGCTGGACAAGACATTTCATCATTACCTTTCTCCCTCCTTCTTTCATTACGCAGAATGGGTTTAGAAATCCTCCATTCACTAGGTCGGTTTCTCTCCTTCACTTGGGAAGCTCCGTTCGAGCCAAATTCGTGAGTAAGAAGATGGAGGATGGCGCCCAAAAACGACAGTGAAGAGCTTGGTTTTGGAGATTGAAAAGGTTAGGGTTAGTTTCCACGTTTCCAGGCGTTCATAGATGGAATAGGGAGTGGGTTTCTGGTTCTGGGTGCTTTTAGAGGGAATAGAGGAGGGTAAGGGTAAGGGCAAGGGTTTTGGAGAAGAATCTGGCGACACTCTTCATTCCGAGGAGAAGGGTTAGGGTGTTTTAGGAGGAATCGGTGGAGGAGAAGAAGTATGACGAGCTGTGGTGAAGAGCCACTCCATGGGGAAGAGATTATGCTTTTTTGTCATTACAATTCGGAGGTGAATCTTGTGCGATTTAAGGCTGTGGATCTTCTTCCGGACGTGTATGAAAAGTTGAGGGATAAATGGCCCGACGTATGTGCAACAAGAAATAGCTTACATTATGAGGTAAACGATGGAGGATACTCAATGGAACTCACCCACGATGCAGATGTAATGAGGATGGCAATGTTGAACAATGCTAGGGGGCTGTCCTTTGGCAAGATGAATGTGACGACGAAGGAAGCTGGCAGCAAAAGAATGAGGTACGTGTGGTGCTAAACGAACCCACTGTCGTGTCCAAACCCATGATTGTAGTGTTTTATTTTCTGAACATACATTGGTGCACACGGGAAATGATTGTGTTTGGAAGTAAAGGGGTATTTTTCTTTTGCATGCAACGATCACGATTGTTTCTACTGTTTTTATATATGGAATAGTGATTTAGTAAAGTGCCCTTGTATGTTATAGGTATTTGCGCAGTGTAATACATGTTTACGTACAGTGTCGTGTTTTTGTAGGCGAAGTTGTTGTTTTTGACTTGGTATGTTGTATTGGAATATTTATCACACACTGTATATTCGTGCAGACATTGAGAAATGCGATTTGTTTGTGAATCAATGTTGTATACTGTTGTGGTATGTGTTGTGGCTGTGAGCGCTGATCTATTGATTGCAGGACGGATACGGAGGATGGTGATGAATGCGATAATGAATTTGATGAGGAAGACACGGAGGATGTAACAGTGTTGTGGGCTCACGCTTTTAAAGGGGAAGGACAAAAGTTTAAAAATGCGGATCAGTTTCGTAGGGTGCTCAAAAACCACTGTATTGCTGTCCGACGTGGGTTCCAATTTGTGAAGAATGATAGCGAGAAGGTGATCGTGATATGTTCGACGGAAGAATGTGGATGGCGAATTTATGCTTCCCACCGTAAATCAGATGAGTCATTCGCTATTCGCAAGTGCAATTTGAATCATACTTGTGGTGTGAACAATCTACAAGCGAGGGTACATCCTAAGGCAAATGCAACATGGGTTGCATCCATCATCAAGGAGAAAGTGAGGCGAGACCCAAGCTATACACCCAACACAGCTGTGGATCACATTCAGGCAGCTTTCAAAATTCAAATTACCTATCGCACGGCCTGGACCGCGAAGGAGATTGCACTGAAGGAAATACATGGAGCTGATTTTGGTGCTTTTGACAAGATTAGGGGATTCTGCACTAGGTTGAAGTCGACGAACCCCGGCAGCGTTGCAGATTTGGAGGTGCATGAGGATACCGGGAAGTTTAGGCGGGTTTTCATAGCAATTGCAGCGTGCCTCGATGGGTTCAAAAGAGGTTGCCGGCCGCTTGTTGAGCTTGATGCGACACACATTAAGTCCAAGTGGAAAGGTTCAATATTGGGCGCTGTGGGCAAAGACGCAAACGGTGGGTTCATAACAATTGCATATGCAGGTACCCACCGACATTCTTTTTGTAGTTTATTGTATTACGGACGTGGTTTGGTATTTTAAACGTATACTTCGGTGTTTGAAGTATGCATTCTTGTGTTTGTTATACCCTGAATCAGTTGTTTTATATTGACCATCAGTGTTGTTTTTTACTGGATGAATTGCTTGGTTTATAGTTGCGGGGGGGGGGGGGGGGACTGATGAAAATTGGGACTGGTTCTGTCTAAAACTGAGGAGTGCAATTGACAGTGGCAATGAACGTGATCAATGGGGTTACGAGAGCAATAAATTACCTTACTATAATTCTTTAAAGGCCGTTAAGAGAAAGCCCCTCGTTTTTTAGCGATCGTCACTCCGGACTTATGAAAGCGATTCCAAGCGTGTTTAACGGGTGTAATCACTTCATATGCATACGGCACCTTGAGGACAACTTCAAAACGGAGGTGATAGTTGTTTCATATAGTTGTATGTTTGTTGTTCGGTGTTGTGTTTTTGGGACTTACTGTCGTGTTTAATAGATTTCAGTTTGTGTGATTTCAGGTAATGAAAATGTACCCTTATAAGGATAAAACGAAATGGACAGGGGTATTGAAGGCTGCGGCTTACGCTGCTACCTATGAAGAGATGTGTGAACACCTGAATTCTATCCTCCAAGCAATGCCTCTATCTTCAACTTTCATTGCAAATTCGAAACCGCGACGTTGGGCAAATGCTGTGTTCCCGGGCAATAGATGGGGAGTGATGACCACTAACCTCATTGAGAGCTGGAACTCCTGGGTGGTGAAACCGAGGAACCTGCCTCCGTATTCATTGCTTGATACAATTCGGATGCAAGTGATGAAGATGATGAATGAAAAGAGAGAGGAAGGTGATAAGATGGAAGGAAAATTGTGTCCAAACCCGAAAACGTTGTTGAGCCAATATTACATGGGATCTGGTGCGCTAGAGATTCAGCGGGCTGGTGGAGCGTTGTTCGAAGTACGTGAAAATAATAAAATACATGCTGTGGATGTTGAGAGGAGGACTTGTTCATGTGGATACTGGCAAATGCTGAAGTTGCCATGCAAACATGGATGTGCCGCGATCGAGGGAATGCAGGGTAATATTTATGACTATTGTGACCCATACTACTCCGTGGAATATTACAAGCGAACCTACGACGGTGTGATATATCCTCTCATGACGTCCACTGGAAATTGCGAAGAGGATGATGACGATGACAGTGCGTTTGTGCTGCCCTGGGATGTGAGGGTGCAACCGGGCCGTAGGAAGAAAAAGCATATACCATCCCAAGTCCAGACAAGCAAGATTAAATGTGGCCTATGCCGACGACGGGGGCATAACCGCGCCACGTGCAAAGAGGCATACAAGTTCATTGCCTGAATGACAGTTGCACTTTTGCACAGTTTTTGCACACACGCTGCACTTTTGCACCTTTTTGAGCTGGTGTGGTGTTTAATACTGACTGGAGTGGTATTATTTTTGTCTGGTTTCATTGTTTGAAACGGTCCGTGTTCTGGATTGTTTCAAGATGTGATACCAATTTCATATTCAAATGTGGAATGACGTACTATGAAGTGGACAGCTGTGTGTGGGTGTAATATTCTCTATGAAATGTTTTTTTTTTATGGAATGTGGTTATTTTGTTGTATGCAAAGATGATATTTAACAGTGGTGACACTAGTGTTCAACGTGCACCCCGTTGGCAGAGTGATGTTTGTCGTTTTAACAGTGGTATTCCAGGTGCACATATGTAGTGTTAATATAATGAAATGTGTTGTTCGTGCACGTAGGAATCCAGGTGTATGATTAACACCTTTTTGGATGTAACAGATATAACACATATATTTCCAAAGAATCCGGTGCACCTTGAACTAAAACTAATAGGTAAATGGAAACAGGCAGGGTCAACCATAGGATGAAATCGAATAAACCAACAGATTTAAGCTATAACTCACTTAGGAGGAAGATCAATGCTTATATGTTATGAATAGGGCTGGCCTTGAACAACAAGTAAAAGGGATTCAGAAACGGTAAGGATAATCCAGACGAAATGCGATTGGTCATCTAGTAGATGGAATCGATGAAACATACAATCCTAAGCTGTTTCCACCTTTGGAGGAAGATCAATGCTTAAACACGATGAATCGGCTTCACCTAGGACTACAACGTGTTTGCACGTGGTTATGAATAGATGGGATGTTTCATCTAACGATGAATCATACAATGTGAAGCCATGCAAAACCTAAGCTATAGGTAAATGTTTTGAATGTTATGAATCGAGTCCACATAGAACTATAGGTATTTCCACATATAACCTAAGCTATAGGTAAATGTTATGAATGTTATGAAGCTGGATTCGACGAAACATACAATCCTAAGGTATTTCCACCTTTCGAGGAAGTTTAATGATTAAACACGATGAGTCGGGTTCACCTTCAACTACAACATGTTTGGTTCATGGGATAAAATACCACAGTTGGTATCAACAGCAACATACATACACTGTTTCACACACCATTGAACAGTCGAATAACAACACACTTCTAAGCTAAAACACGACAGTTGTTCACATGGGTCTGGCCATGCAAACAATTACAATCTTCACCCTTTTAGGTTACTACTTTTGTACGCAATGTTTTCTTTGGGATTTCACTAAGCTACCCTTTTGTTTTTATAGAAACTCCTTGCTTCATTGGACATGGTTAAATCAACATACAAATGTATTTGGTTCATTGGACACAAATATGCAATAGAAATATTATCATATCCAGAAACACTACACTTGCAAAAGATGGGATTCCACAGTCATTCACATAATGAAAAATCCGCTGTGTCATGCTTCTTGTTCAAATGTGGAGTGTAACACCACATGTGCCAATAATAACACAAAAGCTGGATGAGTGTAACAACACAGTCAAAAATATAAATATTATGTCAAAGCATTCCATCATGGAATAAAATATCCGCTGCCAATCAAAAACAACACATTGAACACATCAATCCTTTGTAGGAGAAGGGTGGGCAGTAGGAGACTTTTCACCAATATCAGACGGAGGTGGAGGGGCTTTGGTTGGAGACTTCTCACTAACATGAAACATCCGGTGGAGGGGGATCAGTTCGGGTTGGAGACTTCCGAGCAGCTACAGTTGGAGGGGGATCAGCAGCACGTATTGGAGACTTCTGAGCAGGAGCAGGTGGAGGGGGATCAGCAGTGGGTGGAGACTTCTGAGCAGGAGCAGATGGAGGGGGATCAGTACTGGTTGTACCAGGGGCCTGAACAGTAGCAGGAGGCCGAAGGAATCTAAGCGCAATTTCGGCGCGATATCGTTCAATATCCGCTGTCGCCTCCGTGTCCCAAAACTCATCAGTGTCTCGGAGAAAGGCCTCCACCCACCACAACACATGCACCCCGCAGTCCACAGAGGTTTCGGATTGCTGCCGACACAATTTTTTCTGCACCACATGTTTCTCAATTTTAATCTGGTGTCGAGTGCTCATGTAGAACCGGATGAAGTTGGCCTGAAAATAACACAGTTATATGATTAAACACTAGCAGTGAGTACTTAAGAACAACACATCCGCCAGTATAAAACACAAGAGTTAAGCAGTAAAACACAACAACAGATACACTGAACAACAATTAATTGAAGCAGGACATTTGCCACGTGGTTCAACTTACCACTCTAAGTCCCGCAGTTTGATACTTTGACGACCACATGGAATTGTACATCACCATCTCCTTATTATCCAAGTCAATGATAAGGAGGAACCAGTGGTACTTTATGGTGACAGGCATTGCGACAAACTGTACATCACGCTCGATAACGGACCCTAATGCTTCAAGCTCGCCTTCCCTGGGTGCCACAAATTCTCCAACAGATTCTCATATTGATTAGCAGTCATGGTGGTTTTCTGGTTCCGGTCGGAATAGAGATCTAAAATCCGTGACTGTAGTAGTACAAGTAAAATGAAATTTATGACTAGAATTGCATGTAATTGGACAAACAAGTAAAATAACCTAAGACATATGATTACCGTCGTATACGCACTGATGAATCCCATCTCCTCAATAATTCCATTTGCAGCCCGGAACTCATCACTGCATAACAGTGCACAATAGGAACTAACTACATCATTGTCCAAGGCTCCATAAAAAAGTAGTTCCAAAATGCTCGATGGCATGACTGCACATATACCCCTGCTCCATACATGTTTACTGAATATAACACGGTTCATCATAGTCAGAACACGAAATTGGTGCAAAAAAACACAGCACTATGAATAAAACACACGACATAAGCTGAATCAAACACAAAAAGTCGAATCCTCGATCACCACTACAGCACAGAACGACGTTCATATACCTGCCCGTCGGGTGGTCGATGAAATCCTCGATCAGTTTCCAATTGTCGGAAGAGAGACCTTGCCTTCCAGCATAGTCTATCCGTCCAACATACTTTCTTTGCTTTTCTAGTTCCGGGTCTATCGTCGGTGTTCTCTGCTCGTCTGCATCAACAACAGACTGATGCCAAAAAAACACAAATGTCAGCCGCATATGCAACAAACAAACAACCGCAATCCTGAAATTTTTGTCTAACATTGAACACATACCTCTTTTGTCTTCTTCTCCGGTTTTTTCCCCTTAACCTCTTTTCCCTTCTTGGTTGTCTTTTTGGTTGGTTTCTGGCTCGTCACTGGGGTCACGTAATCAGGTCCCTTTTCCTTCGCCTTTCGATCGATACGTTGCCTTACATTACGTACAAGCGAAGAGTCCTTTGGAGGATCCTTTTTCCGTTTCCCCTTTTCCGCCGCTACACATATGAACAGTGCACAATTAGAGATCTTGTAAATGAACAGGGACCAAATTTCTTCAGTAACTAACGGACCTATAGTACCTTTGCCTTGTTTCTCCCCCCTTCCTGTCTCGTTTAATGCATAATTTACAGCTTGTCCGACCATTAAATCCGTATCATCCTCTTCGAAGCTCCCATCAACCTCCGATTTCTCAGCTTTTTCCTTGTCCTTCTCGCTCACCGTTGGGGTTGCAGCTTCATCATCATCCGCTTCATTTCCACCATGTTCTGGTCCCTCACTGCTTGCTGTTGACCCGCTGTCAAAGCTCTCCTCATCCACATCCCTTGGTGATTGCAGTTTGGTCTACACCACATGCAATAAAACACAGATTTAAAATAATTTAATACTACAAAAATGCACAGGAAACAACACACTTTAGTAAACTCACTTGATCAAACAACAACACATCTTCGAGATAAAACACTACAGGTCATTACACATTACACAAAACACCACATTCAAAAACAACAACACCACATCAGGTCATTACACATTACCTCCGTTTTTTCATCAAACTTCTTTTCTTGATCCTCTTCATCTCCTTGCTTCCGGGGTTGCCTTCGCCGTTTTCGTTGAATGGGGAGCTCATCCACCAACCCTTCTGCACGCGGCACCACCACCTCTGCCGGTGTCTCCACCATGTCGACAGTAAACTTTCGCTCCCGAGGTGTGATGCCGAATGGCACTAGATCGAAATCCCTGAGTTTTTTCAGATCTTCCCTGCACTGCTCCAACCGACCATGCTTACATTGCCAACGGACCATACGAGGGATGATCGGTTCAGACACCGGAGTGGCCATGAGGGGAAATCTCTCGTAGAACCAGGCCTGCATAGAAATATATCATGACGAGGGTAAACTTCTTCTAAGGCCAGAACAACAGTATTGTTTTTTAGCATGAGAGTTGTGTTTTTTTAACACTACACTGGTGTAAATCATGATGATGAATATTTTCAAAACACTTACCAGTACCCCTAACGTGCAGCCATTAATGTATACTTTCCCGCGACCAACAAAACTCCTCATTGCCTCCACCACAAAACGATACACGGCATTGCCCCAAGCATACTCCCCCAATCTATTTAACTTGTCCACGTGATGGACAAGAAATTCAGGGAGTATGCCGGAGGATGTGGGAAACAGCACCGTATTGAATACAACCAACACAAACGCCCGGGCAAAGTCTTCCACATTTTCTGTCCCCGCCAAGTTTGTCATCAGCTCTATCAATTGTTTCCTTTTTATGTCGCTTGCCTTTTTCCCAAAGAACTTCTCTTTGAACTCCGATCTCTGGCAACACTTCGGGTGTACGTACACACCTTTGTCATGGAGGCCCACCACAACGGAGAATTCCCATGACCTGAAAGGCAGTACTATGCCATCCCCCAACACGAACACACACTTCTCAAAGTTGAAGCACTCTATGAGTGCTTGCAGCCGCGTGTTGCTGGTGTAGACACCCTCTGCCCTTAAAAGGTGGTGGAAGGGCGTCTCCCTTATCGCCATTTGTTGCTGCTCAGTGATGCGGTCTTCAATCTGTGCCAATGCATCACGAAGTACAGAAATCGAGCACCGTGTTACGAGGTCAGCAGGCTCCCTTTTTCCCTGGGTTCCCTTCCTCTCTTCCACTACATTTTCTTTTACTTCATTTTTCTGTGATGGCTCAGTCACCACCCTCTCCTTTTGTGTTGCAGTTCCTTTTTTCTTCGGTGCCATTCTACTTTCCTACAGACACACAAAAACACAACAGACTAAGAAAAATTAACAACAATCTGTCTATAAAACACCACAGTACACATGGAAAGACTCAAACAAACACCATATCACAGTGAATACCTCAAAATCCATTAATCACAACATAAAACAACACACACACTTCTCAACACAGGTATGAACAAAAAAATGAGCATCTCCTACAAAAAAAACTATAAAACCACAGCTATCAACTCCAAAAACACCATTAATAGCAATAAGACACAACATATACATAGAAAAACACAGGACTGTACAAAATCAACGTTTTCATGTGACTTTTATGAACAAAAAAACAACACACATACATCTGTGAACCAAAACTCTTGTTGCCCCCATCAATCATGCCATTTTTCGCAACACTCCAAGAATACACAACACAACAGTTCGCCAAAAAAACAACAAACATCAACAACTAAACCGAAACACTTACAAACACCTAAAATCCCCAAATTTCATAAACCCTACTCCCAAATTCGCATCCACAAAACACTTCCAAACACCTTAAATCCAAACCAAAACCATACAATCGAGGACCGAAGCACAACCCTTTTCAATATGTATTTCATAAACCCTAATCCCCAATTTCGCATCCACATAAACACTGCCAAACACATACAACCCCAACAAAAACACAATAATCCATGAACTAAATACAAGATCGCATCCCAAAACCGAAACGCAATTCAATTTCGACTTATATAGTGGAATACCTTTCTTCCGCCGCTGCAATCGCCGCCCTCGCCGCCGAACTCAAACCCTTCGAACTCAACCCCAAACTTCAAACTCAACTGATACGCCCTCTCCCCTTCGCAGCACAATGCGGAGCCTAAATTTAATTCTTTCGCCTGGAATGGTGTTTTTAGTTTGAAGTTTTGAATGGAATGTAGCTCCGTTTAATCGCCAATACCAGTTAACGGGTGGTGGGGGGGGTTATTGGAGGGAGCAGTTGGAGGCTGCAGCGGCGGTTTCGGGCTTCGTGTCCGACGTGACAAGCCCATTGTGTAATGACTTCTTTATCCTTTCCCATGTGTTAGAATTTTTTTTTCCCTCAAGGTTATATTAGTCATTTCCCATTTTTATTTTCGAAACAAAAGCTAAATTCTGACTGAGGGAGTTTAATTGAAGTATGAAAGTATGGAGGGAGCATTCAAAGTGTATTTTGTCTATGGGGGATTTAACTGGTATTTGCCGATTTTGTATTTTTCAAACGATTTTTAGTTTTTAATTAAATTGAACTATAATTATTATTAATTAAAAAATTAAGAAATTAACTAATTATTATTAATTAAAAATAAATAAGTTTAATATTATATATATTTTTTGATAAATTGACTGCTTATTTTTAATTTAAAAAATTAATTTATTGTATTGATTTGTGTTAAGTATTGAAGTCTAAATTGTATTATAATATAAATACCTAACGCAATTGGCCTGAGTGGTATTGGGTTGTGGCAACTTAAACAAATGTCTCAAATTCGAGTCTTTGTGCATGCAGAATTCTCTTTTGGGAGATGCAACCCTTCAGTGCCAACCAGATTCTCAAATGATTAGTTCAGGCCCAATATGACTTGGGATATCCGGTATACACATTTTTTAAATATAATTAGGATAATATTTGGGTAAGTAGATTTGGTAATGTATCTTGTGGTGTATTGACTTTTAGGCATGTAGATTGTACTTTTGAAATATTTCACCTAATTGTGGAGCAATTTATTCCTTGAAATATAAACAATTGCTTACTCATGGAAAAAGAATTAGACAATATTTTGGCGTGCTATTAAAATATGTATAGAATAATGATTAAACAATTGTTTCCAGATATTTCTTGAGATATGATTCATTTTTTTAATCAAATTAGACATCACTCAATGATTATTGGATGTAATTAAGTGGGTGTTTGGATGTGCGATATGAAATAGCTAATTTGATTATTGCGTTTTCAAAACGCAAATAATTAGGTTTGCAACACCATTTTTTAGCGGTTAACCTGATTATTTGCGTTTTGAAAACACAATAATCAAATAATCTATTTTCCTGCGGTTTATCCAAACACCCTCTAAATATCTTTGGAATTAATTAGAATAATGATATGATATGAAGGACATTATCATTATGGTATTAACTATGGTTTGGGGCTCGATCCCCACCGGCCCCCTATCCCTCCCCTTTTATCTATTTTTAATTTGTGTGGCATTGGCTTCTCACCACCCTTTCCTAATATGTATAGGATGTTCAGCAAAAAAAAATAAATAAATAGGGGTGAAAGCGGCATGGTAAATATCCGACCGATCCGATTATATTCGAAATCCGAATACGTATCCGACTATCCGGCCGGATATTTCAATATTTGTATTCGAATCCAATGCGAATCTGAATCCGTATTTTTGTATCCACATTCGTATTCGTATTCAAAAATATTCGACCGTATCCGGATCCGAAGGGATTTTGATAGGATATTATCCGGATTTTCAATCCAGATATCCGAATATATTACTCCCTCCGTCCCATTAATTCTGTCTCACTTTCTTTTTTTTATTCCGTCCCACTACAATTGTCACATTTTCCTTTCTAAAAAATTTTCACTACATAAACATCAACTAATTACTTCACTTTTTTCTCTATTCAAATACACATCACATCAACTAATTACTCTACTTTAACACAATAACCCATTATACCTAAAATACCGTGCCCAAAAATTTTGAGATGGCTTCGTCCCAGGTAAGTTGCCATGTTTTACTTTTTGACACTGTATTTTGTTTAACTTTGACTCAATTTTATTGCAAGTATATATATTTGAAAAAAATAGTCGAGTTGGGAATCAGGCTTGACCCCAGTGGTCATATCCCCTGCTTTCCAACCATAGGTTGGGGGTTCAATTCCCACCTAGCTCCTATCCTCCCATTTATCCCCTTTTGTAATTTTTCTGGCTTGGGCTCCCACACACCTTTACCGACACATAGGTGTCAATGTTTACCTAAAAGAACAAAAATAGTCAAGTTGAGGTCTTGTTAGATACCGGATCCTCCGTATATCCATCTTGTATTCGTATCCCGAAAATATTCAAATTCGTATCCGTATCCGGCATATCCATATTCGATCCGAATTCGAAGGAAAAAATATGGGATAATATACGTATCCGATACTATCCGACCGTATCCGTATCACTTTCATCCCTAATATTAACATAATAATCCATCAGTGCCAGTAGAAACGTCCTATTTGATTTTTCGACAGTATTATTTATTGTTCAGCATTTACTCAATATTATTATAAGTATATATTTGGAAAAAATAGTCGAGTTAGATGTTTATATTCGTCTAATCGTATAATTTTAGAATATATAAATTTTACAATGTTTTGATATATTAACTATTACTCCCTCCGTCCCACTTAACTTGTCTTGTTTCACTTTTGCACACAATCCAATGCACTTTTTCAACCTCTAATATCTCAAAATGTGTACAACAAAAAAATATGTAAAATATATATTGTAAAACTACATGATTATACGATTCTAACAAGATCCAACTCGACTATTTTTTTCATATATACATACAATAAAATTGAGTCAAAGTAGAACAATGAACAGTATTAAAAAGTCAAACAGGACACGTTAGCTGGGACGGAGGGAGTAAAAATTATTGAATTGTGCATAAATCAAAAAGAACATTTTAAGCGGGATAGAAAGAGAGTGTTATATACTCTCTCGAGCCTCATTATTTATATCTCACTCTAATGCATTCACTCACATCTTCTTTCGTCTTACTAGGGGGGATAAGGCTAAGCGCAGCGAAAGGGGTTTTCCATGAGACGGGGAATGCAAAGTATTAGTCCCACACGAAGTTTATGAATAAGCGATTGTCTGATAATAACATATCATCGTAATGGATCTGAAACGTGTTCTTTGCGTCATAATCATTATCATTGCCCCAGTCGTTTTTGTTGTGGTGGCGATGCGACTGCCCCCACGTGCTGACCAAGTTGTTCAGTGCCCGGAGGCCAGTGCACATGCACCTGTCCGGGCGGTATTCAGTGCTGCCCATGTTGAGAGCAGCCATGAGCTGAGCACCCTCTCTAGGTTATTTGCATGTGTCTTTGAGTTCTAGGTGCCGTTAGACTAAGTTTATCCATAACCTTTGTGGGGAGACCCAACCATGCCACATCATTATCAAAAAAAAAAAAAGATTAAATAGGGTTTGGTTGGGTGGCCATGGTCGACCAAACACCAAATGAGACCACTTGGTCTCATCTCCTTTGGCCAATGGGATAGGGACATTTGTCTCCTTCCCATTGGTCAACTAAAATTTTAAATGAATTCCATTAAAACTATTATATTTTTTATATTTTAAAATAAAAATAAATAAAAAATATACCATATTTTATAATTTTTATTGCCAACAGATAGAGATCATTCTTCCTATAGTTTTGTTAAATATATAGTATATCGATTTTGATATATTTAACCCATTTTAAAATTTATATAAGATAAAAATAAATAAAAAAATCTATTAATATTTTAGATCTTTTATTCTTTATAAATAAGATAAATATTATATATTTTTATATATATATTTTTATATATATATATCAACATAATTTAAAATTTTATAAGTTAAAATAATTATATATAATATTGTGATTGGATGGTTGGGTGGTTGGATTGGGGTGGATATTGAGAGTTGGATGAGAAAGAAATTAATTAAATAATGAGATGCTTGGATAGTGGGGTGTTCATGGATAATTTATGTTTTTTTTTTCCCTTTAAGTTTATGTTTCTAATATATGTATGCTTTGAACTTTTCTATTTTATGTTGTATGAGTGATGTATTTTTAATGTTGAGGGTGCTTCAGTATTAATCAATAAATTTCTGTTAAAATAATATATTGATATTTTTTGTAACAGTCAATCAATAAACAAATGTATGTGATATGAAGATTACGTACAAACATATAAATACATAAAGTAAAAAATTCGATTTAAAAAAGATAACCATTTTCATTAAGATGGAATCATTCATCAATTTCTGCATAAACTAATACTTCCTCTGTTCTCTTCTAAATACACAATTGTTGCATTTCACGTCGCCCAAAACACATTTTTAAGGTTTATAACTCAAATTGTACATAAATAAAAATTATAAAAATTTGATATTCTAAAACTACGTGATTAGACGAATCTAACAAGATCTCACTTGACTATTTTTTTTCTTATAAAACTATGTTAAAAAATTAATTAAAGTTACTCAACTATGTTAAAAAATTAATTAAAATTACTCAATGAATAGTGACTACTATGCAAATGGATTACTAATTTGATAACGGAGGTAGTAAAAAGTTGTTTGTTTGAAGCAACTACCAGTATTGAATTCTCACTTACCCCAAGAACAAAGACATCGAATTCTCGTGTAGTTTTATGGAGATGATCCAAGAATTTTGGCATTTCAATTTTGGCCATATTTACTGTTCCAGACTTCAGTAGTTTTTTTTTTTTTTTTTTTGGCGTAACAGCCTATACAGGCTAGGAAAGATAGAAAGATAAAAATCAAAAATACAGAAGTAATCACGCGACACGTGGGAACCACGTGCCTGCTGCATCTGCCGACAGAAGAGGGCGGAGGCGATCGGGAGGAAACGCCCAGGTTGTGAAAAATAAGTCTCCTTCAGCTCCCAGTTTTGCAAGTGAATCAGCAACACTATTGCCTTCCCGAAGTATGTGGTTGAAAGAGCACTCTTGGAACTGGGGAATCAACTCATCGATGCGAGCAAGATACGGAGAGAGCCAGTGGGAGGAGTTCCTTTCGGCTGACAGAAGACGGAGCACCTCCTTGGAGTCACAAGCACAAAATATCTGTCGAATACCATGATCGAACGCAAGCTGCAGCCCGTGCATGAGGCCAGCGAGCTCAGCTTGGATGACAGACACATCTCCAAGCTTGCCCGACACCCCTCCGATCCAGGACCCGTCGACATGTCGCAACACAGCCCCGTAACCGGCGCTTCGGTTGCTGTCCAGGCGGGAGCCATCGGAATGAAGAAAAACCCCCGCCCATGCACCCATATTCCAGCAGATGAGGCGTGGTGAGGAAACAACCGTCGTCGGTCTCTGCATGCAACGTGTAATGGCATCACCGAGATGCAGACTATCTCGGACAAGTTTCTGATGGGACGCAGACTTCCCGCGGAAGACCCTACACACCTTTCCTTCCAAATGATCCAAAGAACCGCCACAAACAAGGGACCGAACCACCGAGCCATACCACATAGCCATGACCGCGTGTGTTGTCTGTCCAAGGTAGCGAGATCGCTCGGAATGTCGACGTCGAGAGAGGTCCAAACCGCCGTAGTCCATTGGCATTGAAATAAACAGTGCTTCCAATCTTCTTCAAAAACACCACAAATATGGCAAAGTGGTGTGTGGGCTAAATTTCTCTGGTACCGGAGAACATTACAAGGAACGGCATCCCAAGAGATCAACCATAGCAAGAAACAGATACGCTCCGGAAACCCCGTACTCCAAATCCACTTCCAAGATTGCATCCCTATCGAATCCGCAAGAAGGAGGGACATGCCAGACCGCGGTGAGTATACGCCATCAACGCTCCCTGCCCAGTGCCAACCATCTCTCACTGTCGGGTGAAGGCAAGGTGGCGGCGTCTCCAAGATACTACTCTTCACTGCATTAGGGACAATGGTATATAAGCTCGAGAAATCCCAGCCCGTAGGACTCACAATGTCCTTCACACATTTTTCGATGTCGGCTGTATCAACAAGGGGGACCCGAGGCCCCAATTGGTTGCCCTGAAGCCAGGCCGAGAACCATAGGGAAGATCCTGCGCCTTTTGTTTGTGTTAAATAATATATTTGGTATATTTTGTAACAGTTAATCACTAAAGAAATGGATATGATATGAAGATTATGTATAAACATATAAATACAGAAAGTAAAATTTTGATTTAAAAAAGATAATCATTTTCTTTAAGATGGAGTCATTCATCAATTTCTGTATAAACTAATAAAAAGTTGTTTGTTTGAAGCAACTACCGGTATTGAATTCTCACTTACCTCAAGAACAAAGACATTGAATTCTCATGTTGTTTCATGGAGATGAACCTAGAATTTTGGCATTTCAATTTTGGCCATATTTACTGTTCCAGACTTCCAGTAGTTGATCATGTGCCTTTTGTCTTTGAGCTACCACCGGTGGATGAGGATGACTCCACTATTTTCCTGGCTTCCAGTATTTTTCCTTAGTTTGCAAGTTTTGTGGGAAAATATTAGTGTGAATTCCTCCTCCGTACCCTCCACCACCTCCATACCCTCCACCACTTCCACTTCTGCCGCTCTCGGGGACACTTCTTAGCCATATGTACTCACCACACTTGTAACAGCTACCACCTCCACCTCAATACCCTCCTCCACCATATCCATCTTTGAATATTACGCTGCCCGCCGCCCTGGGAACATTCCCTTGCCATATTGGCCTCCTCATTGCACTTATAAGATCCACTGCCTTATCCAACTCCGACCCGTATCCACCGCCACCGCCACCACCATAGCCGCCCCTACCGACGCCCTTTATACCCACCCTCACCAACGCTTCTTCCTCTGTAATATCCGTGCGTGTTGCCCAGCACGAGCACACCATCAAGACCAGTCACGCTGGCAGCTTTGGTGCGGCCATCGCCGGCCGTACTAGACAAAAAATTCGACCTATTGAATGAACAGATCCTCGCTACCATCACCGGAAGTAATAAATCGAAACCCCTTCTGAGGATTAAATGATTAAACTAATTGAAGGTTCTCGCTCTTGACATCGTTGCCCGCCATCAATGCAAAACCCTAATTTCCGCTCTTTACACCCAAATATCAATTCTCAATTCTCTGCCATAGGATGATTTATGGATTCAGCTAATTTTGGGGGTAAACAGTTAAGCAAATCCGTGTTTAATATTATCTTTATTCAAATACATACTTTTATTTGAGGACCACAAATATTATATGTATATCGCTTGCTAAATAAATTTAGAAGTTTTTGAATTTGGCTAGAAGCCAAGTATTTTTCTTATACATATACTAGCTATTTAGCTGTGCGTTGCACAGCGTATTTGGGACGTACAACTGCCCATGGAGGAAAAAGAAATAATTATAGGTGAGCACACGTGTATTCCATATATGATACTCGCTCCGTCCTAGATTTGAATTTTTTATATAGTTCAAACACAAGATATTTTATACAGCAATTATGCCAACCAGTGTGTGTAAAATCCATGAGTAGCTTTGGTACAAAGCATTTGATAAGTCAGATCAGTAAAAACAACAGCTTTAGATTTGCTCATAAGAGAAATTGGCATGGTCAGCATGAATCAAACACCATTACTTAACAAGGCAAACCGGCTACATTGACTGATGGGTGGCAACTTGCTGCAAGTGACCAGAAATTTGAGGCAACTGACCACCTGCTTGCCTCAGCAGCTCAACATAAACATATTCATCAACTCGTTGGTTGACAAGACCCACCTAACATGGAGATAAGATTGGTTAGTTTAGTCTCATTGCTTCTGACCAGCACAAGATTCCAAGCAGCTTAATTAAAAGTTTTTTTGTCAAACAAGTCTATTCAGTCAATGCACATAAGGCAAATAATTGGTTCCTCAATCAACGCAAGTATTATCTTGTTTGTTTTAATGAACTAATAACTAATACTTCTACTTAAGTCATTAGTCGGAAATTACTTTATCTTGTTTGTTTTAATGGAAGCAGAGGTGAACAAATGCAAAGGCAAATCCATTTATCATGTTTGTTTTAATGAACTAATAACTAATACTTCTACTTAAGTCATTAGTCGGAAATTACTTAAAAAAAATTAAAAATTAATATCTAGAATTCCATAATTAGAATGGGCATACCTGCTGAGCACTACCACCTAAATGGATTTGCCTTTGCATTTGTTCACCTCTGCTTCCATAAACCTGGCAAAAGATTGTTAAAACCAAATATAAAAATTGGATTACAAATTTAGTAATGGAAGAACAAGATATACTAAATGTAGAAAAGGGAATTGACCCAAATTTTAATTTTTTAATCATGTAAATGTTGCCAACGAATTTCACACAGGTTATCAAGTACTTATGTATATCTAACCAACCTGGAATCATACATAACCAACCTGGGAAAAATTCCAATACTAATTCTCAAGGTTTATTTCCATATTATTTTCCAGAAAATGATTTGAGGAGCTGGTGGGAGAAAACAGAACTAAATATAATATGGTCTCACACGATCAACCACCACATCAAATTCAAAATAAGACCCAGCAAATCAACAAACACATGAAAAATCAAACTAAAATTACCTTGATATTAGCTCCAGACTCATTTCTGATTATAGAAATGTTGGCACCAAACCTTCCTATCAATCCACTCACCAGATTTTCGGGGACCAAGAGCTCCGTACGTGCATATTCAGCTGATAAAATGGTGTGCCCACAGATGCCATGATAAAAGCATATTAATCAAAAGTAAAAATAAAAATAAAAAGGTTCCGTTGTAGCAAAAAGCAGCAAACAAATGCAGTATTGATCTGCTAAAATTTAATTACCTGAAGTATGATCAACATGCGGTTGTGATTGTCGATGAAATCCAGCATTATAAGATGGACTGATTGATATTACTTGCTTGTGAAGATTTTCATACCATAAGCATAGATGCCCCTAAGCGGATTTTGTTGCAAGGCCATGTCATCTAAACTTTCATATACCTCATCGTAACTTGTGAAGCACACCTCACCATTAGTTCCTAGTCTGTGTTGATTAATTTTGATGATCAAGATGAGCACAAGTAGATTGTTGCGAAGTTTAAAAAAGTGACAAAGCTGGTAAAAGAATAATTAAGCAACAAAAGAAAACAAAAACATACAATTCGTTCATTTTAGAATCAAATTGGCGGGCATCAAATTGGGATCCTCCAGGTGCCATTCCAACCATGAATGCTGAAACAAAATAAGCGAAAAAATGCAGGTCAGAATGGTTTTTATTATTATTATTATTATTATTATTATTATTATTATTATTGTTACTCCTACTACTACTGCTACAGATGTTGACTACACATCCTATCACTAAATGTATTCAGATGTTCACCATAATGCTAATGTCTATTCTATCGAGAAGTAAACGAATTTTCAAAGCAAGCTCGATCAGTTTTGAACTTTTGAACCCCTTATTAGTATTGCAAGAGAGCGGAATCCCAATACGTTAAATAGATTTTGCAGGAAGTTTGATATCTTGATGTAACAAGAGAACCTTTAGAATGTAAAATAACTTGCGATAACAACAAAGGGCAACTTTTCCACCATGAAGCCAATAAAGTGATCAAGCATTGTGGTAGGACTAAACTTGTTTACAAAACAAAAGAGGAAACTAAACAACGATGGAGCTTAAACTTACCGATTATGTTGCTCGATTAACTCTCCTTATAAAGTGCATCGTCTTTAAGAAGTTTCTGCATCTCACATAAAACAACCAAGGGGGAGGAAAAACAAAGTATATGATTTAAAGAATGCAATAAGAAATACCAGTACAACCACCAAACCATGATATGGATTTAAATTCAGTCAATGTGGGGCCTAAATAGTGCTAAAAAGAAAGGTTGGAATAATTGTGGAAAATGTGAGACCTACAAAGAAAAAATGCTTTCTGTGCTAGTTGATTTGGGAAATCAGCAATGCCAAAGTTGGCAAATTTGGAAAAATATGAGATTTAGAAAGAGAAAAACCATGGCATATCCTCGGAAGCACAATCACAATCATATAAAGAAATCAAACAGACAAGACAAAACATTGAATTCACTAAACATCTTCCAAATAATCTAATTTGGAAAATGCAATTGAAAAAATTCAATATAATCACGGGCAATGCACAATAAATAGATCGTAATGGCTTCCAATGTAAACAGGGCACAAAATATTGCAGAGGAAAGCACATTGTACATCTAAATTAACTATTAGTTGCTCTGAAATCATTCCACTAATGATACGTAAGGTGTACATTTTTTAAGTTAAACAATCCAAAGAGCCTGCAGATATTTGAAGACATAGACGGCCGTCAATTTAAGCCCTTCCCCTTTTCTTAGCAACAAAGTATAAAGCTTTCAAGAACATTAGTCAGACCAATGAATTATTACGATCATCCCATCCCGACGGAAATAAGGTACACTGATGCAACGTTACTTTAACTAGTAAAGAATGCATTTGCATAGTTAACGAGACATGAGCTTGCAGAACATAGTAATCTTTCAGAAAGAATTGGATTAGAAAGCCACCTCCTTGATTCCGACACACAAAAGTGCAGTGACCAAAATAACTAATACAGGTGCACAAGGGTCAACTACAATACCAACCCAGGGATGGTTTACCGAGCAAGAAATGAAGGAAGACTATCCGGGCCACCAAAAAGCATAGCCTGATAAGCACAAAGAAGCAAAGCAATGCCACTTTATTGAATACATATAAATACACCAAAAAGGAACTATCTAAGGCGCCGGGATGTGTTTAGGTGATCCGGACTGAGCCGCGCACACCCCGTCTGGTCCGATGGGTTGATGATGATTTGGTGGGCAACGTCCTGCACTCAGATGGGAGTGCCTTGGAAAATTTGCAGACTGGTTTCGGAGCTGTGGTTAGATCACACCAGGGAGAGTGGATCGGTGGCTGTGGAGGTTGCCTTGGAGCGAGGCTGATTCTGGAGGTCGAGTTGTTGGCCCTCCGGTTTGGTCTCTTGCTTGCTGCCCAGCTCAGAGTGGCCCTTGCTGCATGCTATGTAGATTCGCTTGAAGTTGTCCGCTTGGTGATGGGAGGTGCTCAGCCGCAACACTCCCTCTGTCTGGTGATCAAGGAAGTGCAGGGACTTATTCGTGGCATGGAGGGATGTTCGCTTCGTCATGTTCTCCGGGAAGGCAACAAGGTTGCAAACTGGATGGCTCGTTCTGAAGCCAATTTGGAAGAGTTCTACACCACCTGGGCTTTCACTCCGGATGGTGTTAAAGGTCTTCTTGCAATTGATGCTAGTGGAGTAGTCTATATGCGTGTTTAGCTTGCTTTCTTTTCTTTTTTCGCTCGCCTCTTCAGGCTGTTTCATCAAAAAAAAAAAAACAATAATCGCACATAATAATTAAAAAAGTTAAATCACATTACGCACAATAAATTACATACAATAAATAGGGATGAAATTGCAAATTTGATAAATATAATAATAATATTAATAATAATAATAATAATAATAATAATAATAATAATAATAATAATAATAATAATAATAATAATAATAATATAATAAATGAAAAGTGTAAAAAGTTGTAAAAAGAGAATATTTTGTGGAATATTCCTTTGGGTTTGAGTTTAGTATTTTCGGTTGGAGATAAAATAGTATTTGATGTGACATTTACTGCATTTTTTGTTTGAATTTCGTGTTTTCGGTTGCAGATGGGCTTATAACCATATATTTAAGGTTTTAACAATTCAGAACTCCCTATATCGATGAATATACAATGCCAAAAAACTGTGTGTTGCTGGGATTTGTTAAACGTTTCAAGAACCCATCTCAGTTTCGCCTTCTGTTTTGAAGGTAAAAATGTAGTATCACTGATTGATGAATAAATTGAAAACAAAGTAAGCCTCGTACAATCCATATAATAATATGCTTAATTTTCTTTATTAGCAACTCACTGTCTTCCTCCATCTCAAATATTCTCAATTTGTATCAGAGTTGGGATTTCCATCACATCTTTTCAAAGGATTCCTTCCATGTAGATGGTTCTAATGTCTAATAGGTCAGCAAAATTTGTTCCCTTCTTGACACTAAACACTGAACCTAACACCCAAAGTCCTATTCATTTAAGTTTACCCATACATCAAAATTATTTTGAATCTTAAAGAATTTTGAAAAATCAGAGAAACCAATCATGAGACTTATGACAGTAGTAGTACTACATTTTTTTGTTCAGTAAATTTTGGGACCAATGACGCAATTTGGCTCAGAAGTAACACTTCTATATCTATAATCTATAATAATATATACATAGAATTAATGAGAGATCCGATTGGGTTCTGAGCTTCTGATAAAGAATACTCTCTGTAGCAAAAATTTCATTTGATGAAGATGCAAGGAAACTTGAATCCCAAAACCACCATCCAAAACCACTTCATATATCAGAAATGGTTGTGCTCATCGAGTCAATCTTTGTGTCTCATTTTGATCCTCCAGTGTCTGTAGCAGCAGAGGGGGAGCGTATTGAGCAGTGCCCTGGTGTTCTTCCGAGTCTTGGCAATACGAAAGGATTATCGTATCGATGGACATCTCCACCACCCCGAAGAAGAGTGTTGCAACAATGTACCCGAAACACCAGCACACCTGTACAATTAAAAAAAGAAAAAAAAGAATCGAACACAAAAGGAAGACAACGATCAATCCCTCTTGACATGTTTTTAGGCGCAGTGGCGCTGTTGGTAAGTTTTAAAATAGGCATACCAGCACAGGGAACATCGGTGAGGATATCTTGTTGTGCGCAGATTTATATTTGTAGGTATCCAACATAAGGAAAGCAAAGAGTACGCTTGTTAGGCTGACACACAGCTTCCCGAGGAAGAGGATCATGTCTCCTATCACGTTCACCTTCCCAATCCGAAGGATATTGTTCATGATCAAGTCTGTTGAAATCTCAGAAGCTCGAAAGAATCCTTTTCCTATTATTGCTATCTGGGGACAACGAAATGGCAAAATGTAATGCAATCAAATCTTGTTGAACTTATAGTGCTATATGCAAAGCCAGCACGATCCAACAACAAATAAATATTCAACTCACCATGATATAAGCATTACGGTTCACAGATTTGATGATGCACACAATACACCTGAGGCAACCCTGTGAAGTGCCATACATCACCCTTCTGAACCAGCTGTCGGGCATAGGATCAGCATTTTTAAGCTTACGACGAAGACCCTCAAGCATACACCGAATTGACTCAATAAACGATACAATTAGAGAGCCAAGAGCAACAGATCCTAGACTGTATCGGCCAAGCCGCTTCATTGAAGCAAAAACAGGAAGGAAGGGAACCTTTGGCTGCATTGGGAAACAAAGGAATAAAGATTCAGCAGGGGGATTACAAACAAGATTAGAACAAACTGTAAAATGGCTTCTTTCTGTGTGTCTGAAAGAACGATTCACACCTCATTTTAACAGAAATAATGTGCTGCACACTTACCGATACTTCACCTCTCGCCCAATAGTACGATGCAACAGAACCTGCAACAACTGTCGAGGATGATGCAATGAAAAATTGGGTGGCCCAGTAGGCGCCAAACAGGTGAAAGAGAATTGCAGCAGCAATATGAGACGTGTAGCGGATGTTATAGCCACAGCAGCTGTTGCAGTTCAGTTTCATTTCTTTGAGATCATAAGCACAGCAATTAGCAGCACAACTGTTTTGCACTATCGTTCCAGAGCTAAATAGATGAAGAGCCACTGATAACCAGAACATATAAAATATGGCTAGAATAGAGTAAGGTAACAGAGGAAAAATTATCAAAGCCCTGACTTCTCCAATGACCTTTGCAGCAACCTAGAAAAATTGAACTGATCAGAACAGTGTAAACAAGAGACCGAAATAGGAGTAGCATACTTCATTTAGCAGTAGGTGAAACACAGAGTAATGATCTTTCAACAATTCTGAATTTTTTTTGTGTAAAATGAACATAGCAGCAGAACGGAAGAGGCAATGAATCTGATAAAAGCCACTTAAGACCCGAATGAAATGTAAAATCAAATATCCACACATCAAATCTGAGTGCCATAGTCAGCAACAAAGAGTAAAGCGGCCCATATATTATGGATGCACCGGGTTCAAAGTTTTAAATTCTTATCAAGATTTCAGCTTGATTGGTTTTAATGGTCTAATGGTATGTTTAGAAAATCACAGAATATGCTTTGGCTTAAGTGTTGGCCAGTTTTTTGAATCCAAGTTGCCAATTTCAAATCCACCGAGTGAGGTATCAGAATTAAGACTTACATATATCTATAAGCTTCCGATTTAGCATTTTTATCAGACAAAATTCAATTCTAATTCTGATTAACAATAGTAGAACTACTGCAACAGTGATTAAGGTACAAAGGAAAAGACACATATTTTTGATAATTTGATGAAAAATAATTCAACGAACCTTGAGGACTGATGTTGCCTTAAGGATACGACTGACTATCCCAATAGAACAAAGGAAAGCAATGATCATCAAAGCAGTCATGGAAACAGCTGCTACATGGAGATGACTTAGCTCTTGCACAAGGCACAATTCATATATGTCACATCGTCGCTAATGACATTAACTTTCAAGGCTCTATTTGAGAGCTGATTATTGCAGTTATGAGTTATGACTTGAATTTGCCACTTTTAAAACATTGAGGGGAAATTAGTTTGCGAACACCAAATAAAGGATCCAACTTGGTGTAATATTGAATTTGTTAAGAGTATTAAGAATGTATATCCTACCCTTGCAGAAACACTGTAATATGGGTCGTGCCTGCCAATGATTGGGGTGATCGCATCGTTTCCAATCCATCCAGCTGAAGGATCACACAGAAAATTACTTCAATTGATCAAAAGACAGCTTATTCCAAGTCATGACAACATAATACATTATATCTTAAAAGGGAAAATGTTGAAATAATATTCACAGCTGAGATCAGATAAACCTATAGAACATATTCACATGAAGCAAAAGTATGAACTATGAAGGCATATGAAACCTAATGAAGAAAGGAATGCAGCAGGAGAGCACAAAGAGATCTAGGCTCTGATAGATGCTAAAAATACAACATAGCTGAATATTCACTGTGTTGTCGTCATCTAGTTGTTTTAACTTTTAATGCTAATACTTTGAATTTAATCCAGGTTGCATTAATATATCTAATATATATATATATATATATATATATAATCTGAAGATTTGCAACTATCGTGAAAATATCCACCTCAACACTTAATATATAGCAATGCAAAACCTTGTGGAGTAGCCACGTTGGTCCTATCTTTACAGCATTGAAATCTATTAGATGACACATGATATTTTACGACCACCAATTCCGGACTTGAGAAAACTAATAGTTCAATTATACAGATAAACTTGTAAAGAATGAGGAAATATGCTCACCTTTCAAATAGTATATGCCGCTTAGAGTATATGCCACGAGCAACAGCTGCACCTCCTATTGTGTATTCCAATATCAATGGCCACCCAATTAACCAAGCAACACTGCATGGAACAAGAGGCAAAAGTAAATCATTACAGGCATTTTGTAAAAATTTAAGATTCTGACTAATGCTAGTTGAAATAAAATGCTAAACTGGAATCTTGGAAATGAAAGTCCGCGATTTTTTACAAGGACATGGATCTCTCCAAAAACAACGAACAATAGACAAAAATTTAAGATAATGCTCATATTTTAATGCATGCCGGGTGTACAGATAAAGATTTAGGAAAAAGAAAGAAAGATAATTGCCGCAAAACTGACATACATGAGTTGCCATGTGATCAAATTGCTCATGTCTGACATGTAACATATTGCTTAACGAAACAAAAGAGACAATCATTCCTTTCACTTAGGATGCCCTTATAATCATATTCTCACAAGGAATAGATCATATACTCAAAAAGTCCAACAAGGGTTAAAGTAAAGTTACCCTTCGCCAATGCATATATAAGAGTAATGATAGGCACTGCCAGCAAATGGACATCGACTTGCAAGCTCAGCATAACAAAAAGCAGAGAGAGCAGCTGCTATTCCAGCAATCAGAAATGAAAACATAAGGGCAGGCCCTGAATGCTCCCTAGCAACATTGCCAACAAGAATATATACCCCAGCACCAATTGTTGAGCCAACTCCTAGGAATTCAATCAAAAAGTTCATGAATAAATTCAATTATGCATTGTAATCTGTAATCGAACACACAGTATTAGCTCCAGTCAAGCAATGAATTCGCAACATAGATAAGGAGATCCAAATTTGACAGGGCCCAATCATACCTATTAATAATTAATAATTCATATGAGTATTAATCCCATAAAAGAATATTGAACTAAGTGAATTATGAATTTTCTTGCACAAATCAGATAAATTTCCCAGTAAGCCAGATGATTGCACTGCAGAATGAATTAAATCCAATAAAGAGAACCGCCTCCAGAATCGAGAACATTCAAACAAACATGAATAATCCAGAAACAATTGAAAAATTTGAACTGATAATAATTCAAGCAAGGCCAACTTGATCTTACCTATGGCTATGAGATGTGGTACTGTCAAGGCTTTTGCTAACTGATTATGACCAGCATGTAACGAGCCCCGACTCCAGGTAAGGTAGTGTTAACTCCACAATTTCCGTTCTGTTTCTAGTGATCGTCACATCCCCGACTGCTGCATCATATTTCTGCAGGAAAAGATGTCAGAACAAAAGTAAGTTCCCTGTTGTGGTTGTGGTATTCATCTATATTTGGTTTTAGTTGGTAATGGTAGAACATAGAAGTATAAGACAAGGAAGAAAGTTCTCACATTTTGTGCAACGTCATTCACAAGATCATTGAAGGAAGGATTTCTATGGCCATTTCCATATAAGATATATTCGTGAGGAACAGGGTAAGGCAGTAGCTCAACCGCGGCTTCAAATACATCAATGCAATATCCTTTCACCCCCAAGGGTCCTCCATCTTTTGTGACAAAATCGGGATATGTAACCCTGTAAGGCACTGCAATCTGTAATGGCTTCCCATTGTTCGGGAACACCCACCCCCGTGGCTTCTTTGAAGTTTCACCAGGCCATATCACACTATGCAGATGTTGAGTACCAAATGAAGTGTTTCCTGGCTTGTTATATAAAGTTTCTGGAGGAACAACGGAAAAGCCTGAGTGGTTCGACCAATAACCAAGCTTCCGGGAACCACTGCCACCAATGTTGAGGATATCAAACGCTGGATGAATATAATTCTTCTCTGAATCAAATTGAATTTTGCCAGTTAGGCCAGTGAAGTTTGTAGCAAGAAGAACCTGGAGCAATCGTGGGCCTTGGTTAAAGACTCGGAGGGTTGAGAAATTGATGACACTACTGTTGCTGCTTTGCAAACTTGGATCATAAGAAAAGCTGATAGTTTCACCACTCTTCAGTAATATGTCAAGTGCCCGAGCTAGCAGCCATACCGTGTCGTATGCATATAGGGCATATGTATTGAACTTTGGTGTTTTGCTGTTCTTGAGACTTTGCCAACGGGAACTGAACCTCGTCTTGGGATCAGAATCTGGAGTGTGATGCCTGAATGCAATCACCCCTTGTAACAGATCATCCGTGTTGGGGTCAAAAGTTACTGAAGAATCAAGAAAAGAAGGAAGCCAGTCCGTTGCAATCCAAACATATCCTTTGCCCATCATTCCAAGCTTTTTTGCAACCTTAAAGATATTGATACCAGAATCTGGATTAACATGCACAACAAAAACCCTAGATTCCAATAAATTCACTTCCTCCAGTAAGCTGTCAATATCACTCGTTGAAGCTCCGGGTGTAAGGGCTCCCTTGTAAGAAATCCTGGCACGGTGCTTGACGAGTGCACCATCCAATGCAGAAATCCCATTCCTACCATATTTATCATCAACATAAATGGCAACAACTTCTCTCCATTCAAAATATGCAACCAGATCAGCAACTGCAAACATCTGAAAATGATAGCTTATAGTCGTGCGGAGGAAGTAAGGATACTGCAGAACTGAAAGAGTGGGGTCTGTGGCGCCAAATGACAAAAGGGGCACATGGAGTTTATTCACAACAAGGGAGATCATATGGGCTATCCCAGACGACTGTGGACCAACTATTGCAACGACATCTTTCCCCGTCAGCTGCATAGCTACATGAGTAAGGGAGGCCCTATCAAAATCCCCTCATTTTATCTACACACCTGCCAAAAGAATCCATCATTTCATCTTTAATTTATTCATGTAATATTTCCTCCATAGAACAATATAGTAGTTATGGAGCTATATTTATATATGACCAGTAATGAGATGCTCAAGAAAATTGAACAACATCCAAAACAATCTTCAAATCCAAGCCATTCCATGAGAAATGAAGTAACATTTTTCAGACAAATCTTAATATTGAAGTTGTCGTCATACCTTCAACTGTTCCCAAAAATCCGCTGCAATTGGTGTCCTGCAAGATGAGATTGAGCTTTGTGTTCTTCAGAATCGTCGTGTCCGAATTCACATCCTCAACAGCTGCAACAATAGCAGGCCCAGCAGACCTCCCAATGGCTGAATCAAAGGTGAACAAACCCCCAACATTCACCACCCTTTGACCACCATCAGAGTTTCCTGTCTCGCCAACCACTCCCATTCCAAACCCCACACAAAGAACCACAACTACCAGAACTCCCTTCATACTATTAAAGCCCACCATTTTCAGCAACAATACTCACACACACTCAGCAGTTCACTCTTATGCCAAAACAATATTTGGACATTTTATCAAACGGTGTGTGAGCAATCCTCAAACCATCCCAAAATTAGGGGCTTAATAATGACGAGGAAGAAAATAAATTATAAATCACATCAATATATTAAAGGATATCATCACAAATGTGCAAGTATAAATGGTGACCTCACAAGTCAGAAACAGCAGAATCCACCCCACCACCACCATTCTGTGCATCGGAAAGAACACCACGACGAAAAAATGCAGTCACACGAAATTCAATTAAGCGCGAGCAAGGCAGCGGCATCGCACGGCAGTTCCTCGGCGCCGGCGGCGATATTACGGTTCGGCGCCGTCGACGGAACACTACGACGACAATGGGAACACCACGACGTAGAGCAGAAATTTCTCGGAAAAGAATTCGGGCCTTCAGCGTCGCGGTGGAGAGCGAAATAAGCGAAGGAGAAATGGGTGAGCTGAGCCGAGAGGATTGGGGAAATGGATAGATCGAAGACGAATGCGTAGTCTTTAAGAAAGATGGCCAGGAATGAAATTGGAGAATGGACGGACAGGAACACTCCCGTCGATCCAACAATCAGAAATGAAATTGAATTGGAACCTACGGTCAGGATTTCAAGTTGAGGTGGGAAATTTTTGGAGCTTTTTTATACGACGCGGCTATTCTTACTCCTCATTTTACTACCATCACCCCACCCCCTTTTCCTCATACCCAAAATACCCCTCAACTTAAAAAAAAAAAAAAAAAAAACACAAAAACTGATACACACTAATTTGCTACATACACCCCACAAATTTCATCCCAAATTCAAACCCTTCCCACCCAATCAAAACCCTAACCTTTTCAAACACCCCATCAAAATCAAACCCTTTCCAACCCACCAAAACCCTCCAAACCCTAAGTGCTTATACATTCCACATACATTCCACATAACCCACACATTCTCCCCAAAAGATAGCAAAAATCGAAGGAAAAGTGGTGTAGAGTAATTGCCTAACAAATGGAGGATCAATGGCCACCTTGGGATGGAGAGGTAATGTTTTAAAGTTAATGAAATTTCCAAATTTTCGCACAGCTGTTCGGCACTGGTCTGCCGAACGCATAGCACGTCGAACGGCCAATGGAGCCGCACGCGTAGCCTAACGTTCGGCCGAGAAGGCCGCGCATCGCTTGGGACGCACGGCCGATCCGGCCGTGCGCATCATTTAACGCACGGCCTATCCGGCCGCGCGTTCTTCTGGTTGTTCGGCCATGATGGCCGAACGGGCCTGAAGGCAGAGCCTATTTTTTTAATTTTTTTTTTTTGTTCTCATTCCTCTTTCAATACTTTTTCTTGCAGAAACCACCTTCTCTTGAGACGAAATGGAGTGGTACACTAGCTACTGAGAATCCAATTGGAAATGAGTTGAGCACCGATGTCGTTGGCCAAGACTACACTCACATATTCACGACTTATGCTCACTATCCTTCGAAACAAGCTGTCATAGATTGGGTAAAGGGCACTGCGAAAAGGGAACACATGGTGGTTATTATTAAGAGGTCAGATGCGGGTGGGGGCACAAGGAAATCCCGTGTTTATTTTCAATGTGAGCGCGGGGGTGAGTACCGTGAATGGAAAGGGAAGAAGAATCCAAACTTACCAAATGAAGAAGATACCGGTGAATGTGAAGATGGGCAAGGGAAGGTTGTCCGGCGGAGGGAAGGGAAATCAAAGAAATGTGGGTGTCCATTTGAACTAAAGGCTCAAGAGGTGACCATTGGTGGGGAATGGGAAGTTGTGGTCGTGCATGCAATCCATAATCATGGGCTTGCAAATTATTTCGAGGGACATGCATACATGCAGCGGTTGACACCCGATGAGGAGGAATTGGTGGTGAAAGGTTCGTTGCACAACGTGAGGCCCAAGGAGTTGTACTTCGACCTAAAGGCTACTTTCCCTAAGAATGTGTCATCAATGAAGACAATATACAACTGCCGCCAGAAACACCGTGTGAAGGATAGAGCCGGACGTACCCAAATGCAATACGTGTTGGGAAAGTTAGATGAGAACGGCTATCACCACAATCATCACAGGTATGAGTCAACTAGTGAGGTGCGAGATATTTTCTTTGCACATAAGAGGAGCATTGAATTGTTGCGTGCGTTTCCACATGTGTTGTTGATGGATTGTACCTACAAAACAAACCGATTTAAATTCCCCTTGTTGGAGATAGTGGGTGTTACCTCTACGGGTTTGACATTTTTTGTTGCTTGTGCCTATTTGGAGGCGGAGAAGGAGGATAACTATACGTAGGCACTTAAGATGTTGCTTACGTTGATGGATTCAAAAAGTTTGCCAAGTGTGATTTTGACTGACAGAGAGTTGGCGCTTATAAATGCAATTGAGAAAATATTTCCCGATGCCACGCAACTATTGTGTCGATGGCATATAAACAAAAATGTGGTGGCAAATTGCAAGAAACACCTGCAATCCAAGGAAAAATGGGACTTGTTTTACAGACAGTGGCAAAATGTAATGGAGGCAGATTCCGAGGATATGTTTAAAGAACAAGTGAACCGTCTGTGCAACGATTTTGCCTATGCATTACCGGCCGTTGAATACTGTCTTAAGCAATGGTGTGAAACTTGGACGGAGAAATTTGTGGGATATTCCACAAACAAGATTAAGCACTATGGGAACACTACGACATCCCGGTATGTTTTAAATATAAATTTGATTATAACTGTCCCAGTAGTCTATATTCTTAATCGTGTACTGATACATTTCCCTTATTTGAAATCGTTGCAGAGTGGAGAGTCACCATTCAGTGTTGAAAAGGCAGCTGCAAACTTCTATGGGGAACTTTGAGACTTGTTGGGCAACCATCAATACTTTATGGGTGAATGCACATCAAGCAATTACAGAATCGTTTGAAGTGAGTCGGAATAGGCAATCCAAAAAGTACCGGAATGTTATCTTTCAAGAGCTGCGAGGATTTGTGTCGGCATACGCACTAGATATGATGGTTGAGGTGGTCAGATTTCTACCCGAGGGTGTGATGGATGCCGATTTCTACGGATGTGTTCTACGTACTACTTGCGGGCTGCCATGTGCTCATGAGCTGTCAGAGTACGTTTCCAAGAAGATGCCTATACCGCTTAATCAGATTGATGACCATTGGAAGAAACTGGATTGGACTCCTCGTTTTGTGGACGGTGTGAAACAGGATGTGATCCCAGATATTAATGAACTGTTCCGGAGTGCAACGGACAAGTGGAATGCGTTGGATGATACGGGTAAAAAGATGATGTGGAGGAAGTTCAATGAATTGGTAAATCCCAGCACCACTTCATTGAATGAGCCTTCTGTACCGGTCCGGCCTCGGGGGAGACCACCAAAGTCAGCGAAGAAGAAGGGTTCCACAAAGAGGGATCCCAGTGCATTTGAGCTGGTGGACAGTTGCTCCCCCGATGTCTCTAAGATCATTTACGATGCCGGTCCGGTCTCAGCAGTTCCATTTTTTACATCCGCTAGACGACCGCCGAAACCCAAGGTATTGGTAATCTCTTTTTTTTTTTTTGCATTCACATGTCGATATCGAGCATGTTGTGTTACATACGAGTATTTATCCTTTACAGGTCCGTCGGGGGCGTGCTGTAAGTAATTGTCCACTGCCAGCGTGTATTAATGCACCAGATCATTTCAAAACATACATAGTTGGGATCAAGGATGTGAACGCAGATGGACATTGTGGATTTCGGGCCATTGCTGAGCTTTTAAAATGGACAGAGGAGTCGTGGACTCGTGTCAGGTCAGATTTGATGCATCACTTAGAGAACAATAAGTCATTGTACGATAAGGTGTTTCTTGAGCATGGCCGAGTGGAGTATATTCTCAATGTGTTGCATTGCTATGAGGCTAAAGCCGATCCTGAGCATTGGTTTTGTCTGCCTGAGATGGGCCACCTTGTTGCTACAGTGTACAATGTACCTCTTGTTGCCCTGTCGGCCAATGTGAACAACACATACCTGCCGCTGCTCACACCTCCCGGGGATCTAAAGCAGACCTTTTGCATTGCCCTTCTGAATGGCTGTCATTTCATTGCTGTAAGTATCCGTTATGCCAATTATTTGGTCAATTTCAGCATTTATGCATATTTCTTATTAATGCGTTGTTTTTTGTTCAAAGGTATACCTAGCCCATGAATGCCCTCTACCGCCCGTGATTGCTCAGTGGACGGAGTATCACTCCCCGAATGCCACTACTTGGAGTGACACGCTCAGACATCGGTTCGATGGCTATCATTTATCGGATTGTTCTAGACCGAGCACGGGCGAGTCCGTCGACCTGGATCCGGAACCATTGAATTTGGATACAGTTCATTGGGCGATGTGATCATGTATTAGAATTGACAATGATATGTTTAAGTTTGTATTTGTATGAGACATATGATTATATAGTTGAATTTGAACTTTTATAGTGAATTTGAACCTGAAAATTGAAGTTTGTATTTTTATTTTACTGTTCATGTTACAGGTATGTTCGGCCGAGAGGGCCGAACACGTCGTGTGACGCGCGGCCAAGACAGCCGCGCGGCTTTCAGGGTGCACGGCCGAAGCGGCCGTGCACCGCATAATACGTGCGGCGCCCGTCGCCGCACGCGTTTCTTACCGCACGGCAATCTTTGCCGTGCGGTTCTTTCAATGTTCGGCCGCCTTGGTCGAACAGACCTGATCCCCAGTATTTTTTTTTTCAAATTTTTTCACAAATTTATCGTATTTGACCAAATTCTCAGACCTTTTCACTTCGTCCGGCTGCCATCAAACAAACATGAAATCAACAATCATAATCATTCAAAATTTATAACATTCAAAATCCAATATAAATTCATCTTGTAGCCATCATAGATTAATATCTAAATGTTCCCGAATATGCCAGCGTGAATAACATCGAATATCAAACATCGTTTTAAGTAACAAAATCAATACCCCCAAAACACTAAAGTTCATCACGCGCACGAAGTCAGTCATCTCGTCCCGCCCCATCCCGACCACCCATCATCGCATAGACAGTATGGATAATATCGCGAACTCTCGGATCATCGTCGTCCAAAAACTGTCTCAGATATGCTCTAACTTGGTGCTCTCGCATGGCGTGGTCTACACGGACAGGTGCACGGTGCCTGGGTTGAGGTCGCTGAATCGGTCTCTGAACTCTGGGGTGTGAATGCGCGGTATACCAATCCATATATGAAGGGGAACACTCATGTGGGTACCCCGCCAGTCGACCCAAACGTACATCGGTAAGGACGTGTATATCCCATGTGGTGAACTGTTCCCCTAGCTCACGCCAGTAAGGCCTTGTGCTCCGAGTCTCCCTAGTGCCGCGGTCTAAGTGCTCCGCCAATGGGGCGGGTGGAATCGTCTATACATACCCGAACTGTCGAAGTACACGATCGGGCATGTATGGCTCAACAATGTCACCAGCAGATAAATAGCCACGGTAAAGAGCGGACTCCGGCCGTGGGAAAACCCCCCGCACCTCAGTGTACGGATCGAATATCACCTACATTTCATTTTTGTTGATTAGGTAAATAAATCCACAATATTTATCATATGTATATCTATGTTACAATGAGTACCTCGTCCGCTGTGAGCTCGTCCAATCTGTCCCGCCATGCACGTCTACGGTCGACCGTCTGTGCAGTATGCCCTTCTTGCGTCCACCTAACGCACATGGGTCCATCGCCTGTGTAATCGGGATCCTCGGGTGGCCTGCCCATCGTAGGGAAGTGCTCGTATATCCAAGCCTGTGGCAAACGTTACATAAAAGTCATTAATTGAATGTATCTGTTCATAATATGTGATTAGAAAACTACATACCTCCATCACTGTCCAATATCCCACCGCCTGCTTTATCTCTGCGGTGGCAGCCACAGTGAGCTGCTTATACAGGTATGCAAGGACTGCAGCTCCCCAAGCATAGTCTGAAACGCCGTTGATCCTATCCAGAAACTCGAGCCACTTCACATCGGCACGTGACCCGCTCTTGTTAGGGAACAAGACACTCCCCAATACATATAAAATGTAGGCCCTTGCGGTCCTCCTCACTACGTCGCGCTCCTCCGATATCATACCCGTGTGAAATTTTACTCTCAACCACTCCAAAGAAACTTGAGCCCCCTAACCCTCACCATCTCTGCTGTCACCTGATCTATGGGGTACCTAAGCAAATTTGCAACGTCCTCGTGGCCCATAGATACACCTAGAAGTAGAAAATGTAGGCATTCAATTTTATTTAATGAACCATACACCACATGAAATTAATACAAAACTAAATGTAAGAATACCATCGCGACCGGAGAGAACGGGTCGCCCTATCACCGGCAGACCAATGAGACAAAACACATCATCCAACGTGATCGTCATCTCGCCGAATGGTAGATGGAATGTGTTAGTCTCTGGATGCCATCTCTCGATAAAGGCCTCGATCAGGTTCTTGTTCGGTGCCCTAAAAGTGATCATTCTAATCTTGTCAAAACCAGATCGCCTGATGTAGTGTCGGAACCGTCTGTTCTCGCGCCCGTTCGCAATCTCCCATGTCGTTAACTTCACGGCATGGCTAACGATCTTGAGCGGCGCTCGCTCACGGCCATTCCATATATCATATGCGACGTGGTACCTAAAACGCCTGAGTAAAGGCGGTGCAATATGGTCATCACCATCATCCTGGGCGGGCTCGTCTGGAGGCGGAGCATGATCTACAACAGGTGATCGGTGGGCCACTGGCTCCTGAGTGGCAAAATCCTGAACGGGCTCAAGTGGAAGAGGATCATGAACTGGAGGTGCAAAATCCGGAACAACCTCTACTGGAGGTGCATCATGATCTACAACAGGCTCCTCGTAGTCATACAGGTGAATCGCTGGATATCCAGCATCTCTACGCTGCCGTACCCATTCGGCTCGGGCCGATGTTGTTGGCCGTTTACGAAGTGTCTGATAAAAATCTGAAATTAAAGTGAAATTTATAAGTATAAATACCATTGCATAATAGAGAAGAGAAAGAGAAGAAAAAAAAAATTAAAAAAGTAAACCTGTAGACCGACCGTGCGGCCAACTTGGCCGCACGGTCTCGGTAGCGTGCGGCCGCTTATGCCGCACGCCTACCATAGTGCGCGGCGACTTGCGCCGCGCTGGGCACATGCTGTTCGGCACACCAGTGCCGAACAGAGACCGAACAGGGGCCTTCTTCAACCTCCAACTTTTCACTCTTGGTCACTCAAAACTCTACCCAAATGCAATTTTAAATACGAAAAACATCAATGTACTAGTACTAGACCTAAATGGAAGTGTTTTAACATTTCAAATTCACATTTACAACAAATGGGTCAAGCAATTACAAATGAACCCTAACTTCTCTAACTTACTTACTTTTAAATCTGTCCATGGTGCTTGTTTTTTGCTAGTTTGAAGCTGCTGTGTCGATCGGTTTTGGGATCCTCTTGGACGTGCTCTTCCTTCTCGATGGTGTGTATGATTGCTTCTCTATTTTCTCTGTCGTTCGTTCGCGTGGGGTGTATGAAGGGAGGAAGGGAATGGGGTGAAGGGTGGGGTGTATGAAGCATTTAGGGTGTAGGATTTGAACTATATTTTTCTATTTTTTGTATAAGGGTAATTATGTCTTTGGCTATGGGGTGTATGTAGAATATGGTATAATTTTTAAACTTATGGATGGGGTATACTTAGCAATGGGGTGATGTTAGTAAAACTTGGAGTAGGAATAGCCGCGGAGTATAGTATAGAAAATAGATGAAGATTTATCTTTTTGTCAGCTTTCTTTTTGTTTGGCTCTGTTTAGAGAATTATGGAGGACTGACATTTATTGGATTACTTTCATCATGTCATTGTCGTAATCAATGCAATGTCTATGCCTATGTCCAGACTAGACAATAGTGTTACCAAATATGGAAATTACGTGAAAGTAACATCGAAATGAGTAATACTATTTCAGGTAATAACATTATTTGTACACGTAACACATTGTCCCATATTAAATGCATGTGATCTCACACCATATGTTATTTTGAAATAGGTCTCACTGTATATCAAGATCAATCCACGTGAACTATTTTAATTAGGTTACATACATGATACCCGTGAGAGCTTGCCACGTAAACATATTTAATTTTTTTAGGGATGCAAACCGCCAGTACCCTGTCAGGGATTGTAAAAATGTTTTTTACACCCACCGCTTAAAAGATAACTTTTATACTCGAAATGACAAAAAACCCTTCGGTCGGAGGGTTCGATCGGTCCGATCGAAGAGAAAATGCGCGACCGAAGTCAGGTTGCTGATTAACGTAATTAAACATAATTAAAGAGACTTCGGTCGGCTATTGGAACACTTAGATCGGTCCGATCGAAGGCTTAATAAGCCGATCGAAGCGCAATTATTGGTGGACAGCTGTGGACAACTCAATTATTGGTGGAAAGCTCAAATAATATACTTCAAGTTGCATCTCAGATCTAGATTCACGAAACTTCATCTCTTTCTTTGCTCCAAAAACCCAATCAAGTTGCATTTAAATAATACATTTTGTGCTTTTTGGAATTGCTATTGTGGTTCTTTGAAGGCCCGGATCCAGTGTCATTTTGAATAACTCGTAAGTTTCTAAGTTTATATTGCTTAAGTTATGGTCGAATTACTTTTTTATAATTAAGAAATGTTTATTTTTGTTTATGTTTTGACCATCTCTATAAAGATTTTGTTTTAAGAAGTGTAGATGCCATGATATATGTACCACAAATGTTAGTAAAGTTTTCTGTTTTTATTTTATTTTAATTTGTAGGTTAATTAAGTTTAAATTTGTGGTACATATATCATGTTATGGAATTTAAAATGGTGTCAATTTTAATAAACTGTTATGGAATTTAAAATTTATTATTTTTCTATATGTGGGTATACAGAATTTTTCTATATGTGGATGAACCAAAATGGGAGTTTCATTTTAATTTAATTTGTAGGTTAATTAAGTTTAAATTTAGTAAATTAAACGGTGATTAATTTAGTTTGTAGTTAATTAGATGGAAATTGTTGTTATTTGTACTTAGAAATGCTAAAGTAATTATAAGCATTTTTCGTTATATTAAAAATATTTGGTATAATAAAATAACAAATATATACAGTTATTGTTAGATTATTGTTATTAAAAGTAGTTTTGTGAATCAAATTGCTGACAGGTGTATTATTTGAGACGGAACAATGTCTTGGTTCGGTTCCAATTGGTTCGAGGGCGATTCCACCACTGGTAATAGAGATCCGGAAGACATGAACCGTAAGCTTTTCTATATGGGCTTAATTTCGATTATTTGGGAGGTGCCATTACATGTTAATGAATATTAATACGTGTTAAATAATTTTTTTAGGTACAGACGTTCCACAACCGTCTACAAATTATAACGAACAATTCAATTATCCATTCGTTCCACAGCCGGGAAGCTGGACAGATGCGATATTCGGGCAACAACCGATGCATAATTTTTACAATTACCCGAATGTTGGTGCAAACAACAATGAGTTTTTTGACGGAGGGGAAAATGCGTATGGTGCAAGCAACATGGGAAATGTACCCGGTTATACGAGTGGGCACGGAGAATGGAGTAACATGTATGGAGATGAATACGGGCAGGGGAATGCAGGGCAAGCAGAAAACATCCCACCTCCGGAGTCCAATGAAGGGGAGCGCATGGGAGAAGATGGCGCCGAAGAGGAGGTGCAGGTAGAGGAGAGTGAAGAGGAAGAATGGCGATCTTCGATGGACGACGAGTCGGACGACCCAGACTACGGCGACGAAGAAGGGTCTCGGTCATTCAGTACGAGAGAGATTGAGGAATATGCCCAAATTTTTTGGGACATACAAAACAAAAATCGTGGTTGAAAGACGCGTGGAGGGCGGGGGTTGCATGGAGATCAGAATCCGTTTTGGCAAAATACTGAAGAAGCGTTCGTTGTACCCGACATGACCAGCGGGATGTGGAATCTGCCGCGACCGCATTTTGATCTGCCCGAGCGAGACGTGGATCCGTACATGGACGATTCAGTTGATAGAATCCTAGCGCGTGGGTCAGTTTTCGGGACTAAAGACAGGCTGAAGGAGAAGCTCGTTCAGTATTTGGTGGAGCAGAGAGCTGGCATGAAGACGGTTAAGTCAGAGCCGCACAGGTATTGGGTGTGCTGTCGTGACGAAGATTGTGAATTTAAGCTGCGTGCGCGAGGCAGTGGATCGACGTGGGTTGTGTACAAGTTAATTCCACATACGTGCACAATGAATCCAGACCGTCCCCCACCCAACACACTCCCATCCAGATATTTGGGTACCTTCCTCGGAGATGAAATAGTGCTCGATGAGAGCACACTGTCACCTGTACAGGTTCAGGCTACGCTGAAGAATAGGGGCGTCACTGTGTCGGTAGCCCTAGCTAGGAAAATTAGGGCACACGCAATAGCATCGCTGTTCGGGGACCACGACACCTCGTTCCAGATGGTTCCATCATTCCTATACATGTTGGAGCAGCAGAACCCGGGTACTGTTACGGACTACATGTTGGACAGAAAAGGTCGTTTCAAATACGCTTTCTTCGCGCTTGGTGCTTCCATTAAAGGATGGAATCATATGCGGCCGTTCATTGTAATAGACGGCACACACTTGAAAGGATCTTACAAGGGTATCTTATTCGCGGCCGTGGCGAAGGATGGCAACAATATGATTTACCCACTGGCTTTCGGTGTAGGGGCAGTCAAGTCGGTCCCATCCTGGACATGGTTTCTTCTGCAGTTGAGACGGGCCCTTGACATTCCTGACAATGTGCTTATAGTTTCCGATGGTTCTCCGGCAATAAGGAGAGCAGTTTATGAAGCCATGCCGACGGCGCATCACGTTCTGTGTTGTGTGCACCTCTCAACGAAAATATTAAAGCACGGAGGGAAGTCAGCGGTTGACACATTCACCGCAGCCGCCTATGCCTTCAAGAACTCCGAGTACGAGCGTCATATGAAGACGTTGCAAGATCATTATCCTGGCGCGTATCACTACCTTGTGAACGTTATCGGACCGGAGAAGTGGGCTCGGGTGCGTTGCGTCGTTCGTCGCTACGACATGATGACGACGAACATCGTAGAGAGCATGAACCGCCGGCTCCGGTGGGCAAGGAAGCTACCAATTTGCTCCCTATTCGAGGTTATCCGTGCCATTCTGAGTGAATGGTTCACGAAGAGACACAATTTGGCAGCACTTACCACCGGTCCTCTTACAGAATGGGCGAATATATGTTTATCAAAAGCGAGAGAAGTGGGGGATACGCTACCTGTCAGGCCAACGAACCGCCCAAATGTGTATCACGTGAAGCAAAACAATAAGACGTACACGGTGGACCTTGGCATTGATCGGACATGTACGTGCATTTTGTTCCAGACCGAGCTCATCCCGTGCGCCCACGCTGTTGCCGCAATCAAGTATGTGTTAGATACTACAACTTCTTATTTGCTTGATTAGTCCGATGTTGGCTTGGAATTATCAATTTTTTTTATGTACAGGTCCTTTAGAGGGGAGTTGAACTACTACGTGCCATCCTTTTACACGCGTGATACACTACTTGCTGCGTGGGGCGAGCGTGTCTTTCCAATGGAACACCCCGATGTTTGGCAAATACCTAAAGAAATAGCAGACGTAAAATGCGGTACACCAAAATGCCCAAGGCAAGCAGGACGACCGAAACAAAGCAGGATTCCATCCGCCACCGAGAAAGCTTCGCGTGCCGGAAGGCGTCAGCGATGTCGTAGGTGTGGTGAGTTCGGGCACAAAGAGAGAAGGTGCACACAACCAGTCGATCCAAATGACATTCCTGGACCATCTCAACCACGTCAACGCAGGAAGAAGAGGTGTAGTCGTTGCGGTGAGGAAGGGCACACGGTGAAACGGTGTCAAATGCCTAATGTTGTGGAAATCCCCAATTTGAATGATGCCAATCAGCAGTGGGAAGATTCTGACCTATCCGAATAATTGGAAATGTGTAATCATATGGCAATATATAGATCATTTGAATAACTGTGGGAAGAACTCGTCTGGATCTATTTGAATATTGGTTATAATGCAGTTGTTATTCATATCTGTGTTATCATATAGCAATATATATATCATATCATACCATGAAATAGAATGTAATACTACATCGCTTAATAATCACAAAATACGAAAATATGGAACTATATATATCAGATCATAATAGAGCGGCCTCATAGAACTCGTCCGCGGAGGCGTCCAAGCTGAAACGCCACATTGCATACGCCTGTTCGAAACGAATAACTCTCAGGTCCAGTGGCACGCCCCGATCGGGGAAGGTACCCATGCGGAAACAATATGCAGTGAGAAGAGCCAACGGGCCGCAAGAGGAGCTGTTGCAGTTAGTCTTTAAATTAAACAAAACTACAAAAGCAATAATTATACAACAATGAGGCATAAAATAAAAAACCAATAAAATACCTATCATCCTGGGGTAAAACTGTGCTGTCCTGCGGTCGACCTACTGGCCACTGCTGTACAGTAGGAAAATCCGGTCTATGTCGGTGGTATCCGGCAACCTGCAGTAGCGCCGGAAATAGTGCTGAATGGCAGGAGGTCCTCTTTGCGCGACTCCTTTAACTTCTCCTTAATCGGATCTGTCAGGGCCCTCGGAGGTAACAGACCATCATGGAGGTAGATGCACTGCTCCCTCAGTGAAAATCGAATGATAGCCCAGTGGCTTCGAATGTTCCACGGGCACACCAACTGTTTAAAAATCAACAATTAAATGGTCGATAGATACGCTAAATTGAAAAAATAAATAAGTTCGGTTGTTATTAACACGAACCTCGTCAAGTGTCCACCACGACCTAGGTGGGCCCCATGGGGGCTTCTGCCCCGCAACATACTTCCGGTATCGCTCCACAGACTTATCATCAAAACGCGGCACCTTATCGAACTTGTCCCAGCAGGTATGGATAAGGTGAGTCTAGTTTAAGAATAGAATTGCGGTCAGTCAATTATAAATATAATAAATATAATACATATACATTCGAAGACAAAATTATGAACCTAACCAGAAATTTTGCATCCACGAAGCCTATCTGCCTATCCTGTCGCACCCGACCACCGAAGATATCGGGCTTGAAATGTAGAATCCCAAGGTACGCATCTAATTGCTGCAACAATAAATGTAGTGTGGACTGAGTAGATATGAACTTAAAAAGTCTTGTTTTACGCACACGCCCAGTAGAGAAACGAAAAGCAAATTTACCTCGTCTTCCAGGTGGAAGGTGGTGGTGCACCATGACTTGAAAAAATGATGGGTAACAGAAAACATCGCCCCGACGTGTACACTGCATTAGAAGTACACATGATTTGTATTCCCGTAGTGAGGTGCACTATTAATTTAATTGGTTACAAAATTACCTATATCCGCCCTGCTCCAGATAAGTCTTGAACAACTCTTTCCCAGCTCGCCCTCGCGGTCGATCAAGCCTGGTGGTGAACGGGCTTCTAAGCGCTTGAGACTCCTGTCGCTCCCGTCTAGTGCGGTACTCGGCGGGGTCCGTATGTCCGGAACCTCCTACGCAAATATCCTCATCAGGGAAAATAATAAACAATTAAAATGTATGTACAAAAAACCGAAAACATACCCGCTAAGTGGACAGTGGAGGAACTTGGATGCAGCGTGGACGGTGGCTGCACCCTTGGCGGTGGTGTAATATAATCTGGGAAATTACATATGGGTTTAAAAAATAACAATTATTCTATAAGCAGAATAAGTACACAATCAAACTTTAAACTAAACAACAGCAAAATACCTGCAGCTGTGGTGGAGGAAAGTGTCGGGTCAGTGGACAGTGCAGGTATGCTTAAGTGTGGTGTAACAGACCCAGAAAAAATATTTTTAGTGAATCATAAATAAATTTCCAAGAATCAATCAATATACTAAATAAATCCCATAAATGCCAGTAAAATACCTGCAGCTGTGACGTCGCAACTCGGATGCACAGTAGGCGCACTGGGAGGTGGTGACGTAAAACCTGCGAATATGTAGTCACAACATCATTCAACAAATCTCAAATATTAACTCGTCTGCAGTATGATAATAAATTAGCAAGAATAAATATAATTACCTGTGCCAGATGGAGTCGCCTCGTCATGGCCGGACTGAGGTGTACGCTGCTCGGCGTCGGCGGCATGATCGGATCCGGAAGCATCCTGTGAATCCGAGCACACCTGCGGCATGGACGCTCGCACTCCCGTGAACTCTCTCGTAGCGCGGGCCTGATCTGCCCCCGATGCAGCACCCGCACGTACTCCAGGAGTCACCCCCGCCTCCCTGCTACTCGACATGCCAGCTCTGCCCACATCTGGCGTCCGGATGTGGCTCCGCTGGAGTACGGCCCTGACCTCCGCCGCCACCACCAATCTCGTGGCCTCCTGCTGGCGGTGAATCTCCTGCATAAGCCGCTGCTCCGTCGCGGCGACCATGTCCGCAATCTGTCGCACCCCCTCCGCGACCGTCTGCGCTGTCCGTCGATCAGACGCTGCGATCATGTCTACGGTGCGCCGCTCGTAACCCTCCAGTAGACGGGCCATAATGGTCTCAAAATCCGGAGGAACTGGGTGGGCGCTCGGCGCTGCATCGGCGCTGGGTGTATCCGTGCGCGGGCGCTGGGTGGGCCGACTCGGTGCCTCAGCGCCGCTGCCACCCTGATCAATGTCAACTGTCGGATCGGCCTCCTCCACTGCCTCGTCCACCACCGGAGCATCCCCGTCGCCCGTCTTCCGCTTGCGACCCTTCTTTCGATCGTCTTTTCGCACCCACCTTAATCCGGGTGGGATCTCAACGTCAAGGTCTGCCATATAGGGCTCCCTCGACTCCACCTCGGTGGGTGTAAGTGTCTCAAAACACTCCAACTGTATACACAATCAAAACAATACTGTTAGTATACGAAATGTCAACGAGATAACGAAGTACATGCCCACTAACCGTCTGATCGAAAAACGCTCGCCAATCTCGGGCCTTCGTCACCCTCTTGAATAGGTACTGTACAATCCTGGGGCGGTGCTCCGTCGGGTCCCCCAATCTCTCCTTGCAATAAATCGTCATCATAGCTGGGACGGCCTCGCAGACTCAGACCTGCAGAGATCACGAACCAATTACGTCAGGTAAATCATTAGACCAGTGCAAATGAAAACATTTATAATATGTGGTGTAACAGTAGCGTACCGTAAATGCCAGTGCATGGCCGTAGAAGTGCACTGAACCATCAGGCTTGGTCGCGGTGAGGAGACGCCTGAGGCCATGTCGTGACACCTGCCAGCTAATCAAACCCCACGGAAATGCCTCCCAAGCATCCCGGTCCTCCACCAACCGCCACATCCATGGCTCCGGACCACGACTGTGCCCATCGTGCCCGAGAACGAGATAGAAGGCTGTCAAAACCCTAACGATTTTCAAGCCGTCGCCAGGTGTCGTACGAAAATGCCCGTCCCTAAAGGCTGTACGGATCCTATCCGCGGAGGCGCTCGCGAGAACGACCTGGTACCTCGAAAATAAGCTCCCGGCTGGGGGACCATCGTCCGAGTATAGCTGGAACTCAGACCGGCCAAACCGCAAACCAGTAATCAAAGCGTGCTCCTGCCGTCCGTATCGCACAAATCGCCCGCATATAAAAAACCAGACAGCATCGTCCTCACCCCACTCCTCACCATCGGCAGGGAAGCGGAACGCCACCTCACGATGTAAAATCTCGGCCATGGCCTGAGCCGCCATAACGCTATCAGACCAACGCGGCCCCCTCTCGTGAGTCGCTCCTCTGTATAGATATGAAAAACATGAAGCCCGGAGCTCCGCTAATCCATCCGGGTCAGTCTCCTGCAACTCATGCACTATGATCGGGAGAACTAGGCCTCTAAAGTACATAATAAGGTGAGGGGCGCATCCCTGTCCCTCGGGCCGAACAAACCACCAATCTCCCTGCGGTTTAAAATAAATAGTATTTTTTATTTATAATTTTTTCTAAAACTATATGGATAATTTTTTTTAAAACTATATGGATAATTTTTTTAAACCTAAAACCCTAAACCCTAAACCCTAAACCCTTAAACCCTAAACCCTATACCCTAAACCCTTAAAAATTTAATTTTTTTTAAAATTTTAAAATAAATAGTATTTTTTATTTATAATTTTTATCAAAACTTTATGGATAATTTTTATAAACCCTAAACCCTAAACCCTAAACCCTTAAAAATTATATTTTTTAAACTTTAAAATAAATAGTACTATTTATTTATAATTTTTATCAAATCTTTATGGATAATTTTTTTATACCCTTAAACCCTAAACCCTATACCCTAAACCCTAAACCCTTAACCCTAAACCCTAAACCCTATACCCTAAACCCTTAAAAATTTAATTTTTCTAAAACTTTAAAATAAATAGTATTTTTTATTTATAATTTTTATCAAAGCTTTATGGATAATTTTTATAAACCCTAAACCCTAAACCCTTAAAAATTATATTTTTTTAAACTTTAAAATAAATAGTTCTATTTATTTATAATTTTTATCAAATCTTTATAGATAATTTTTTTAAACCTAAACCCTAAACCCTATACCCCAAACCGTATACCCTTAAACCCTAAACCCTATACCCTAAACCCTAAACCCTATAAAATTTAATTTTTTAAAACTTTAAAATAAATATTATATTTAATTTCTAATTTTTATATGGAAAAGTTCTATAACCCTAAACCCTAATCCCACAACCCTAAACCCTATACCTTAAACCCTTAAAAATTTAATTTTTTTAAAACTTTAAAATAAATAGTATTTTTTATTTATCATGCTTATTATAACTTTATGGATAATTTCTATAATCCCACAACCCTAAACCCCAAACCCTATACCCTAAACCCTAAACCCTATAAAATTTAATTTTTAAAACGTTAAAATAAATATTATATTTAATTTCTAATTTTTATATGGAAAAGTTCTATAACCCTAAACCCTAATCCCACAACCCTAAACCCTATACCCTAAACCCTTAAAAATTTAATTTTTTTAAAACTTTAAAATAAATAGTATTTTTTATTTATCATGCTTATTATAACTTTATGGATAATTTCTATAATCCCACAACCCTATACCCTATACCCTAAACCCTAAACCCTATAAAATTTAATTTTTTAAAACTTTAAAATAAATATTATATTTAATTTCTAATTTTTATATGGATTAGCTAATAAATTCATATAACTACAAGAAATGAGCAATTAAATTCATATACATCAAATTATCAAATAAATTCGAAAACTCAACACATCTAACAAATTATATACCGAAATAGACAATCCATATCCGAGCATATCCCAAATTTAACAAATCACAACCTAACAAATAATCACCCCTAATTAGCACAAATTTAAAAATACTCACAATAATCATCCCTAATTAGCACAATAATCATCAATATTTCATAATTGCAAATTAAATACTCTACTAGATTTAAAAAACATATCCATATAATTTCTAAATTATTTAAAAAAAATTTAAAAAAAAACGCAGAAGCAGAACGGAGCAGGCGCAGAGCAGATCGAGGGTTGGGGGTGGGAGGAGACTTACCCGCAGGGCATCGGTGCCGGAAGGGGGACGGGGATGCCGACGGCCATCTGCCTCAGAAGCAGCTTCCGGCGGTGGCGGCGGCGCCGCTCCAGTCTCTTCCTCGACGGGGGCGACCACTAAAGGCAATGCTCCAATATTCTCCTCCCCCGCGTCGCCGACGTCTCCCGGTGTCGGATCCTCCATCTCCGATAGTTTTTGGCCGGAAAAAGTGGAGAATTTTGGACGGTGGTTGCTGGGTTTACTTCGATCGGCGTTTGGGAGGGTTAGGTCGAAATGGGAAAGGGAAAGTGGAAAGAGGGAAGGCCCCAGCTTGGCTTTTAAATAAAGCCTTCGATCAGCTATTAAAACTATCGATCGGACCGATCGAAGCCCTAAAAGGCCGATCGAAGTCTATTTTTAGTAAATAATTTTAAAACCCTAAACCCTAAACCCTAAACCTGAACCCTTCAAACCCTGAACCCTTAGACCCTGAACCCATGAAACCCAAAATAATTTTTTTATAAAATTCTAAAACCTTAAACCTTTAAACCTAAACCCTAAACCCTAAACCCTAAACCCTTAAACCCTAAAACTAAAACCTTAAACCCTAAACCTTAAACCCTAAACCCTAAACCCTAAACCTTGATCATAATTTTATTTTTAAATCATACACCATTAAACCTAAAGCTTATCTTCTTCTTCTACTTCTTCTTCTTCTTCTTCTTCTTCTTCTTCTACTTGTTCTTGTTCTTGTTCTTGTTCTTCTTCTTCTTGTTCTTGTTCTTCTTCTTGGAAACTCTTCTATATGATTAATATTTTTATGATTATAACTAATTTATAATTAATATTTTTAACAATAAGAATAATAGTATAATAATACAATTTTAATAAAAATATTTTCACTTATAATAGTATAATACTAATAATAAAAATATCATTATTTAATAAAAATAGTATAATACAATTTTAATATCATTATTATCCATTATAATAATACTAATAATAATAATAGTAATTTATATAAACGGAAAATAAAAAATAAATTATTATTTAAATAAAAATAAAAAATAGCAATTATTAGAGTATCGATCGGCTTGATCGAAGCCATCACATTGGCCGACCGAATGTTTTTCTCACGACCGAAGCTCAACTAATCCTGTTTATTAGTAATAAATATCATTATTATCCATTATAATAATACTAATAATAATAATAGTAACTTATATAAATGGAAAATAAAAATATATTATTATTTTAATAAAATATAAAAATAGCAATTATTACAACTTCGATCGGCTTGATCGAAGCCCTTGATAAAATTCTAAACCCTAAACCCTAAACCTTAAACCCTAAACCCTAAACCCTTAAACCCTAAAACTAAAACCTTAAACCCTAAACCTTGATCATAATTTTATTTTTAAATCATACACCATTAAACCTAAAGCTTATCTTCTTCTTCTACTTCTTCTTCTTCTTCTTCTTCTTCTTCTTCTTGTTCTTGTTCTTGTTCTTCTTCTTCTTCTTGTTCTTGTTCTTCTTTTTGGAAACTCTTCTATATGATTAATATTTTTATGATTATAACTAATTTATAATTAATATTTTTAATAATAAGAATAATAGTACAATAATACAATTTTAATAAAAATATTTTCACTTATAATAATAAATATCATTATTATCCATTATAATAATACTAATAATAATAATAATAGTAATTTATATAAACGGAAAATAAAAAATAAATTATTATTTAAATAAAAATAAAAAATAGCAATTGTTAAAGTATCGATCGGCTTGATCGAAGCCATCACATTGGCCGACCGAAGGTCTTTCTCACGACCGAAGCTCAACTAATCCTGTTTATTAGTAATAAATATCATTATTATCCATTATAATAATACTTATAATAATAATAGTAATTTATATAAATGGAAAATAAAAAATATGTTATTATTTCAATAAAATATAAAAAATAGCAAATATTACAACTTCGATCGGCTTGATCGAAGCCATCTTATTTACCGACCGAAAGGGTTTTATCCGACCGAAGCTCAACTAATCCTGTTTATTAGTAATAAATATCATTATTATCCATAATAATAATGCTAATAATAAAAATGATAATTTATATAAAACGGAAAATAAAAAATAAATTATTATTTAAATAAAAATAAAAAATAGCAATTATTACAACTTTGATCGGCTTGATCGAAGCCATCACATTGGCCGACCGAAGGTTTTTCTCACGCCCGAAGCTCAACTAATCCTGCTTATTAATAATAAATATCATTATTATCTATTATAATAATACTAATAATATTAATAGTAATTTATATAAATGGAAAATAAAAAATAAATTATTATTTAAATAAAAATAAAAATAGCAATTATTACAACTTCGATCGGCTTGATCGAAGCCATCACATTGGCCGACCGAAGGATTTTCTCACGACCGAAGCTCAACTAATCATGTTTATTAATAATAAATATCATTATTATCCATTACTAAATGTAATATATAATAAATACATAAAAAATAATAAAAATAATTGTCATAATACTAATAAATATTAGAAATATTAATATATAATTTCAAATAATATATTATATAGTAAATAGAATAATTAAAAATAATAATTTAAATAATAATCATAATAATACCAATAATATCATTATTGGTATAATCAATATAATTAATACTTTAAATGTCTAAATATACCAAAAATATAATAATATAATATATAATTTAAATAATACTCCCTCCGTTTTTTTTGTTTGCTACGGACCCACGCAGCACGCAGTCCAATGTACATTTTAATTCTAAAAATTCGATATTTAAAAGCTACAAGACGAGACGTATCTAACAAGATCTCAATTGACTATACTTTAACTTGAATAACTATGATAAAACTTCAAGTCAAAGTGATTGTGTGAATAGTGTCAAATTCTCCAACGTAGCTATCATTTAAAAACGGAGGAAGTAATAATTATATAATAAACACATCAAAAATAACAATAATGATTTTCACAAAGCTAATTAATATTAGAAATAATAATATATACAATTTCAAATAAATTAAAATATAGTTAATATAATAATAATAAAATAATAATTTAAGTAATAATCATAATAATACCAATTATATCATTATTGGTATAATAAATATAATTATTACTTTAAAAAGTCCAAATACACCAAAAATATAATAAATATAATACATAATTTAAATAATAATAATTATATAATAAATATATCAAAAATAATAATAATAATTTCCATAATACTAATTAATATTAGAAATAATAATATATACAATTTAAAATAGAATAAAATATGGTAAATATAATAATAATATAATAATAATTTAAATAATAATCATAATAATAACAATAATATCATTATTGGTATCACAAATATAGTTATTACTTTAAAATATCCAAATACACCAAGAATATAATAAATATAATATATAATTTAAATATTAGTAATAATTATATATTAAATACATCAAAATAATAATAATTATTTCCATAATACTAATTAATATTAGAAATAATAATATTTACAATTTCAAATAGACTAAAATATAGTAAATATAATAATAATAAAATAATAAATTAAATAATAATCATAATAATAACAATAATATCATTATTGGTTCATATATATAATTAATACTTTAAAATGTCCAAATACAACAAAAATATAATAAATATAATATATAATTTAAATAATAATAATTATATAATAAATACATCAAATATAATAAAAATGATTTCCATTATACTAATTAATATTAGAAATAATAATATTTACAATTACAAATAGAATAAAATATGGTCAATATAATAATAATTTAAATAATAAATATAATAATAACAATAATATCATTATTGGTATCATAAATATAATTAGTACTTTAAAATGTCCAAATACACCAAAAATATAATAAATATAATATAATTTAAATAATAATAATAATTATATAATAAATACATCAAAAATAATAATAATGATTTCCATAATACTAATTAATATTAGAAATAATAATATATAAAATTTAAAATAAAATAAAATATAGTAAATATAATAATAATCAGATAATAATTTAAATAATAATCATAATTAATACTTTAATAAATTTACCAAAAATATAATAAATGTCATATATAAATTCAATAATAATATAAAAAATTTCAAATAATATAATATAATTTAAATATAATATATACACTATTGAAATAAATAATAATAATAATATATACAATTTCAAATAATATAATATATACTAATGAAAACAAAAACAAAATAAATTTTCAATAAAAAATAACTTCGGTCGCCTATTTCTTGCTTCGGTCGGCTATTTAAACATTGAGCGACCGAAGGTTTTTCTCGCGACCGAAGCTCAACTAATCATGCTTAAGTAATAGGCACTTCGGTCGGCCATTTTAGCTTCGATCGGTCCGATCGAAGTCCCCGACCGAAGGGTTTTTTGTCTTTTCGGGTAGAAAAGTTATCTTTTAAGCGGTGGGTGTAAAAAACTTTTTTGCTATGTCTGACAGGACAACAGAGGCTATTACTTCTTTTTTTTATCAGCTCAACTAATTTCATTGGGGGGACTCATGGGGCTAGTTTTTCCATTTCAAAATCTTTATTTTCCGGATCTGTTTGGTAATTAGCTGTTAATTGATTATTTGAGTAAAATTAGTCAAAATTAGTTTAATAATTTTGAGATCAACTTTTTACTTACCATATAATAAGCTGAAATCCAAAATGCTAATATTTTCATATAATATAAATATATTATATTGCGTATAACTTAAAGAGTTTATAATATTTAAGTTTAACTAAATACTACCTCCATTTTCTAATTCTTGCCCCATTGGCAAATATGCTACTGTTCACATATAAACTTTAATATATAGTTTTATCCTAATTATACAAGTTAAAATATAGCCAGGTGGGATCTTATTAGATTCGTCTCGTCATGTAGTTTTTAAATATCGAACTTTTATAATATTTACTTGTAACGAAATTGAGTTATTATGGTTTAAAATGTGCATTGGACTGCGTGTAATACGAGTCCGGAGCAAGAATAAAAGAGAGGGTAATAAGGCGGTAGATTAGGGCTTTATCTAAGCAGTTCTACACCACTTGGGTATTTCCTCCATATGGCTTAGTGTTGATTCTTGCGCATGATGCAGATGGACGGCGGTATCCCAGGTTGTGGTAGTGGTCGTGATTCTTTTTGACATTATTTTTTCCTTCTTTTAGCTCGCCTTTTGGCTATAACCAAAAAAATATAAATAAGACAAGACCAGTTCAAACCATACCAGATTCAGATTAGATCAGACCAGATTGAATCAGATTAGACCAAAAACATTCAAAACAGACCTAAAATTCAGATTAAATCATACTATATGTTAATTTACATTTGAAATCTTAGGTACATAATTTTTAAAAGGATTTAAAATAGTAGATTAATAAGGGTGAGTCATCTTCACATACCAAAAAGATATTTAGAATTTATTATGTAGAAGTAGATAGATAGATTATTAATTTTTATTACCACCATGTTTGATTATAGGGAAATCCTAGTTAAATCCGCACTCATTTAGTTTATCTGAGTTAAATCCCACGTACATTTGTTACTAATTAGGGGAGTATTAGGTTTATCTTTTTTTTTTTTTTTTTTTTTTTTGGCGAAGCCAAGCCGGAGAATAAGAGTATTAGGATTACTAGTATTATTCCCGCCCGAATGGGCGGAAATATGATAATGATAAATGAAATATAGTATGAATAATTAAATATTGAAATATAATGTTAATTTTTTATTCCAAAAACTGTATATATAATTAATTCACAAACAACTAAACATGAACTATCAATTGTTTGAAGGCGGGGAATGTGAGGAGTTGACCAATTACCAAATGTTTATTCTCATATTGATATATTTGACCCAAATAATGTATTTTAAATTATAAAAATGATAACAACTCACAAATTAATTTGCATATACTATCATGGATATATAATCATTATATATTTTTATTAATTTAAATCAATAACAATAAACTTGTGCATTATTTCATTTTAAAAAATGAAAACGTATATTTTTAATAGTATTTCATTAAAATATAATTCTTTAATTAAAAAATACTAACTTATAAATAAAAAATAATAGTACAATATAAGTTACACTTTATTATTCAAAGACCAATTGAATTTCAATCCAAAACAATATGATTAAATTAATTTCTAAAGCCCATTATAGTCCGTTACTATTCATAGCGTCAATAAATTTAATATATTATAGATTATCACCACTAATATTTTAAATATTATAATTAATATGTGGAAAAATTAAAAATTTTACATTTCAAATTTTGAAAAAAAATTAAAGGAATATACTAATAAATAGATATTGATAGAAATTAAAGTTGAGCCCATTTATAAGGCCCAACACTATTCATAAGATCAAGAGGATTTATATATTAGTATAGATTTGAGGAATACTACATTTTGGTAAAAATTCGTGATGTCTTCTCCCGTTCACCCCGCTCCCGCAAATGAGGACATGGGTAACGGCGGCGCCGCCCCCGGTTCTTTTCGCGACTTGTTGCTGCCGACATCTTATCCGAATGTTCCTTCACATCCTGGTGTGCGTGATCTTCTTCAGGAGAAACTTGCCATTATCGACCGCTCTGGTATTCATCAAAGATGCCCTAGGGTGCGATTTGACAAATCTGTATTGGAAGAATTTTATGAGCCGTGGATAAATACTCTAATCCTCAAGCCTTTAGGGATCACCGTGGGTTTCATTGTTTTGAAGGACTGTTTATCACGCGCCTGGAAACTTGATGGTGGTTTTGATTTGCTAGATGTTGGCCATGGATGCTTTATGGCAAAATTTGAAATGGATTCGGATCGTGAGAAAGTGCTTACTTGTGGCCCATGGATGCTTTTTGATCACGTAGTGGCAGTTATGCGTTGGTCGGCGAAGTTTGACCCAGAAGTGACTAAGGTAAATATTATCCAAACTTGGGTGCGTTTTTCCGGTCTCAACCAAATCTTCTATAATGAGTCAGGATTGAAAGTTATCGCGTCTGCCATTGGGACGCCTATTAAGGTTGATACGAATGCATTGGCCATCTCCCGGGGTAAATATGCACGAGCCCGGAGGTATATATTCTCTTAACAAATTGCCTAAAAATGGTTGAAACTTGGGAATTTATTTCATTACCTCAATTCTTCATTCATATGAATTGTTTCCAACATTTGTGACTTATTTGCATCTCTCAAACCTAGGCTTCTCTCAATTTTTTGAATTTCTCATTTTCTTGATCAACAAGTTGGTGTAAGAACTTGTTTGTTCTCCTTCTTGAGTCCCTACACACATACCAAACTTATTTTTCCAAAAAGCTCATCAGTAATATCTTAATCTCCAGGATCATAAATCTAAATTTGAACTTAAAAATTAAAGGCATTTTGTAACTTTTCATTCATAACATAGGGATAGTGATTACAGCCATTGCTTAACTTCTCACTTTAGGATAGGCCGTATCTAACATTTTGTGGGCCCTGGGCAATGACACTTTTGGCCATGCCTTAGGACTGGCCCTTTAGGAAGGGGCACAATCATCTCTAACTCTAAGTCAATTTTGTAATTTTTTTGTCTATTAGAAACTAGAAATGTAGAAAAATTGTGGACATGTGTAGTTTTGTCCCAACAAGTAAGGTCTTCTCCCTACGTAATTGCCCCGCGGATCATAGTTGCAGGACACATACCACCACCCGTTGGCGCACCGTGCCCTGGCACACCCTAGCCGCAGCGTTTCACTCCACACCGCCTGCGTGTAATGAAGACATTGCCCGCCGGCCACGCACGTGTTCGATGTGTAGTTGTAGTTCGCCTTCTCGGAATCAATCCACAGCTGCACTGCCTCCACTCCGGAGAGGTTGGTACCCAATGCGAGGTTCTCCCCGTATTGATTGTTTCTGCTGTGCACCAAGCTGCAATTAGTGAGTTGCCCGTTGACGTGGTTTTCGGCAAAGGCCGCCACGGTGTTGTCCCATATGAGAGGGGCCACACCTACCTCTGCACGGGCGGCGTTGTGGGCGTTGAGATAGTCTTGCGGGGAGTTCTGGGCGTGTATGAATGAAGGTGTGAAGAATATGGTGACATTGGTTAGTAAGATAATGCAGAAGAATTGGTGCATCATTCCTTCTGATATGCTGTTTTGATGATTGGGATTAGACTTTAGAGTTTTAATATAGGGGAAAAGTCGTATATATAATATGATAGTTTTCGAACAGAATGCTCCCGCCGATAGTATTAAGAACAAGTGGCGTAACAAATGGTTTGTGATTAGTCAAGGTCAATAATGCAATTATCTTATTGTTAGATTTTGTGTGTTGCCAATATTTCTTGCTCATTATTCACGTCAAGCCCATCTCAAGTATTCCAGTTTCAAACGTCACAACGTGTATCTCGATTAGAGGTAGGAATTTGCCTTTCTTAAGTACATTTTTTTTAAAAAAATTAATGTGAATCATGAGTGGAAACGGTCACCATATACAATAGAAAAATGAGTGGAGAGAGGGGATCGATCAGGGAATATTTGACCATTAGGATCAGCTTGGTCGGAAGATCTTGGATTACCAGTGGAAATGTGACTGATGAGAAAGTAAGATTGATGGAAATATAAAATTGCTCGGAATCTTATTTTTATTTTTTTTGTATTTTAATATTACTGTGTTTGGTTCGATTGAGAATCTCAGATTCCTATATCACATGAATATACCATAATGTCCTTAATTCAAAATTATTATTTAGTAGTTCTCTGAAGTCTATTTTCCGTTCAATTCAAAAAAAATTTATTTATAATAAAATTCATCTTCATCCTTGTAAATTTTCATTTCGTAAATTATCATATATTGCATCACGTTTCGAAGATAATTATAGCTCGGAATAAGTTAAATCTAAAATTATTTATTGCAATTTTATATAATATGCAAATTGGTATATAGTGAAATACATCGAAAGTGTTCAAAAACTCAATCAACAAAGAATAAAAAATCAATTAAACAAGCTATAAATTTTTATTATATTAATTATTTTGTTATAAATATGTATATATATTTAATACTTCCTCTATTTTTTAATGTTTTCTACGGATCCACCCAGCACGCAGTCCAAAGCACATTTAAATCATTAATAATTCAAGTTCAGTACAAGTAAAAATTTTAAAAGTTCGATATCTAAAAACTAGCAGTGGAATTCGTAGACAATTGAAAATACGTCTTCCTAGGATTATAGAGGATTGAGCATTAAATATAGGTTGATGTATGGTTTTAAAATTTTAAAGAGTATAAAAAACAATTTAATGTAAAATAAGATAGAAAATATCCGGTACTCTTGGAATACCTGGCCTCTACACGGTCCAAACACCGATACCCATATTTCTTTATGATGGAGATGATTCTCACCGTCCTAACAGTGATGTTTCATTTTAACTTTTAACAATGTTTATTAATTGACTTTGAAATAATATTTATCATAATTATATAAGAAAAAATATATTCAAGTTCGATGTTGTTAGATTCGTCTAACATATAGTTTTAAAATATGTGTTTTATAATATATTCTTTTACTTTATTTTCCTGGCTCACTAGTTTTTTTTTTATTAATCAAAAAGTTTTAAATAGGTCTACCCAACGCCACATTAGGGATGTGCTTGCTCAGCATAAACCTTCTATTTTCTGCTTATTGGAACCGCACGGTGGGTTTGATAGGTTACAAGTACCTTTATATCGTATGCATTATGAGCCTGTCCATGTTACGGAGAGCATCGGTCGGGCAGGAAGTCTATGGGTGCTTCGGAGGATTTGTCTTCCATTTAATATTCAGGTGATCAAAGTGCATGTTAGGTTGGTAAGGCTCAAGCTATGTTCTGGGAGCCATCAGTGGTATCTCACGGTGGTCTATGCTAGTCAGTGCTTGAGTGATCGAATGAGAGATTGGTCGGACATGCCTTCGGGTGGGCTTTCTATTCAAGATCTGTGGATTGCGCTAGGGGATTAGAATGATATCCTTAATAGCACGGAAGCTCTTAATATGCCGACATCCTCCAGACAATGTGATAAGTTCCGGGATATGTTGATTCACTGCGGCTTGGAGATGCTACATACTGTAGGGGATGCTTTTACTTGGCAGAGGAACACGAGTGGGGGGCCCTTGGCTCGGAAGAGGCTTGATAGGGCGGCTGCTAATATTGGTTGGATCAATTGTTTTTTTGAAGCCATTGTGGAAGTTCTTCCATGTCGCGCATGTGATCAAATAGTATTCTTCTCAGGTGTGTTCCGTCTTCCAGGTTGGCAGGGCAAAGACCATTCCGCTGGGGAGGTGCTTGGTCACACCATCCATATTATCGTCATGTAGTTGATACCGCTTGGCACTTGGCGGACTCCTCGATCTGTGCTAAGCTGGGTTCGGTTAGGGATGCTTCCCAACACTTCAACAATCATGTCTTTGGGAATATTATGCGAAGGGAGCGCATTTTGCTTAGGCGACTGGAGGGGGTTAGGAAGTTTTTGATGCGGGTTGACTCAGTTCGGCAGCACTTGCTGGAAAAGGATTTAATGCATGAACTGGACACGGTCTTGCAGCAGAAAGAAGCCCTTTGGTTTCAAAAGTCTAGTGATAAGTGGGTCGCTTGTGGAGATCGAAATACGAGATATTTTCACACACACACCAAAATTCACCATCAACGTTCTAAGATTAGTGGGTTTGATATCAATGGTGCTTGGACTACAGACGATGCGACACTTCAACAACATGCTCGGTCTCATTTTTGTATGTTGTTTGGTCATACATTACCACATGCCGCCGGCCCTGTGCCATTAAACCCTTTGCCACCACTTCCTCTGTTCAGGGTTTAGATCGTGAGGTGGATTTACAAGAAGTGCACCAAGCTGTGACTGACATGTCTGGATATTCGGCGCGAGGACCAGATGGGTTTCCAACGGCCTTTTAAAAATTATATTGGGAATCGGTGGGTTCTTTAATGTGGGAATTTGTTCGACAGGCTATGGCATCAGGGTCCTTTGAGCAGTCCGCTTCATCGACTTTCATTTGTTTGATTCCTAAGCTAGACATTCCTACGGAGATACGTCACTTCCGGCCGGTCAGTCTGTGCAATGTTAGCTATAAGATTCTGACAAAGGTGATTGTCAATAGGTTGCGGCTTTTTCTGCACAGTACATTGTGCCATACCAGTTGGCTTTCTTACCAGGCAGAGGCACGACCGGCAATGCCATCGTTCTTCAAGAGGTGATCTCTTCTTTTCGGAACCGTAATAGACGGTAGAAAGATTTTCTGTTAAAGATTGACTTGGAAAAGGCATGTGATAACATTTCTTGGGATTTCCTAGAGATTTTTCTTGTTGAAATGTGTGCTCCGGATAGTTTGAGACATATTATTATGTTCTTTGTTCGGAGTCGAACTTATTCGCTTTTATGGAATGGGTCGGCTCTTCCTCCGTTTTCACCAGCAAAGGGAATTCGACAAGGGGATCTCCTATCTCCGTACCTATTTATCATTGTGATGGAAAAGTTATCACGTTCCCTTATTGAGTGTGAGAATCCTGGCCACTGGCAGCCGATAGTACTTGTCTGAGGTGCACCTCTTCTGACTCTCTTAATGTTTGCTGACGATTTACTGTTGTTTTCTAGCACTTCTTTGGCAAGTGTTCAATGCATGGATGGTCTATTGGCGAGTTTTACGGGGGAATCCGGTCTTCGATTAAACACCAGGAAGTGTGTAGCCGTCACGTCTTATGCCGTGTCACATGATGACCAATTGCTTTGGCTTCGTTATTCAACATTGAGTTCTCAAATGATGTTGGACGTTACCTAGGGTTTTCTATATTTCATGGTATGGTGCGGCATGCCCACTTAGAATTTTTGGTGGATAGAATGTATGGTCGGATGGGGACTTGGAAGAGAGGGTTATTGAACCATGTTGGCCGTATTACGTTGGCCTGCTCGGTCATTGCGAAAGTCCCCTCTTATATCATGCAAAGTTGTTAGCTTCCTTCTATGACTTGTGATAAGATTGATAAATGCATCAAGGATTTCATTTCGAAGGATGTAAATGGTCGGGATCTTTCTCTCGTAAGATGGGATCGTGTGTCTCGACCCCATGGGAGGACTTGGTCTTCGTCGAGCTCGAGATATGAATATCGCAATCCTTGGGAAACCTTTTGTTGACATTTGGATTAGTGTTGAGAAGCCGTGGGCTGCTTTTATTGAAGCCAAATATAGATGCTCAGCTGGTGGCTTAGTTTCCAGGCCCGGATCATCCTCCTTTTACTGTGTCTTGGTGAAGGTGGCTCCTTTCCTCATGTCGGGATTTAAGTTGGCCATTAGGGATGGAGCTAGCAATGTCTGGACTAGTAACTGGTTGCGGGGAGGACAGATTGCTACCCGAATCTCATATGTACACATCTCTGAATCTGCTCTGAGAATCAAAAGATGTATTCTGGGATGGGAAGTCGTGTTTGTCCCAATTATAGACTCTGGTTCCGGAAGAAATGCAGCTGGAGGCTCAAGCGTTTGGTTCGCTGGTTTGCCATGAATCCACTCGTGATAGGCGAATATGGGGTTTGACAGCTAATGGTAAATTCACTGTGAAATTTGGCTTCTTGTGGCTTTTGGAGCAGCGAGGGATACGAGGTGATCGGCTACGATCATGGGCGTGGAGAATCAAGGCGCCAGAGAAGGTGCGAATATTGGGTGGTTGGTGTCATATGATTCCATCCCTACCAATGTTGGTAAACTCGCCTGCTTGTGTGGTGTGTGGTGCCCCCTTGAGACTCTAAGGGTCTGTTCTGCACGCAGCTTTTGGGAGCTTTTGGGAGCTTTTGGGAGTTTTAGCTTTTAATTTAAAACAAACGCCCCGTTCTGCACACTAGCTTTTGGGAGCTTATGAGAGCTTTTGGAAGCTTCTTTTTAGAAGCTACTTGTAGTAGCTTTAAAAAATAAGCTGGTAGCTTTTTTTGAACAATTACAATTTTAACCCAATAACCAACTCATTACCCAATATTCTACATAAATGTTTGTCCTTTTATGTCATTTCATACATTTTTTGACAGCTACAGCTTGTTGTACAGAACACTTAAATAAAACTGATAGCTACAGCTCCCTACAGCTCCAGCTCGCAGCTACAGCTCTGCGTGCAGAACAGACCCTAATGCACATATATTTCCAATGTCCTTGGGCAATGGAAATTTGGTTAAAGGTTGGAGGATTCCCGTCACCAAATTGGATCTCCCAATTTACTGATGATGGCTTATTCCTGTCAAGGTTTGGTAGGCTTTGGTCGGGTCTTCAATGGGCCACAATTTCGTGTATATGGAATGGGAGGAACAACATGTGTTTCCGAGGTGAAACTCTGAAGGTTGAGGATGTCGCTCGCCGTGCCATATTTCTTAGCGAGGTTTTCGATAGGGCCTGCGGCCGTGCATCTCATTTTAGGGAGTTACACTTAGTTCATTGGAATCCTCGGAATCGTAATGGTATGGTCCTGCATGTTGATGGTATTGCTCTTGGGAATCCGATGTGTGCAGGGTTGGTGGAGTTCTTCGTGATAGTGATGGCCGCTGGATGGAAGGGTTTTCTGGTTCGATTGGCATGTCTACTAATCTCATGGCAGAACTCCATGGTATCTGGAATGGATTGAAACGGCTCCATGCTATGGGTATTGAATCCATTTATTGTTACTCTGACTCAATCGATGCTCTTCGTCTTATTCAGAATGATGTGAGGGCTGGCCACTCCCTGTATGCCTTGATTTAACGTATTCAGGACGTTCTTGTTCTTCGGCCAGGATACAGATGGTTTCATATCCTTCGGGAAGGCAATGCGGTAGCGGACGCCTTGGCTAAGCGTGGATCTCGGTCGGTGGAATTCTTCACAACATGGACCTTTCCGCCGGATGATGTGCGGCCGTTACTCTCAGTAGATATGGAAGGCACTTGGTTTCATCGCTTTTGATTGTTAGAGTTTTCTTTATTTTGTTTTGGTTTTTCCCTTCCCTTCTCTTTTTGCTGTAGTTTTTTCTCTTTGTTTGCTGACGTTTTGGCATCCTTTCACCTAAAAAAAAAGCTTTAAATAGGTGACTACTCTAGTAATATTTTTTGGGAAAGGTTTGTATGCATGTTATTTATATGAAGAATCTGCAGCTCCGTGATGAAATATGACGAAGGATGTATATTATTCCAAGTTTTTTTATTGTCCTATGTTTTTGTTACCTAAAATGGAAGTATTAACATTAGAAACCAAAATATAGTGTAATGAAGTCCATTACAATTTACGTCTATTCCCATATATTATTGATTGTGTCCGTAAATTAAGGGTTTGTGCCACGAACGGATCGTAGATGGACACAATATTGCTTGGGGTGTTGCCTATTGACACTTGGTGCCAATAGGGGAAAATGAAACCAAAAATAAGAACAAGGAAAAATGAAAGAAAGATATGGAAGCAATCACAATTAAAGGGGATTAGGAGAAGCTAAACAAGGTATGAAGACCTTGTCCTCAACTCAAGCCAACCATCCGATAACCTTGATTAGTGACCATTTTTGGATGCTTCAATTCCAAAATGGTGAGGGTTTCCCAATAAACACTCAAAGGGGTATTGTTCAAACTTGGTTTGAGACAATGTGATCTTTTGCAAACATAAAAGAGAGGATTTCTCAATATTAGATTTCAACAAAAGATGAGAGACATTGTTTGGGAGGACATATATATAGGCCTCCAAGTTACAAGGGTAAAACTGGAAAGAAAATACATGAAAAACCCTAGAAAACATGAAAAATGGCATTCTGGACAGTCTGTGTCGCGGAACAGGGTCCGTGTCGCGGAACGTGGCCTCGCGACTGGGTCAGTGTCGCGGAACAGGGTCCGTGTCGCGGAACGGGTCCGTGTCGCGGAACGTGGCCTCGCGACTGGGTCTGTGTCGCGGAACAGGGTCCGTGTCGCGGAACGTGGCCCCGCGACTGGGTGGATGGTTCGCGACCAGGATCTCGGGACTGGGTTCGAACTTCTGGCCTTGGGGAGCTCCGTGTCGCTAAGCTCGGCTGGGTCGTTAAGCGTGTTCCCGCGACTGGCTGGAGGTTTCGCGACCGGAGTCCTGAAAATCCAACAAGTCTAGAGCGGACCCCACAGTAGTAGTTTAATTTATTACATGCCTTGTTAAAACTAGAATAAGTCCGAAATAAACAAAATAACAGTTCAACACTTCCGATCATTGACTGGTCTCCGGCCGGCGACGGCGGCGGTGCCGACCAAACTCCGGCCAAGTTCCGGCCAACTTCCGGCGAACTCCGATCAAGCTCCGGTGACGTCCGACGGTGCTCCGGCGGTGTTCCGGCGACTCTCCGGCGACTCTCCAGCGGCGGCGTTGACTGTACTCCTTCTTCAGTGCAGAATTGGAGAGCCCATGCATGGCATGTATGGGCGATCCCCAATTTCCTCAAGCTGGATCAGAATTAATGCTTCCGGACTGCTCCCCTCTTCTCTGTTGATGTCGGCTTGGAACTCCGCGGTTCTGAGAAGACTGGCAATTTTATCTGTAAATCTTTTAGCTCTGGTTCGGGAGCATGGTCCATCCGGTATCATAGTTGCAGTTGACCTGGCTACCACGCCATCCCCACCCCCTTGGGAAGGTTGACCCGTCAACCGATCAGCTTCTTCCTCGTCATGCTCGAACAGGACGAGATCTGCATCATTAAATGTGGCATTAATTCCGTATTCAGAAGGTAATTCAAGCTTATAGGCATTATCATTTATTTTCTCTAAAACTTTAAAAGGACCGTCCCCCCTTGGGGAAAGTTTATCCTTCCGCTTTGCCGGAAATCGTTCTTTTCGCATATGGATCCATACCCAATCTCCGGGTTTTAAGAGCAATCTCTTCCTTCCTCGATTGGCGTATTTGGCATACGTCTCAGCAGCTTTAGTGAGGCTGTTTTGAACATTCTTGTGCAGCTCTTTAATTGCTCTTGCCCTATCCCTGCCATTGACATTGAAGTGCTCATTGCGAGGCAATGGCATAAGATCGACATGTGTTAGTGGGTTAAATCCATACATTATCTCAAAAGGAGACATGTTAGTGGCACTGTGGATGTGTCTGTTGTAAGCAAATTCTATGTAAGGCAGACACTCATCCCAACTCTTATGACTAGAAGTAGTGATGATTCTCAAAAGATTACCCAGCACTCTGTTGACGGCCTCAGTTTGCCCGTCTGTTTGTGGGTGATAAGCAGATGAGAACAAGAGTTTTGTGCCGATTTCATGCCAAAGAGATTTCCAGAAATAGCTGACGAATTTCGTGTCACGGTCCGACACTATAGTCTTCGGGATCCCATGGAGACGCACGACTTCTTTAAAGAACATCTTGGCAATGTGATGTGCGTCGTTGGTCTTTGTGCATGGTATGAAGTGTGCCATTTTGCTAAACCGGTCTACCACCACAAAAATTGAATCCTTGTTTCTGGCAGTGCGGGGTAGTCCGAGCACAAAGTCCATTGATAAATCAACCCATGGGCCCTCGGGAATTGGAAGGGGCATATAAAGTCCATGTGGATGCGATGTGGATTTTGCCTTCAGACAGACAATACACTTGGAGATAAACTCATCCACATCTCTCCTCATTCCCGGCCAATAAAACCTTTCAGTCAAGATCCCAGAAGTGGCGGTTCTGCCGAAATGTCCCATGAGGTCGCCACTGTGTACCTCTCGAATGAGCAACTCTCGAATTGATCCTCGTGGGATGCACAAACGGTTTTCGTAGTATAGAAATCCTTCAAGTCTCGAAAATTCTTTGAAACCGTGTGCTTCGGTTGCCGTCCAAGCTTCCTGAAAGTCCGGATCAGTGGCGTATAGATCCTTCACATGCTCAAACCCAATTAGATGAGTCGTGGCATAGGCTGCTAAGGTGTGTCTTCGGGAGAGGGCATCCGCTACAACATTCTCCTTTCCCTTTTTGTATTTGAGTACATAAGGGAAGGTCTCTATGAATCCGCTCCATCGGGCATGCCTTTTTCCCAATTGCCCTTGCGTCCTAATGTGTTTAAGGGTCTCATGATCCGTATGAATGATGAATTCACGGCCCCGTAAGTAGTGTTGCCACGTTTTCAAAGTCCTGACCACAGCGTAGAGCTCCTTGTCATAGGTTGAATAATTCAAAACAGCTCCGGAGAATTTCTCATTGTGGTATGCCACGGGTTTTCCATCTTGAAGTAAAACTGCACCCATGCCTGTGCCCGATGCATCACATTCGATCTCGAATGGCTTTTCAAAGTTCGGTAGGGCCAAGACTGGGGCTTGGGTCAACTTCTCTTTCAGTAGATCAAAACTTTTCTGCTCCGGAAGCCCCCACTTGAAAATCAATCCCTTTTTAAGCAGTGATGTGAGGGGTGCCGCTATCAAACTGAATCCAGGGACAAACCTCCGAAAGAAACCGCATAGGCCTAAGAATTGCCTAACTTCATGAACAGTGGTAGGCGGTTTCCAGTCTGAGATTGCCTTGATCTTACTCTCATCAACTTTCAATCCGCCATCTCCAACAATATAGCCCAAAAAAGATAGCTCAGCTGCATGGAACGTGCATTTCTCCATGTTGGCATACAACTGTGCATCTCGTAGAGTATTCAGTACCTGTTGGACATGGTTGATATGATCAGCAGTAGTAGAACTATAAACTAAAATATCATCAAAATAAACAACTACAAATTTATTTATGTAAGGGCGAAGGGTCTCGTTCATAAGGCGCATGAAGGTAGAAGGAGCGTTTGTCAGTCCAAATGGCATGACAAGCCATTCATAGTGTCCAAATTTGGTCTTAAACGCGGTCTTCCACCCATCTCCCGGTTGCATCCGGATCTGATGATATCCACTTCGCAAGTCTATTTTGGAGAAAATGCTGGCATGGCCCACCTCATCAAGCATGTCATCGAGACGCGGTATTGGGTGCCGGTACTTGATAGTAATGGCATTTACGGCTCTGCAATCTACACACATGCGCCAGGTTCCATCCTTCTTGGGTACCAAGAGAACAGGTACGGCACAAGGTGAGAGGCTCTCACGCACCCAACCCTTGTTCATCAATTCTTGCACTTGTCGTTGTACTTCTTTTGTGTCTTCCGGTGTCATCCGATAGGCAGGCCTGTTCGGAATAGAAGCTCCTGGCACGAAGTCAATTCGATGCTCGATTCCTCGCAGAGGCGGTAGGCCTGATGGAACTTCTTCCGGAAAGACATCAGCATTTTTCTCTAACATCCTGGAAAATTCAGCAGGAATATTAGGTGCAGCAGTGCATGTTCTGTAAGAACTGTCAATGGGTTTAGAAAAGGTAAGGAAACAGTAACCTTTCGAGTTAGGCTCGCAGAGGGTCTGATCGAAATCAGTCCTTGTCATCAGAAGACAGGGATTCGCAGACGGCTCTTGAATACAGACTGCCTTGGCTTTACCCTTCCTTTCCTCCTTTTCCTTTCTCATGTTGGCTCGTAAGGCCTCTTGATCAGCTCTCAATAATTTTACAGACAATGGCTTGATGTTTATTTTTCTACCCTCAAAAATAAAAGATATAGTGTTGGCACGCCCCTTGTAGTTAACATCTCGATCGAACAGCCACGGGCGGCCAAGAAGAATATGACACGCAGTCATTGGTACTACGTCACAGACGACATCTTCAGCATAGGAACCAATCTTGATTGGAATCTTGGCTCTTCGGTTGACCTTTAAATCACTGTTGTCATTCATCCAATGCAAGAGATAGGGACTGGGATGTGCTTCAGTCAGGAGACTTAACCTGCGAACAACATAGTCACTCACAGCGTTAGTGCAACTCCCATTGTCAACTATGATTGAAGCTACACTTCCCTTAAGATCACAATGACAATAAAATAAATTCTCCCTTTGTTCAGTGGAGCTAGGAGTTCCTTCGGCTTTTTCTGCACTAAGGGACCGCATGGCCACTAGGTTGGTCAGCACATGGTCCTCTTCGATTGTTTCCTCCTGTTCTCCATAGAACTCATCATCATCATCGTCATTGTTCGGTTCATCGTGATCCCCTCTGGCTGGTCCCTCTTCATCGTCAGAAGACAAAAGCCTTATACCTCCATCTTCCATAACTGCAGCCCTTTTAACGAAGGTGCAATTAGGGGAGATGTGTCCCTTGCGACCACACTTGTATCAAGTCACTTCCCTCTGTTTGTCCTTTTCGAACCTAGGCCTTTCGATGGTTGCAGGCTTCGGGGCTTCTTGTCGGTAGACCTTGAAGTCCTTGGCCATTTCAAAACCTTTGGTTCGGGGCTTGTCTTCTTTCGGAGCCTACGGTTTGTTCCACTGCTTGTGAGAGCTAGAAGTAGCTCCGGCATTTGATCTGAACTGAACTCGTGGTCCGGATTCTTTGAATTGCTTTTCAAGTTGGGCAGCAAGTTCTACCAATTCTTCCAATGTGTTATACGATCGCAATTTGGCCTCTTTCCTGATTTCCACTCTTAAACCTCGAAGGAATCTGGTTATGGTCAGCTCCTCGTCCTCTGTGCACCCGGCTTTCATCATCAAAACTTCCATTTCTTGATAGTACTCAGATACAGTTTTGGAACTTTGGCTTAAGAAGGAAAGTTTCTCATACGTATCCATGCGGTAATGAGATGGCACGAATCGGTGGTGCATCAACCCGGTGAGATGTTCCCATGTGCGGACAGGTTGATGTCCTCCTCGAATTTTGCAAAGTGTTCGCTGCCACCAAATCAACGCATAATCCTTAAACGCACAAACAACCATATTGACCTTCCTGAGTTCCGGATAGTCATGACAGTTAAAAATGAGTTCCATTTGATCTTTCCATTCCAAGTATTTGTCTGGGTCGGAGGTGCCTCGGAATATGGGTATAACACTCCGTATAATTTTTAAATAAAAATTCAAAAAAAAAATAATAATAATAATAAAATAAAATAATTAATAAATAGTTATTCAAATTTTCTTATAAATTAAACTTTCTAGAGATAAACCTGAGTCCGAATTAAATTGACTTATAAGTATTAAGTTATATTTTGTCATAAATTATTTAAACTCATATTAATTGATTACGATTATTTAGTCAAAATTTAATATAAATTAGTAAATAGAATTAAAATTAAGAGTACTCAACCAATTAATTTATGCAAATCAAGCCGAACCATTTTATTAACAAATTGTCTAATTAAAAGATGTGAATTATTTCAAGTTAATAAATTTTATTGGAAAGGATACGATTTAATAATAAGGGATGGATTAAATTGTATGATTAAATCCCATAACTTGAATAAAATACTTAACAAATTATATTATAAAAAATTAACGAGGGACCGAAATATAACTAATGAAATTGTCCAGATTAAGGGATTTGGAATCTTAAATCATTTTGCTAACTACGGAAAATTAATAGATAATTTAATCCATTAAATCCGTTAATTTGAATTATAAGTGTAGAAGTGTTTTAGAGTTTAATTAAATCCTTACAATTAAAATATTCGACCCATTTAATCATCGAAAATTGTCCGACTTTTAGTTAATTATGATCCCGAATTGGAGAATGTGGAATTTTGGATTACTCGACTAACGGTAACGGTTTATTAATTGAATTAAGTCCACAATTTAAAATAACTAGTTAATTAAGTCCATTAGCTATTTATAAGCTAGTAATTTAATTTGTGCACACATTTATTAAGTTTTATAGTCCAATTAACTAAGCCCAACACAAACCAAGCCAAATATGGGAAGCCCTAACCCTAAGCCCAAAAACCCAACCAAACCCTAACCCTAATTTTGTAACCCTGTCACCGCCGCCCTCCGGCGCCGCCACTGCCGCCGGCAGCCCGCCGGCGACACCTCCGACAGCCACTTCCGCCACCACCATCATCTTCCTCTTTCTCCCCTTCTCCGGCCATGCCATTGCCACCACACCCACAGCACCATCTCCCTCCCGCCGGCGACCCCCTCCGACGAATCCGGCCACAACCACCATCTCCGGCCACCCCACCTCTGCCGCCTCCCATGGCCAACGCTTCCCCGTCGCGGCCAGCCAACGCCACCACCGTCTCTCCATTCAAAACCACTTTCAAATCCATTCCCAAATTCACAAACCCACATCAATCCAGAAAATCAAACCAAGAACAAAAAAAAGAATAAAGAAGGAGAAGATGGGGAAGGCCCGCGGAACCACTGTCGCCGTCGAGTGCTCCGCCGCCGTCGAGTCCGCCGCGCCTCACCCTCACTCAACAGATCCACCTCCGGTGAATAAAAAGGAAAGAAAGAGGGAGGAAAGAGAGGAGGTCCGACGCCCTCACAGCCGCCACCGCCGACGTTGTTGCCGCCGCCGAACCCTGCCGTCGTCGCTGCCATTGTGCTCGCCGGAGTTGCTCAAAGAAGAGAGCAAAAGAAAAACAAAGAAAACGAGGGGGACAGGAAAGCAAGAATGCAGTGTGAGGTCTGCAAAGTTGGGAGGATGGAGACAAATGTTTCCCAAAAGAATGAGAGGAGAGGACGTTGACTTGGTAATACAGGAGCATTAAATGAGGACAGGTAAGAAAAAGAGGAAATAGTGCAGACGGAAATCAGGAAAAGGCTGGAACATGGAGCTGCATTTGTTTTATTCCACACTAGCTCGCCTACATAAACCCTCCATCCCTTCCCCAATTTCACCCCAAATCAGTTTCTTTTTCCTGAACTTATTATTTTCTTGCTTACTTTAGTAGTGTGTTGTAGAATTTTAGATAGCATCGTTAGAGATATTTTAGCAGTCAAGATTTTGAGTGGAATTTTTACTGCAAGTCGAGGAGTTTTAAGAGCTCAGTAAGGATTAGTACAGATAGCTAGTCCGTGATAGTGTTCGGTAAGATTTATTAAATTGGAAAATTTTAGTTATTATTACCATTAAAATATCATTATAGCATATGATGTTAATATTATAATTTTTGCTAGTCAAATAGCTGTAAAGGGATATCTGCTCGTAGGCCGTGCGTGTGTCGTGTCCATTCCATCCACGGTGACGGTAAGTAGATTTTTACTCTTTGGAGTAAAGCCAAATTTATTTTAGCTTAAGCATAATTTTTACTACCGCTTTCTTATTTTAAATTTATGCTTATAGCTCCCTACTGCTTTTGGATTATTGGTATGCCATTTTACTGTGTTTTACAATACTTGCAATTATTCTCAATGTCCTATGGATTTTTTGAGCGCGCATTGTTACGAGGTTGGGTCCAAGTTTTGGGTCGCTGCTGCCACCTCCGCCGTTTGCTTGTGTTACACGACTTGCGGGGACAGATGTTAATCCTCCGCCGTTTGCCTGTAATACACGACTTACGGGGACTGATGGATTTCAGCCCGATGCCATTTCTCGATTCAATGTGGTTTGAGGAAATTTCGTACCTCCACCACAACCCTTGAATGTATGTGAGATTTGGGCCCTACCACGGGGAACCTGCACATCATGTTGGCTGAGGGATTTATTTCTTGGTAACGCATAGTGTCATATTATCTCTTCCCGGGATTAGATTTATATGGATTTTTGTCTGTGCTTAAATAAATTCTCGTTTTAGCATACCATTACCATAACTGTTCATTTTAAATTATTTCTGCAACCCTACCTCCTCCGGGAGTAAACGTCTACTTACTCAGCGATTGTTTTCGCTGACTCTACACTTGTCACCATTTCCTTTCAGGTTTTGAGATCTGCAAGGCATCATCTGCACGGGCACGATTGGGGGTATTATTTATAAAAATGTATATTTTAAAAACCCCCTTTTGATAATAATATATTACTTGGCATAGATAGTGATTTATCGAGCATAAACAAAATATTTGGGTTTTATCCCATTTATGAAAATATGGTGCCCTACTGTTTTAAACAATGCATTACGCGTTTAACAGTATTTTTGAGTATGAAATAGACAACCCCTTTTTATGAAATAAAACTTCCATGGATTTACTCCATTATTGTTATTGCGCGCTTTGAGGAATGCAGTCCTCCGTTTGGTTACGCTATACCAAACATCTTTATTAAGCTTATTTTATACTTCTCATAGTATATAAGCTTCTTTGTGAATTATATGCTAGCTTGTCCGGAACGTGGTTAGCATATACATTCAAATCTGATTTTCTGCAATTATTTATGCTAGCCTTAGCGTATTTCGGGCAGTCCGGAATACGTGGCGGTAGCACCCCACCCATTGTTCCCGCTCTTTTCTTCCGCTGCATCTTTAGGGAAAATGGGGGTGTTACAGATTGGTATCAGAGCGTTTTGCTCTTGGAATTGTGCATCTGAAATTTTTAAAATTCATGCACCAAAAGTTATTTTTTAAAAGCCAGGTGGCTATACAAGTCGTGTATTTAAATTATTAAAATTTTACACGAAAAGTATTTGGAATCATTTGGATTAGTGCATATAAATTACTGCAATTTTTGCACGAGAAATATTTTTGAAGAGCCGTTTTTGCTCTAAGAAGTAGTGCATTTAAATTATTGAAATTTTTGCACGAAGTATTTTGAAAAGACTATGCCAAGTATTTTTTAAAGTTAAATTTTGGGATGGGGGCACACACACATATGCATATAGGCACGAGCAGAATTTTGGTTTATTACAAGTATATTATTGACAAGAATTTTCCAAGGTATCGGACTCCGAGATAGAGTCTCTCTCCGATTATCTTATGACTACTTTGCCTTAGTATCTACCTCTAGACGTGTTTTGGATAATCTACTAGTATTGCACTAGTTCCTTGGCTTCTCAGTTCAGTTGCCTTATTACGTAAGATGATGCCTACAATAGGTGACGATATTCACAATTACTTTTATTTTTACCATTGGAAAGGTATGGGAACGTTACCCCAGAGTTGTACCTACCAAGTGGTAACAGGGTATTGAAATGGTCTATGACCCTTCCTCGATCTATATGAAAAATCGTCGTATCACAAATTACTTTATGCGTTAGTGCGATTTGCGTTCTTGCCTTAGTCAACATAAGGTTATGCCTTAGACTTATAAGCGCACAAATTATATGTTAGCATGATGATCATGCGGATGACTAGGAATAAGAATTTCCTAAATACTATATGGTCTTAAAGATAAGACGCGAGTGCTACGAAAGAGCACCAAAAGATTTTAAACTCACAACGAGTTTTATAAAATATTTACGAATTTCCCTCAAATCCATATGCCAGATTGACAAGGACAGTTGAACATTCCCTTGGAAGTATTCTTAAATGGATTATTACCAACAATCGTGCGCTTAAAGAACAACCTAAATCATTCCTCCTATTCCTTTGAGCCTTATAAATTTTGAATTCGATCTCGGGATAAGGATGCACTTAAGGGATGATTGAGATAGAAGGCCGGTAGAGAGAATACTTCTCCCAATCGCCCTTCTTATAATTTGTCTACCTCGATAGTTGTCCCAAATATGTTGTTCCTAAGGTCTTCCCTTGATAAGGACACAAGAGCCCATAACAATGATTTTCACCCCCCATTTTCGAGAAAGCGTATGAACTATTAAGGACTAAGGTTCTGATAAAGGACGGTGAAATTTTCCACCCGGAAAATTTTAAAATTTCATAATCACGAAATTATTGGAAGAATAATAAAGTTTCTGATAAATGATAAATTAAGAGCAAATGAAATTCTCTTAAGACTACGATAATGTTTCAGATGCCACCACGAGGACGCCCAGGAAAACGTCCGGCCGACCACCTATATGCATCTGATCCCATGGAGGACAGGCGAGAAGCTATAGAGGGACGACAATCTCGATTGGAACAAGTGATGTTAACTATTGGTACCGCAGTAGAGCGGCAACTGGCAAGGGACGAAATACAAGGGGAACCACCCACAGATTTCATCAAGGCGGTACATGAGTATCAACCCACGAGCTATACCGGACAAGAGGACCCGGATGAGCTAGAAGGGTGGATCGAGAAATTTGACAAACTGCTAGAGGCGGTACGGTGCCCCAAGGAAAGGAAAGTGGAGGTGGCTACATTCTTCCTGGAAGGCCAGGCAAACACCTGGTGGCGAAACCACAAGAATCGAGACATTGGTTGGCTAGAGTTTAAGGAAAGCCTGCGGGCGAGATTTTGCCCAACTAGTGTAAAGAATGCTAAGTACGAGGAGTTCGTTACCTTAACACAAGGCAATTACTCTGTCCATGAGTACTACAAAAAGTTCAACGAGCTCCTCCGCTTCGCTCCAGGGTTAGTGAACACCGAACATTCCCAGGCCCAAAAATTCGAACTCGGACTGAACCGAGAGATTCGAGAAGGGTTAGGTGGGAAACAATTCTTTAGCCTACAGAAGCTATATGATCGGGCGATGACAATCGAGCGCGTCCGGAAGCCTAAACGGGGAAAAGAGCAAATCGGGCAAGCCTCTAAAACCCATAAGGAGGGGCGCATCAAGAGGAACCCGGACAGAGGAAACCAGAACTAGCATCGCAACTTTGACGGCCCTAATCAAAAAAATAATGACCATCCCCCAATGGCCGCACGCTGCCCAAAGTGCGGCAGGAAGCATTGGATGCAAACATGCCCGCAAGATGGAGAGTGCTTCAGATGTGGCCTCGAAGGACATAGGATCAAAGAATGCGGCATCTGAATTGACCCTAATAAGTTGCGAAATGATTTAAAAGGAGACCATCGCTTTCAAACAGAAGCATTCCTGAATAGAAAGCCGAGGAACCCCGCCGCCTGCGGTAAGAAGTAATCAAGGAAGGTTGCATAAGGACAACTCGGGCAATCCTTGAGAAGGATAAAAAGGGGAGCTCGGGCACACTCGTTGGAGGACATTTTACTTTGGCTTTGGGAATGTAGCCCCTAATATATCGATTTAGATTATATCATTACTCTCTAAGAACATCGATCAATCGGGCATGGTAAAATGATATGCAAGTGGAGCGATCGTACCCCAACTTTTGAACCAAGTAATGCGCTTGATATGTATAACCAAGGCATTCCCTTTTGTTGCGAAGCATTTTAAGCTTCCGCCTAAATGATAATCCCTGATGTGATACTTAAAATTTCTTTTCCTTTGGAAGGATTTGTTTGACCTATAACCAAATGTTTAGATTGTCTGCCATGCCTAAGTAAAAATATGGAACCATCAAGATTAAAGTTTATCTCAAGGTCAGTAAATTATTATATCCAATAAAACATCTACTTATCAAATTTGGTAGAGAATGCTTAACTGGGCAGCGCCATCATCATTTATCTAAACCATGTTCAAATATACCTTATTAGATAACTAAGCAATTTCTCCAAAGAGTAACGCTACCAACAGGGAAGAGTGAGATTTACTAAGGATTATGGAATACTCAAAAGAAGACTACCAATTTAACTGAGTCATTGGAAACCGGAAAACGGGAATAAGATAACATATTAATAGGTTTTTGTCCTAGACTTATCCCGGATACCATTAGGATATGATTAAAAAAAAAAAAGATGTAACTAAAGGAGTTAGCACGGATATTAAGGATCAATATCCGTGGCCGTTTGAAGAGAATCATATAACCCATTGAAAGTTTTCCAAAAAAATAAATAAATAAATAAATAAATAAATAAATAAAAATTAAATAAAAATAAAATAAATAAATAAATAAAGGTATTAGGAGGTATACATCTAAATTACTATTAGTTTGTCGTGAGGCTTCGAGGGCGAAGCCTTATTTTAAGGAGGGTAGACTATAACACTCCGTATAATTTTTAAATAAAAATTCAAAAAAATAATAATAATAATAATAATAATAAAATAAAATAATTAATAAATAGTTATTCAAATTTTCTTATAAATTAAACTTTCTAGAGATAAACCTGAGTCCGAATTAAATTGACTTATAAGTATTAAGTTATATTTTGTCATAAATTATTTAAACTCATATTAATTGATTACGATTATTTAGTCAAAATTTAATATAAATTAGTAAATAGAATTAAAATTAAGAGTACTCAACCAATTAATTTATGCAAATCAAGCCGAACCATTTTATTAACAAATTGTCTAATTAAAAGATGTGAATTATTTCAAGTTAATAAATTTTATTGGAAAGGATACGATTTAATAATAAGGGATGTATTAAATTGTATGATTAAATCCCATAACTTGAATAAAATACTTAACAAATTATATTATAAAAAATTAACGAGGGACCGAAATATAACTAATGAAATTGTCCAGATTAAGGGATTTGGAATCTTAAATCATTTTGCTAACTACGGAAAATTAATAGATAATTTAATCCATTAAATCCGTTAATTTGAATTATAAGTGTAAAAGTGTTTTAGAGTTTAATTAAATCTTTACAATTAAAATATTCGACCCATTTAATCATCGAAAATTGTCCGACTTTTAGTTAATTATGATCCCGAATTGGAGAATGTGGAATTTTGGATTACTCGACTAACGGTAACGGTTTATTAATTGAATTAAGTCCACAATTTAAAATAACTAGTTAATTAAGTCCATTAGCTATTTATAAGCTAGTAATTTAATTTGTGCACACATTTATTAAGTTTTATAGTCCAATTAACTAAGCCCAACACAAACCAAGCCAAATATGGGAAGCCCTAACCCTAAGCCCAAAAACCCAACCAAACCCTAACCCTAATTTTGTAACCCTGTCACCGCCGCCCTCCGGCGCCGCCACTGCCGCCGGCAGCCCGCCGGCGACACCTCCGACAGCCACTTCCGCCACCACCATCATCTTCCTCTTTCTCCCCTTCTCCGGCCATGCCCTTGCCACCACACCCACAGCACCATCTCCCTCCCGCCGGCGACCCCCTCCGACGAATCCGGCCACAACCACCATCTCCGGCCACCCCACCTCTGCCGCCTCCCATGGCCAACGCTTCCCCGTCGCGGCCAGCCAACGCCACCACCGTCTCTCCATTCAAAACCACTTTCAAATCCATTCCCAAATTCACAAACCCACATCAATCCAAAAAATCAAACCAAGAACAAAAAAAAAAGAATAAAGAAGGAGAAGATGGGGAAGGCCCGCGGAACCACTGTCGCTGTCGAGTGCTCCGCCGCCGTCGAGTCCGCCGCGCCTCACCCTCACTCAACAGATCCACCTCCGGTGAATAAAAAGGAAAGAAAGAGGGAGGAAAGAGAGGAGGTCCGACGCCCTCACAGCCGCCACCGCCGACGTTGTTGCCGCCGCCGAACCCTGCCGTCGTCGCCGCCATTGTGCTCGCCGGAGTTGCTCAAAGAAGAGAGCAAAAGAAAAACAAAGAAAACGAGGGGGACAGGAAAGCAAGAATGCAGTGTGAGGTCTGCAAAGTTGGGAGGATGGAGACAAATGTTTCCCAAAAGAATGAGAGGAGAGGACGTTGACTTGGTAATACAGGAGCATTAAATGAGGACAGGTAAGAAAAAGAGGAAATAGTGCAGACGGAAATCAGGAAAAGGCTGGAACATGGAGCTGCATTTGTTTTATTCCACACTAGCTCGCCTATATAAACCCTCCATCCCTTCCCCAATTTCACCCCAAATCAGTTTCTTTTTCCTGAACTTATTATTTTCTTGCTTAGTTTAGTAGTGTGTTGTAGAATTTTAGATAGCATCGTTAGAGATATTTTAGCAGTCAAGATTTTGAGTGGAATTTTTACTGCAAGTCGAGGAGTTTTAAGAGCTCAGTAAGGATTAGTACAGATAGCTAGTCTGTGATAGTGTTCAGTAAGATTTATTAAATTGGAAAATTTTAGTTATTATTACCATTAAAATATCATTATAGCATATGATGTTAATATTATAATTTTTGCTAGTCAAATAGCTGTAAAGGGATATCTGCTCGTAGGCCGTGCGTGTGTCGTGTCCATTCCATCCACGGTGACGGTAAGTAGATTTTTACTCTTTGGAGTAAAGCCAAATTTATTTTAGCTTAAGCATAATTTTTACTACCGCTTTCTTATTTTAAATTTATGCTTATAGCTCCCTACTGCTTTTGGATTATTGGTATGCCATTTTACTGTGTTTTACAATACTTGCAATTATTCTCAATGTCCTATGGATTTTTTGAGCGCGCATTGTTACGAGGTTGGGTCCAAGTTTTGGGTCGCTGCTGCCACCTCCGCCGTTTGCTTGTGTTACACGACTTGCGGGGACAGATGTTAATCCTCCGCCGTTTGCCTGTAATACACGACTTACGGGGACTGATGGATTTCAGCCCGATGCCATTTCTCGATTCAATGTGGTTTGAGGAAATTTCGTACCTCCACCACAACCCTTGAATGTATGTGAGATTTGGGCCCTACCACGGGGAACCTGCACATCATGTTGGCTGAGGGATTTATTTCTTGGTAACGCATAGTGTCATATTATCTCTTCCCGGGATTAGATTTATATGGATTTTTGTCTGTGCTTAAATAAATTCTCGTTTTAGCATACCATTACCATAACTGTTCATTTTAAATTATTTCTGCAACCCTACCTCCTCCGGGAGTAAACGTCTACTTACTCAGCGATTGTTTTCGCTGACTCTACACTTGTCACCATTTCCTTTCAGGTTTTGAGATCTGCAAGGCATCATCTGCACGGGCACGATTGGGGGTATTATTTATAAAAATGTATATTTTAAAAACCCCCTTTTGATAATAATATATTACTTGGCATAGATAGTGATTTATCGAGCATAAACAAAATATTTGGGTTTTATCCCATTTATGAAAATATGGTGCCCTACTGTTTTAAACAATGCATTACGCGTTTAACAGTATTTTTGAGTATGAAATAGACAACCCCTTTTTATGAAATAAAACTTCCATGTATTTACTCCATTATTGTTATTGCGCGCTTTGAGGAATGCAGTCCTCCGTTTGGTTACGCTATACCAAACATCTTTATTAAGCTTATTTTATACTTCTCATAGTATATAAGCTTCTTTGTGAATTATATGCTAGCTTGTCCGGAACGTGGTTAGCATATACATTCAAATCTGATTTTCTGCAATTATTTATGCTAGCCTTAGCGTATTTCGGGCAGTCCGGAATACGTGGCGGTAGCACCCCACCCATTGTTCCCGCTCTTTTCTTCCGCTGCATCTTTAGGGAAAATGGGGGTGTTACAGATTGGTATCAGAGCGTTTTGCTCTTGGAATTGTGCATCTGAAATTTTTAAAATTCATGCACCAAAAGTTATTTTTTAAAAGCCAGGTGGCTATACAAGTCGTGTATTTAAATTATTAAAATTTTACACGAAAAGTATTTGGAATCATTTGGATTAGTGCATATAAATTACTGCAATTTTTGCACGAGAAATATTTTTGAAGAGCCGTTTTTGCTCTAAGAAGTAGTGCATTTAAATTATTGAAATTTTTGCACGAAGTATTTTGAAAAGACTATGCCAAGTATTTTTTAAAGTTAAATTTTGGGATGGGGGCACACACACATATGCATATAGGCACGAGCAGAATTTTGGTTTATTACAAGTATATTATTGACAAGAATTTTCCAAGGTATCGGACTCCGAGATAGAGTCTCTCTCCGATTATCTTATGACTACTTTGCCTTAGTATCTACCTCTAGACGTGTTTTGGATAATCTACTAGTATTGCACTAGTTCCTTGGCTTCTCAGTTCAGTTGCCTTATTACGTAAGATGATGCCTACAATAGGTGACGATATTCACAATTACTTTTATTTTTACCATTGGAAAGGTATGGGAACGTTACCCCAGAGTTGTACCTACCAAGTGGTAACAGGGTATTGAAATGGTCTATGACCCTTCCTCGATCTATATGAAAAATCGTCGTATCACAAATTACTTTATGCGTTAGTGCGATTTGCGTTCTTGCCTTAGTCAACATAAGGTTATGCCTTAGACTTATAAGCGCACAAATTATATGTTAGCATGATGATCATGCGGATGACTAGGAATAAGAATTTCCTAAATACTATATGGTCTTAAAGATAAGACGCGAGTGCTACGAAAGAGCACCAAAAGATTTTAAACTCACAACGAGTTTTATAAAATATTTACGAATTTCCCTCAAATCCATATGCCAGATTGACAAGGACAGTTGAACATTCCCTTGGAAGTATTCTTAAATGGATTATTACCAACAATCGTGCGCTTAAAGAACAACCTAAATCATTCCTCCTATTCCTTTGAGCCTTATAAATTTTGAATTCGATCTCGGGATAAGGATGCACTTAAGGGATGATTGAGATAGAAGGCCGGTAGAGAGAATACTTCTCCCAATCGCCCTTCTTATAATTTGTCTACCTCGATAGTTGTCCCAAATATGTTGTTCCTAAGGTCTTCCCTTGATAAGGACACAAGAGCCCATAACAATGATTTTCACCCCCATTTTCGAGAAAGCGTATGAACTATTAAGGACTAAGGTTCTGATAAAGGACGGTGAAATTTTCCACCCGGAAAATTTTAAAATTTCATAATCACGAAATTATTGGAAGAATAATAAAATTTCTGATAAATGATAAATTAAGAGCAAATGAAATTCTCTTAAGACTACGATAATGTTTCAGATGCCACCACGAGGACGCCCAGGAAAACGTCCGGCCGACCACCTATATGCATCTGATCCCATGGAGGACAGGCGAGAAGCTATAGAGGGACGACAAGCTCGATTGGAACAAGTGATGTTAACTATTGGTACCGCAGTAGAGCGGCAACTGGCAAGGGACGAAATACAAGGGGAACCACCCACAGATTTCATCAAGGCGGTACATGAGTATCAACCCACGAGCTATACCGGACAAGAGGACCCGGATGAGCTAGAAGGGTGGATCGAGAAATTTGACAAACTGCTAGAGGCGGTACGGTGCCCCAAGGAAAGGAAAGTGGAGGTGGCTACATTCTTCCTGGAAGGCCAGGCAAACACCTGGTGGCGAAACCACAAGAATCGAGACATTGGTTGGCTAGAGTTTAAGGAAAGCCTGCGGGCGAGATTTTGCCCAACTAGTGTAAAGAATGCTAAGTACGAGGAGTTCGTTACCTTAACACAAGGCAATTACTCTGTCCATGAGTACTACAAAAAGTTCAACGAGCTCCTCCGCTTCGCTCCAGGGTTAGTGAACACCGAACATTCCCAGGCCCAAAAATTCGAACTCGGACTGAACCGAGAGATTCGAGAAGGGTTAGGTGGGAAACAATTCTTTAGCCTACAGAAGCTATATGATCGGGCGATGACAATCGAGCGCGTCCGGAAGCCTAAACGGGGAAAAGAGCAAATCGGGCAAGCCTCTAAAACCCATAAGGAGGGGCGCATCAAGAGGAACCCGGACAGAGGAAACCAGAACTAGCATCGCAACTTTGACGGCCCTAATCAAAAAAATAATGACCATCCCCCAATGGCCGCACGCTGCCCAAAGTGCGGCAGGAAGCATTGGATGCAAACATGCCCGCAAGATGGAGAGTGCTTCAGATGTGGCCTCGAAGGACATAGGATCAAAGAATGCGGCATCTGAATTGACCCTAATAAGTTGCGAAATGATTTAAAAGGAGACCATCGCTTTCAAACAGAAGCATTCCTGAATAGAAAGCCGAGGAACCCCGCCGCCTGCGGTAAGAAGTAATCAAGGAAGGTTGCATAAGGACAACTCGGGCAATCCTTGAGAAGGATAAAAAGGGGAGCTCGGGCACACTCGTTGGAGGACATTTTACTTTGGCTTTGGGAATGTAGCCCCTAATATATCGATTTAGATTATATCATTACTCTCTAAGAACATCGATCAATCGGGCATGGTAAAATGATATGCAAGTGGAGCGATCGTACCCCAACTTTTGAACCAAGTAATGCGCTTGATATGTATAACCAAGGCATTCCCTTTTGTTGCGAAGCATTTTAAGCTTCCGCCTAAATGATAATCCCTGATGTGATACTTAAAATTTCTTTTCCTTTGGAAGGATTTGTTTGACCTATAACCAAATGTTTAGATTGTCTGCCATGCCTAAGTAAAAATATGGAACCATCAAGATTAAAGTTTATCTCAAGGTCAGTAAATTATTATATCCAATAAAACATCTACTTATCAAATTTGGTAGAGAATGCTTAACTGGGCAGCGCCATCATCATTTATCTAAACCATGTTCAAATATACCTTATTAGATAACTAAGCAATTTCTCCAAAGAGTAACGCTACCAACAGGGAAGAGTGAGATTTACTAAGGATTATGGAATACTCAAAAGAAGACTACCAATTTAACTGAGTCATTGGAAACCGGAAAACGGGAATAAGATAACATATTAATAGGTTTTTGTCCTAGACTTATCCCGGATACCATTAGGATATGATTAAAAAAAAAAAAGATGTAACTAAAGGAGTTAGCACGGATATTAAGGATCAATATCCGTGGCCGTTTGAAGAGAATCATATAACCCATTGAAAGTTTTCCAAAAAAATAAATAAATAAATAAATAAATAAATAAAAATTAAATAAAAATAAAATAAATAAATAAATAAAGGTATTAGGAGGTATACATCTAAATTACTATTAGTTTGTCGTGAGGCTTCGAGGGCGAAGCCTTATTTTAAGGAGGGTAGACTATAACACTCCGTATAATTTTTAAATAAAAATTCAAAAAAATAATAATAATAATAATAATAATAAAATAAAATAATTAATAAATAGTTATTCAAATTTTCTTATAAATTAAACTTTCTAGAGATAAACCTGAGTCCGAATTAAATTGACTTATAAGTATTAAGTTATATTTTGTCATAAATTATTTAAACTCATATTAATTGATTACGATTATTTAGTCAAAATTTAATATAAATTAGTAAATAGAATTAAAATTAAGAGTACTCAACCAATTAATTTATGCAAATCAAGCCGAACCATTTTATTAACAAATTGTCTAATTAAAAGATGTGAATTATTTCAAGTTAATAAATTTTATTGGAAAGGATACGATTTAATAATAAGGGATGGATTAAATTGTATGATTAAATCCCATAACTTGAATAAAATACTTAACAAATTATATTATAAAAAATTAACGAGGGACCGAAATATAACTAATGAAATTGTCCAGATTAAGGGATTTGGAATCTTACATCATTTTGCTAACTACGGAAAATTAATAGATAATTTAATCCATTAAATCCGTTAATTTGAATTATAAGTGTAAAAGTGTTTTAGAGTTTAATTAAATCTTTACAATTAAAATATTCGACCCATTTAATCATCGAAAATTGTCCGACTTTTAGTTAATTATGATCCCGAATTGGAGAATGTGGAATTTTAGATTACTCGACTAACGGTAACGGTTTATTAATTGAATTAAGTCCACAATTTAAAATAACTAGTTAATTAAGTCCATTAGCTATTTATAAGCTAGTAATTTAATTTGTGCACACATTTATTAAGTTTTATAGTCCAATTAACTAAGCCCAACACAAACCAAGCCAAATATGGGAAGCCCTAACCCTAAGCCCAAAAACCCAACCAAACCCTAACCCTAATTTTGTAACCCTGTCACCGCCGCCCTCCGGCGCCGCCACTGCCGCCGGCAGCCCGCCGGCGACACCTCCGACAGCCACTTCCGCCACCACCATCATCTTCCTCTTTCTCCCCTTCTCCGGCCATGCCCTTGCCACCACACCCACAGCACCATCTCCCTCCCGCCGGCGACCCCCTCCGACGAATCCGGCCACAACCACCATCTCCGGCCACCCCACCTCTGTCGCCTCCCATGGCCAACGCTTCCCCGTCGCGGCCAGCCAACGCCACCACCGTCTCTCCATTCAAAACCACTTTCAAATCCATTCCCAAATTCACAAACCCACATCAATCCAAAAAATCAAACCAAGAACAAAAAAAAAGAATAAAGAAGGAGAAGATGGGGAAGGCCCGCGGAACCACTATCGCTGTCGAGTGCTCCGCCGCCGTCGAGTCCGCCGCGCCTCACCCTCACTCAACAGATCCACCTCCGGTGAATAAAAAGGAAAGAAAGAGGGAGGAAAGAGAGGAGGTCCGACGCCCTCACAGCCGCCACCGCCGACGTTGTTGCCGCCGCCGAACCCTGCCGTCGTCGCCGCCATTGTGCTCGCCGGAGTTGCTCAAAGAAGAGAGCAAAAGAAAAACAAAGAAAACGAGGGGGACAGGAAAGCAAGAATGCAGTGTGAGGTCTGCAAAGTTGGGAGGATGGAGACAAATGTTTCCCAAAAGAATGAGAGGAGAGGACGTTGACTTGGTAATACAGGAGCATTAAATGAGGACAGGTAAGAAAAAGAGGAAATAGTGCAGACGGAAATCAGGAAAAGGCTGGAACATGGAGCTGCATTTGTTTTATTCCACACTAGCTCGCCTATATAAACCCTCCATCCCTTCCCCAATTTCACCCCAAATCAGTTTCTTTTTCCTGAACTTATTATTTTCTTGCTTAGTTTAGTAGTGTGTTGTAGAATTTTAGATAGCATCGTTAGAGATATTTTAGCAGTCAAGATTTTGAGTGGAATTTTTACTGCAAGTCGAGGAGTTTTAAGAGCTCAGTAAGGATTAGTACAGATAGCTAGTCTGTGATAGTGTTCAGTAAGATTTATTAAATTGGAAAATTTTAGTTATTATTACCATTAAAATATCATTATAGCATATGATGTTAATATTATAATTTTTGCTAGTCAAATAGCTGTAAAGGGATATCTGCTCGTAGGCCGTGCGTGTGTCGTGTCCATTCCATCCACGGTGACGGTAAGTAGATTTTTACTCTTTGGAGTAAAGCCAAATTTATTTTAGCTTAAGCATAATTTTTACTACCGCTTTCTTATTTTAAATTTATGCTTATAGCTCCCTACTGCTTTTGGATTATTGGTATGCCATTTTACTGTGCTTTACAATACTTGCAATTATTCTCAATGTCCTATGGATTTTTTGAGCGCGCATTGTTACGGGGTTGGGTCCAAGTTTTGGGTCGCTGCTGCCACCTCCGCCGTTTGCTTGTGTTACACGACTTACGGGGATAGATGTTAATCCTCCGCCGTTTGCCTGTAATACACGACTTACGGGGACTGATGGATTTCAGCCCGATGCCATTTCTCGATTCAATGTGGTTTGAGGAAATTTCGTACCTCCACCACAACCCTTGAATCTATGTGAGATTTGGGCCCTACCACGGGGAACCTGCACATCATGTTGGCTGAGGAATTTATTTCTTGGTAACGCATAGTGTCATATTATCTCTTCCCGGGATTAGATTTATATGGATTTTTGTCTGTGCTTAAATAAATTCTCGTTTTAGCATACCATTACTATAACTGTTCATTTTAAATTATTTCTGCAACCCTACCTCCTCCGGGAGTAAACGCCTACTTACTCAGCGATTGTTTTCGCTGACTCTACACTTGTCACCATTTCCTTTCAGGTTTTGATATCTGCAAGGCATCATCTGCACCGGCACGATTGGGGGTATTATTTATAAAAATGTATATTTTAAAAACCCCCTTTTGATAATAATATATTACTTGGCATAGATAGTGATTTATCGAGCATAAACAAAATATTTGGGTTTTATCCCATTTATGAAAATATGGTGCCCTACTGTTTTAAACAATGCATTACGCGTTTAACAGTATTTTTGAGTATGAAATAGGCAACCCCTTTTTATGAAATAAAACTTCCATGGATTTACTCCATTATTGTTATTGCGCGCTTTGAGGAATGCAGTCCTCCGTTTGGTTACGCTATACCAAACATTTTTATTAAGCTTATTTTATACTTCTCATAGTATATAAGCTTCTTTGTGAATTATATCTTAGCTTGTCCGGAACGTGGTTAGCATATACATTCAAATTTGATTTTCTGCAATTATTTATGCTAGCCTTAGCGTATTTCGGGCAGTCCGGAATACGTGGCGGTAGCACCCCACCCATTGTTCCCGCTCTTTTCTTCCGCTGCATCTTTAGGGAAAATGGGGGTGTTACAATGGGAATCTCGAACTTGATTCCTTTCATTTCCTGATGTTGCTCACGATCCCAATTGTTCTGATTGTGCCTTGGATTGGGTCTGTCAATTCTTGGTCCTACAGTGAAACCATTGAAATCATCAGACTCATCATCGCCAAAATCATCATTATTTATTATATTATTATTATCATTCAAATTTTGTGCGAGTGGTGCTTGTGGGTGTCGCGGGTTTCGTGGAACGGGTGGCACGCGGTTGGCTTGTTGTTCCAAAATTTGTTGACGCTCGCGTGCAACGGCCATTTGCTGTGGTCCCATTTGTCTATTCAGTGGAGGGTTGAATTCGACCCGTTGCCGATGGGCCATAGCATTTTCTGCTTCCGCCATGTCCCTCGGGTTATTGCCTGTAGCACCAACTCCACTAGCTCCCACACCACTGGGTCCTGCACCACTAACTCTTACGCCACTGGCTCCAGTTGGTGGACTAGCATGGACAGTTTCTGGAGTCGTCCGAGGAGTCCCTTGGGGCGTCCCCTTTTCATATTCCTGTTGCAGTCTCAGTTCAACAGCCCTCAAGGTTTCGTCTCGAACGGCTGCGGCATGACGAGCCAATTCTCCACTTAATCCTCCTTCAACTATCTCCAGACGTTGTTCTACTTCAGAAAATTGTCCAGTCATTTTGTCAATCTTCTCGGCCAAGGTTCGCACTAGGCGTCCATTCTCAGCCATCATGGCCCTTAATTCTTCTGGCGTCATTTCGGAGTCACCTGCCATAGTAATATACCAAAACAAGATAGAAATATTATAGATATAAAGTGGTTAGAAAGAATATATTTTTCTGGGCCTCTCAGTGTATCACTCTCACTCTTGATCACAACCCAATGAGGTAAATTGGGGTTAATTCACAATTCGGAGAATGCAAACCGGAATGGCCACGAATTTTGGAAATGGAATGAGTAGGTTGAGGACGGAATTATGGGACGCGCAATACACGGACAGTGTGTAATTGCTCGACTCAATTCAAGGAAGCAATGACATGTATGTGATATGCAATGCAAATGATAATTGAGCACAAGTCGATTAGTGCAATTGCTCTCAACGTTCACTATCCTTCGAAATTGGTTGTCCTCAAGCAGTCCCACACAATATATAAGTAAGCTCACTTTGAAAAATAACACTCGGGAAAAATTCGCGATACTCAAGTGGCTTCTCGGCTAGGTATCACAATTTATGAGAGGAATTCCAATACCTTTATAATAGGCGGAACTTCAACTCAATGTTCGTGAACTTTGTTCAGAGGAACAATTGTGCCAGTCAGATATCCACTTTATTGTATCACTAAAAATATAGTCCCAATGTCCCAAAGTATGTTTGTGGCTCACTTTTGCACTCAAAACACTCAAAGAAGTGAAAACCCTAGAATTTTCAAAAGTTGGCAGCTTGAACTTCAGCTCCAGATTTTCTGTTTTGCAAATTTGGCTGATTTTGGGATAGCAAATCGTCTCCAATTAATGTGGGGTTTTAAGAATATCAAACTTGCACGGATTGGGAAGAGATGCCAACAAAAAAAACCAGGTTTGGTCCTCTCACGCGCCCACACGCGCGCCCTCGTTTTGGTGCCGCCAGGAAAGGACACCTTTTGCCAAAAAGGTGATAACGACCTCAAAACAACTCCAAATTTGGTGATTCAAAATGCTATGGATTCAGCACTCCAAATTCTTGAATATGGTTGAAGATTCAACTGGAAAATCGAAGAACTCAAGAAGTTATGAACTTCCAAAGTTGCTGCTCTCGCGGATGCACTTGGGCAGAATTTTTGTTTTCGTTGTTTGATCGACCAAATGAACTCCAAACGCTTCGAAACCTCTTCCTATGGATTCCTAACACCCAAAATATGTAAACCCACCCCTTGGAATGAAAGCAGGTCGTCTTCCCCAAAGAGAACAAACACCAAAATGTTCCAGATTGTGAAAATAGGGAGCAAACTAGGCACTTGTTCAACCAAACTTGTGTTCAATGCTCAAAATGCTTGGTGAATGATGCAATATCCATACATTGATGATTATATGAAGGAAATCAAGCTCATAAACACAAGATTACAGAATTAAAAAGCAAAACATATGATATTTTTGGATTTTGGATGAAGAACACCAAGAACATCAAGAATCTTCAAATGAGCATAACTTTGGCATATGAACTCGGATTTGGATGAATCATATACCAATGGAAAGCCCTTGAGATGAGGATCAAGAATGTGGGTTCAGATTTTTCAGAAAACCAACGAACCAAAACCAGAAAATCAAGAAATGGGACAGCAAGCTTTCTTTTTAGGGTTTTCAAGAGTTTTTGTTGGAATATGAGGGATTTGGAAAAATTTGGGCATTATAACCCCTAGGAAATGGATGATTTGGGGTTGCCAAATGGAACGGTGGTTCCAAATGGGGAGTGGTGGTGTGTGAAGTGGATAAACAAAGCAAGAACAAGATGAAGAACAAGAGTTTGAGAAAATAGGGCCAAGATCTTCAAAAATTCATAGAAAATGATTCCCTTGGCCAAATTTTTCAAACTTTAAATGAATCTCTATGTAATCAACTCAAGGAATCCAAATATGAACTTAGATTCCAAAAATTTCAAACACAAAAATTCGGACTGACCATGAACAGTAACCAGTGAGCTATTTTTTAAGGTTTTTGGTGGTTTTTGAATTTTTATGGGTTTTTGATGAAGATGAACACAATATGATCCAACTTTGGCTCTGATACCAAATTAAAACTGCCACGAACGGACCGTAGTTGGACACAATATTGCTTGGGGTGTTGCCTATTGACACGGTGCCAATAGGGGAAAATGAAACCAAAAATAAGAACAAGGAAAAATGAAAGAAAGATATGGAAGCAATCACAATTAAAGGGGATTGGGAGAAGCTAAACAAGGTATGAAGACCTTGTCCTCAACTCAAGCCAACCATCCGATAACCTTGATTAGTGACCATTTTTGGATGCTTCAATTCCAAAATGGTGAGGGTTTCCCAATAAACACTCAAAGGGGTATTGTTCAAACTTGGTTTGAGACAATGTGATCTTTTGCAAACATAAAAGAGAGGATTTCTCAATATTAGATTTCAACAAAAGATGAGAGACATTGTTTGGGAGGACATATATATAGGCCTCCAAGTTACAAGGGTAAAACTGGAAAGAAAATACATGAAAAACCCTAGAAAACATGAAAAATGGCATTCTGGACAGTCTGTGTCGCGGAACAGGGTCCGTGTCGCGGAACGTGGCCTCGCGACTGGGTCTGTGTCGCGGAACAGGGTCCGTGTCGCGGAACGTGGCCTCGCGACTGGGTCTGTGTCGCGGAACAGGGTCCGTGTCGCGGAACGTGGCCCCGCGACTGGGTGGATGGTTCGCGACCAGGATCTCGGGACTGGGTTCGAACTTCTGGCCTTGGGGAGCTCCGTGTCGCTAAGCTCGGCTGGGTCGTTAAGCGTGTTCCCGCGACTGGCTGGAGGTTTCGCGACCGGAGTCCTGAAAATCCAACAAGTCTAGAGCGGACCCCACAGTAGTTGTTTAATTTATTACATGCCTTGTTGAAACTAGAATAAGTCCGAAATAAACAAAATAACAGTTCAACACTTCCGATCATAGACTGGTCTCCGGCCGGCGACGGCGGCGGTGCCGACCAAACTCCGGCCAAGTTCCGGCCAACTTCCGGCGAACTCCGATCAAGCTCCGGTGACGTCCGACGGTGCTCCGGCGGTGTTCCGGCGACTCTCCGGCGGCTCTCCGGCGGCGGCGTTGACTGTACTCCTTCTTCAGTGCAGAATTGGAGAGCCCATGCATGGCATGTATGGGCGATCCCCAATTTCCTCAAGCTGGATCAGAATTAATGCTTCCGGACTGCTCCCCTCTTCTCTGTTGATGTCGGCTTGGAACTCCGCGGCTCTGAGAAGACTGGCAATTTTATCTGTAAATCTTTTAGCTCTGGTTCGGGAGCATGATCCATCCGGTATCATAGTTGCAGTTGACCTGGCTATCACGCCAGTTTGTGTCACTTCATTTTCTTCTCCCCATTCCAAATGATTTGCCCTTAGGTTCTCAACCGATTTTTTCTTCTCGTCTCTTTCTATTCTACGACAGCCGCTCTACTAACCGCCATCCATTTTTACTCTGTCAGTTGGCCGTCCATTGGGCCAACTTGTGCTTGTCACATTTTCCAGGGGAAGTGCCGGCCGCATCTCTATCACACTCATTCATTGGACGACCTGGTTTGTGAACAACTCCCTTCTTCCAGTGCCACCTGTTGTCCGAAAGACTCCTTTTGCTTTCGTCTACTATGCGAGTGGGACCCTTCAACCGTTTTTGTGTATTCTTTTTGTGTTGATATATTTTGTTGATTTTTTTTTATTTTACTTGAAATGATGTGTGAGCTTTCAATTCCACAGTGGTATAGTTCATTTTCCCATTTCGCTGTCGTTTTGAACAGGGTGAGGGTGGAGGCTTGTATTAAGCGGGCATTTTCAATTTCGTATCTTAAGGTCCGGTCCGCATGTGTGCTATTAGGCATCATCAATTTGTAATGTTGTTTAGATTTTTTTAATATTTGTGCTGGATATTACTATTTGTGTTCTAGATATTTATTATTTCTGTGTTGTGTATTAACGTTTCGTGCTGGATATTGATGTTTCTGTGCTGCATATAAATGTTTCTGTGCCGGATAATGTGTTGTATGATCGTCAACGTGTGTGACGCTAGGGGTGGGCAAAAAATTCGAACCGATTCGTTGAACCGCAAAATCGAATCGAAATCGAACTGAATTTCCGGTTAACCGAGGACTCCGGTTCAAATACAAATACTTCATTTAAGTATTTGCCCGGTTCAAATACAAATACAAATACTTTAAATTTTTTCCCCGATTAATCGAACCGAACCGAATATATTTATAGTGTTTTAAAAAATTATATATATTGTATATATTATACATATTTTATGGTATATTATTATATATCAATAATATATTTCATTATTTATTAAATTATTTAAATATATAATAAAATAAATATTAGAAAGTAAAGATAATTAAAAAAATATGTCCTATATTAATTTTTTGCCCTTAAGAATACTCAATATGGAAATAGACACTACACTAAGATGTTTTAAATATACTAATATATTTTGATAACACTAAAAGGAACCACCGAATTCGAGAGTTATATGATTTTTTTTATTGTATTATAATAACCTCAAAAATAAACTTGCAAAGGTTAAGAATTAAGAAATGAAGATTTGATTATAAAGTTTAATGGGCTTGGACAAAATATTCGAACCGAATCGCTTAACCGCTTAATCGAATCGAAACCGAATCCCCGGTTAACCGAGGAGTCCGGTTACAAATACAAATACTTCATCTAAGTATTTGTCCGGTTCAAATACAAATACAAATACCTGAAAAACTCCGGGTAACCGAACCGTGCCCACCCCTATGTGACGCATATTTCTGCATATGTGCTGAGTAATCTCATTGTGTTGATGCATATGTTTCTTAACTTTCTGATTTTGGATGATGAGTAAATGTATCTCAAACTGCCTCTCACACCTCTTTATGTGTTTTTCGTTTATGACGCAAGGGATCGGGTCATACGGGATGAATGTTATTGTTTCCAAAAATTAATTATCACTAATAATGGGAATAGAACAATAGGAATTAAACACAATAATCATCCCAATAATAGATGATTCTATTTTGGACAGGTATTATTATTACTAATTGCATTATGGAAACAAAATTTGCATTATTTAATGAAATGCTCGGACAGCACAAAAACATGCATATTTAGCACATTCTTTATCTAAAGAATTTAGTGATTTTGCAGAGTATCCTAATCCATAGTTTTTTAGGAGCTTTTATAATGAGCCTTTATAGTTTATTTTTTGCCGCAGAAGGGCCAATAATAGTTTTTTAGCGGTTCTTTTCAGGAAGTGAGCTTCCTTTACTTTTCTTTGTCATGCTCAAGTGAAGCCATATTTGTTCAGCAGTGGTTGCAAAATGGCCTGGCCTCTAGACTAATCCAATGGAGGTTTGTTTAGGGAAAAAAAAGGCAATATAATCCCACAACTTTCGTGTGTTTTTCAAATGGTCCCATAATTATGCATTTTACTTAATTCATCCAATATGTTTGCTAATACTCGCCCAAATGATCCCATCCGAGGTTAATGATCTTCCTGACGTGTCGCAAGTATTAATGGGTTAATTATGAGACCATTAATTGATAAACGAATGAAAGTTGTGGGATGATTTACCCGTTAATCCTCGCAATTAACCTCCGATGGGATTATTTGGGCGAGGATTAACAAACATATTGGATGGATTAAGCGAAATGCACAATTATGGGACCATTTGAGAAACACACGAAATTTGTGGGATCATATTGGATTTTTTCCCATTTGTTTAGGATACCAGTGTATTTCCGTTTCACCGAAAAGGTCTCCCCTTTATTTGAAAACCCGCCTACGGTTGCATACATGATACTCCCTTCGTCCCACTAAATGTGTCCCAAAACTTTTAGGCACGGTATTTTATGTGAGAATGATTAATAGTTAATGTAGAGGTATATTAGTATTTAAAGTGGGGGTAAATTAGGAATTGATGTGATGTGATCGTAAAGAATTTGAATTTTAAATTAATTTACTTATGTGTGATGTAATAGTTGTGTACTTGTGTGTTTTGTTGTTATCACTGGGACCAACATGTTTGAAATTTTAATTTATTTATTTATTGTTGTGATGTGATGGGAGTGAGTTTAGAAATTAAATTATTTAATTATTTCCTAAAAAGAAAAAATGATAATTGTAATGCGATGGACAAAAAAAAAAGTGAGACATAATTAATGGGATGGAGGGAGTATTATATTACAGTTTCTTGGTTTGATACTGTGAGAGTATATTATTTTGATATCCTTGGTTGCTCTTATTAGTTCGAGTTTAAGATTGATGATCGTGTACTTTCTTCATGGTAGCACCTTTTTGAGCCTATGGATTGTATTGATTACTATAATCTACGTTGAGCTTAGAAGACTTACAAGAGAATTTATTGTTGAGGTCTTTCTACATCCTTTCTTTTCAGTGTAAAATTATGATGCATAGCTTCACTACAAGAAAATTTCATTTTACCGACCCCAAAATGGGGTCGGTAACTAGGTTTTACGGGTCGTCCACGGGTTTACCGACCCCAATCCCGGGTCGGTAAATTGATGGTAGGTAATTTGGCGCTGACCAAAGATTATGGGGGTCGGGAGATTACCGACCCCTTTACCGACCCCATGTGGGTCGGTAAAATTACCGACTCCATTACCGACCAACATTGGGGTTGGTAAGCAAGGTCTAGGGACCTCGTGGACCCGAAATTACCGACCTCATTACCGAAAATGGGGTCGGTAAATTTTTTATATGAAATAAAATGTCCTCAGGCGAGCTCGAACCCACAACCCTAACCAGCTGGGCTAGCCCTTTGCACCACCAATGGAAATCCGCTACGTGTCATTTATATTAATTCCTCCCCAAATGCTGTAGAGAGGATTCGAACCCGGGTGAGGTGCATTCCTCACCCGCGCGCGTGCCATCCGGGTACAGAACTTTTCATGTTATCATATGTAATTTATTAAATATAGAGATAAATAATTTTTTAGGCCATCAATAGGCACGAAATTCATTTTTGGGCCATCAGAGATTGGATTACGAATTTGGGCCAACACAGGGATTTCGGGCTGAATATCTAGCCAAATTGACCAAGTCAACGTGTACATGGGCCGCGTGTCTTATACGCTGGCATAATTGTGACGCGCCGGTTTTTTTATCATCAGACCGGGTTTATTTTGGATTTTCTTGAAACGAGTTTAGGGATATAACCCACCCTCCAACCCGAACTGAAATTCGCGATTCCACTCCCCATCCTCACACTCAAATCTGGAACCCTAAAATCCCATTACGCCATTCGCACACCTCGAGTGCTCACAGTTGGACAAGAAACGCTACGTGGATGACAATGTCGGCGTCAGATTCATCGGGAGGTACTGTCTACGGGATTCCGGCTAGGCTGTGCGAGTGCGGAAACAGAGCGAAGATTCAGACAAGTTGGAAGGCACCAAACTGTGGGAGGAGGTTTTACTCATGCGAGCAATGGCCGGTAAGCAACATTTAACCCCGGCATTATACAATTGCGAAGTGTTGGTAATTGAATTTGTGGTGAAGGATGGGTCTTTTGTGTATAACGGTTCACAGCCGTTCTTTAGTTGTGGTCACGGAAATTGTTGGATTTTTTGAGATAATTGGTGAAATGTTGTTGGAATATCGAATCCTCTGCAATTTTTCTTGGTTGAATGTGTTAGTGGGTATGCATTCTATAGTGATTTTTGTTATGTGAGTATTATAAATGTAGCTGCCGTGTATGGTGTTTGCTATACATTTTTTGTTAAGCCACATTGATATTGAAATTGCGAGGTAGGGTGGCGGCTGTAGGTATTGGTGTTGGGCGGAAGAAGAATTGTGTCGGAGATCGCAACAATTGATGCCAGGGCTATTAAGGAAAATAAATGCATTGGAGGAGAAGGCTGCTGCATTGGAGGCAAAGGCTGCTGCATTGGAGGAAAAGGGGAAACAATGGGATGAGAAAGAGATTTCCATGTTGGAGAAACAGAAGAAGTTGGTGTTAGTGAATGATGATCTTGACAAGGAATTGAAGAAGCTGAAGAAGGATAACATGAAGATGGTTGTGTTGATGGCAATTCTTGTTTTGGTGTTGGTTGCTATGGTGAAGTCAGGAATTGGTGTTGGTGCAAGTTGCCCCAGAAAATTGAAGCAACTAAATTAGTGGATGTTTTATTCTGTATGGCAAAACTTATAAAACATCTTTTGTATGATTGTGGAAATGACCTGATGGAGTCGATGGAAATGTGTATGTAGGGCCTGAAATTGGACTCCTGTTGTTAGATGGGAAACATGCCATTTTGCAACTAGTGCATTAAAAATTGTGGGGTATGTTTTTTGGTTCCTACTGGACTCGGATGAGAATCAAGTATGTAGGGCCTCGATGTATGGCTTATCTTTAGCTGTTGAATGGTAATTGAAATGTTTAGTTACTTTTGTTCTATTTGTGGTTTGTTCCATTGTTGGTATTAGTGCAATAGGTATCCTTGTAAATTAAAAGATGAGAAGTGTTATTTGGAATGATTCAAGCGAAACTCAAACATTTTAAAAAGACAACCGGGTTCATTATACGTGCTTGCAAAATGCCATGATACATCATCCTGTTTCCAACAACAAAATACACAATGGCAATATGAAAATAGTAGCAACAAACCACACTGGTTGTCCTAAGGCCAACACTCCCAAATGACATGCGCCATCACTCCAAAATACCAAAACATGGCTTGAGATGTGGGCATGAAAAGTTCCCAAATGAGAGCAACAAATCAGGCAACAAAGCCAATATAACAGCCCCAAAAATACATCATGTCCAGTTTGTAATGCTTAAAACTAAATATGCAGTCAAGTAACATCACTTCTTCTTCTTCCCACCTTTCTTGCTCTCGCCAATGTTTGAAATTGGAGGTCCCTTGTTCCCAACCGAGAATTGAGGAGCCCTCCATGCTCCACCCCTATATGGAGGGGGTTTTTGAATGTCCATAGGCCCCAAGCCGAGCATCTGCTGATGAATTGAAGGTCCAGGAACCATCCTCTGTGGGATCAAGTAGTTTTCTTGTGTAACAACCGGGTCCTGAGTTCCTTCATCTTGGGGGGCATCAACCGGTGAAGTCGGTGGCAAAATAGTTGGCTGCAAAACCGAGTAGAATTTCAATAAAGATGAAACCATTGAACAAGTGATCACAAGTTAATAAAACTTACAAGTGAAGGGATAACTGATGCACTAGATGTCCCTTGAGATGGAAGGTTGGTGTTAGTGTTATCCTCCATCTAAAATCATAGTAAAACTTAATATTGACAAGGAATTCATATAGCACAAGGAATTTATAAATTCAATTGCAGAATGGCAGCCTAATACTTACAACAGTTTTATTGGCCCTTGATTTAGCAGCTCTTGATGATGTTCGAGCAGGTCTTGAAGATGTTCCAGGAGCTCCAGATTTGGATCCATTATTTTTCCTTGCCTGATGCAAAATTATTGGAGATTGATGGTAAATATCTGTGATTATTGTATCCCAAATGAGTAACATAATTAAACATCACATGTAATTAATCAACATTACAAGTGAAGGGATTGCTGGGGCACTGGATGTCCCTTGAGATGGAGTGTTGGTGTTAGTGTTGGTGTTAGTGTTATCCTCAATAGCATCTTCCACCTAAAATTAGAAAACTTAATAATGACAAGGAATACACAATAGCACAGGAAATTTCATAGATTAAAATAGCACAATGGCAGCTGGTGTTTACCTCATCTGTATTGGTCCTTGGTTGAGCAGGACTTGAAGATGTTCCAGTAGCTCCAGTGGAGGTTACAGCAGCTCCAGTGGAGGTTCCAGCAGCTCCATTCTTGTTCCTTGGCTATTACAAAATTATTGTTCATTGAGGTTAAATTATGCAGTCAAATTGTGTATCACATTTTAATGGTTAACTTATTACCTTTGCTTGTCTCCGTTTTTCACGAAGTTCATCAGAGAAGTCGTCACAAGTAGTGATCAAGTGACCGGGCTCCCCACAGTAACTGCAATGAAGAGTCACCTGTCTTCTAGTCATCTTCGTAGGATCTTTTGTGTACCTTCTCCTTGCCCTGTTAGTCTTCTTACCCTCTAGTATATCAGACTTTTTCCTTGCCTTGCGTGGTCTTCCTACACCTCTAGCATATTTAGGAGGCACGGGTGGTATATACGCTGTCTTCTGCCAGAATAAATCACTAGGCATGCCAATGATGGGATACTTGTATGCTTTTTTGTAAGCGTCAACCTTGTAACAGCCCTCAACGTAGTCTTCCGGATCACCACCTTGGTTGTAAATGGCAGTCAACCCATGAAGGCATGGGTAACCATTGAGCTGCCATAGTCTACAAGAACAATCCCTCATGATGAGATCAACTACGTATTGAGCACTACCATCCATCATTCGGATTTGATAGTGTCGTTCACTTGCTTTTACAGGGATGCAGTTCCCTACCTTCATAGAATTTTTATGAAGTATCTTCGAAATCCGGGGACAAACTGTGAGGTTGCTCCATTTTATGGCTGCCCTATCGAGATTTTCAGAATGACGCTTCATTATCCACTCCCGGATCCACTCAAGTGATGTGAGGATTGTCTTGGATCGAGCTTCCTTGATGCATGAGTTGAATGATTCACACAAATTATTCAGAAGCATGTCACACATTGGACCTTCTGAAAAATGTGACTTGCTCCATTCGGTTGGTGGCTTCTCACTCAACCATTTCCACGCTCCTTCCGAGTACTCTCTTATTTTTTTCATACCCGCCATAAACTCTGGTACTGTGGCAGCCCTAGCACAGTTCCATAACATATTTTTGAGAGCAATCCCACGGAAGCCAGCCTTCACAAAATTATTGTGCATGTGCCGAACGCAAAATCTGTGGTCCACGCCTGGAAACAATTCTTGCATTGCAGGTATCAAGCCTTTTTGTCTGTCGCTTATGAATGTCAAATATTGCACATTTGCAAGATTCAAATCCGTCTTCAACACCGACAAGAACCACAGCCAATTATCTTTGTTTTCAATGGGAATAATTGCATAAGCAATCGGGTATAGATTATTGTTGGGATCAACACTTACAGCAGTCAATAGAACTCCCTTGTGTGGACCACTTAGATGACAGCCATCAACACCAATTAATGGCCTGCAACCGAGTCTCCAGCCCTTCTTCACAGCATCAAAACACACATAGAATCTGTCGAATCTTGTTTCCCCATCCTCATTTTTCGTGCCAAGTACCACAGTACTACCCGGATTTCTCTGTCTCAATTCTTCGGCATAGTCCCATAGTCTAGAAAACTGATATTCGGATGATCCATTTAGAACTTGCAGGGCTCTCTTCTTTGCGGTCCTCACTTGATGCTTTGTCACATTAACCTTGAGCTCATCAATCACATCCATCCTGAAACCTTCAGCAGATCTTTTTGGGTCGGATATGAACTTGTTCAGGTACTTCTCACTCAACCAACGACTGGTGATTGCTGGCACATCATGTGTCTCTTTGCAAGTATGCTTGTGATCAAACCTGGTCACTTGTAGTGTAGACTCCCCCCTCACATTATGAGCATATATCTTCCACTCACAACCCTTAGCCATGCACTTAGCATATACCCGAGACGGAGTTGTTCTTGTAAACTTTATCTTCCTCTTTTCTTTGACAGCAAGTGAACTCACGGCCTTTTTGAATTCATCCCGAGTAGCAAACACCATCTCTAAACATATCTCAGGATTGTAGATCTCGGATGGATTAAAAACAGGTGCTGTATTACCTTCATCATCACCATCCGACACCACTAGCTCACTGAAATCGGGTCCCGCTGTGACCAAATCATTGTCTGAGTCATCTCCTTCACTTAAATCTGCCATGTTTCTGACATGTACAGATTCTTGCCCTTGTTCCTCATTAATTCCATCACCATTGTTTCCTTCATTTTGGTCTTCAGCTTCGTCGCCGTCCTCACCATAGTCACTTTCAATGAAGAAATCATCAACAGCAGCCTTCAGCCATTCAGGTTCCTCTTCATCATCCTCTTCATCTGTCTCATCACCCTCCATACCAGCCCCCTCATCCTCTAAACCAGCTTCCAAACCAGCCCCATCACCCTCCCCTTCACCTTCCAAACCAGCCCCATCACCATCTAAACCCGTCTCCAAATCAGCCCCATCACCCTCCAAATTAGCCCCATCACCCTCCCCATCACCCTCCAAACCAGCCCCATCACCCTCCAAAACAGCCCCATCACCATCAAGCGCCTCCAAACCAACACAATCTTCAATAATGCCACCCCCACCAGCCCCCTCACTAATGCTCTGACTGTCACTACCACTCTCTGAATCACTACCACTCTCAGACTCACAATCACTAACACACTCAACAACATACAGGTGCAAAATCCTTGACTTTATGTAGTTAGCCGCCACCTCTTTCAACTGTTCTTCACTCTCAACCTCTTTGAATGTGTTATCAAGCATAAAAAAATACTTCACTTTGATTTCAGGTTCTAATACATCCGCCAGCATATGGGAAAGTGCCCAATAATCCAACGTCTCTGTGTTCACATAATCAAATATCACTTCCTCCCCTCCTTTGTAATATGTCGTACGGTCTTCTATGCACTCACCACCCCAATGCACCACTAGAGTTATGGACGTGCAACCCCTATCTGCATGAATCACAAAAACCAAGCTAAGAAATCATTCAGCCATAACATAGAAAGGAACTCAAATATGTGCACTTAAGGCTGGACTGAAACATTAGCCATGCACTATAGGGACCACTACCGACCCAAATACATTAAAAAATCCGGCAAGAAGGGGACATATCTTGAAAATAAAATGGCAAGTTGTGATGGTCGACCACTTGGATAAACCTAGTTGGGACCACCTCCCCTACCAAAATCAACAAAAAAACACAAACTCCAGTCCCCATCGAACAAACATAACTTGAAAGACCCAAAATATTCTTTAAACCTAATTCCTTAAACTAATAAGATTCAAATCCCCTAATTCGCATAAATTTCAGAGTGCCCAAAAGTTCGCATTTTCAAAACATCCAAAAACATCTGTAACCCTAATCGAGCTATACCAAAAAATGGGAGGAGAAAATAGACTTACAGTACGGTGGTGGCGGCCAACCCTTCTTCCGGTCCTCCCTGCGGATTCCCATTATCGTGCGCTATGGCTGTCGGATTTTGTGCGTTCGATTTTGCCGGATTGAGTGTTCGTGAGGTTGAGGGAGAAATGAAGTTTGATTTTGGGAAATGGGTTTCGTGGGAGCCGGTTTCCTTCTCCGGTTTATTTGGGTTGTTCAACCTAAACGTGTTTTACATAACACGTTTTCACAATCCCATGCCATTTGAAGTAAAATCGTGCGCGTGCTATGCACGCGGCCCGCACTTCCTCTTAAATCGTCAATTTGGCTAGATATTCAGCCCGAAATCCCTGTGTTGGCCCAAATTCGTAATCCAATCTCTGATGGCCCAAAAATGAATTTCGTGCCTATTGATGGCCTAAAAAATTATTTATCTCTTAAATATATATAATATTTTTATATATATAAATATGTAATTAATAACTTAAAAAAATAGTATAAAAATTGATATTAATTAAATAAATTGTAGAATAATTCATTAACTAAATGGGTAAAATTAATTAAATCACTAATTAAATTTAAGAAAATAGAAATCAATATGATTAAATATTAATTGAATGAAAAAATTTATAAAAAATATTAAATTCCATAATTAAAAATTAAAAAATAACATATGGAATATAAAATTCAATAATCAATATGAATAATTCGGTCGCTATTTCGGTCGGTAATAGCGACCCAATATGTTCGATCGCAAATTTCGGTTGTTAAATTAATTTTTTTTTAGTTAATTGAATAGAAATATAAAATATAAACTACAATTAAATTAATTAAATAATAAAGATTTTATTAATTAAATAAATATAAAATAAAATTATTTAAATCAAAAAAAATTAAAATCAATTAATTAAATAAAATAATAAAATTATTCAAAAATTAAGATAAATTTAAATAATAACATAAAATTATTTTTAATAAAAATTAAAAAAAAATTAATTAAATAAAATATTAATTCAATAATTAAATTAATAAATAGTTAAATAATTAAATTATAAAATAAATAATAATTAATTGGCCTAAATAAATAAATTATATAAATAATCAAATAAATATTTAATAAAAATATAAACTAAATAATAAAATAATGGAGAAAATTTAAAAAAAAATTGAAAAAAACTACAGACCCCAATCGGGGTCGGTAATTGTTACCGACCCCAATTGGGGTCGGTAATGCCGACCACATTAACTATGGTCGGTGTTTTGGTTTTCAAATGTCCCTGGGCCCAATAATGGCTAAATTTTACCGACCCCACTTTGGGGTCGGTAATGGGGTTGGTAAATCCGACCCGTACTATGGTGGTCGGTAATTGGGGTCGGTAATTGGGTTTTTTCTTGTAGCGCTTGTGGTAAAGGGTGCAAAGCACAATAGGTTCATGGTTTTCTTAATCAGCAATTAAGCACTGTTTATTTTAAATTGCATACCTTATGTTAAATCAAGTTTTGAAACAATTAAAGATCCCAATTAACATGATATTGTTAAACCTCTGCAAATGTTTTCATGCATAATTATTGTTACTGTTACAGTGTTACTGCACATAGACTCCGTAGTGCTTTGTCGTCTTGAATAAAATTGTTTTCCCCATTTACTTTATTGTTTTGGTTACTATGACATATACTCTTAGCAGCAGGGCCGTCTCGAACATTTTAGAGGCCCCGAGTGAAAATAAAGGAAAGGGCCCCTATAAAATAAATTAAATTATATTACTTTAATAATATCTTATTGTATAAAACTATATAAAAATAAATATGAAATTTTGTCAAAAAGCATATTATTTAATTTTTTTTTACTAGAAGATCAAATGAATTATCAAGAAATAGTTTAAAAACTAAACTAATTTTTATCAAAAGAATATAATTTATATAACAAAATTAATTAACATGAAAAGCACAACGTCAAATGATAATGACAAAAAACTATAGTAATTAGTAACAAAATTTAATACATATATTATAAATATACTTCCTCCGTCTCAATATTTTTGTTACAGATGGTTTTTTTGCACTATTCACTGTTTAACTTTAATTTTAATTTTTAATATAGCTATGTAAGAAAAAACATAGTCAAGTGAGATCTTGTTAGATTCGTCTAATCTTGTAGTTTTAGACAATCAACTTTTTATAATTTTTCGTTGTACACAATTTAAGTTATTAACCGTTGAAAATGTATCTCGGCATGCGTGTCGAAAGCCAATGTAACAAAAATAATGAGACGGAGGAAGTATAAATTTTGAAAATCAAAATAATAAATTGATGATAAAGATACTAAAATACTACTAATATTAATAATAATATTGACAAATGAAATAAGACATGTATAAATAATCTAGGAAAAAAGGCCAAATATATCATTTTTGTTTAAAAAAAGCCAAATATATCCTTTTTCTATTTTATTACCGAATTTATCCTCTACATATGCTAATTATATCCGGAAATATCCTAAATTCACTAATCGTGGAATGCCTGCTGACGTGGCAATAAATTAACTTAAACCATACACGCTAGATCGAATTTGAAGTATGTCTCAATTAGGGCTGGGGAAAAATACCGAATATACCGCATACCGCACATACACTATCGAAAAAGTACCGAAAATATCAAACTTTTCGGTATACCGTAATTTTCGGTATGGTATCATACCGTACCGTAAGATTTCGGTACGGTAACGGTATAAATTTTTTGATACCGCGGTATATCGCTACCGACCGAACTTTGGTATATACCACGGTTTCGGTATATACTGTGATACCGTTATATATCGTAATATCGGTATGTTGGTATATAGCGAAAGTTCGGTATGCCGGTATATACCGCAATACCGGTATGTCGGTATGTAGTGAATGTTCGGTATACCGCGATACGGTATGTCGGTATGTACTGAATGTTCGGTATAGCGGTATATATCGAACTTACCGGAATGTCGGTATGGAAATATTTCATACCGAAACTTTCGGTATACCGAAGATCGGTATACCGAAATGTTCGGTACGGCAACGGTATGAAATTTTTCATACCGTAAAGTTCGGTAAGGTATACGGTACGGAGAATTTTTTTTCGGTATGATACCGTACCGAAAATTACGGTATACCGAAAATTTTGATATTTCTTTTTTCGATACGGTATGTGCGGTATGCGGTATACTCGGTATTTTTCCCAACCCTAATTGAGAGACACTTCAAATCTCATCCAGCATGTAGGGTTTAAGTTAATTTATTGCCACATCAGCACCCATTCCACGATTAGTGAATTTAGGATATTTTCGGATATAATTAGCATATGTAGAGGATAAATTCGGTAATAAAATAAAAAATGATAGATTTGGCTTTTTTTAAAACAAAAAGGATATATTTGGCCTTTTTTCCAAATAATCTATTTAAGTTGTGTCACTAAAAAAAAAATCAATGTAAGTTGCATAACATTCAATAAAAAATACTCCATCCGTATTCAAAAAATTTTAACACCTCTTTTTTGGCATGTTTTGAACTAATGTTAACATTTTCTTTTATGATAGTTTTTTTCCATTCACACTACTTTTTTCATCTCTTTCTCTCTCATCTCCTTTAATCTCCACCACTCATAAATTATAAATCACGTGCCACTACCCAATGTTAAGATTATTTTTTTTGACTTTACATGTTGAGATTATTTTTTCGGTAAGTCATGTTAAGATTATTTGAATAGGGAAGGAGTATGAAATATTGAAAAAACAATTAAAAAACTTGTAAATTTTTTTTAAGAAAAAAACAAAAACAAAAACAAAATAAATAAATAAATAGTCAAGCGAAAAAAAATAAATAAATAAACTTAAAAGGGGCCCCTAAAAAATGGGGGCCCTGTGCGAGGGCTCCATTCGCTCATGCCGAAAGACGGCTCTGCTTAGCAGCCTTAACGTGCATCTTTTTGAGGATTGATGTGCCCTTGTAAATGATAATCTTGTAATTGGAGTAGTTTGTCAAAATATTGAAGGGGTTGGTGAATAGGATAATAATTATTGTTCCAATTTCGTATGTTGAATTGAGTGGTCAAGAGTCATTGTTATATCTTCTAGTATAAAGGACCGAAGTTGTATCCATTTTCAATGCAATATCTGGAAAACTATTTCCTCCATACATAACGCCAAGGTCAAAATATACTCGAACATTCTACAAGCTAAGAAGTATCTCACAAAACACCCTCAAATGGATACCGTTCGGAAAACATATGGCACCTACCCTATAGCAATGGTATGGATCCTGTGTTTGGCCATATTCATGGCACATAACTAACTTCAATCCTCAGCCCACGAAATGTATCACTACTCCATGGCGTTTCAAGAGAATGGTTTCTTCCACTATTTATAGTCCCAAAAACGTGTCACCCCATATCAAACCCATTAAAAGTCGGATTTCATTTTTAAATAGGTTTCGTTGAGAACCATTATTTCATTTCTAATGATAGATTTGAGGCATAATAATCCATCTATATATATAAAATAGCTTATGAACGAACGACTTATCAACTGTAAGTATTTTTTCTCCACCTATTTCAAAAACCCAGTTTTTACCTCCCATTCAGCATTCATAATTGAAAATTTGAAATTTCCATCCCTCCACCCAAATCCAATTCTCCAAAGCTGATGCTGCCACGGGTGCTGCCTTGCGTGAGCTCTCCACCACCGCCGCTGAAATCGAAACCTTCCACAGGCTTCGTCTGAAATTGAGCCCAGCCTCTTCACTGCGCCCCACACGGGGCCACACCTTTTTCTTCTTGCCATTTTATTTCACTAGAGCATAGAGCACAAAGCACAGAAACCGGAATCGTGTGGTAAAAATTCTCCACCCTTGGGCTTCGATACTATTTTGTATCTTTTATTTGTATCCCCATTCTCGATTGAACTCGTTCGTACTATGTGCTATTTTTTTTCGCATTACAGCCAAAGAAGGCTAGAGAAGATAAAAATTCAAAATAACAGAAAAATCAAACAAAGCAGATGAAGTAAAGTGCGATCAACGAGCTCTTAGGAACCAAGTGCCAGCCATATCCGCCGCCAAAATAGGACGCAAACCATCCGGGGAATGCCCAAGAAGTGAAAAAGACCTCATCATCCACAGTACTATGTGCTATTGGTGGCAATTGATTTTTTTTTTTCTTTGGTTTGGTAGTGAAATTTAAATGGCAATTGTTGATTGAGGTTTTTCTTTTTTCGTTTTTCCTTTTGCCTGATTGATAAACAAGAAGCTTTGCAGTTGGTCAAAGGAAAAAGAGGACAAAATTTGTATTGATTATGTGTTGTGTGTTTGTAAGATGGCTGCAGTGAACAAAAGAGAAGAAGAAATAAAAGGGAGAAGAGTGTTGTGAGTCCTAACAAGCCCAGGAAGCTTGCTTACTCATTCCTCTCTTCAGGTGAATTTTATCTACGAAGAAATATTCGTAACCTCTATTCATTTACCCATGCTCTAGTTTGTTAATAACAAATTGACCTGCAGATTAGAGAAATAGTATAAAGTTTTCAAATAGAATCTGAGAGCGACATTAGACGTCTTTAAAAAATAGACTCAAAACTTACAAAAGTAGTGAATGAAGTTTCTCAAGTAATAAACTATATTTTCCAGTCAACTCTACTTTTTTCCAATCCAGTTTATAGTTTCTCACTTTTGATCTCCAACAATCAACTCTAAACTTCCTTTTCTCAAAAAAACTCTAAACTTCCTCTATTTAAGAATATTCCATTTTGATTCCTTCCACTATTAATTTATTTTTTGCCTATCAAACTAATATATTGTATATATATTTCAATATATAATTTATTTAAATTTTATAAATAAAATTTATTAAATATATAATTTTTCTTTTTTTGTTTAAATTTTAAGTTATTTAATATAAAAATAAAATCTAATCAATATTCAACAATATATTAATTTTTTTACCAACAGCAGTTGGCTTGAGTGGATGGGGGCTCTAGTCGCTTAAGCAAGGTCCCGGGTTCGAGCCTTGTGTATGCAAAAAACTGCTTTGGGAGAGGCGCCCTTAATTGCCCTTGCAGATCCTCGAGGGATTAGTCTTAGGTCCAATGTGGCCTGAGGATACCTTGGTATTCACCTAAACAATATATTAATTTTTTTATTATTATACAACACAACAACAAATTATCCTTTTTTTTAAGGATCCACTGAAGGCCTGGAAAAGGTGGTGGGAGCCCATATCAAGGTCCAGTTTCGTTGCAGGCCGGCTGTAGATGCTGTCACATTCAAAAGTGATGGGTACGTATATATGAAGTGATGTGTGAGTATAAAAAAGTGATGGATGGAAGTTATGAACCAAAAGCTAATAAAAAAACAAACTACCGTCTATACATCACTTTATAAGGCTTACACATTACTATACAAAGGTTTACACATCATTTTTAGCTCTGCCTGCACCTGCTGGCAATAACATTGGCAGCACCAAAATTGGACTGCCCATACCACACAATCACAAATGAACAAAGGGGAAAAATAGGGGCAGGGTGGGGATTCAAATCCCCAACCTATAGGTTGGGAGTTGGAAGATTTACCACTTGGGTAAGTCCCCAACTCCAACAACTAATTATTCAATAAATATATATTTTTACAATATATTTATTATTTTTCAACAGAAAGTTTAAAACTATGTACTCCCTCCGTCCCACTAATTCCGTCTCACTTTCCTTTTTCGTACGTCCCATTACAATTGTCACATTTTCTTTTTAGGAAATAATGAAATACTACTCAATTACCAAACTTACCCCCATCACATCAAATCAATAAATAAATATATTAAAATTTCAATCCACTATCATTAATAAATTCAACTCACAACCATCATATCACACATAAATAAATCAATAAAAAATTCAAATTCATTACAATCACATCACATAAATTACTAATTTATCCTTACTTTAAATACTAATATACCCCTATATTAAATTTAACTATCTTCACATAAAAAACCGTGTCCAAAAGAAATGAGACGTTATAAACGGACGGAGGGAGTATTTTATTATTACTACAAATCAAATAAAATAATAATAAAGGAAGGAAAAAATGAAAAAAAAATAGCAAAAGTTAAATACCGTTGTGAACAGTGTACCCATAAAAATACTGGGTACTGTTCCAGTCTGGCGTTTTTTGTTGTTGGAGGAGGGGTTTCACCTCTATTTTGCAGTCTGCCACTAGTTCCCCTCGTAACCGCTGGAGTTGCCCCTCAAAAATATTGAAAGAAAGTGTGTGCATATATATTTCGCGCTTGGGAGTTGCTCTTTGAATGAATTAGGTGAACAAGATGAATTAAGTAGATGATACTTCCTCCGTTCTCAAAAATTGAAACATTTATATACAACTCAATACATATTTTAACGTTTAATATCTCAAATTGGATAAAAAAATTATAAAAAATTCATATTCTAAGTACTATATATGATTAGACGAATCCAACAAGATCTCACTTGACTATATTTTATCTTATATAACTGTGCTAAAAATTGAATCAAAAAACTAATTACTCAATGAATAGTACTCCCTCCGTCCCACTTACCTTGTCTTGACTTTTGCACACAATCCAATGTACGTTTTCAACCGTTAATATCTTAAAAATATGTATAATAAAAAAATTATGTAAAATACATATTCTAAAACTACATGATGATACGATTCTAACAAGACTCAACTCGATTATTTTTTTCTGATATATACTTGCAATAATATTGAGTCAAAGTTAAACAATAAACAGTGTGAAAAAATCAAACAGTACAAGATTGGTGGGACGGAGTGAGTAATAACTATGCAAATATTTCACTTTTAAGAAAACGAAGGGAGTGTATTCTAGGTTTAATTCTATTGATTTGTTTCCATGGATTTCAGTGACGGAATTATTAATTCGCATTGGAGTTTGGGTGCGCATATTTTTATGGATTGAATTCTATTCGGGCCAGTGTATCAAAGTTATTGTTTTTAAAGAGGATGTTTACACCAACTTCCAAATAAGGGGCTGATATAGTGATACTTGATTATGGTATTTGTACGGTAATCTTCTCCTATATTCTCTTCTGGGATTATTCCATCAAGGTTTTTCGATAATTGTACATTTATGGTGTTGTTTGAGAACATTCATTGTTTTCATGACCGATGTCCACACATGTAGCTAAAAGCCTTAATGATGTGGGCATAGGAAAAACCAAAACAAAGATTAGAATCCAGAAGTGAAGAAAACAATGGCAAAACTGATTCTACTTGTTTGTTTTTTGATGGACCAGGAACAATGTCTACGCTCAATGTCTTCCAACTGGAACTCCTCCACAGGGAGGTGGTTAGGGTGCATGCACCTTTAGGTGCTGACTTTTCATGTGAGGTATGCGCTTAAAATGGTGATGTTTGGACATAGAGATAAGACATATATTGTTTGGATATATACAACACTTTTAATCTCTCATCACATGATATGGCGTATACATCACATAAAATACTTGCAAGCATCATATAAAATATAAGTACACAACGTACTATGTAACCACCTTTAACGAACTCCATGGACGTGATTTCCTTGCAAGTTTCTCTGTCGGGATTATTAACGAACTCCATGTACGTGATTTCCTTGCAAGTTTCCGGTATGGCTTCTTCCGTAAGTTTTTCATCCGGCGGTCTGATATTTAAATTTATAATTTCAGCCATCAAACCATTGTCGGATGACAACCGGATGGGTTTCGAAGATTTTCTTGGGGAAGATGACGGTTTTGGGTAGGTTTTAAAGGTGATAACAATGGTCATCACATTAAATAGGTTAGACATCACATAAATCACTGTCAACCACCATGAATTTTTATACTATCTTGATCAATCACATAAACAATATTTGCTACCTGCACATACAGACCCATATGGTACTAAGATAACGGTTGGTAGCTCATATTTTATTTAAATATGATAGATATTATATCCATGGACCACATCTCTCACTAATACATTAATTTGGGCGTTGTCAACAGAGTCAAATGAAAGATAAGAAGAGAATTGACTACAAATTTGGGTGTTGATGGGTTTGAAGCCAGATTTTGTTTTATGGGTAGAAGAATTCTTTATGTTGCTTGACATTTTCCCACTAAAGGTTAAAGCCATAAAACGATTAAGGGAGCTCTTGAGTACAAAGTTACCAAAGGAAACCTTCCCTGTCAAAGGTATTCTTCCTATACTTCACTGAATTAATGTGCAAACTTAATGGAAGGCCCTTCCGTTTATGAACTATTTGCATAGTAACAGTTCACTTTCCATTTATACTAGCAGCATCAAATAGCACACCGCATCACATATACCAATAGACACTGCAAAATTTATCCCCATCCATATCGGGTAGTTCTCAATGAATCAAATGTCAACATTTTGGAGTCAACCACGAAGACCATGAATCCAAGAGCCTTCAATCCTTCGAAAGTCATCCCATACCCAAAAAAAATCCAGTATTACCCAAAGATACACTACTTTAACATTCTAAACAACGCACTTCAAAGTCCCCATAGCCCACGCCACATATCTGCTCGCTATTTGTGTAATATTATGTCCGAAATGAAATGCCCAGGTTCAGGCCAAAGCCCTAAACTGTCGCTCCGTATAAAACAGCGACCAATAGTCTTGACGAAATATGAAGGCATTTCTTACCAGGAAATCCAAATAGAAGCTATCGACGTCAGGCCACGGACTGTATTGTGTCATGGTGCCATATCAACAGGGCCTGCAGAGTGTAGTTTAATGGAAATGGAATGTCAAGAAAATCCCACAAAGCATAATCTCTAGGATTAGTAAACAGCGCGTGCCAGATGTTGGTTTCATTCTCTGCATCACATCTCGGGAATGATTTCACCGATGCAACACCATGGAAGGGAGTGAAATATACTAAAGGAATTCATAATCTTGGACAGGGAAGGGAATAATAAACTGTTGAGTAGTTTTGAAGCATAATAGAGCTTTTGTTAGACAGTAGAGAATTCTGTTTGTTCAGAAGAGAGATTGTTCCTTTTCCAACATCCAAGACAGAAGCCCGTTCAGTTGTTCCTAAGACACTGTGCCCTGCTATTGATTCGAGTTCAGACAGAAAAATAAGGGTGAGAGGTTTATTTTGTACATATCACAATCGAACAAAGTTTACATAAAAAGTACATCAAAGTTTACATACAAAAAGGCATCCATGACTTGGATCCTTACGCATTTCTCAACAGTAATTGGCAAACTTACTGGTCCTGATTATATGATAGAATGCACCAGCTATTCCAGAGTCCATCAAAAGCCCATGCTAATGCTAAGACGGATTTCTTGCCATACAGATGATGTAAGAAGCTCAAGTGCAGAGCAAAATACAGCAAATAAAGGTATACCGGAACTAAAAGTATTCCCTTGTATATATTCTCAACTCCTCATTCTTCTCCATTCATGACAAGCAGAATCTCCCCACCAGCTGATAACACACCATCTAGAAACTCCCTAATTTCTTCTATGTTTTTGAAATTATAGGGGCCAGTAAAATCACTATCTAGATTGTACCATAATTCTCCAATTCTTTTTAGTGCAATCCAGTGCCTACTTCTCCACAGCCCAGCATACCTTCTTACCTGAACATTAACTACAATGCCAAACAATTTTTTATCCCCCTGTCCACCAAGATCAATTGAAGATGCCCCACATCGCCGATCATGCCATACTATGCTTTTACCTCTTCCTTCAACAGCCGCAATCAGAACATTTATATCATAATTCCCTGTAAGTGCATTATGGTGAGGCTTAAATATAACAGATAAGGGAGTCCACGTTGCCTTGTTTGGGTCCTCAAGATTGAGTCTTCCAGCTATGGCATCCAAATCCGCTCTGGTGAATGCATCTTTCTCCTGTATTATACAATAAGAAATCCTCTTCATCACACCTTCCCGTGTGCAACAATAAACTAAAACAGCTTAAACATAATGTAACCCAGAGGAAGAAAGATCAAAAGAGCACAGAAACACACGAAGTTTGACAGAACCAGACCATTTGAATTCGGGAAGTCAAAATTTTACGCACAAATTCTTTACAAGTATGATGCATTTCCATATGAAATTTGTTTTAGGACATAATTTGGAACTAAAGAAACAATATAATAGCACTGTATAACCACATATTGAATGAGGTTCCTTACCATCGTAACACATTAACAAAGAAACACTTAGCAACCTTATAAAGAAAGGAAAAAACAGAGACAAGTGAAAAATGGAAACAGGATACCTGAAACAAATTGTTGAGTGCGTGTAATAAGCAAAACTGTAACCTTTGCCTCTCGTGGTATATCATCCTCTTCTCGTTATCCATTATCCACTTAATCTACCAAAAGGGACAGCATAAAGACATAAAGACATAAAGTAGACCTGCAGCACCTAAGAATTAACCCGGCGATTGCAATTAAGACATTGTTCGGCCTTAATTCCTGTCATCCGAATCATCAGATAAAGTAAAAATGAATTTTTTTGTTCTTACCGAATTAAGACCCAGCCTCAACTTGTTCTTTTTCCGCGATTGATATCATAAACGCTGACAAAGTCTCACAGTATTTCCGGAAGCAATCCAAATTACTGGAATTACGAAACCTAAAAATAAAAATGAAAAAAGTCCACGGAAAAGAACAGCATCCAAAAACTTCTGCAATGAGAAACTGGGTGAAATCGAAGAAGAAACAAGAAAAGCTAAAGTAAAACCCCACCTCTTGGGTGAAATCGTGGGAGAATTGAGAGAGGGCAGGGCAATGAATTGGCCGGCGGCGATACACGGAAGATGAACCGTGCTGAAAGTTTGAAACAGAACAGCAAACTCATATGCACCTGCACCGGTTAAGTATCGGTCCCACGTGTGGCCTGCAAATGGGAAAGAAATTAGAGCTTCCACATCTGGCCCAATTCATTCCGACCCGATTCTGTGCTGGCATTCAATTCTGGGGCAATATGTATACTGCATTACTGCTTTAAGTGTATATTTCAATCCAAACCCTGAAGAATTTTTTTAACTTTTTTAAAATTATGGTGTATTTAATTTAGATTTTAAAATGTACCAGGAAATAATCCGTCGAGTTTCGACGGACATAATTATATATTTTGTATAATATATATTTATATTCTATAAAATAATAATAAATTATTTTTTGAGTAATGAAAAATGTGTAATGATTTTATATCTATTCAAAAGATGATGCAGAGTATATGATAATATAATTTAATTATTTTTAACACTAACTAAGAAATCATATTATATCATATTCTTTAGCTTCCGTGGCTTGTCCAATACAAACCTAACAGATCAATAAAAATAATTATTAAAATAATATTATTTTATTTAATTTGAAATTTAAAATAAAATTTAAATATAAGTATTAAGCATAATATAAAAAATTCCCTCACGATTTGCTGAAAATTTCATTCCTGAAAATCTCATTGGTAGGGGCTAGTAAAATACTATCTTTAAAAATGTCTGAATTTCAAGTGGTGCAGTTTATATTTTTATATGTACTCTTGAAAATTGTCGCTATGGGATCATCCGTAGAGTTTATAAAAATATCATTCGGAAACGTCACATCAGATTGTAGATCTTCAAAATCAATGCCGGTCTTACCATCACCTACATCAAGTATCAATTTTGATAATTTTTTATCATATATAAGTTTTATTTTAAACAACATTTCTTGTGTTATCTTGAGTTAATCATTCTTAATTGCATATTAATACTTTGAGCAACATCTTGCTAGTGACACAAAATAATGCAATATAACTAGTCATGACTTAAAACTAGTTTTGGAAGATATAGTCCAACATTATTTAAAGAGCGTCATTTACTTTTGTTTATAATCATAGAAAAATAAACAACGAGTTGAAATTTTCTCATATGAAATCGAATGATGAATTTGGCTAAATCAGATAGGCTCATAATCATTCTACCAATCAAGAATTTTTTACTTTTATGGTTTGTAATGACCCGATTTAATTAATTCGACTGTTTATATAATTTGGTATTTGGTTATTTTGCATTTCAGTCCGGATGGGGTCAATTTGATATACTTGAGAGTGAGTGGGGGGTCTTTTATAATTATTAAGAAGTTGGAAGTTAAATGGGATTGTTTTGCATAATTAGAAAAATGGTGAAGGAAACGGGAGAAGAGGCAGGGGAGAGAGGCCGACGGATTGGAGGGTTTTGGAGTGATCTTCGACTCACTCAAACTATCGCGTTTCTTGGCCGATTGATTAATCGGTTGTTGGTAAGTGTTTATCTTCGTCGTCTTCTTCGTAGTGATTTTTTATTTCGTTCGTTTTGGTGGTGAATTGGGGATGTTTTGAAGTGTTAGGTTTTTGGTTGGTTTTGTTGATTTTGATCGATCGAGACTTGGATTGGACGAATCGAAGCTTGTTAATTATTGGAAGATATCAGGCAAGGGTCTTTGGCTTAATTTACGTGTTTGGGGGTGTTGGGATGGAGATTTTCCGGCCAAATCGCCGGAGACGACCTGCTGCGCAGGCCTGACCGCGCGCCTTTGGCGCGGTCTGGACGTATTGCGCGCCGAGCGCGCGCCATTCGTGCGCTTCTCTGCTCCTTGTTCCAATGTTGTTTTAGACTTTTCCTAGAGTTATTTGGGTATTATGGATTGTATATTTGACCCGTGGAGCTTGTTGATTAGCTTGGTAGAATTGTTGAAATATGGTATATCGATCACTTTTCGTATTTGAGGGATTGTGAAGTTTGGCTTGAACCTAGAGGGCTTTGCCTAGATATCTAGTGCGCGAAGAGCATGCGAACCTAGTGATTAGGTGTGGTATGATTTGGCATGTTATATATATGCATGTTTTATATGCACGCTGGGTTTTTATATATGCATGTGATTGGAATTGACGGACATAGAACCCATTGGGTTGATATGATATTTATGATTGATCGGGCAGCCTTCACCGGTATTGTTGAGTCCCGATGGTCCTGCGGGGTAGATATTGGCAGTTATGCATGGATATTGGTTGTGATGCCTGTGGTCCCTGCATGGATGGTGTATGTTACCCTATAACGGGTTGGAGTTGATGATATCCTCACCCGTGGGTTCATACCGCCCGGGTTTTTTTTTAGGTGCCGACTAGGCATATTCATTTGCATGTGCATATAGGATAGATAGGTGTATGTTAGGCCATGCATCATGTGCATAAATTGTATGTTTGTGGTTGAAGCACCGGTATGGGACGGTGTGATGATTAATCGATTTATTTATACTCTGTTGTTATTCATACTTTTATTCATTATTATTATTATTTACTCTCGTTGTTCTGTTTATCCCTTGCTCCCCAGGCACGTAGCCTTGCTCAGTACATTGTACTGACTCCCTTTACTTTTGTCTGTTTTATAGATCCTGCTGGAGGCGCTGGAGCATGTTTTGGGTATGGGGGATGAGAGATCGCATAGATAGGATTATCATGTTCATGTTATTATGTGGTACTATATTGATTGTTATTTACTTGATGTCTATCTGACTAGTTGAGGCCTGTGAACCTAGGATTTACATTCTGTCGGCCTGTGGCCTTATGTGTTTACTGGTTTGGGCTGGTAGCTCGTTTCTGATATATTGGCAGGATGCCAGATTATGTTTGAGAGGCTTGTAGCCTGATACTCTGACAGGGATTATTTTTATTCAGTTATTATGTGGGGATTTTCTTCGTGCCTATAAATTTTAGATTCCGCATGAAATTGGATTAATCAGATGATCACTTTAGGTTTGCTCAACCTTGTACTAGCTGTTTTAAATAAGCTGGCCACTAGTTTAGGATAGTTAGTACGGCGGTAATGCTTGCGAAAATCATGTTTGAGTTTTTGAGGCGTTACGGAGTGGTATCAGAGCCCGTGTGCTCTTTTATTGCAATAAAATTTGTGTAGACATAGGCAGTGAGATGTGCGTGGGATTCATATAGTGTAGATTTGCATTTTTATTGTTTTTTTGTTGAGATTTGTGCATACCAGGTTGAGCCACAGTTAGGGTACTATGGAAGAATAATGGTACTCCAGTCAGGATCCTTGTGACTTCACAGTCATTGAGGACTGCGAATTCATCGTTATCTTTTTATTTAATTGTTATATTCTTTATTGTGCCATCAAAAATATATGGGATTTATGGTATGTTGGTGATTTCTGCTGACATGTTTGTTCATGTTGTCTCCCTTTTGCATATCAGAATGGTTCCTTATCGCGCTAGAGGTGCTGGTCGATGAGGAAGGCCCTGCAGAAACTAGGGTCCACCAGTTGGAGATAGGGTAGGGGATTTTGCACCCGAGGAGATGGGCAATATGATTTAACCTAATGGAGTTGAACACGGGAAGGACGGACTACCACCTCCTCCTCCTCCTCCACCCGCACCGGAGGTACCACCTGTTGCTCAGGTGCCTCTCGGGAATCCACCAGTAGGAGGTGCAGATGCCTTCAATCCAATTAAGTTCGCCCGACAACTGGCACAGTTCTTTCAGATGTTACCACAGCCTGTCATGCAGCCTGCCCCTGCACCTGTTCCAGTCCATGTGGATTATGTGGATCTGTCCACAAAGCACCATCTACCAAAGTTTGCAGGGGTGCCAGTCCATCTGACCTTGAGAACTGGAAGTACCAGTTGGGTCGTGTTCTTTTTAGCATAAATTGTCGGGAGGACCAGAAGGTTTATGTGGCTTCCCACTACCTAGAAGGGAAAGCACTACATTGGTTGCGGACCCGCGAGCATGACCTAGTCGCTCGACCCGGGTTCAACTGGGAGCAGTTTACAGAGGCTCTTAGTTCCCACTTCTATCCACCTCATGTCTTGGAGGCGAAAAAGTTGGAATTTCTGGGTTTGAGTCAGGCGGAGAGTATAAACGTGACAGCTTATCACAGGAAGTTTGTGAAACTTATGAGGTATGCTCCGCAGGTTATGCCCACTAGTAAGGATGAAGTTCGTCGTTTCATTTCGGGTCTCAGGGCAGGGATTAAGTCCTCATTTGGGTATCGAGCTTATGACACCCTGTCTGAGGCATTCGATCAGGCCTTATATGTGGAGGAGAGTCGGGCTGAGGAACGTCAGCAGTGGCAGAGTAGAAAGAGGCATAGGGATCAAGGCCATGAGGGGCAGAGAGACGGCGATCAGAGGGGCCAGCCCGCGGTTAGGGATCGTCGTGATGGTGGTCGTGCTGATGTGGACAGGGGTGGTGGCCGTGCACCGCCTACCTGTTTGTGAGGTTGGACTCGACGGGTGACCCGTGTGTCGTTGTTGGACTTGCCATGAGGTGGGCCATTGCCGAGCGGATTGCCCACAGGCTGGCAGGGGTAGACCGGTTCGGGCTGACCGAGGTGGCAGACTGAATGTTCTGGATCGCGCGGAGGCGGATCGCCGGGATGATGTTCTTGCAGGTGTGCTTTAAATTCCTGTAGTTGCCTATTTTCTTTTCATTTTGCCCTGTCCTTGTAAACTTTGTACCCCGTTTAGGTACTATTACTGTTGCGAACCATTCTGCCTTTGTATTGTTTGATTCGGGAGCCTCGTGTTCGTTCGTGGCTTTGCGATTTGTGCGGGAGCACGGAGTAGGACCAATGGTTCCCTACCAGATGCCTGTTTCCTTGCCTTCGGGCGATATCATCCGTAGTGATCACATATGGCGAGATGCGGTATTGAGCATTGAGGGCCGTGAGTTCAGAGCCGACTTGGTGGTATTTAGTCTTGCTGATTTTGATGTAAATCTGGGCATGGATTGGCTGACTCGCCATCGTGCTGTTATCGATTGTGGTATTCCACGTATTTCCTTCCGAGATCCTCTCGGTAAGTATGTTTCTTACTGAACTTCTTTGATTCCACCTGCTATTAGTGTGGTCTCTGTCGTTGCGTTGTGTGATTTGATGCGCACGGGTTGTTCTCTTTCCCTGTGGCACATGAGGGATCTTCGAGCAGAGATTCTTGCTGCTTCGAGTGTCCCTGTTGTCTCTGAGTTCGGAGATGTGTTTCCCGATGAAATTCCTGGTCTCCCACCTGCTCGGGAGATTGATTTTACTATCGAGATAATGCCTGATGCAGCTCCTATTTCTAAGGCTCCTTACCGGATGGCTCCTGCTGAATTGAAAGAGTTAAAGGATCAGTTGAATGAGCTTACTAGTAAGGGGTATATCCAGCCGAGTAGCTCACCTTGGGGAACTCCCGTACTATTTATTAAGAAGAAGGATGGGTCGATGAGGATGTGCATCGACTACAGGGGTTTGAACCGAATCACAGTGAAGAATAAGTATCCTCTACCTCAGATTGAGGATCTGTTTGATCAGTTGAGTGTGGCCCGTGTATTCAGTAAGATTGATTTGAGATCGGACTACCACCAGATAAGGGTGGCAGAGGCTGATAGGCCTAAGACAGCATTCAGAAATTGTTATGGACACTTTGAATTCACGGTCATGCCTTTTGGTTTGACTAACGCACCAGCGATCTTCATGGATCTTATGCATAGGGTGTTTCGTCCCTTGCTGGATGTGTGCGTGGTTGTTTTCATAGACGATATTCTGGTTTATTCGCCGACTCGTGAGGCACATGCTGGCCATCTGAGGGCAGTGTTGAACACATTGCGAGAGCTTAAGCTATATGCTAAACTCTTTAAATGTGAGTTCTGGTTGGAGAAGGTGTTGTTTCTGGGACACATCGTTTTTGGCGAAGGTATTGTAGTTGACCCTGCTAAGGTGGAAGTGGTACTAAAGTGGCAAGCCTTGAAGAATGTGGGAGAGATCCGTAGTTTCTTGGGTCTTGTTGGCTACTACCGCAGATTCATTGAGGGGTTCTCTAGCATTGCTAGACCTCTGACGAGATTATTGAGGAAAGATGTCAGATTCAGGTGGGATGATGCTTGTGAGCAGACATTCGAACTGTTGAAGAAGAAAGTGACAGAGGCACCTGTTTTGGTACTACCTGATGATTCAGGTGAGTACGAAGTTTACACGGATGCGTCACTTAAGAGGTTAGGTTGTGTGTTGATGCGAAATGGGAAGGTGATTGCTTATGCATCTCGACAGCTTAAGCCACATGAGCAAAACTACCCGACTCACGATTTGGAGATAGCAGCGGTAGTGCATGCTCTGAAAATCTGGAGACACTATTTGTATGGGGCAAACTGTAGAATTTATTCAGATCATAAAAATCTGAAGTGTCTGTACACCTCAGACCACATGAGCGGCAGACAGAAGAGGTGGATGGAGTTATTGCAGGACTATGACACGGACATTCAGTATATTGAGGGAAAGGCGAACAGGGTGGCAGATGCCTTGAGCAGAAAGGAGCATCATTCAGTGGCATGTTTGGGAGTGATGCCTGAATGGCGCAGGGAGCTACTCAGACTTGAGGTTCAGGTAGTTCTTGTTGGCTATGTTCAGCACACCTTAAACATGCTAGTTACTGCATCTTCTTTGATCGATGAGATATTTGCCAGTCAGCATGATAGCGAGGAGATGGCAGTACTGAGACAGAAGATTCAGGATGGTAAGGCTCCGGGTTTCAGAATCGATGATAGGGGCATGGTGAGATATGGTGATAGATGGTGCATTTCGGAGTGTTGTGATGACCTGAAGAAGAAGGTCTTGTATGAGGCTCACACGACTCATTATTCTGTTCACCCAGGGGTCACAAAGATGTATAAAGACATCCGACAGACTTATTGGTGGAATAACATGAAGAGGGAGATAGTTGAATATGTGGCTAAGTGTGCGACCTGTAAGCGAGTGAAGGTTGAGCATATGAGACCGATGGTTTGCTACAGCCTTTAGCAGTACCTGAATGGAAGTGGGAATCCATTTCCATGGATTTTGTGACAGGACTGCCACAGACGGTGAGAAAGATGGACACTATCTGGGTAGTGGTGGATCTCTTGACGAAGAGTGCAGTGTTCATACATATGAGACTGACATGGAGTATGAGCCAGCTTACCCAGGCTTATATTCAGCATGTGGTTAAGAGATTTGGAATTCCCAAGGAGATCGTGTCTGATCGGGATTCCAGATTCCTGTCCAAGTTTTGGAAGGATGTGCAGGCAGCATTTGGCACGCAGATTAGCATGAGTACTGCATAACATCCTCAGTCAGATGGTCAGACCGAGAGGACCATTAGGACTTTAGAGGATATGTTGCGAGCTTGTGCACTGGACTTTCAGGGTAGTTGGGAGAATCACCTCAGTTTGGTGGAGTTCAGTTACAATAACAGTTATCATGCAAGTATTGGTATGGCCCCCCTTCGAGGCATTGTATGGGAGGAAGCGTATGAATCCTTTATGTTGGAATGATCCAACAGATAAGGTGAATGTGGGTCCTGAGATGATTGAGCAGACAATCAGTTGGTGCGGATCATCAGGATCGAATGAAAGAGGCTCAGGACAGACAGAAAAGCTATGCTGATATAGCTCGTCGAGATGTGGAGTTTGAAGTAGGCGACAGGGTATTACTGCGGGTATTGCCTATGAAAGGGGTGCGCCGGTTTGGTAAGAAGGGCAAGCTGAGCCCGAGATATATTGGACCCTATGAGATTGTGGAGAGGATTGGTAAAGTGGCTTATAGGTTGGCTTTACCAGCTGAAGTGGGTCGAGCTCATGATGTTTTTCATGTTTCTCAACTCCGGAAGTTCGTATCTAACCCATCTAAAATTATCCAGCCTGATGAGATTGAATTGGATGCAAGTCTTGAGTATGAATAGTATCCAGTTCTGGTGATTGATGCAAAGGAAAGGTCTTGAGGCACAACACCATCCCGATGGTTAAGGTGCTGTGGTCTAGGCATGGGGCTGAAGATGCTACGTGGGAAACCGAGGAACATATGATGCTGAAGTATCCAGACTTGGACTTGACTCCGTCGCTTTGAGGTAACATTGTTCCCTTGCTTTTAATTTTGACCATGTTCCTGAATGTGCATTTCGGGGACGAAATGATCCTAAGGGGGGAAGGAATGTAATGACCCGATTTAATTAATTGGACTGTTTAAATAATTTGATATTTGGTTATTTTGCATTTCAGTCCGGATGGGGTCAATTTGATGTACTTGAGAGTGAGTGGGGGGTCTTTTATAATTATTAAGAAGTTGGAAGTTAAATGGGGTTGTTTTGCATATTTACAAAAGTGGTGAAGGAAACGGGAGAAGAGGCAGGAGGGAGGCCGACGGATTGGAGGGTTTTGGAGTGATCTTCGACTCAATCAAACTATTACTTTTTTGGCCGATTGATTAATCGGTTGTTGGTAAGTTTTTCTTTTCGTTGTCGTCTTTGTAGTAATTTTTTATTTCGTTCGTTTTGGTGGTGCTTTGGGGATGTTTTGAAGTGTTAGGTTTTCGGTTGGTTTTGTTGATTTTGATCGATCGAGACTTGGATTGGACGAATCGAAGCTTGTGAATTGTTGGAAGATATCAGGCAAGGGTCTTTGGCTTAATTTACGTGTTTGGGGGGTGATGGGATGGAGATTTTCCGGCCAAATCACCGGAGACGACCTGCTGCGCATGCCAGCCGCAGACCGTGCGCCTTCGGCGCGCGCCAGCCCCTGCGGGGCTGTTTTCGTGCGCTGCTCTGCACGGTGTTCGGTGTTTAAGCTTTGATCCTTGTTCCAATATTGGTTTAGACTTTTCCTAGAATTATTTGGGTATTATGGATTGTAGATTTGACCCGTGGAGCTTGTTGATTAGCTTGGTAGAGTTGTTAAAATATGGTATATCGATCACTTTTCGTATTTGAGGGCTTGTGAAGTTTGGCTTGAACCTAGAGGGCTTTGCCTAGATATCTAATGCGCGAAGAGCATTCGAACCTAGTGATTAGGTGTGGTATGATTTGGCATGTTATATATATGCATGTTTTATATGCACGCTAGGTTTTATATATACATGTGATTGGAATTGACGGATATAGAACCCGTTGGTTGATATGATGTTTATGATTGATCGGGCAGCCTTCACAGTGTTGTTGAGTCCCGATGGCCCTGCGGGGTGGGATATTGGCTATTATTTCTGGATATTGGCTGTGATGCCTGTGGTCCCTGGAGGGATGGTGTATGTTACCCTTTAACGGGTTGGAGTTGATGATATCCTCACCCGTGGGTTCATACCGACCGGGTTTTTTCTAGGTGTCGGCTAGGCCTATTCATTTGCATGTGCATATAGGATAAATCGGTGTATGTTATGCCATGCATCATGTGCATAAATTGTATGTTTGTGGTTGAAGTACAAGTATGGGACGTTGTGATGATTAATTGCTTTTTTATACTCTGTTATTATTCATGCTTTTATTCATTATTATTATTATTATTATTATTATTTACTCTCGTTGTTCTATTTATCCCTTGCTCCTCAGGCACGTACTCAGTACGTTGTACTGACTCCCTTTGCTTTTGTCTGTTTTATAGATCCTGCTGGAGGCGCTGGAGCATGTTTTGGTATGGGGGATGAGAGATCACATAGATAGGATTCTCATGTTCATGTTATTATGTTATTTATGTGGTACTCTATTGATTGTTATTTACTTGATATCTATCTGACTAGTTGAGGCCTGTGAGCCTAGGATTTACATTTTGTCGGCATGTGGCCTTATGTGTTTACTGCTTTGGGTTCGTAGTCCGTTTCTGATATATTGACAGGATGCCAGATTATGTTTGAGAGGCTTGTAGCCTGATACTCTGACAAGGATTGTTTTTATTCAGTTATTATGTGGGGATTTTCTTCGTGCTCCTATGTGTTTTATTTATTTTAGATTCTGTATGAAATTGGATTAATCAGATGATCACTTTAAGTTTGCTCAGCCTTGTACTAGCTGCTTTAAATTAGCTGGCCACTAGTTTAGGATAGTTAGTACGACAGTAATGCTTGCGAAAATCAGGTTTGAATTTTCGGGGCGTTACATGGTTTCTCTCAAATTAGTTTATCCTCAATAATATGGTTCCGCATTTTGGTTACTATCAACCTACTTACATTGCATACTTTATTTGATGGATTTATTTTCCTAAGAAACATGACTATGCAACTCTAATTCAACTATATTTCATAATTCAGTAATCTAGAATAATTAATCGTGTATAGATATTCCAGTGAAAATAATTCATTGGCATTATCTATGCTTTCGTCATCTTGACAAATATTGTCAAAACTGATATATATACATTTTCACTGGCAGACATATGTTCCATGATGTAATCATTGATCGCATCAACAACTTCATTGGTAGTGTTTAGTATAGCAATATTTTTAAAAATTTATGGATTTGAAGTGGTGCAGTTTATAGCCACTATAGGATCTCTCGTAAAGTTTATAAAATTATCATCTGGAATGCCTCATCTAATTGTTCATCTCCAATATCAATACCAGATTTACAAATTACCATCACCTATATGAAGAATTCATTGTGGAAATTTCTGTCATATATAATTTGTATTGTAAACAACATTTCTTGTAGTATATTGGGTTAATCCATCTTAATTACATATTAATACTTCGAAACCTCTTTTTCCAGTGACACGAGATATTGCAATGTATCACTAATATCGGTAAAAACTAATTTTTAAAGATAGGGTCCAAAATTTCTTTAAATATTGACATGAAATTTTTTTTATAGTCATTGTAAAACAAAATGAGAGTGTGACTTTTTTCCTCTGAAATCGAATGAAGAATTTGGTTAATTAAGACGGACTCATAATGATTTTACCAATCAAGAATTTTCATCCCAAATAATGAGATTTGATTTAATGAGAAGAGAGGTTAAATAATTTTATGGGAAAAGTTTATTGCAGGTAGAATTCTCGTCACAATCTACTGGAATACCAAATCTAGAATGTGCAGTCCCACCTCTTGGAAGGAGTAGGGGTTCTATTCCACTGGATGTTACATGCAACCATGAAGGGCTAAGCATAATGTTTTCTAGATAAATTATCGATAAATGTTTTGTCAGTTTCACCACGAAAAGAAAAAAAGAATCAACCGTCATCACTATCAAGGCTGATCAATCAACTACATAAATTATTTTATTATAAATATTCATCTCCTCATCAATCAACAAATGTAATAGTTTACCATGATCCGCATTCATTTCTTTCTTATTATAATATGTCTCTTCTAGTATTAATAGATTATCTATATCCTACGTTAAAACTCGTTTTAGTACCGACAATCCAAAGATAATTTTCAAATTTATAGAATTTGCAGTAATTAGCCTTTCAATTTCTAACAAAGTTAGATTTATATTTATTCTTTCGTCAATTGAAAATATGTTAAAATATAGATTAATGAAGTAATTCTTAAAAATTAGATTAAAAAAGTTAAACTATCCTTCTTTATTTACTGATAAATCTATCCGCACCCCCAATAACTCTTTATATACCCGATTCTTTTATTTATAATATGCTTTACGAAAATAACTAATTTACTATAAACAAATTTTCATACAATATGAATTTTCATAATTCTTTTAATAACAATTTTTTGTATTATTTTTAATATAATAAAATATAAATAAGATTATACTATTTAGTATATACTTATATACAATTAGAATGATATAATTATAAACATATTTTTAACGATTGGTAACTATATAATTGTATATTACTTTTAGGAGAAGTGACGTATTTTTGTAAAAACATGGACTATACATTAATTAATATTTACAAATCTTTTTTATATACTCATTAATGTATCTTTTAACAATATAAATTTCATATATACACTGCGAATTCCATATAAATTTGAAATTTCAATTCTTTAAAAACTGAAAATTGTGGAAACTCCATATAAAATGAAAATTAAATATCTTTTAGAAAAAAAATATAACCAAACGTAAGACTAAACCTATATAAAATTACCGACCTTACAATATGATCACCATATCGAAACATAAACGCAACATAATTTTTCGTTGTCAGTGCAGAAACTTGTCCTAATAATCCTATAGTGCAAAAACTGAAAACGCCTATTCATATCATAATAATCCTATGGTGTAAAAACTCAAAATCTATAAATAAATAATAAATACAATAATAAAATCTAAAATAAAGAAAATAAAAATAATAAAATCTAAAATCGATAAAATAAAAAATGCAAAATAATAAAATCTAAAATAAATAAAATAAAAATGTAAAATTTCAAATTTTATCTTTTAAATTTTTTTAAAAGTGAATAAATCCCTAATGAATAAATAAATAAACGTGAAAATATAAAATGTCTGAATTTAAAAATGCGAAATAATATAGATAAAATAAAAAATACGAAATTTCAAATTCAAATCTTTCAAATATATCAAATGTTGAAATTCCTTATAAATTGAAAATTTCATATATTTCAAAAATTGAAAATCTATAATAATAATAATGAATAAAGAAATAAATACAAAAATATAAAATTAATAAATTAAAAAATGCAAAAAATTATAAAAATTAAAAATTCGAAATGGAGACACCACGTTAAATTTAGGATGAGTTGTTCACTAATGCTATTATGTAGTATATATAGATTAAAAAATCTATGTGTATTCAATACAAATTTTAAAAGGTTTGTAAAAATCTAAGTTTATTCAATACATATTTTATACAGTCTTTAAAAATGTTGAGGTATTCAACGGTTCATGGATTTTAGATCTTTATAGATTTTAATGGATTCTCTTTAAAAATATTTCTAAACAAAATCTATCTAAACAATCTAAGATTTCTAAAAATCAACCAAACTCTACACAAAATCAATGAACTCTACATGGAGTCTATAGACTTTTTACATCCACCAACTTTTTAAAATCCATACAACTCTGAATTTAATATACCCTTATAAATTTTGACCATTGTGTATTTGTGTTGTACACTAATCCCTAGTTCCTCCCAATAAATTTATCATGTTTTTTTTGGGGTTAAAACTGGATATCCCCAGGCCACATTGGACCCAAGAATAATTCATCGAGAATTTTCCAAGGGCAATTAAGGGCGCCTCTCCCAAAGCTCGAACCCGAGACCTTAATTAAGCGACTAGAACCCCCATCAACTAAAGTCAATTGCTGTTGGTTTTCATATTTGATTTATGGATACAATCTAATATATTATTTAACCGTTAGTATCTAAAATATATAATTAAAAATTATATAAAATATCTATTTTAAAATTATAAGATAGACGTTTTTTATAAGACTTAACTCGACTAGTTTTTTGAATATACACTCACAATAAAATTAGGTGAATGTTGAAGAATGAAAATCAAAAAATCAAACATCAAATGTTTGTTGGGACAAAGAGAGTGTTGATATATCAATTGTAAAATTTGATATTCTAAGCTAATTTCTCATCTACGCTAATATAACAATTTAAAATTTAAATTAATTCGTTATTTGCATTTTTTGTTGGACAACTTATATAGACTAGGAAAGATATGGTGAGAACCTATGCCATATAAAATTACAAAGAGAATAAAGGGGGAGGGTCAGGGGGCCGGGTGGGAAATCGAACCTCCAATCTTCACGTTCGAAGTCATGGGACTTGACCAAATTCCTCGTCCCCTGTTACTTGCATTTGGTTATAATCAATTGTTCTTTTCTTCAAGTTTAAGATATACTCAAACTTTAATTTATTACTCTCGTCGTCCGAGTTATTGTGTCTCATTTTGACTTTTTATACTGTTTATGGTATAAATTTGACCTAAATTTTTGTTACAATTATATAAGAAAAATATAGTCTAGTGAGATCTTGTTGTATTCATCTTTTTGCATTGAGGCGCCCTCCATGGCCCCTCTGAGTCCCGCGTCCACGGGCAAAACCTCATCCTCTTGGTACACTTCCTCCATGAGCTGCAGAAGAAGAACCTCCAACATGTCCAGTCAGTTGTGGACACTTGTACCTCAAGTGCCCTTCCCGCTCAAAGTAAAAGCCTTGCTTGGAAATAGGCTGAGTAAAAGTCTGTGTCCTGGACGTCTCACCACCTCCTTTAGACTGTCTTTTCTGTGGACCATGATAATGGCCAAAATTGTCCATTATTTCCAATCCATTTCCGTGTCTGAGACGGACATTTTCATCGAAATCCCATCTTATTTTAATGAGAAAGCAGTTGAATTCGACAGATTGATGCAAGTTGGTAAGAATAATAAGCTGGTAATGAAAGACACAAAAATATGCAATTTTGATTGCATTTGTGTTAGAAAAATCCAAAAAACATGAAAAAAGGAAAAAGAAAAGAAAAAGGAATGAAAAGATGGGCAAAAGAATAAAATAGCACACAGAAATCAAAAAGATGGGAAAAAGAATGAAAATCCCACAAACTGAAATTTTGGTTAAGTGTTGAAGATCAATTCGGTCTATACGCAATTCGGCCTAAACCGAATTGCTCATTAGACCGAATTACTGAAGAGAAGTGTTGAAGAAGAAAAGAGCAGCCAATTCGGTCTGTGGCAATTCGGTCTATACTGAATTGACCCCTAAACCGAATTGCACTTTGGAAAGAAGAAGACCGTGAGCAGAAAGGAAAAGAAGGAGTTCGATCTATGCAATTCGGTCTAGGCCGAATTGATTGCATAGATCGAATTGCCTCAAAGCAAGGAAGCTAAGCAGGAGCCATCATCAGTTCGACAAAGGCCAATTCGGTCTACCCATAGACCGAATCACCACATTTCATGCTCAAGATCAAGGAGAAAGACCTCATGTCACCAATTCGGTCTAAACCGAACTACTTGAGGAGACCGAACCACATTCGAAATCGCAGCTTTGAGCACGTGAGAAATGCATGGCACTGTGGATGGGCCCTGATGGGCCTAGGGTTCCGTGAAGAAGTATAAAAGCTGACCTTCCTCAACACAAGAAAAATGGGAACACTTACACTTGGACATTTGCTGGGAGACAAAAAGAAGGAGCAGAAGGTTCTCCACCCCTTAAGGGTTAGGTAGGTAGTTTAGTTAGTTAGTTTATTTTTCATGCTTGTAGTGTAGTTTTAATGCTTTTAATCTCAGTTTACTGTCATAGAAGCTTGTTACTACCTTTAGTGTAGCCATTTCCATAAACGTTAAATGCTTTGTAGTTATAAAGAACCCTACCTTCAAGCTAATGATGGTTTTAGGGTTATTTGTTGCTTTCAAGTGTCAATATAAGAAAGAATCCAGAGATGAGTTTTTATTTCAAGTGTTTGACACTTATTTAATGCTTTCCTTAGTAATAAATGTTAGAATGTTTGTTTGTTTCAACTAGGTTACATTTATTATGTCCTAGTTGACTTACATTCTCAATAAATGCATGTTTAGTGGGTTTTTGGCTTATTCTTATACCTTAGTGATTCAAATGAGTGTTCTTAGGTTTTAGATGATTTTAGGCTTGTTAGAATTTATTTCTATGTTTATTCAGTTGTTGCTTTATTCTCTTTTTGTTAGCTTATTGTTGCCTTAGATAATTTAGGTGTTCTTATTTTTATGCATGTGTTCTTATTATTTATTAGATGTTTAAGTCTTTGATCTTTGATTGCTTGTTTGTAGAATTAAGGTTTGTTTCATGCCAATACCTGCTAGCCACGTAACCTACTGTGCCTATTTTCCTTAAAACACTCATTAGTGTGGCTGTGAGGTGACATTGATGTGAAATGAAGGATTTGGTAAATCTTATTCATCATAAACCACACAATGTAAACCGAACCTGCACTTATGAGTTCAAAATATCTTTTATGAGAGAAAAGGCATGCAATTCGATTTGAGGCAATTCGGTCTAAACCGAATTGCCCATGAGAATGGAATTGCATGGCAAAAATATATGTTGAGTGTCTTATCTAAAAATTTATATGCAATTCGATCTAGGTAATTCGGTCTATACCGAATTGCCCATGAGACCGAATTGCATAGCAAAAATTGTTCTCATATGGTGCAAAAGCAATTCGGTCTGTGCGAATTCGGTTTAGACCGAATCCCTCCCATAGATCGAATTGACCTTGTACACCATATTGTATGCATGCAATCCCTTCATGCCTTGGTTTATTTTCTTTGTCTTACCAATTCGAATTGTCCAATTCGGTTTAAACCGAATTGACATGGCAATTCGAATCACCCTCATTTTTGAAGCAAATGCCTTAGTCAAATTTGAGTAAGGAAATGACTTCATCAATTCGAATTGTCCAATTCGGTTTAGACCGAATTGCTTGACAATTCGAATTAGATGATATTCCATCTCCTTGCAATGATTAATTGGGTGAGGAAAATACTTCATACCTCATGCATCCTCAATTCGGTCTCTTTTGCATTTTGCCCAATAGACCGAATTGCTTTCTTCCTTCTATTTTGAAACCTTAAAAAACATTTTATTTCTTGAGTTGTGTAAGTTGCATGGGTGTATTGGGCCTAGGCCCATCACACCTAATTTTATCTATTACACATCTCAACCCATCAGTGTCTATCTATTGTGTGATTAACACTCACACAATACCAAAAATATTTTCTTAATCTTGTTTATTTTCCCTTTCATGGTGTGCATGAACAACTAGTAAGAAATATATCAGACTAATGTTGGCGGGTATTCCCACACGGATAACTAGCTCGTATTCTGAGTATTAATTACTAGTTGTTATTTTGCATGGTTCGGATAGTGGTCGGTGGAAGCCTTGGCGGTTCGTCCATCCGGGATTATGACAGCTGCTCAGCTGACTCCTATCCGGATACAGTTTTCTTTTCTTTACCTTAATTTCAAACCTGAATCTAGAGTTGTAGTAATGATAGATGATATATGCCAATGTCATCTAATAATTATTACAACAATAGAACATGTGGATTTTCATCCAGATTCACAGATAGTGAAGTCTATGATGACGGCGGCAACTGTCATTTGAGGCATTCCACTGTCTAAAAATCATTCCATCTGGAATACTTGGGACCCGGATAGCAGATGTTTGCCGTCCGGATAACCCCAATTATTTCTGGCAATCTCTTTAGCCATTTTCTTCGTATCTCTGGCTAATTCATCTTTGTGTATCAAATCTGTCTAACCCCACCATATATTTTGGGGTACTTATTTTACTTCTCATATACATGTATGCATGATATTATCATATAGATATTGTGGTCTATAATATTTTGGAGATCCTTCTCCTTGGACATAGAAGTCTTGATTTAAATCAGATGCTGCATAATAAATTTCAACAAAAAAATCACTTTATAAAATCCGGATCTGTGTAAGGGATAAATTTCACAGTTATGACTAACTCATATTCTACTGGGGGTTGATTTTGAGAACTTAGAAGCAGAGTCAGCAATTAGGTCTCACCTAGACTGAAAGGATATGTGTTTTAATTGAGAGTTTAGTACCTGTTTAGGGAATGATTTTCAAATATCCATTTGTTTCTCAAAATTACTGTGTGTTGGAAATCTTTTATTAAGTGTTGCATCGAATCAGTGTCCACTTGGATTCGGATAAGATGTGATAATTAATATTAGAGGAACAACATATAGGCCTTGGTTAATTTCTAAGGTAGAGTTGAGTATTCTTTCAACTACTATCTTCTCCCGCCAAAGCCTAAAATTGAGTCTTGAGTGAGTACATTCGGAATAGATCTTCATAGGTCTGTTCCACTCATGTTTGTATCTCATAACTAACCGGATGTTATAAGCCCTGTGGCTTACGGATATTTGGGAAGTTCGAAATCTGCATCTGGTCACCAAGACTAGGGGCTCTTTTATACTAACGGAATGTGATGATCTTTTAAGACTTCCGAGTGATAGGTTTTAAATGCTTTCTTTACTGCTTTCTTTATCGCTTTCTTTAAAACGCTTTCATAGAGGTCACTCGGAAGAATTAGAGGTTGGCCGCCGGTTGGAAGGTTTAAGAGTTATGGATTAGTTCGGGATTAGATTTGGACTTTGGGTGTGACAAGGGGATGACAGGAGTACTTGGCATATCAACTAATGATTTGTCAGATGTTGCTTGTCCACCACAGATAAATAATATACCTTAGCAGTGCATTGCAAGGGTAGTTCTGCGTCTGTGGTATCTTAGAATTTGCTGTCTTAAGAGCATGTAAACTCTTACTATAAGTACCTGTCTGTTAAAGGGAACATGGTATAGAAAGAGCATGAGAGTTAGCTAACTGATGGATTATCCCAAACAAAGATCTGTGTATTAAAATGGAAGCTTACTTAGGTTTCATCTGAATCTTGTCCAATCCTTATTATCTTCTCCCTAAACCTTCTGTCACATTTTTAAATCTGCTTTCGTAGAATAATTTTACCTGCTTTCTTAGCATAATTCTTATTGCTTTCTTAGAATAGATTTAATCGCTTTTTAGACTAAATTTACCATGCTTTGAAGAATTATATTTTACTGCTTTCATAATCTAGTTTAAATTATTGTCAAGTAGTTGTTAGAAATCATTGCAAAACTTGAATCGAGTAACCGAGTGGAAAATCTTAGTAAACGACGTGGGCCCTGCTTCTATCGCACATCCTCCAGTGAACGATCCGGTCTTACTATAAATTACTGCAATTTTTGACATCGTGCGCTTTTGGGGGCACAGTTTCTTAACACGAGTAATAAAAACGTGACAACCTATAAATATATCCCTAATCTCAAATCCATCTTCATAAATTGGTTTCATTAAATAAAATTGAAAACCAGGATTATGATTTTTCAGAAAATACTCATGTAGTGGGAACTTGTCAAAAGTTTCATGGCAAGGATCTTCAAGGCAGGAAATTGTCAAAAGTTTCATGCCGGGGAGTGAAACTTTTGACAATTTCCTACACGAGCTTTTCTAAAATATCCCAAGTTAAATTTATTAAAAGAAAAGAGTTATGATTCGTGGGGAAGGGGTTTAAGGATATATTTCACTTTTTATTACTCATGTGGGGTACTCTGATTTCAAACGGCGCTGTGATCCTCCCCGGCATGAAACTTTTGACAACTTTCACGGTGCAGCCGGGATAGATAGTTCAATCTTGACCTTCAGTCTGTCATACTGAAGATCCTCGGCATTTGGCATCATGAAACTTATCATAGTTTCATGTCATGAAGATTCTTGCCATGAAACTTTTGACAAATCCCCATTACATGAATATTTTCTGAAACATCATAATCCTGGTTTTCAATTTTATTCAGTGAAACCAATTTATGAAGATGGAGTTGGGATTAGGGATATATTATAGGTTGTCACGTTTTTATTGCTCGTGTTAAGAAACTGTGCCCCCGAAAGCGCACGGTGTCAAAAATTGCAGTAATTTATAGTAAGACCGGATCGTTCACTGGAGGATGTGTGATAGAAGTAGGGCCCACGTCGTTTACTAAGATTTTCCACTCGGTTACTCGATTCAAGTTTTGCAATGATTTCTAACAACTACTTGACAATAATTTAAACTAAATTATGAAAGCAGTAAAATATTATTCTAAAAAGCGATTAAATTTATTCTAAGACAGCGGTAAGAGTTATGCTAGGAAAGCGAATAAAATTATTCTACGAAAGCGAATTAAAATGTGACAGAAGGGACAGGGAGAAAATAATGAAGATTGGACAAGGTTCAGATGAAACACAATTAAACTTCTATTTTAATACACAGATCTTTGTTTGGGATAATCTATCAGTTATCTAACTCTCATGCTTTCTGCACTATGTTCCCTTTAACAGACAGGTACTTACAGTGAGAATTTACATGCTCTTAAGACCTCAAGTTCTAAGATACCACAAATTAATAACTCTCCCTGCAATGCCTTGCAAGAGTGTGTTAGTCAAATGTGGTGGACAAGCAACACCTAACATATCATTAATTGATATGCCACGTACTCCTATCGTCCCCCTTGTCACACCCAAAGTCCAAACCTACCCCCGAACTAATCCATAACTCTTAAACCTTACAACCGGCAGACACATCTCTGCTTTCGAGTGACCTCTATGAAAGCATTTTAAAGAAAGCGGTAAAGAAAGCAGTTAAAGAAAGCATTTAAAAACCTATCATTCGGAAGTCTTAAAAGATCTCACAATCCGTTAGTATAAAAGAGCCCCTGGTCTTGATGACCAGATGCAGATTTAGAACTTCCCAAATATCAGTAAGCCACAGGGCTTATAACATCCTTTTAGTTATGAGGTACAAACATGAGTGGAACAGACCTGTGGAGATCTATTCCGAATGTACTCACTCAAGACTCACTTTTAGGCTTTGGTGGGAGAAGATAGTAGTTGAAAGAATACTCAACCTTACCTTAGAAATTAACCAAGGCCTATATGTTGTTCCTCTAATATTAATTATCACATCTTATCCGAATCCAAGTGGATACTGATTCGATGCAACATTTAATAAAAGATTTCCAACACACAACAATTTTGAGAAGCAAATAGGTATTTGAAAATCATTCCCTAAACATGTACTAAACTCTCAATTTAAACACAGATCCTTTCAGTCTAGGAGAGACCTAATCGCTGACTCTGCTTATAAGTCCTCAAAATCAACCCCCAGTAGAAGATGAATTAGTCATAACTGTGAAATTATCCTGTACTCAGATCTGGATTTTATAAAGTGATTTTTGTGGAAATTTATTATGCAGCATCTGATTTAAATCAAGACTTCTATGTCCAAGGAGAAGGATCTCCAAAATATTAAGGACCACAATATCTACATAATAATATCATGCATACATGTATATGAGAAGTAAAATAAACTGCCCCAAAATATATGGTGGGGTTAGACAGAATTTGATACACAAAGATGAATTAGCCTGAGATAAGAAGAAGTTGGCTAAAGAGAATGCCAGAAATAATTGGGGTTATCCGAACTGCAAACATCTGCTGTCCGGGTCCCAAGTATTCCAGATGGAATGATTTTTAGACAGAAGAATGCCTTGAATGACGGTTGCCGCCGTCATCTTAGACTTCACTATCTGTGAATCTGGATGAAAACCCACATGTTCTATTATTGTAATAATTATTAGATGACATTGGCATATATCATTTATTATTACTACAATTCTAGATTCAGGTTTAAAATTAAGATAAAGAAAAGAAAACTGTATCCGGATAGGAGTCAGCTGAGCAGCTGTCATAATCCCGGATGGACGAACCGCCAAGGCTTCCACCGACCACTATCCGAACCATGCAAAATAACAACTAGTATTTAATATTCAGAATACGAGCTAGTTATCCGTGTGGGAATACCCGCCAACGTTAGTCTGATATATTTCTTACTAGTTGTTCATACACACAATGAAAGAGAAAATAAACAAAATCTAGAAAATGTTTTGGTGTTGTGTGAGTGTTAATCACACAATAATTAGACACTGATGGGTTGAGATGTGTAATGGATAAAATTAGATGTAATGGGCCTAGGCCCAATACACCCATGCAACTTACACAACTCTTGAAATAAAATATTTTTGGAGTTTTAAAGTAGAAGGAAGAAAGCAATTTGGTCTATTGGGCAAAGTGCAAAAGAGACCGAATTGAGGATGCATGAAGTATGAAGTAACACCATACCCAATTAATCCTTGTAAAGTCATGAAGCATCCTCTAATTCGAATTGTCAAGCAATTCGGTCTAAACCAAATTGGACAATTCGAATTGATGAAGTCGTTTCTTCACTCAAATTTGGCTAAGGCATTTGCCCCAAGATGAAGGTGATTCGAATTGCCAAGTCAATTCGGTTTAGACCGAATTGGCAATTCGAATTGGTAGAAGCAATAAAGTAAACTAAGGCATGAGGGGATGGAATGCATACAATGTGGTCTCCAAGCTAATTCGGTCTATATGAGCAATTCGGTCTACACCAAATTACCTTGACCGAACTGCTTAGAGAACCACATGAAAACAACACTTTTTGCTATGCAATTCGGTCTCATGGGCAATTCGGTCTAGACCGAATTGCCTAGATCGAATTGCATATAAATTTTCAAGGTAAAACATTCAACAAATATTTTTGCCATGCAATTCCATTTTCATGGACAATTCAGTTTAAACCGAATTGCCTCAAATCGAATTGCATGTCTTTCTCTCATAAGTGTGGGTTTGGTAAACATTGTGTGGTTTATGATGGATAAGATTTACCAAATCCTTCATTTCACATCAATGTCACTTCACAGCCACACTAATGAGTGTTTTTAAGGAAACTAGACCTAGGTTATGTGGCTAACAAGCATTGGCAAGAAACAAACCTTGAATCTACAAACAAGCAATCCAAGATCCAGAGCTTAAATATCTACTGAATAAATAAGAACACATGCTTACAAATAAGAATACCTACATTATCTAAGGCAACACTAAGCCAATAAAAGAAACTAAAACAGCACTGGAAAGCATGGAAATAAATCTTAACAAGCCTAAGATTGTCTAAAACCTAAGAGTACTTATTTGAATCTCTAAGGTGTAAAATCAAGCCAAAAACCCACTAACATACATTTATTAAGAATGCAAGTCAACTAGGGCATAATAAATATAACCTAGTTGAAACAAACAAACATTCTACCATTTATTGCTAAAGAAATCATTAAATAAATGCCAAACACATGAAATGAAAACCCATTTCTGGATTCTTTCTTGTATTGACACTTGAAAGCAGTAAACAACCCTAAAACCATTCATTAGCTTGAAGGTAGGGTTCATTCTAACTACAAAGCATTTAAAGTTTATGGAAATGGCTACACTAAGGGTGGTAACAAGCTTCTATGAAAAACAAACTAAGCTCGAAAGCAATAAATCTACAATACTAGCATGAAAAATAAACTAACTAAACTACACTACCTACCTAACCCTTAAGGGGTGAAGAACCTTCTGCTCCTTCTTTTTGTCTCCCAGCAAACTGTCCAAGTATGTCCAGAATATTTCTTGTGTTGAGGGAGGTCAGCTTTTATACTTCTTCTCGAAACCCTAGGCCCATCATGCATTTCTCACGTGCTTCACAGCTGCAATTCTGAATGTGATTCGGTCTCCTCATGTAATTCGGTTTAGATCGAATTGATGCAATTCGAATTGCATGAGGTCTTCCTTCTTGATCTTGAGCTGGAATGTGGTATTCATCCATCAATTCGGTCTATATGTAGACCGAATTGGCCTTTTTGAATTGATGATGGCTCCTGCTTGGCTTCCTTGCTTTGAGGCAATTCGATCTATGCAATCAATTCGGCCTAGGCCGAATTGCAATAGATCGAATTCCTTCTTTTCTGTTTTGCTCAAAGTCTTCTCCTTTCCAAGGTGCAATTCGGTCTAGGGGCCAATTCGGTATAGACCGAATGGCCATAGACCGAATTGGTTGCTCTTCTCCTCTTCAACACTTCTCTTTTTCTTCTTTTCTTCAGCAATTCGGTCTAATGAGCAATTCGATTTAGGTCGAATTGCTTATAGACCGAATTGGTCTTCAACACTTAACCAAAATTTCAATTTGTGGGATTTTCATTCTTTTTCCCATCTTTTTGATTTTTGTGGGCTATCTTATTCTTTTGCCCATCTTTTCATTCCTTTTTCTTTTCTTTTTCCTTTTTTCATGTTTTTGGATTTTTCTACACAAATGCAATTAAATTGCATATTTTGTGTCTTTCACTACCAGCTTAATATTTTTACAAACTTGCATCAATCTGTCGAATTCAACTACTTTCTTATTAAAATAAGATGGGAATACGATCAAAATGTCCGTCTCAGACACGGAAATGGATTGGAAATAATGGACAATTTTGGCCATTATCAACATCCTCACATTTAATACTGATCGTCCCCGAGCAGTCAGAGTCAGTGCTCCTAAGAGCATGGACTCTGCATATTCAATCCATTTGCGTGGCTTCAGAAATTTCATTCTTGTTATATTGGGATAATACAATCAAAATTACAAGTATTAAATTCTCTTGATTGCAGTGTTTAATGAAATGATACTTCTCACTTGGATAGGTATACAAATCAATCATTATTGTTAATTTTTCTTGAATATATGCATAGAAAATTTTCATTGGTTTAATTCTCGAATTCGGGCATGACATGAACATTAATCAATCAAAGCAGAGCCTCTCATATAGTAAAGTCGGAAATTTCACTCACTCTCAAAGTTGGCTTTTAAACAATACGCTCATAATCAAATTCAAATTAATTCTCCCATAAGCTTGCAATTAGACCAACTCGCCACCTACTTATTTCCTCAAATCGAGATCCCGAGGTCTTATTCAAGGTTATAACGGGGCATACGGTTGTATCATTGGTATGGAAGGGAATTATTAGGCTAAAAGTGACATGAATTCATTCCATCATAACTTGACATATTTTTACTTGAAGTCTATGATCATCAAAATTTCTTTCTTTCTTTTGTTTCTCTTTTCTATTGCATGACATTAGACTTTGTCTAATTTTACTTTGTCAATTGCAACTTATTTTTGTTGAATGAAACTCAACACACATTTTTTTTTGATCGGTTTATGAATATCGATTGATATTTTTGATGATCATAGACTATAATGCCTTGATGGAATTTATTCGTGTACACTTGAGTTTGATTTTCTTGGTCTTTTTATAAGGTTGGAAATAATATAGTGGTTTCAAAGAAAAATTAGGCTTAAAGGCTCAACTTGGTTAATCATAAAGGGAAAATATTTTTGGGTTTGGAATTCAAAAGAAGGCCAAAAATTTGGGTTTTTCTAAGTGCCTCGATCATATGCTCGATTTCGGGAATATGGCATGGTCTTGAATCGATCCCCATTTGCAAGTTCTAGTGTCCTTTAATCGAATTGATCTTCACACAACAAAGAAATAATGAGTAAAGATGACTCGGCTCAGATTTCACATGGACGGTTTGGTCACGTCATACCCTTATTCTTGAATTTAGCCTTTGAAAAATTCTTGCATATTATTCAATCAAATTCTCAACATGAAAATTTTATTTTTCTTCCAAGTGATCATGTCATTGGATTTTTATAGCTCCAAACCTCAAGAATTTATATCATGCATATTTTTAATTATTTTATCCCAATTTAATAGTTTGAAAATTTCATCCTTAGCCTAAATTCAACATGTGAATTTAGGTGACAGATTTTATGCTCGTTTTATGCTGGTTATTTAATTGAAAGCAGTAAAAAGACACTGTGAACATGCAAGCATGTCACAGCTTGTTTTTGGCGTGACAGTCACTTATTCATCTTGGACTGTCACACATATTTTTTTCAAAATATATTTGAGAATTCAAAACGAAATTCTCTTTGTGAAAAGCAGTAAATACATCAATTACAAAAGAATTCCAACAGCATGGTCGAATGTGCACTGAATGGATAAAGATTCTAATGCATGATGTTTACATTTAAGCTCATAGGAATGTGATCGCGTTGACTCAGTCCTTCTTCTCTGCATGGTGCTTGGAGGGTCCGGTGTCGTCTCTTGGAGGTAAGGGTAGTCTCCTGAGCAATCTCTCCATCAGGTTGGTTTGCTTGTCGAACATCATTTCAAACATTTTTCTTGTCTTTTCTTCGCTTTCAACCCTTTCTTGATGCTGCCTTTTCTCTCGTTCAGCCGCTTCCTTTTTGAACTCCGCTTCTCTCTCAAGCATTATCATCCTAAACTCTTCCTCTTTCTGCAGTTGCTTTTCTTGAGTTGAAACAATGACGTCGGCCAAAGATTTGAGACTCTGCATCATTGACTCTCCCATTTTACTCACTCCTTCTAGAGTTTGAGAGTCAGCTGGATACTGAGATACAGTCGGGCTTCTGCGAGAAGGTCGGAATGGATGTCTTCGTGATAGGCTTGGAGTGGAAACATCAGTTCCGGGATGACTCTGAGTGGGGGCATCACCTTGAGGATATTCCTCTGCAGCAGGTCCAATTGAGGGGATTCCAGCTTCTTTTGTTGAAGGCACCGCTTCAGTACGGGCTTCTTTCTTTCGTGACTTGCGCTTAGCCGGTTGCCCAGGAGTGTATTTGGATTGGGCTCTGACTCATCTGGCATCGCGTATACCACCGGATCAGATACCCGCGTTTTTGGAACTGGAATTGGGCGACTCATATCAATGGTGTCGCTCCCTGAGAAAACAGATAGATCTACTCCTTGGGCTTCGCAGATTCTTCTAATGAGGTTTGGATAGCAGAGAGCAGCCGCCCTGCCGGAGGTCCTTGAAGTCATGACATGGAAGATATGCTCACCCACATTGATCTTCAGTCCATGCCATAGCTTAGCAAAACCCTTCAGCATTCTTCTCCTCTAACCCTGAAAGAAGATCCTGCTCCAGTGGACGAAGTTGGTCAGGCTGCAGGGCACGCAGTAATCACCCTCGTCTGCCTCGCCATCCTCCAGCACTCGTGAGCAGTAAACTCTGGGTCCCTGGGTGCCAAACAGGTCAGGAGTCTCCAGGCTATCAGCCAGCCATGCAAAGACGTTAGTCCCCACATATGTCATGACTGATTTATCAGTCACTATCCTGTTTATCATTGCTACCCCCTGCTGGACCTGTTCATTGTCCACCTTGCTGAGCAGCATATACTCCCTGACAAAGATTGAGGCTTTATGGTTGTCATCAATCCCTTCTTTCAGTAGTTCGCAGGCTTGACCCTCGTCCCCTGCTCCAAATACTTGCAGCGCCGGTATGAGCTGGAGGTTGAAGTTCCCAGCCTCCTCACACTTTAGCAGGAGTGCCTCTTTCTGCTCTTCGACTCCCTGCTGCCACATCTTCACGATGGTGGTCTCCAGCTCGCACCTTTTGTAGACAGTAGGGAGATCAGCCGCATCCCTGAGTTTCTTGCATGCCTCCCGAACAATGAACACCTTTTTAATGTCGTCCTCCCCGATACGAGAGAGGATCTCCCCCAAGAGTTCCACTGGAAGGTCCAGCAGCTCAGTTCTTCCGTCTTGATCTTGATTCGGGTCTGCGGGAATGATGCCTTTGGAAAGACATGGAGTAGTAAACAAGTCTGATACCAGTAGTCTTACTCCTTCAGCTAGTTCTAAACATAGGTCGCTGAATGAGAGAATTGGAACTATTTTTAGCAAATTTTTGATAAACACATTCAAGTTGGAAAATCAACATCCTCACATTTTGAGCTAAGCTCCAAATGTGAGTTAATTGGTTTTTTACTTGAATTTATTAAGTAAAAAGACATAGAGTTGAATTTCTACATCCAACCCTTATGCAACAGAATAAAAATAGATGAGAGAGAAAGTAAGGATCTGGGATCCTTACAAATTTTCTTAGACTATAATTAGTCTAAAAGGGTTTTTTGAATGGTCAAAAGACCAAAAGAAAGACTTTCATAGGCTATTAAGCCTACGAAAGAGATTTGGATTTTTATCACTTAAAAAGTGATTTAAATCATGTGAAGAAGGTAGCAAGATGATTAATGATGATGAACAGATGCACATGACAAATTATACAATCACTAGTATGTAGTAATGGATCATGGAGAATAAAAATAAAACAAACATGCACAAACATAAAAAGAGCATTTTTGGATTTTTATGAAAAGTGTAGACTTGTTTATTTATTAAAATTGGGGGTGTGAGTGGTCCCCCATTTGTATTTTGTTTTGGGAGATGGTGTTCAAGAATGAAACAAGGTGTTCCATTTGAATATTCCCCATTTAGCCCAAAGAAGTGAGCACAGGTCAAACACTTTTTAAAAGAAAAGAACATTCTACCACTTTTTGTCTTTTTAGACATAAATGCCATGCCAAAAGTGTTGGAAAAATTTTGGCATGGTTTCATCTATAATACCATGTTTCCCGTATGTGCAAACATCAACTTTCGAGTTGAGACATCAACTTTCGAGTCGAGTTTGCAATTTATGGTTAACAGGTACCCGACAAAAGCATTTATTGACAAAATACACAAAACACAGTACATGCATAAATGAAAACAAACACAGACAACCCATTCATACCATGATCATGCAAAAGTTTAGCCACAAACTCATGCTCCAAAAACATAGTTACGGCAGTGTCATCAACATGCATATCCAGTCAACATTATCAAATAACCTAGTAAAATAACACAGTGGTTGTGAAGGAAAAACAAACCACTGTGTTCTCCATTTTCACAGATTCATAACCCCAAACTCAGTCAACCAAATACATACACAGATAACACAAACAGAACAACAAAAACACATAATGAACAAAAACAAGATTTTTGAGGGTTTTGCAACCCTCATTTTCGAAATAAGGCATCCCCAACACCACAGAAAACTCAAAAATCACAACAATGGCAGTTACGAACAAACACACAAAAACCCTAAGTTCTGCCTATTGCGTTCTACCCTCTTCCCGATCATGCCCACGATATTCCGACCACATTCCGACCATCCTCAACGTGAAAACAAGCTTCATTTCCTTCCCCATTACCGATTTCGCAAAAACAATGAAAAACCAACACTGGAATCGCGAAAATGGGAGTGCGAAATCAGAAACAGAGCACTTACCCGACACTCCCAGTAGGATTAGATGAAGAAGATGCCATTTTTAAACACCTTGCGCGGAGTTGATCAAAGAAAAATCCTGGCTCGAGCTCTGGTTTCGCGAGGGAGACGAAGTTTGCGAGAGGGAATACGGGGGAGAATATCGAAGTGTGAAAAGTGAAAGTGAGGGAAAAGAGGGGGAATAAGGAATATAAAGGGGTAGGGGGGTTGGGTAATTCGGTCTACTGGAGACCGAACCATCAATTCGGTCTAGACCGAATTGATGTGGTCTCCAGGTGTTTGTGAGAGATTCGGTCTCTTAGGCCAATTCGGTCTAGACCGAATTGGCATAGAGACCGAATTGCAAGGGAAGAACAAACACACTTGCTGCAATGCGATCTTTTGAAGTCAATTCGGTCTTAGACCGAATTGGTTTAAAGGCCGAATTACAACAAGAAGACCGAATCTAGTTACTTAGGAAAATTACAGGGGGATGCTTCTGTGAGGCAATTCGGTCTATATGGGCAATTCGGTCTAGACCGAACTGCCTTATAGATCGAATTTCTCACTTGCATAGATAAATTAAGGAATCACAAATGACTTTTGTAGATCAATTCGGTCTATTCAAAATCAATTCGGTCTAGGCCGAATTGCCATAGATCGAATTGCTACTTGGCCAAAATCACACAAGGATGGAGGATGTGTCTTGGGGAAGCCAATTCGGTCTCTAGGACCAATTCGGTGTAGGCCGAATTAGCTTGGAGATCGAATTGGTTAAAAATTTCCAAGGCACACTTCCAATGCGATCTGTTTCAAACAATTCGATTTAAACCGAATTGATTCAAGATAGATCGCATTCAACACTCAGAAAAATTTTGAAAGATTTTCAAATTTCAAACTTTTTCTAAAATTATGGATTTTCTAAAAAAAAAAAATTAACACACTGAAAGCACACATTAAAACAGAATTATTACTCTATGATAAATTGTTTGCATAAATTAGGTTGGATTAACACCCTCATTTTATGGAGTTATTCCGGATTTTAAATTTCTCTAAATTCCGAAATTACTTTCCATTAAATTTGGTATTAATCCAACCGGGAACCTGGTTTTCGAAGCTTTATCCTTCTTTTTGTTGGTTCCATGAATTCCTGCAAGGCAAACATAAGAATTTTTTTTTTTAGATTTTCTCCAAATATCAACATCCTCACATTTAGAGTCTTAGTACTCTAAATGTTTAGTTGATTTTTGGATACTTAATCGTTCGAGACGGATGAATACATAATTATATAGATATAAATATTTATTGAGCATAGGCCGGCTCTGATGTTGTTTGGACTTCTTTTCCGGGGTCGAACTGTCCTAGATACTCCTTCAACCTGTGTCCATTCACCACCAGCTCTCCTTTGTCAGTTCGAATCCTGACAGCTCCACTTTCAAACACGTGCACCACTTCGTATGGCCCTTCCCATCTGGATTTAAGATTTCCGGGGAACAGCTTCAACCTAGAATTGAATAACAAGACATTTTGGCCAACATAGAAGTGTTTAGACTTTATGCGACGATCGTGCAACTTCTGGGTCCGCTCTTTGAAAATCCTCGAGCTTTCATAAGCTTGCGCACGTATTTCCTCAATTTCATTGAGGTCCAACTTGCGTTTACTCTGAGCAACTCGTGGGTCAAAATTAAGCATTTTTACGGCCCAGTAAGCCTTATGCTCTAGTTCTACAGGCAAATGACAGGCTTTTCCAAAGATGAGCCTGTATGGGGACATCCCAATGGGAGTCTTGAATGCAGTGCGGTATGCCCATAGAACATTATTGAGTCTACGTGACCAGTCTTTGCGGGTTATCCCCACAGTGGCTTCGAGTATATGTTTGATTTTGCGGTTAGATACCTCGACTTGGCCACTGGTTTGAGGTTGATAAGGCGTGCCGATCTTGTGGAGAATCCCACTTTTGCTCATGAGAAAACAGATAGATCTACTCCTTGGGCTTCGCAGATTCTTCTAATGAGGTTTGGATAGCAGAGAGCAGCCACCCTGCCGGAGGTCCTTGAAGTCATGACATGGAAGATATGCTCACCCACATTGATCTTCAGTCCATGCCATAGCTTAGCAAAACCCTTCAGCATTCTTCTCCTCTAACCCTGAAAGAAGATCCTGCTCCAGTGGACGAAGTTGGTCAGGCTGCAGGGCACGCAGTAATCACCCTCGTCTGCCTCGCCATCCTCCAGCACTCGTGAGCAGTAAACTCTGGGTCCCTGGGTGCCAAACAGCTCAGGAGTCTCCAGGCTATCAGCCAGCCATGCAAAGACATTAGTCCCCACATATGTCATGACTGATTTATCAGTCACTATCCTGTTTATCATTGCTACCCCCTGCTGGACCTGTTCATTGTCCACCTTGCTGAGCAGCATATACCCCCTGACAAAGATTGAGGCTTTATGGTTGTCCTCAATCCCTTCTTTCAGTAGTTCGCAGGCTTGACCCTCGTCCCCTGCTCCAAATACTTGCAGCGCCGGTATGAGCTGGAGGTTGAAGTTCCCAGCCTCCTCACACTTTATCAGGAGTGCTTCTTTCTGCTCTTCGACTCCCTGCTGCCACATCTTCACGATGGTGGTCTCCAGCTCGCACCTTTTGTAGACAATAGGGAGATCAGCTGCATCCCTGAGTTTCTTGCATGCCTCCCGAACAATGAACACCTTTTTAATGTCGTCCTCCCCGATGCGAGAGAGGATCTCCCCCAAGAGTTCCACTGGAAGGTCCAGCAGCTCAGTTCTTCCGTCTTGATCTTGATTCGGGTCTGCGGGAATGATGCCTCTGGAAAGACATGGAGTAGTAAACAAGTCTGATACCAGTAGTCTTACTCCTTCAGCTAGTTCTAAACATAGGTCGCTGAATGAGAGAATTGGAACTATTTTTAGCAAATTTTTGATAAACACATTCAAGTTGGAAAATCAACATCCTCACATTTTGAGCTAAGCTCCAAATGTGAGTTAATTGGTTTTTTACTTGAATTTATTAAGTAAAAAGACATAGAGTTGAATTTCTACATCCAACCCTTATGCAACAGAATAAAAATAGATGAGAGAGAAAGTAAGGATCTGGGATCCTTACAAATTTTCTTAGACTATAATTAGTCTAAAAGGGGTTTTTGAATGGTCAAAAGACCAAAAGAAAGACTTTCATAGGCTATTAAGCCTACGGAAGAGATTTGGATTTTTATCACTTAAAAAGTGATTTAAATCATGTGAAGAAGGTAGCAAGATGATTAATGATGATGAACAGATGCACATGACAAATTATGCAATCACTAGTATGTAGTAATGGATCATGGAGAATAAAAATAAAACAAACATGCACAAAAATAAAAAGAGCATTTTTGGATTTTTATGAAAAGTGTAGACTTGTTTATTTATTAAAATTGGGGGTGTGAGTGGTCCCCCATTTGTATTTTGTTTTGGGAGATGGGTGTTCAAGAATGAAACAAGGTGTTCCATTTGAATATTCCCCATTTAGCCCAAAGAAGTGAGCACAGGTCATTTTAAAAGAAAAGAACATTCTACCACTTTTTGTCTTTTTAGACATAAATTCCATGCCAAAAGTGTTGGAAAAATTTTGGCATGGTTTCGTCTATAATACCATGTTTCCCGTATGTGCAAACATCAACTTTCGAGTTGAGACATCAACTTTCGAGTCGAGTTTGCAATTTATGGTTAACAGGTACCCGACAAAAGCATTTATTGATAAAATACACAAAACACAGTACATGCATAAATGAAAACAAACACAGACAACCCATTCATACCATGATCATGCAAAAATTTAGCCACAAACTCATGCTCCAAAAACATAGTTACGGCAGTGTCATCAACATGCATATCCAGTCAACATTATCAAATAACCTAGTAAAATAACACAGTGGTTGTGAAGGAAAAACAAACCACTGTGTTCTCCATTTTCACAGATTCATAACCCCAAACTCAGTCAACCAAATACATACACAGATAACACAAACAGAACAACAAAAACACATAATGAACAAAAACAAGATTTTTCAGGGTTTTGCAACCCTCATTTTCGAAATAAGGCATCCCCAACACCACAGAAAACTCAAAAATCACAACAATGGCAGTTACGAACAAACACACAAAAACCCTAAGTTCTGCCTATTGCGTTCTACCCTCTTCCCGATCATGCCCACGATATTCCGACCACATTCCGACCATCCCCAACGTGAAAACAAGCTTCATTTCCTTCCCCATTACCGATTTCGCAAAAACAATGAAAAACCAACACTGGAATCGCGAAAATGGGAGTGCGAAATCAGAAACAGAGCACTTACCCGACACTCCCAGTAGGATTAGATGAAGAAGATGCCATTTTTAAACACCTTGCGCGGAGTTGATCAAAGAAAAATTCTGGCTCGAGCTCTGGTTTCGCGAGGGAGACGAAGTTCGCGAGAGGGAATACGGGGGAGAATATCGAAGTGTGAAAAGTGAAAGTGAGGGAAAAGAGGGGGAATAAGGAATATAAAGGGGTGGGGGGGTTGGGTAATTCGGTCTACTGGAGACCGAACCATCAATTCGGTCTAGACCGAATTGATGTGGTCTCCAGGTGTTTGTGAGAGATTCGGTCTCTTAGGCAAATTCGGTCTAGACCGAATTGGCATAGAGACCGAATTGCAAGGGAAGAACAAACACACTTGCTGCAATGCGATCTTTTGAAGTCAATTCGGTCTTAGACCGAATTGGTTTAAAGGCCAAATTACAACAAGAAGACCGAATCTAGTTACTTAGGAAAATTACAGGGGGATGCTTCTGTGAGGCAATTCGGTCTATATGGGCAATTCGGTCTAGACCGAACTGCCTTATAGATCGAATTTCTCACTTGCATAGATAAATTAAGGAATCACAAATGCCTTTTGTAGATCAATTCGGTCTATTCAAAATCAATTCGGTCTAGGTTGCCATAGATCGAATTGCTACTTGGCCAAAATTACACAAGGATGGAGGATGTGTCTTGGGGAAGCCAATTCGGTCTCTAGGACCAATTCGGTGTAGGCCGAATTAGCTTGGAGATCGAATTGGTTAAAAATTTCCAAGGCACACTTCCAATGCGATCTGTTTCAAACAATTCGATTTAAACCGAATTGATTCAAGATAGATCGCATTCAACACTCAGAAAAATTTTGAAAGATTTTCAAATTTCAAACTTTTTCTAAAATTATGGATTTTCTAAAAAAAAAAGAAATTAACACACTGAAAGCACACATTAAAATAGAATTATTACTCTATGATAAATTGTTTGCATAAATTAGGTTGGATTAACACCCTCATTTTATGGAGTTATTCCGGATTTTAAATTTCTCTAAATTCCGAAATCACTTTCCATTAAATTTGGTATTAATCCAACCGGGAACCTGGTTTTCGAAGCTTTATCCTTCTTTTTGTTGGTTCCATGAATTCCTGCAAGGCAAACATAAGAATTTTTTTTTAGATTTTCTCCAAATATCAACATCCTCACATTTAGAGTCTTAGTACTCTAAATGTTTAGTTGATTTTTGGATACTTAATCGTTCGAGACGGATGAATACATAATTATATAGATATAAATATTTATTGAGCATAGGCCGGCTCTGATGTTGTTTGGACTTCTTTTCCGGGGTCGAACTGTCCTAGATACTCCTTCAACCTGTGTCCATTCACCACCAGCTCTCCTTTGTCAGTTCGAATCCTAACAGCTCCACTTTCAAACACATGCACCACTTCGTATGGCCCTTCCCATCTGGATTTAAGCTTTCCGGGGAACAGCTTCAACCTAGAATTGAATAACAAGACATTTTGGCCAACATAGAAGTGTTTAGACTTTATGCGACGATCGTGCAACTTCTGGGTCCGCTCTTTGAAAATCCTCGAGCTTTCATAAGCTTGCGCACGTATTTCCTCAATTTCATTGAGGTCCAACTTGCGTTTACTCTGAGCAACTCGTGGGTCAAAATTAAGCATTTTTACGGCCCAGTAAGCCTTATGCTCTAGTTCTACAGGCAAATGACAGGCTTTTCCAAAGATGAGCCTGTATGGGGACATCCCAATGGGAGTTTTGAATGCAGTGCGGTATGCCCATAGCACATTATTGAGTATACGTGACCAGTCTTTGCGGGTTATCCCCACAGTGGCTTCGAGTATATGTTTGATTTTGCGGTTAGATACCTCGACTTGGCCACTGGTTTGGGGTTGATAAGGCGTGCCGATCTTGTGGAGAATCCTACTTTTGCTCATGAGATTTGCAAAAGACTTGTTGACAAAGTGGGTTCCTCCATCAGATATGATTACCCTAGGTACACCAAATCTATTGAAAATGTTATTTTTCAAAAATTTGATGACTTGGTGACCATCGTTGGTTGGCAGCGCAACCGCCTCGACCCACTTGGACACGTAATCGACAGCTACCAAGATGTAGTGATTCCCATCAGATGTCGGAAATGGTCCCATGAAGTCAATACCCCATACATCGAAAATCTCAAGGATGAGAATTCCTTTTTGCGGCATTTCATCCCTCTTGGTGATATTTCCTAGTCTTTGGCATCTGTCGCAAGCTTTAACAAATGCCTTGCAATCCTCGTAAATGGTAGGCCAATAAAAACCACACTCGAGGACCTTGTGAGCGGTTCGAGTGGGGCCATGGTGACCTCCATATTCCGATTCATGACATTTTTTAGCGATTTGATAAGCCTTGTGCTCAGTTACACAACGTCTAATAATCGAATCTGCACAATTCTTAAAGAGATAAGGATCCTCCCAGAAGTAGTTGACTACGTCTTGATTGAACCTTGCTTTATGCTTCTTACTCTGGAATGGTGGAGTTATTCCACATGCTAGAAAATTAGCAATGTCGGAAAACCATGGGCAAGCTTGATCATGAAGATGCAAGGCAAACAGTTGCTCATCCGGAAAATTTTCATTAACGGCTATCTCATTTTTATCATTTTCTATTCGAGATAAATGGTCAGCAGCACCATTTTCCTTGCCTTTTCTATCTTTTATTATGATGTCAAATTCTTGCAACAAAAGTACCCACCTGATTAATCGAGGTTTGGCGTCTTGTTTGCTAAACAAGTATCTCAGCGCAGAGTGATCGGTGTATACTATGGTTTTCGTACCAATGAGGTATTGTCTGAATTTATCAAACGCGAAAACCAAATCATACATCTCTTTCTCCGTGGTGGTGTAATTGACTTGGGCTTCAGTCAGGGCATGGCTGGCGTAATGAATTACGCAATGCCTTCCTTCTTTATGTTGCCCAAGAACTGCACCCACGGCGAGATCACTTGCATCGCACATGACCTCGAAAGGCATTGACCAATCAGGTGGTTGCACTATTGGAGCAGAAATTAACATCTTCTTGAGCGTGTCAAAGGCTTGAACATACGCTTCACTTATTACGAAAGAATTTTCTTTACAAAGCAAATTAGTGAGCGGCTTGGCAATTTTAGAAAAGTCTTTAATGAATCTCCGGTAAAAACCGGCATGCCCTAAGAAACTCCTAACTGCTTTTATTGAGTTTGGTAATGGAAGGTTGGATATGACCGAGACTTTGGCTCTATCGACTTTGATGCCTGCGCGCGAGATGCGGTGACCCAACACTATTCCTTCGGTGACCATGAAATGGCATTTCTCCCAGTTCAAAACTAGGTTAGTGTCCTCGCATCTTTTCAAAATTTTTGCAAGATTTGTCAAACATTCGTCAAAAGTATCTCCATACACAGAGAAGTCATCCATGAAAACTTCAATGCATTTTTCGATAAATTCTGAGAAAATAGACATCATGCATCGCTGAAAAGTGGCAGGCGCATTGCAAAGTCCAAAAGGCATGCGCCTGTACGCAAAAGTTCCATATGGGCACGTGAAAGTGGTCTTATCATGATCTTCACTAGCTATTACAATCTGATTGTAACCAGAGTACCCATCCAAAAAGCAGTAGTACTCCCTCCCGGCCAACCTCTCCAGCATCTGATCAATGAATGGCAAGGGAAAATGATCCTTCCGCGTAGCGGTGTTAAGCTTCCGGTAGTCGATGCAGACTCTCCAACCGGTCACTGGACGTGTCGCCACTTCTTCTCCTTGCTCATTAGTCGTTATGCACATCCCCCCACGCTTAGGTACTACCTGCACTGGGCTAACCCATTTGCTGTCAGATATAGGATAGATGATACCAGCATCTAAGAGCTTGATAACTTCTTTCCTTACCACTTCTTGCATATGGGGGTTCAGACGCCTTTGTGGTTGCCTTGAGGGCTTGTACTCCTCTTCCATTAAAATTCTGTGCATGCAAACAGAGGGGCTTATTCCTTTTATATCAGAAATGGTCCATCCAATTGCATGTACATATTTCTTTAGAATGTCTACCAGAGCTTTTTCTTGTTCTTGTGTCAGATTGGCTGACACAATTACCGGTAATCTTTTATGTTCAGCGAGAAAGACGTACTTAAGATGATCCGGAAGTATTTTAAGTTCAAGCTCTGGCGGACATTCAACGGAAGGTAGTAATTTGCGAGAATTGGTTGGGGGTGAGAGATCAGATTTACCTTCAGGACCCTGTGTCAGTACAGGGTCCACTTCCTCTTCCGTGGTGCTCTCTTCCTCTTCCGGAGTGAATTCAACACCGTCAAACTCTTCAAGATCCCCAGTGATAGGGTCTTCGAAGTGAACAGCGTTGCAACTTCTTTGTTGCTCAGCACCTCCAGGCGTCAGTACCTGTTTTGAAATTTTGTCCGTCATCATAGTCACAGAGTCTATGCTCTCATCCTCACACCTACTTTCTATTACATCAAACATGGAACAAGATCCCTCATTCGGGAATTTCTGCAGTTCTTCCATGTCAAACGAGATTTCCCGATTGTCTACCCTCAATGTGACTCTTCCCGATGTGGCGTCAATTAGTGCACCGCCAGTGGCCAAGAACGGGCGTCCCAGGATAAGTGGCATTTCAGAGTCCTCTTCGATGTCAAGGATGATGAAGTCGACCGGGAAAAGAACTTGGCCGGTTTTGACCACCACATCCTTGAGGATTCCTACGGGCTTAGTGATTGATCTGTCTGCCAGTTGCTGTTTCATCTTGACCGGTTCATTCTCTCCGAGCCTTAGGCGAATTGCCATGGCTAGAGGCATCACGTTGATGCTGGATCCTAGATCACATAACCCCATGCTCACTTTGGCCTTTCCAATCTGTACTGGTAGCGTGCAACATCCAGGGTCCTCTTTCTTTTCGGGTAGCTTCCTTTGAACTATGGCACTGCATGTGCTGTTGAGAATGATCACCTCCTCCTGTTCTATCTGCCTTTTCCCTGAAATCAATTCTTTCAAGAACTTAGCATAGGTGGGCATTTCTGAAATCATTTCCACGAGAGGAATGGTTATCTCTACAGACTTTAACCGTTCTAGAAATTTCTTGAATTTAGGGTCATGTTCCTTATTTTTAAGACGTGCAGGGTACGGCACCCTTGGCATGTACTTATTATTATCTATTTTTGGTGGTAAAGAGAAGGAAGTTGTACCTTCACCCATACCCTCTTCAGCTTCGTTTGCAGCTTCAGCCTGCGATTTAGCTGTATCTGATCTATCCTCTACCAGCTCAACATTTTCATCTCCTTCAATCTTTTCCTTTTCCTTTTCCACCTCCAATGAGACCTTTACTTTCATAGCTTTCTTCTTTGCAGATCCAACATTTCCCTTCAGAGTCTTGCCTCCCCGCAATGTGATTGCCTTGCATTGCGGGTTGGCTTCAGTGCTGCTCGGCAGTGTTCCTTTCCATCTGTTCTGCAATTCCTTAGCCAACTGGGTGACCTGCGTCTCCACATTTTTGATTGATGACTGCAACTGCTGGTTTATCTCCCTTTGATTGGAGATAAACTCGGTCATCAAATTCTCCAGGCGAGATGGTGGCTTCTGGTTGTATTGCTGATTCTGATCAAGTTGGGATTGGAAGTTTTGGAAATTCTGGCCTTGGTTTTGGTTGGGCCTCTGTTGGATATGGGGTTGAAAGTTCTGGTTCTGGTTCTGGAAGTTCTGAACTCTCTGCTGAACGAATCCTTGATTCTGAGGTCTGAAGTTCTGCTGAAGGTTCTGGTTTACAAACTGGTTAGGCTGGTTTGGCTGTGTCAACAAATGCGCATTGAGTGCATTGTTGTTGGAATAGGAGAGGTTGGGGTGGCGATTCTGGTAGTTCCCTGCATAATTGCAGCCTTCGGTAGCTAGTTGTTGGCATGTGTCAGTTGGATGTGGTCCTTGACATAGCCCACAAATTGCTTCCGATTGCTGTGCTTGCACTTGGCCAGATGAAGCTCCTGCCCGAGAAGTACCTGCTCCCTTTCCCTTCTCCTGTCCTAGCTGTATCGCAGCTACCTGTTCCTGCAATTTTTTGAAATCTGTTTTTCCTTCACTTACAGCAAAAACTTTTCTAGGAGGGTCCGCCTTCTTGTCATTACTGTTCAGCACAGATCTGTTGACAGACATTGTCTCAATCTTTTCCCAGGCTTGATCCATGGGCAAATGGAGTAAATGTCTTCCGCCTGCAGCGTCCAACATCATTCTCCATGGATGGGTGAGTCCTCCATAGAATTTCCTCAGTTGCACCCACGGTTGATATCCGTGTTGGGGGCATCGCCTCAAAAGGCTGGCGAATCTTTCCTTTGCGTCATACAATGACTCGTCCGGCTTCATCTTGAACTCTCCAATTTTCTCTCGTCCCTCGTCTATCTTAAATTCAGGGAAATACTTTAACAGAAAACTCCTCACCAAATCTGACTAAGTACTCCTCTGATTTATGGGTAATGATTTATACCAATCCCTGGCACCACTAAACAAAGAAAAGGGAAACAACATTAGTCTTATAGCATCAGGTGATACTCCCTGATTTTTGATGGTGTCACAGAGCTCCAGGAAGGTTTGGAGATGATCATGAGGATCCTCATGATTTGCACCGCAAAATTGATTGTTCTGCACCAAGTTGATGAATGCCGGTTTGAGCTCAAAATTGCGTGCAGGGAATTGTGCTCTCCCTGGCCTATCCAAATAGGGCTCTACGATGGGCTGCATAAAATCAGCTGCTGCTTGCTGCTGTTGATTTCCTTGCTCTGCTTGGTTTTGGTACTGCTGGTGGTAGTTGGGATTCTGTTGAAAAATATTATCGGGATCATGAGGGTTGTTTTGGAACTGGTCCTAATTGAAGGCCTGATTCTGGTATTGCCGGTTTGGCATATTTTGGTTTTGTTGGTTATATTGGTTAGGGGGTGGTGGTTGTTGGTGGAACTGCTGATACTGTTGCTGATTTGGATTAGGTAAATCTTCCTCCTCGTTTGCACGATTCGGGTGTTCTACCATACCCCCATAAGCTCCATTACCAGGATTATTGGGTGGTTGGTCTAATGGCAAGATCGGGGGAATGTCTTGGTTCTCTGCCATACCGGATATGTCACTGCTTGTGGTTTCGGGTGAGGTACGAGTCCGGGCTTCCTGCTCTTTCCTTCGTCTGGCTTGCGCCCTCAGTTGGCGAGCGGTCCTTTCTATTTCTAGATCGAACGGTAGCTCAGGCAATGTGGCCTTTCTCCTTTGCATAAGCAGTTTATATCAAGACTTGACAGCACCTGCACAACCCCCAGGTTCGTAATGATTCAAGAATATATACAAAAACTATCTATGAGTAAATCAGGAGTGTAGTTCTCTTAATAAACGACGCTGCAACCTCCCTGGCAACGGCGCCATGAAACTTTTAACAATTTCCTACACGAGCTTTTCTAAAATATCCCAAGTTAAATTTATTAAAAGAAAAGAGTTATGATTCGTGGGGAAGGGGTTTAAGGATATATTTCACTTTTTATTACTCATGTGGGGTACTCTGATTTCAAACGGCGCTGTGATCCTCCCCGGCATGAAACTTTTGAAAACTTTCACGGTGCAGCCGAGATAGATAGTTCAATCTTGACCTTCAGTCTGTCACACTGAAGATCCCCGGCATTTGGCATCATGAAACTTATCATAGTTTCATGTCATGAAGATCATTGCCATGAAACTTTTGACAAATCCCCATTACATGAATATTTTCTGAAACACCATAATCCTGGTTTTCAATTTTATTCAGTGAAACCAATTTATGAAGATGGAGTTGGGATTAGGGATATATTATAGGTTGTCACGTTTTTATTGCTCGTGTTAAGAAACTGTGCCCCCGAAAGCGCACGGTGTCAAAAATTGCAGTAATTTATAGTAAGACCGTATCGTTCACTGGAGGATGTGCGATAGAAGCAGGGCCCACGTCGTTTACTAAGATTTTCCATTCGGTTACTCGATTCAAGTTTTGCAATGATTTCTAACAACTACTTGACAATAATTTAAACTAAATTATGAAAGCAGTAAAATATTATTCTAAAAAGCGATTAAATTTATTCAAAGAAAGCGGTAAGAGTTATGCTAGGAAAGCGAATAAAATTATTCTACGAAAGCGAATTAAAAAGTGACAGAAGGGACAGGGAGAAAATAATGAAGATTGGACAAGGTTCAGATGAAACACAATTAAACTTCCATTTTAATACACAGATCTTTGTTTGGGATAATCTATCAGTTAGCTAACTCTCATGCTTTCTGCACTATGTTCCCTTTAACAGACAGGTACTTACAGTGAGAATTTACATGCTCTTAAGACCTCAAGTTCTAAGATACCACAAATTAATAACTCTCCCTGCAATGCCTTGCAAGAGTGTGTTAGTCAAATGTGGTGGACAAGCAACACCTAACATATCATTAATTGATATGCCACGTACTCCTATCGTCCCCCTTGTCACACCCAAAGTCGAAACCTACCCCCGAACTAATCCATAACTCTTAAACCTTACAACCGGCAGACACATTTCTGCTTCCGAGTGACCTCTATGAAAGCATTTTAAAGAAAGCGGTAAAGAAAGCAGTTAAAGAAAGCATTTAAAAACCTATCACTCGGAAGTCTAAAAAGATCATCACAATCCGTTAGTATAAAAGAGCCCCTGGTCTTGGTAACCAGATGCAGATTTAGAACTTCCCAAATATCAGTAAGCCACAGGGCTTATAACATCCGGTTAGTTATGAGGTACAAACATGAGTGGAACAGACCTGTGGAGATCTATTCCGAATGTACTCACTCAAGACTCACTTTTAGGCATTGGTGGGAGAAGATAGTAGTTGAAAGAATACTCAACCTTACCTTAGAAATTAACCAAGGCCTATATGTTGTTCCTCTAATATTAATTATCACATCTTATCCGAATCCAAGTGGATACTGATTCGATGCAACATTTAATAAAAGATTTCCAACACACAGCAATTTTGAGAAGCAAATAGGTATTTGAAAATCATTCCCTAAACAGGTACTAAACTCTCAATTTAAACACAGATCCTTTCAGTCTAGGAGAGACCTAATCGTTGACTCTGCTTCTAAGTCCTCAAAATCAACCCCCAGTAGAAGATGAATTAGTCATAACTGTGAAATTATCCTTTACTCAGATCTGGATTTTATAAAGTGATATTTGTGGAAATTTATTATGCAGCATCTGATTTAAATCAAGACTTCTATGTCCAAGGAGAAGGATCTCCAAAATATTAAGGACCACAATATCTACATAATAATATCATGCATACATGTATATGAGAAGTAAAATAAACTGCCCCAAAATATATGGTGGGGTTAGACAGAATTTGATACACAAAGATGAATTAGCCTGAGATAAGAACAAGTTGGCTAAAGAGAATGCCAGAAATAATTGGGGTTATCCGAACTGCAAACATCTGTTGTCCGGGTCCCAAGTATTCCAGATGGAATGATTTTTAGACAGAAGAATGCCTTGAATGACGGTTGCCGCCGTCATCTTAGACTTCACTATCTGTGAATCTGGATGAAAACCCACATGTTCTATTATTGTAATAATTATTAGATGACATTGACATATATCATCTATTATTACTACAATTCTAGATTCATGTTTAAAATTAAGATAAAGAAAAGAAAACTGTATCCGGATAGGAGTCAGCTGAGCAGCTGTCATAATCCCGGATGGACGAACCGCCAAGGCTTCCACCGACCACTATCCGAACCATGCAAAATAACAACTAGTAATTAATATTTAGAATACGAGATAGTTATCCGTGTGGGAATACCCGCCAACATTAATCTGATATATTTCTTACTAGTTGTTCATACACACAATGAAAGAGAAAATAAACAAAATCTAGAAAATGTTTTTGGTGTTGTATGAGTGTTAATCACACAATAATTAGACACTGATGGGTTGAGATGTGTAATGGATAAAATTAGATGTAATGGGCCTAGGCCCAATACACCCATGCAACTTACACAACTCTTGAAATAAAATATTTTTGGAGTTTTAAAATAGAATGAAGAAAGCAATTCGGTCTATTGGGCAAAGTGCAAAAGAGACCGAATTGAGGATGCATGAAGTATGAAGTAACACCATACCCAATTAATCCTTGTAAAGTCATGAAGCATCCTCTAATTCGAATTGTCAAGCAATTCGGTCTAAACCAAATTGGACAATTCGAATTGATGAAGTCGTTTCTTCACTCAAATTTGGCTAAGGCATTTGCCCCAAGATGAAGGTGATTCGAATTGCCAAGTCAATTCGGTTTAGACCGAATTGGCAATTCGAATTGGTAGAAGCAATAAAGTAAACTAAGGCATGAGGGGATGGAATGCATACAATGTGGTCTCCAAGCTAATTCGGTCTATATGAGCAATTCGGTCTACACCAAATTACCTTGACCGAACTGCTTAGAGAACCACATGAAAACAACACTTTTTGCTATGCAATTCGGTCTCATGGGCAATTCGGTCTAGACCGAATTGCCTAGATCGAATTGCATATAAATTTTCAAGGTAAAACATTCAACAAATATTTTTGCCATGCAATTCCATTTTCATGGACAATTCAGTTTAAACCGAATTGCCTCAAATCGAATTGCATGTCTTTCTCTCATAAGTGTGGGTTTGGTAAACATTGTGTGGTTTATGATGGATAAGATTTACCAAATCCTTCATTTCACATCAATGTCACTTCACAGCCACACTAATGAGTGTTTTTAAGGAAACTAGACCTAGGTTATGTGGCTAACAAGCATTGGCAAGAAACAAACCTTGAATCTACAAACAAGCAATCCAAGATCCAGAGCTTAAATATCTACTGAATAAATAAGAACACATGCTTACAAATAAGAATACCTACATTATCTAAGGCAACACTAAGCCAATAAAAGAAACTAAAACAGCACTGGAAAGCATGGAAATAAATCTTAACAAGCCTAAGATTGTCTAAAACCTAAGAGCACTTATTTGAATCTCTAAGGTGTAAAATCAAGCCAAAAACCCACTAACATACATTTATTAAGAATGCAAGTCAACTAGGGCATAATAAATATAACCTAGTTGAAACAAACAAACATTCTACCATTTATTGCTAAAGAAAGCATTAAATAAATGCCAAACACATGAAATGAAAACCCATTTCTGGATTCTTTCTTGTATTGACACTTGAAAGCAGTAAACAACCCTAAAACCATTCATTAGCTTGAAGGTAGGGTTCATTCTAACTACAAAGCATTTAAAGTTTATGGAAATGGCTACACTAAGGGTGGTAACAAGCTTCTATGAAAAACAAACTAAGCTCGAAAGCAATAAATCTACAATACTAGCATGAAAAATAAACTGACTAAACTACACTACCTACCTAACCCTTAAGGGGTGAAGAACCTTCTGCTCCTTCTTTTTGTCTCCCAGCAAACTGTCCAAGTATGTCCAGAATATTTCTTGTGTTGAGGGAGGTCAGCTTTTATACTTCTTCTCGAAACCCTAGGCCCATCATGCATTTCTCACGTGCTTCACAGCTGCAATTCTGAATGTGATTCGGTCTCCTCATGTAATTCGGTTTAGATCGAATTGATGCAATTCGAATTGCATGAGGTCTTCCTTCTTGATCTTGAGCTGGAATGTGGTATTCATCCATCAATTCGGTCTATATGTAGACCGAATTGGCCTTTTTGAATTGATGATGGCTCCTGCTTGGCTTCCTTGCTTTGAGGCAATTCGATCTATGCAATCAATTCGGCCTAGGCCGAATTGCAATAGATCGAATTCCTTCTTTTCTGTTTTGCTCAAAGTCTTCTCCTTTCCAAGGTGCAATTCGGTCTAGGGGCCAATTCGGTATAGACCGAATGGCCATAGACCGAATTGGTTGCTCTTCTCCTCTTCAACACTTCTCTTTTTCTTCTTTTCTTCAGCAATTCGGTCTAATGAGCAATTCGATTTAGGTCGAATTGCTTATAGACCGAATTGGTCTTCAACACTTAACCAAAATTTCAATTTGTGGGATTTTCATTCTTTTTCCCATCTTTTTGATTTTTGTGGGCTATCTTATTCTTTTGCCCATCTTTTCATTCCTTTTTCTTTTCTTTTTCCTTTTTTCATGTTTTTGGATTTTTCTAACACAAATGCAATTAAAATTGCATATTTTGTGTCTTTCACTACCAGCTTAATATTTTTACAAACTTTCATCAATCTGTCGAATTCAACTGCTTTCTTATTAAAATAAGATGGGAATACGATCAAAATGTCCGTCTCATACACGGAAATGGATTGGAAATAATGGACAATTTTGGCCATTATCAGGGAGGTCCACAGCGCCGTTTGAAATCAAAGTTTCCCACATGAGTAATAAAAAGTGAAATATATCCTTAAACCCCTTTCCCACGAATCATAACTCTTTTCTTTTAATAAATTTAACTTGGGATATTTTAGAAAATACTCGTGTAGGAAATTCTCAAAAGTTTCATGGCGTCGTTGCCGGGGAGGATGCAGCGCCGTTTATTAAGAGAACTACACTCCTGATTTACTCATAGATAGTTTTTGTATATATTCGTGAACCATTACTAACCTGGGGGTTGTGCAGGTGCTGTCAAATCTTGATACAAACTGCTTATGCAAAGGAGAAAGGCCACATTACCTGAGCTACCGTTCGATCTAGAAATAGAAAGGACCGCTCGCCAACTGAGGGCGCAAGCCAGACGAAGGAAAGAGCAGGAAGCCCGGACTCGTACCTCACCTGAAACCACAAGCAGTGAAATATCCGATATGGCAGAGAACCAAGACATTCCTCCGATCTTACCAATAGACCAACCACCCAATAATCCTAGTAATGGAGCTGATGGGGGTATGGTAGAACACCCGAATCGTGCCAACGAGTAGGAAAATCTACCTAATCCAAATCAGCAACAGTATCAGCAATTCCACCAACAACCACCACCCCCTAACCAATATAACCAACAAAACCAAAACATACCAAACCAGCAATACCAGAATCAAGCCTTCAATCAGGACCAGTTCCAAAACAACCCTCATGATCCCGATAATATTTTTCAACAGAATCCCAACTACCACCAGCAGTATCAAAACCAAGCAGAGCAAGGAAATCAACAGCAGTAAGCAGCAGCTGATTTTATGCAGCCCATCGTGGAGCCTTATCTGGACAGGCCTGGGAGAGCACAATTCCCTGCACGCAATTTTAAGCTCAAACCGACACTCATCAACTTGGTGCAAAACAACCAATTTTGCGGTGCAAATCATGAGGATCCCCATGATCATCTCCAAACCTTCCTGGAGCTCTGCGACACAATCAAAAATCAGGGAGTCTCACCTGATGCTATAAGACTAATGTTGTTTCCCTTTTCTTTGTTTAGTGGTGCCAGGGATTGGTATAAATCATTGCCCATAAATCAGAGGAGTACCTGGGCAGATTTGGTGAGGAGTTTTCTGTTAAAGTACTTTCATGAATCTAAGATAGACGAGGGACGAGAGAAAATTGGAGAGTTCAAGATGAAGCCGGATGAGTCATTGTACGACGCAAAGGAGAGGTTCGCCAGCCTCTTGAGGCGATGCCCCCAACACGGATATCAACCGTGGGAGCAACTGAGGAAATTCTATGGAGGACTCACCCATCAATGGAGAATGATGTTGGACGCTGCAGGCGGAAGACATTTACTCCATTTGCCCATGGATCAAGCCTGGGAAAAGATTGAGACAATGTCTGTCAACAGATCTGTATTGAACAGCAGTGACAAGAAGGCGGATCCTCCTAGAAAAGTTTTTGCTGTGAGTGAAGGAAAAACGGATTTCGAAAAATTGCAGGAACAGGTAGCTGCGATACAGCTAGGACAAGAGAAAAGAAAGGGAGCAGGTACTTCTCAGGCAGGAGCCTCATCTAGCCAAGTGCAAGCACATCAACTGGGAGCAATTTGTGGGCTATGTCAAGGACCACATCCAACTGACACATGCCAACAACTAGCTACCGAAAGTTGCAATTACGCAGGGAACTACCAGAACCGCCACCCCAACCTCTCCTATTCCAACAACAATGCACTCAACGCGCATCTGTTGACACAGCCAAACCAGCCTAACCAGTTCGCAAACCAGAACCTCCAGCAGAACTTCAGACCTCAGAACCAAGGATTTGTTCAGCAGAGAGTTCAGAACTTCCAGAATCAGAACAAGAACTTTCAACCCCATATCCAACAGAGGCCCAACCAAAACCAAGGCCATAATTTCCAAAACTTCCAAGCCCAACCTGATCAGAATCAGCAATACAACCAAAAGCCACCATCTCGCCTGGAGAATTTGATGACTGAGTTTATTTCCAATCAAAGGGAGATAAACCAGTAGTTGCAGTCATCAATAAAAAATGTGGAGACGCAGGTCACCCAGTTGGCTAAGGAATTGTAGAACAGAGGGAAAGGAACACTGCCGAGCAGCACTGAAGCCAACCCGCAATGCAAGGCAATCACATTGCGGGGAGGCAAGACTCTGAAAGGAAATGTTGGATCTGCAAAGAAGAAAGCTATGAAAGTAAAGGTTTCATTGGAGGTGGAAAAGGAAAAGGAAAAGGTTGAAGGAGATGAAAGTGTTGAGCTGGTAGAGGATAAATCAGATACAGCTAACTCGCAGGCTGAAGCTGCAGATGAAGCTAAAAAGGGTATGGGTGAAGGTACAACTTCCTTCTCTTTACCACCAAAAATTGATAATAATAAGTACATGCCAAGGGTGCCGTACCCTGCACGTCTTAAAAATAAGGAACATGACCTTAAATTCAAGAAATTTCTAGAACGGTTAAAGTCTGTAGAGATAACCATTCCTCTCGTGGAAATGATTTCAGAAATGCCCACCTATGCTAAGTTCTTGAAAGAATTGATTTCAGGGAAAATACAGGTAGAGCAGGAGGAGGTGATCATTCTCAACAGCACATGCAGTGCCATAGTTCAGAGGAAGCTACCCGAAAAGAAAGAGGACACTGGGTGTTGCACGCTACCAGTACAGATTGGAAAGGCCAAAGTGAGCATGGGGTTATGTGATCTAGGATCCAGCATCAACGTGATGCCTCTAGCCATGGCAATTCGCCTAAGGCTCGGAGAGATTGAACCGGTCAAGATGAAACTACAGCTGGCAGACAGATCAATCACTAAGCCCGTAGGAATCCTCAAGGATGTGGTAGTCAAAACCGGCCAAGTTCTTTTCCCGGTTGACTTCATCATCCTTGACATCGAAGAGGACTCTGAAATGCCACTTATCCTGGGACGCCCGTTTTTGGCCACTGGCGATGCACTGATTGATGCCACGTCTGGAAGAGTCACATTGAGGGTGGACAATCGAGAAATCTCTTTTGACGTGGAGGAGCTGCAGAAATTCCCGAATGAGGGATCTTGTTCCATGTTTGATGTAATAGAAAGTAGGTGTGAGGACGAGAGCATAGACTCTATGACTGTGATGACGGACAAGGTTTCAAAACAGGTACTGACGCCTGGAGGTGCTGAGCAACAAAGAAGCTGCAACGCTGTTCACTTCGAAGACCCTATCACTGGGGATCTTGAAGAGTTTGACGGTGTTAAATTCACTCCGGAGGAGAAAGAGAGCACCACGGAAGAAGAAGTGGAACCTGTACTGACACAGGGTCCTGAAGGTAAATCTGATCTTTCACCCCCAACCATTTCTCGCAAATTACTGCCTTCCGTTGAATGTCCGCCAGAGCTTGAACTTAAAATACTTCCGGATCATCTTAAGTACATTTTTCTCGCTGACATAAAAGATTACCGGTAATTGTGTCAGCCAAGCTGACACAAGAACAAGAAAAAGCTCTGGTAGACATTCTAAAGAAATATGTACATGCAATTGGATGGACCATTTCTGATATAAAAGGAATAAGCCCCTCTGTTTGCATGCACAGAATTTTAATGGAAGAGGAGTACAAGCCCTCTAGGCAACCACAAAGGCGTCTGAACCCCCATATGCAAGAAGTGGTAAGTAAAGAAGTTATCAAGCTTTTAGATGCTGGTATCATCTATCCTATATCTGACAGCAAATGGGTTAGCCCAGTGCAGGTAGTACCTAAGCGTGGGGGGATGTGCATAACGACTAATGAGCAAGGAGAAGAAGTGGCGACACGTCCAGTGACCGGTTGGAGAGTCTGCATCGACTACCGGAAGCTTAACACCGCTACGCAGAAGGATCATTTTCCCTTGCCATTCATTGATAAGATGCTGGAGAGGTTGGCCGGGAGGGAGTACTACTGCTTTTTGGATGGGTACTCTGGTTACAATCAGATTGTAATAGCTAATGAAGATCACGATAAGACCACTTTCACAGGCCCGTATGGAACTTTTGTGTATAGGCGCATGCCTTTTGGACTTTGCAACGCGCCTGCCACTTTTCAGCGATGCATGATGTCTATTTTCTCAGAATTTATCGAAAAATGCATTGAAGTTTTCATGGATGACTTCTCTGTGTATGGAGATACTTTTGATGAATGTTTGACAAATCTTGCAAAGATTTTAAAAAGATGCGAGGACACTAACCTAGTTTTAAACTGGGAGAAGTGTCATTTCATGGTCACCGAAGGAATAGTGTTGGGTCACCGTATCTCGCGCGCAGGCATCGAAGTCGATAGAGCCAAAGTCTCAGTCATATCCAACCTTCCATTACCAAACTCAATAAAAGCAGTTAGGAGTTTCTTAGGGCATGCCGGTTTTTATCGGAGATTCATTAAAGACTTTTCTAAAATTGCCAAGCCGCTCACTAATTTGCTTAGTAAAGAAAATTCTTTCGTAATAAGTGAAGCGTGTGTTCAAGCCTTTGACACGCTCAAGAAGATGTTGATTTCTGCTCCAATAGTGCAACCACCCGATTGGTCAATGCCTTTCGAGGTCATGTGCGATGCAAGTGATCTCGCCGTGGGTGCAATTCTTGGGCAACATAAGGAAGGAAGGCACTGCGTGATTCATTACGCCAGCCATGCCCTGACTGAAGCCCAAGTCAATTACACCACCATGGAGAAAGAGATGTATGCTGTGGTTTTCGCGTTTGATAAATTCAGACAATACCTCATTGGTACGAAAACCATAGTATACACCGATCACTCTGCACTAAGATACTTGTTTAGCAAACAAGACGCCAAACCTCGATTAATCAGGTGGGTACTTTTGTTGCAAGAATTTGACATCATAATAAAAGATAGAAAAGGTAGAGACAATGGTGCTGCTGACCATTTGTCTCGAATAGAAAATGATAAAAATGAGATAGCCGTCAATGAAAATTTTCCGGATGAGCAACTGTTTGCCTTGCATCTTCATGATCAAGCTTGTCCATGGTTTTCCGACATTGCTAACTTTTTAGCATGTGGAATAACTCCACCATTCCAGAGCAAGAAACAGAAAGCAAGGTTCAACCAAGATGTAGTTAACTACTTCTGGGAAGATCCTTATCTCTTTAAGCATTGTGCAGATTCGATTATTAGACGTTGTGTAACTGAGCACGAGGCTTATCAAATCGCTAAAAAATGTCATGAATCGGAATATGGAGGTCACCATGGCCCCACTCGAACAGCTCACAAGGTGCTCGAGTGTGGTTTCTATTGGCCTACCATTTACGAGGATTGCAAGGCGTTTGTTAAGGCTTGCGACAGATGCCAAAGCTTAGGGAATATCTCCAAGAGGGATGAAATGCCGCAAAAAGGAATTCTCATCCTTGAGATTTTCGATGTATGGGGTATTGACTTCATGGGACCATTCCCGACATCTGATGGGAATCACTATATCTTGGTAGCTGTCGATTACGTGTCCAAGTGGGTCGAGGCGGTTGCGCTGCCAACCAACGATGGTCACCAAGTCATCAAATTTTTGAAAAATAACATTTTCAATAGATTTGGTGTACCTAGGGTAATCATATCTGATGGAGGAACCCACTTTGTCAACAAAGCTTTTGCAAATCTCATGAGCAGAAGTCGGATTCTCCACAAGATCGGCACGCCTTATCATCCCCAAACCAGTGGCCAAGTCGAGGTATCTAACCGCGAAATCAAACACATACTCGAAGCCACTGTGGGGATAACCCGCAAAGACTGGTCACGTAAACTCAATGATGCAATATGGGCATACCGCACTGCATTCAAGACTCTCATTGGGATGTCCCCATACAGGCTTGTCTTTGGAAAAGCCTGTCATTTGCCTGTAGAACTAGAGCACAAGGCTTACTGGGCCGTAAAAACGCTTAATTTTGACCCACGAGTTGCTCAGAGTAAGCGCAAGTTGGACCTCAATGAAATTGAGGAAATACGTGCGCAAGCTTATGAAAGCTCGAGGATTTACAAAGAGCGGACCCGGAAGTTACACGATCGTCGTATAAAGTCTAAACACTTCTATGTTGGCCAAAATGTCTTGTTATTCAATTCTAGGTTAAAGCTGTTCCCCGGAAAGCTTAAATCCAGATGGGAAGGGCCATACGAAGTGGTGCACGTGTTTGGAAGTGGAGCTGTCAGGATTCGAACTGACAAAGGAGAGCTGGTGGTGAATGGACACAGATTGAAGGAGTATCTAGGACAGCTTGCCCCCGAAAAAGAAGTCCAAATGACATCAGAGCCGGCCTATGCTCATATATATAATTATTTATTACATATTTATTCGTCTTGAACGATGAGTATCCAAAAATCAACTAAACATTTAGAGTACTAAGACTCTAAATGTGAGGATGTTGATATTTGGAGAAAATTTAAAAATTTTCTTATGTTTACCTTGCAGGAATTCATGGAACCAACAAAAAGAAAGATAAAGCTTCGAAAACCAGGTTCCCGGTTGGATTAATACTACATTTAATGGAAAGTAATTCCGGAATTTAGAGAAATTTAAAATCCGGAATAAATCCATAAAATGAGGGTGTTAATCCAACCTAATTTATGCAAGCAATTTATAATAGAGTAATACTTCTGTTTAAATGAGTGTTTTCGGTATGCTTTTTCTTAAGAAAATCCATAATTTCATAAAATTTGAAATTTTGAAAATATTCAAATTTTTCTAAGTATTGAATGCGAACGGTTGCATTTCTCAAATCAATTCGGTCTACATCGAATTGTTTGAAACAGAACGCATTGAAGGTGTGCCTTGAAAATTTTAACCAATTCGATCTCCAAGCAAATTCGGTCTAGACCGAATTGGCCTAAGAGACCGAATTGGCTTCCCAAGACACATGTTCCATGTGTAAAATTTGGCCAAGTAGCAATTCGGTCTATGGCAATTTGGTCTAGACCGAATTGATTTTGAATAGATCGAATTGATCTATAAAAGGCATTTGTGATTCCTTAGTTTTATTTATGCAAGTGAGCAATTCGATCTATAAGGCAATTCGGTCTAGACCGAATTGCCCATATAGACCGAATTACCTCGCAAAAGCATCTCCCATTATTTTTCCTAAGTAACCAGATTCAGTCTTCTTGCTGTAATTCGGTCTCTAAACCAATTCGGACTAGACCGAATTGACTTCAAAAGACCACATTGCAGCAAGTGTATGTTTGTTTCCCCTTGCAATTCGGTCTCTATGCCAATTCGGTATAGACCGAATTGGCCTAAGAGACCGAATCTCTCACAAACACTTGGAACCAACCATCAATTCGGTCTAGACCGAATTGATGGTTCGGTCTCCAATAGACCGAATTAGCCCACTCTCCTAACCCTTTATATTCCCTTTTCCCCCTCTTTCCCCTCACTTTCACCTTCCACACTTCAATATTTCCCCGAATCCTCTCTCGCGAACTTCGTCTTCCTCGCGAAACCAGAGCTCGAGCCAGTACTTCACCTCGTTTTACTCCGACTAAAGTGCTTAAAATGGCGTCTTCTTCGTCTAATCCTACTGGGAGTGTCGGGTAAGTGTTCTGTTTTCGATTTCGCACTCCCATTTTCGCGATTTCAGTTTTGATTTTTCCTTGTTTTTGCGAAATCGGTAATGGGGAGGGGAATGGTGATCGTTTTCGAGTTGGAGATGGTCGGAATGTGGCCGGAATGGTTTGGGTGTGGTCGGAAATGGGGTAGAACTCAATAGGCAGAACCTAGGGTTTTAGGGCGTTTTGTTCAAAACTGCCATTGTCGTGGGTTCGAGTTTTCTGAGGTGTGGGGGATGTCTTATTTTGAAAATGATGGTTTCAAAACCCTCAAAAATATGGTTCTTGTTTATTATTTGATTGAGTTGTCCCATTTTTGTTGTCTGTGAACATATTTGTGTTGACAGTGTCTGTTTTGTGAAATCTGTGAATGAGGTAAACACAGTGGTTCATTTTACCTTGCAATCACCGTGTTATTTTACTGGTTATTTGATAATGTTGTCGGATATGCATGTTGATGATGTTGTCGAATCTGTGTTTTTGAAGCATGATTTATTGGCTAAATTTTGCATGATCATGGTATGAATGGATTGTCTGTGTTTGTTTTCATTTATGCATGTACTGTGTTATGTGTATTTTGTCAATAAATGCTTTTGTCGGTACCTGTTAACCACAATTTGCAAACTCAACTCGAAAGTTGATGTTTGCACATACGGGAAACATGGTATTATAGACGAAACCATGCCAAAATTTTTCCAACATTTTTGGCATGGCATTTATGTCTAAAAAGAAAAACGTGGTAGAATGTTCTTTTCTTTTAAGTGTTTGACTTATGCTCATTTTTTTGTGGGGCCAGATGGGGAATATTCAAATGGAACATCTTGTTTCATCCTTTAATACCCATTTCCCAAAACAAAATCCAAATGGGGGATCACTCACACCCCCAATTTTATTAAATAAACAAGTCAACACTTCTCATAAAAATCCAAAAATGACCTTTTTGTGTATGTGCATGTTTAATTTGTTTTTATTCTCCATGATCCATTACCACATGCTAGTGATTACATAATTTGTCATGTGCATTTGTTCTTCATCATTAATCATCTTGCAGCCTATTTCACATGATTTAAATCACTTTTTAAGTGATAAAAATCCAAAATCTCTTTCGTAGGCTTAATAGCCTATGAAATTCTACTTTTTGGTCCTTTGACCATTCAAAAATCTTTAGACTATTTTTAGTCTAAGAAAAATTGGTAAGGGTCCAAGACCCTTACTTCTCTTATTTCCCTTACTTTTTAGTTGCAATAACAGTTAGATTTTATAATTTAACTCCCTGTCTTTTAATATGTGGTATAGCTCAATAAATTCAAGAAAAATCGATTAACTCACATTTAGAGCACAGCTCAAAATGCGAGGATGTTGATTTTCCAACTTGAATATATCTATCAACAATTTATTAAAAATAGTTTCAATTCCTCTTCTCAGGGACAAATACGTGATAACCTCCATAATGGGTCTTCCAACGACCACTCCAGACCTCGCCTTTTTGGAAATCGAAAGGCTGAAAAGGGAGATCGAGGCAAATAGAAGGGCCATCAGGGACGAATTTCATCTGAACATGGACCACCAGATCGAATGGAGATTTGAAATGAAAGATCACTGGTGGAGAGATATTCCAGAAGATGAGAGAAACCTTAAGGCTACATGCCTTGAAAGAGACCTTTGCCAGCACATGTGGAACTTCTGGAATAACGAATTCGACCAGGCGAGATATGATTTGAGGTTCGACGATCCGAGAGTTCATTATGAGAGAATGGTTTGGAGGATGATTCAGCAAAAGGCCAGGTGGAATCGAATGCTTGAGCAGCACCTCGGGGACAAGAAAATAGCAGCCTTTGAGCCAATACCCATTCAACCAGCCATCACAAGAGAAACCAGAAGTCATTTTGCCAGACAAACTCCTCCGGTACACAAAGTGGCGGTGTCTGGAGTGGTCTACATGCCAGACGCTTTCCCATTCATCTACAAGAAAGAATTATTTGACAATGGGACCATTTGCGGACCGGAAGAGCAACTGTGGCTCACAAAGCACGCCAAGGCACGCCACATTGAGATGGCATATAACTTCTGGGAGTCCCTTCAACCTATGCTGAATTATGAAGCAGCCCACCACACTCCAATGCTGGACTCAATAATACAAAAGACAAAAGCAATATGGAAGCTGTGGGGGGAATACATGAAGGCATGGGGGAGCTGGGAAAAGGACATCAGAAAATCTGTGCTGAACCCAGGGGTAGTGATACCCCCGGGAAATGAGGAAATCGTTCCAAGGTTTCTACCAACAAGATTCCCGGTGGTTGAGCCCAAAGAAGCCACAATGGTTGGAATGCCCAGCTTTGCGCTAATGAAAGCCGAGTGCACAGCGATGTACCAAACCAGAAATTGAGACAGGATGGGCAGAAAGAAAAAGCAGATACCACTGATGAGCCAGACCAAATGCCTGGAGTACTTGGACGTCCCACCGGTCCGGTACTTGTCAGGGCTAAATGAGAAGGAGGCAGACATCATGGACACCCTCTATGCAGATATGAAGATTCTTCGACCTATTACGAGAGATGGACAGGGAAGCCCTGAGGTACTGCCAAGAAAACAAAGTGCGATTACGTTATAACACGGGATTCCAGGGAGTCTTGGGTAGATACTTCAAAGCCAAATGGACTGCCCAGCTTACAGCAATGACCGAGCCCAGTTTCATAGAGAAATATCTGAAAACCAAGGGGCCAGAGTTGGGGCTGTGGACCGAAGCTGATGACAAGATGATCGATGATTATGTGGACCCGACGTCCAAACCCCACCAGTCAACCGAATCGGAGCCCCTCCAAACCGAATCTGCGCCAGAGCCACCAAAGAAAAAGAGGAAACTGATAAAACTGGCTGAGAAAGAAAAGGCTGGAAGACCTGCTGAATCTCAAGTCGAAATTCAAGAACCTCCCAGTCAGCCAAGGACTCTTCCACCAGTGCCCAAATTCGATGGCAAGCCCTCCAAACCAAAGAACAGAGGCAAGGAGCATGCCGTTGATCTATCCAAGAAAGAACAGCAGCAGCAGAAGGAGATAGCCACTAGGAGGAGTGGGAGTGGAAAGAAAATGGATGAAATCGGTGAAGGACTCAAACCACAGAAGAGATAGCGGAAATGGTGCAGGAGGGTAATGAGCGTTTTGAACAATTGAAGGAAAAGACTGCGGAACTTTTAGTAAGTTTGGACCAAGTTGCTGCAAATGCAATGGCTGCAGCTGCTGCCCAAACTTAACCCACTGCACCTGACGAGAATATGAAGGAATTGGAAGACTCGCATGCTGAAGCGGGTCCGCAAGTCGAGGCAAACCAAGGAGAAGCAGTGGCAAACAAGGGCAGCGGTGGCAGCACTCAAGCAGAATTGGAGAACATTGATGACCTGTTCAAGGACAAGACGTATCAACAAATTCTCCGAGGGGATTTTGATGTTACTGGAGATCAAGGAGATAACATGGTAGAACAATTGGGGGAATTAAACACAGGGAGGGACGAAGAGGTACCTCAAAAAGAACATCAACGTGTTGTTGATCCCGTCTTTTCTGATGATTTTCTCAAAGCCGTGCTTCATGAATTTCCTTGTAATTCGTATGAACAGGGAATATCTCAAGGAGGCGAGCAAGCGGAACATGAACAACAGCCTGAAGGACAGCCGCAGACAGATATGCAGGCTGAAACAGAACATCAAGTAGAGGTTGAACATCATGAACAGCATGAACAGATGGAGGAGAAATCGGATTCGGATTGGGAGCAGGCGCACCTCAGGAGACCCAAGAATCAATGGGGTCAGTCAGATCCGCTGGGTATTGGGTGATCTCTACCTCAAAGGGGCGCTTGGGGGTATCTACAAAGAAATGCAAAAGGTTCCCCATTAAGGACGATGCAGATATAATGAGGAGGTTCAACGGGAACGAGCAGAATGCGGGGCGTTATATGGCGCTAGGAGAGCTATTCGTACCTGATAAAGGATTCAGTTCAGAGATGGTGAACCATCCTATGCTGGTCTTCCTGCAACAAAACCATGGATGGACTGAATTAGTTACGCACCATGCTGAACCAGGGATAGCAGAGCTTGTTCGGGAATTCTACTGCAATATCAACGTCGCCCAAAAGAAGAGTTGGCTACGCGGAATCGATGTAGATATATCTGGAGAGTACCTGAACAGATTCCTCAATACACCCAACTGGGTATCAGAATTCCCGACAGCTGAGCACTTTGAGAAGGGAGCATGTAAGGCAGTTGAGAGGTCATATTATGACAACATCACAAGGTCCCTCACTGCCGAGAGCTATACTGGCGAATTCTCTTTCAAAGCCAAGCACCTGAAGCTGGAGTTCCAACCCTCATATGACTTCTACATGTCAAAAATCAGGCCTAACCCTCACGCACATGAGACATCTGGTCGAATGCTGAAGGGTTTTGCTAAGCTATGACATGGACTGAAGATCAATGTAGGGGAGCATATCTTCCATGTCATGACTTCAAGGACCTCCGGCAAGGCAGCTGCTCTCTGCTATCCAAACCTCATTAGAAGAATCTGTGAAGCCCAAGGAGTAGATCTATCTGTCTTCTCAGGGAGCGACACCATTGATATGAGTCGCCCAATTCCAGTTCCAAAAATGAGGGTAACTGATCCGGTTGTATACGTTATGCCAGATGAATCAGATGCCCAATCCAGATACACTCCTGGACAACCGGCTAAGCGCAAGTCACGAAAGAAAGAGGCCCGTGCTGAAGAGGTGCCTTCAACAAAAGAACCTGGAGTCCCCTCAAAAACCTGCTGCAGAGGAACACCCTCAAGGTGATGCCCCCACTCCGAGTCATCCTGGAACTGATGTTTCCACTCCAAGCCAATCACGAAGACATCCAATCCGACCTTCCCGCAGAAGCCCGACTGTGTCTTAGTATCCAGCCGATTCTCAAACTTTAGAAGCAGTGAGCAGAATGGGAGAATCAATGATGCATAGTGTCAAATCCTTGGCCGACGTCATTGTTTCAACTCAAGAGAAGCAAACGCAGAGAGAGGAAGAGTTTAGGATGAGAATGCTTGAGAGAGAAGAGGAGTTCAAAAAGGAAGCGGCGGAACGAGAGAAAAGGCAGCATCAGGAAAGGGTTGAGAGCGAAGAAAAGACAAGAAAAATGTTCGAAATGATATTCACCAAGCAAACCAACCTGATGGAGACTTTATGAAACTTTTGACGAGCTTCGCCAACACGAGTAATTTTCTGAAAATTCCTTTTACTGGTTTATTGCTTAATGAGGAAACTGTGATTTCAAATGGTGCCTCAAGAGTCCCCGGTGACGGCCATGAAACTTTTGCACCCAAGCCAAGTTTCATTTTGCTACTGGGGGGTTGAAGAACCGTCTAAATACAATTTCCAAGTTCGGATTTATTAAATGAAAAGAGTTATGATTGGGGGAAGGGGTTTAAGAATATACTAAGATTTCCCTTTTTATTACTCCTGTGGGGTTCAAACGGCGCTGTGGTTCTTCCAGCCATGAAACCTTTGACAAGTATCACGGTGCAACCGGGATGGACCTTCAGTCTGTCACCCTGAAAGTCCTAGGTATCTGCACCATAATGCTTCTCTTAATTTCATGTCAAGAAGATACCTGCCATGAAATTCTTGAACATCTTCCCACTGTATGAGTATTTTCCCAAAATGTTATTTTTATTTACTCGTGTCACGAAACTGTGCTCCCGAAAGCGCACGGGTCAAAAATTGCAGTAATTTATAGTAAGTACCGGATCGTTCACTGGAGGATGTGCGATGGAAGCAGGGCCCACGTCGTTTACTAAGATTTTCCACTCGGTTACTCGTTTCAAGTTTTGCAATGAATTCTAACAACTACTTGACATAAATTAAACCAGATCATAAAAGCAGTAAAAATTATTCTACAAAGCATGGTAAACTAGATCGAAGAAAGCAATTAAATCTATACTACGAAAGCAATATAAAATTATGCTACACTATCTAAAAAGCAGATTTAAATATGACAGAAGGGACAGGGAGGAAATAATAAAGATTGGACAAGGTTCAGATGAAACACAATTAAACTTCCATTTTTAATACACAGATCTTAGTTTGGGATAATCCTCCAGTTAGCTAACTCTCATGCTCTCTATACCATGTTCCCTTTAACAGACAGGTACTTACAGTAAGAGTTTACATGCTCTTAAGACAGCAATTTCTAAGATACCATAAACTCTTAACTCCCTTTGCAATGCCTTGCAAAAGTATGTTAATCATTTACGGTGGATGAGCAACACCTGTCAAATCATTAGTTGACATGCCAAGTACTGCTATCAATCCCCCATGTCACACCCAAAGTTTCAAATGAAGTCCCAAACCATTCCATAACTCTCAAACCTTTTAACAGATGGACAGCCCCTAATTCTTCCGAGTGACCTCTATGAAAGCATTTAAAGGAAAGCAGTAAGAAAGCTGTAAAGAAAGCATCTAAATTTATCACTCGGAATCGTTAAAATCGTCTCTTTCCGTTAGTATAAAAGAGCCCCTGGTCTTGGTGACCAGATGCAGATCAAGAACCCCCGAGATATCAATAAGCCACAGGGCTTACAACATCTAGGTAGTTATGAGGTACAAACTAAATGAAACAGATCCATAAATGAACCTATTCCGGATGTACTCACTCAAGACTCAATTCTAGGCTTTGGCAGAAGAAGATAGTAGTCGAAGGAATACTCGACCTTACCTTATAAATTCACCAAGGCCTATATGTTGTTCCTCTAGTATTATTTATCACATCTCATCTACACCCAAGTGGATATTGACTTAATGCGATATCTAACATCAGATTTCCAACACACAGCAATTTTGAGAAGCAAATGAGTATTTGAAAATCATTCCCTAAACAGGTACTAAACTCTCAATTAAAACACAGATCCTTTCAGTCTAGATGAGACCTAATCGCTGACTCTGTTTCTAAGCTCTCAAAATCAATCCCCAGTGGAAGATGAATTAGTCATAACTATCGAATTTATCCCTTACTCAGATCCGGATTTTATAAAGGAATTTTTGTTGGAAATTTATTGTGCAGCATCAGATTTATATCAAGACTTCTATGTCCAAGGGGAAGGATCCCCAAAATAGCAATAAGACCAGAACAACTACATAATAGTATCATGCATACAAGTATATGAAAAGGAAAATAAAATACCCCAAAATATATGGTGGGGTTAGACAGAATGCGATACACAAAGGTGGATTAGCCTGAGATGAGAAGAAATCGGCTAAAAAGAGTGCCAGAGATAGTTGAGGTTTTCCGGACTGCAAACATCTGCTGTCTGGTTCCCAATTTTCCCAGATGATAGATTTTAGACAAAAAGAATTCCAAACAACGGTGACCGCCGTTATTTAGTTTTCTTTTGTCTGTGAGTGGAAGAAAGACCCACATATTTCTCGCTGTAATATTTCTCAACTGATGTTGGTCGACATCAGTTGATACTATTGCAACTTGAATTCAGGTTGAGAAATTAAGATAAGGAAAATTAAAACTGTATCTGATTAGGAATTGGCTGAGTGACTAATCGAAACTCTTGGTGAAGAGAACGCTCGCCGAAGCTTCCACCAACCACTAGTCAGATCATGCAAAATAACAGATAATGATTGACACACAGAAGACGGGTTAGTCGATATCCCTGTGAAGGGACCTTTCACCAACATTAATCTGTGCGTTTCTCATTATCCGTCCATACACACAATGAAAGAGAAAAAAAAATATAAAAGTAAGAAAATATTTTTGGTATTGTGTGGGTGTTAAGCACACAATAAATGGACACTAATGGGTTGAGATGTGTAATGGATAGAAATCAGATGAATTGGGCCTAGGCCCAATACACCCATGCAACTTACACAAATCATGAAAGAAAATATTTTTGGAGTTTCCAAAATAGAAGGGATAGTTCAATTCGAATTATTGGGGTAATTCGAATTGAGAATGCATGAAGGATGAAGTATTACTTACTCAATTGATCATTGCTAGAAATTGGGGCATCATCCAATTCGAATTATTGGCCAATTCGAATTAATTCGAATTGGACAATTCGAATTGGCGAAGTCCCTTTCTTGCTCAAATTGACTAATGCATTTACCTCAAAGGGAGGGTGAGTTCGAATTATACAGCAATTCGAATTAATTCGAATTGCAACAATTCGAATTGGTAAAGGATGGAAAATAAACTAAGGCATGAATGGGTGGCAATGGATACAATGTGGTTTTTAACCCAATTCGAATTATTGAGCAGTTCGAATTAACTCGAATGACATAATTCGAATTGGTTGAAAACCACATGAAGAGAATAGTTTGGATATGCAATTCGAATTTCCCTTAGCAATTCGAATTAATTCGAATTGCCTCAATTCGAATCACATATTTTCAGACAACAACAATTTTTGTTCTCACAAGTATGGGTTAGGTGAACACTGTACTGTAATGATGGGTTTAGATTTACTAAATCCCTCATCTCACATCAGTGTCATTTCACAGCCACCCTAGTGAGATTTTCAAGAAATAAACAAATACATGTCTAGTGGGTATTGGCCAGATTCAAACTCTATTTCTACAAACAAGAAATCAGAGACCAAAGAGCCTAAAACATCTAGTTATCTAAGAACTACATGAGTAAACTAAGAACACTCAAGTTATCTAAGGAAGCACGAAATAAGATTAAGGCAGGAAGAATAAAATTAAAATACAACTAAACACAGACATTAAAAACATCTAAAACCTAAGAACACTTATTTGAAGCTCTAAGGTACTAAATCAAGCCAAAAACCCAACAAACATGCATTTATTAAGTTTGAATGACAACTAGGACATAATAAATGTAACCTAGTTGAAACAAACAAACACATTAAGCATTTATTTCTAGGGAAAGCATTAAAGAGTGCCAAAACAAATGGATAAAACCATTTCTGGAAATTTTCCTTGTATTGACACTTGAAAGTAAAATAAGAACCCAAAACCATCATTGGCTTGAAGGTAGGGTTTATTCTAACTAGAAAGCATGTAGACATATGGAAAATGGCTACTCTAAGGGTTACACAAACTGCTTCTACACTAAACTAAGATTAAAGCATGTAAAGATTATAAAACTTGCAAGAAAATAAACTAAACTAATCTAAAGTACCTACCTAACCCTTAAGGGGTGTGGAACCTCCTGCTGTTCTTTTTTGTCCCAAGCTGCCTTTTGGTTAAAATTCTTGATCTTTTGATTCTGTTGTGGAAGGTTTGCTTTTATAGACAATCTTCAAAACCCTAGGCCCACCAGTGTTGTGTTCTTGCTCCACAGCTGAAGTTCGAATTATCTCAACCAATTCGAATTAATTCGAATTGTGAGATCCCTTCCTTGAGTTGGAGTTGTAGCCTTCAGTAGTCAATTCGAATTGTTGTGAATAATTCGAATTGATCTTTTCTCGAATTGGATGAGGGTTTCTGCTTGGCTTCCTTGCACTTTGTTGGCAATTCGAATTGTTTGTGCCAGTTCGAATTAATTCGAACTTGGACAATTCGAATTGCATCTTCTTCTTGCCTTTGGGTTTCTTCTCTCTTCATTCCCTAATTCGAATTAATTCGAACTTGAATAATTCGAACTAGCCTTCTGCATCCCTTCCAACACTTAACCATTTCTTTGCTCTCTTTAGCAATTCGAATTGTTGTGCAATTCGAATTAATTCGAATTGCCTACAATTCGAATTGTGCTTCAACACTTAACCAATTTTTCAGTTGTGGGATTTTCAATCTTTTTCCCATCTTTTTGGATTTTTGTGGGCTCTTTTATTCTTTTGCCCATCTTTTCATTCCTTTTTCTTTTCTTTTTCCTTTTTTTTCATGTTTTTGGATTTTTCTAACACAAATGCAATTAAAATTGCATATTTTGTGTCTTTTTATTACCGGCTCAATGTTTTTACAAACTCGCATTAATCTGTCAAATTCAACTGCTTTCTTATTGCAATAAGATGGAATCACGATCAAAATGTCCGTCTCAGACACGGAAATGGATTGGAAATAATGGACAATTTTGACCATTATCAACATCCTCACATTTAATACTGATCGTCCCCGAGCAGTCAGAGTCAGTGCTCCTAGGAGCTTGGACTCTGCATATTCAATCCATTTGCGTGGCCTCAGAAATTTCATTCTTTTTATATTGGGATAAGACAATCAAAATTACAAGTATTAAACTCTCTTGGTTGCAGTGTTTAATGGAATGATACTTCTCACTTGAGTGAACACACAAATCAATCATTATTGTTAATTCTTCTTGAATATGTGTTTAGAAAATTGCATTGGCTTAATTCTTGAATTCAAGCATGACATGAATCATTAATCAATCAAAGCAGAGCCTCACATATAGTAGAATCGGAAAGTTCACTCACTCTCAAGATTGGCTTTTATCATTAACGCTCAAGATCAAATTCAATTAAATTCTCCCATAAGCTTGCAATTGGACCAACTCGCCACCTGCTCATTTCCTCAAACCGAGATCCCGAGGTCTTATTTAAGGTTGTAACGGGGCATACGGTTGTAACATTTGGTAGGAAAGGGAATTATTGGGCTAAAAAGTGACATGACACCATTCCACCATAGTTTGGCATGTTGCAGAATTTATGATCATCATTATTTCTATCTTTCTTTTGTTTTTCTGTTTTTCTATTGCATGACATTAGACTTTGTCTAATTTGCTTTGTCATTTGCAATTTATTCTTGTTGAATAGGTCTCAACTCCTTTTTTTTTTTTTGAATCGGTTTACAGCATACCGATTGATACATATTGGATGATCAAAAGTTACTATGCCTTGATGGGATGGCTCATGTACACTTGGGTTTGATTTTCTTGGTCTTTTTGTAAGGCTAGGAGTAATATAGTGGCTTCAAAGAAAAATTAGGTTTAAAGGCTTAGATTGGTTAATCCTAAAGGGAAAATGTTTTTGGGTTTGGAATTCAAACGAAAGCCAAAATTTTGGTTTTCTAAGTGCCTCGATCATATGCTCGATTTCGGGAATATGGCATGGTCTTGAATCGGTCCCAATTGCAAGTTCTAGTGCCCTTTAATCGAATTGATTCACACAATCAAAGAAGTATTGAGTAAAAATGACTCGGCTCAGATCTGACAAGGGACGGTTTGATCATGTCATACATTTATTCTCAAATTTAACCTTTGAAAAATTCTTACAACCTATTCAATCAAATTCTCAACATGAAAGTTGGTTAGTCTTTCAAGTGATCATATCATTGGATTTTTATAGCTCAAAACTTCAAGAATTTATGTCATGCATATTTTTAATTGTTTTATCCCAATGTAATAGTCTGAAAATTTCATCATCAGCCTAAATTCAACATGTGAACTTAGGTGACAGATTTATGCTCATTTTATGCCGGTTTGTTTGATTGAAAGCAATAAAAAGACACTGTGAGCATGCAAGCATGTCACAGCTTGTTTTTGGCGTGACAGTCACTTATTCATCTTGGACTGCCATACATCTTTTTTCGAATAATGGAGAACTCAAGACGAAATTCTCTTGTGGAAAGCAGTAAATGTACGACTGCCAAAATACGTCGTACTACCATCATACAGATAATTCCAAGGTTCGTTATACAGTACACGACCTTAATCACATCTAGACATCAATACAGACGCAGCTGTACACTTGAATAGGTTAGCATCAAAGATCAGTCAAAAGATTACCCAAAACACAGTCCCAGTCAGTCCAGTCAAAAGTGAATCTATACAGATTCAGTCCATCTTCAGCATCCTTCCCCTCTATCCTTGGAAGAAAATCCTGCTCCAATGGACGAAGTTTGTTAGGCTGCAGGGCAAGCAGTAATCTCCCTCGTCATCCTGGTTCTCCAGCACTTTTTGGCAGTAGACTCTGGGTCCTTGGTCAATGAACAGATCAGGAGTCTCCAGGCTTTCCATCAACCATGCAAAGATGCTGTTGCCCACATATGCCATGATTGATTCGTCTGTTACCATTTTGTCGATCATTGCTATTCCCTGCTGGACCTGTTCATTGTCCAGCTTGCTAAGCAGCATGTATCCTCTGACAAAGATTGAGGCCTTGTGGTTGTCCTCAATCCCTTCCTTTAGCAGCTCACACGCCAGAGTCTCGTTTCATGCTCCAAATGCCTGCAGGGCTGGGATGAGTTTCAGGTTGTAGTTGCCAGCTTCTTCGCATTTGGCCATGAGTGCCTCTTTTTGCGGTTCCAACCTCTGTCCCACATCTTGACGATAGTGGTTTCCAGTTCACACCTTCTGTAGACGATGGGAAGATCAGCTGCGTCCCTTAGCTTGGTGCACACTTCTCTGACCCTCCACACTTTCTTGATGCAATCCTCTCCGATGCGGGAGAGGATTTCTCCTAGGAGCTCTACTGGCAGATCCAATAGTTGGGTTTCTTCCTCGTGATCTTCGTTCTGTGCTAGGAGAATGATGTCTCTGAAAAGACATGGAGAGATGATTAGGTCTGAGACCCTCAGCCTAATACCTTCAGCCACTTCAAAGTACAGTTCACTTTCTAGCACCTGTCTCACTTGAGGTACACTATGAAAGTCCAAGGGGTCAGATTATCAAATCCACTCTTATTACAACAAAAATAAGGAAAGCAATAGAGAAATAAGGATCTTGGATCCTTGGAAATTTTTCTTAGACTATAAGTAGTCTAAGATGTTTCTGGGTGGTCAAAGGACCAAAAAGAGAGAATTTCGTAGGTTATTGAACCTACGAAGGGATTCGATTTTTATCACTTAAAAAGTGATTTAAATCGTGTGAGGTAGGGAAGATAAGAGATTAATGATGAAAATCGAATGCAAGCGATAAATCATACAATTACTAGTATGTATAATGGACCATGACCAAAAATAAAAAATAAAGATAAAAATAGACATGCATACATACAAAAGGCGATTTTTGGATTTTTATGAAAAGGTGTTGACTTGTTTATTTAATGAAATTGGGGGTGTAAGTGGTCCCCCATTTGGATTTTGTTTTGGAAAGTGGTTTTTTAAGGAATAAAACAAAACATTCCTTACAAGTATTTCCCACTTGTTCCAAGTTGACAAAGATCAAACACTTTAAACAAAAAGAACAATCTATCATTTTGTCTTTTTACACATAAATGTCATGCCTCAAGTGTTGGAAAAATTTTGGCATGGTTTCGTCTGTACCATGTGTCCCGGATGTGCAAAAATCAACTTCTAGAGTTGAGTTTGCACAATGTGGGCAACATGTACCCGACAAAAGCATTTATTGCCAAAGTATTCATATAATATTATACATGCAAACATTATTAGAAACGAGAACAGTTGATCCATCTATACTACTGTAATGTACTAATGTCACCAACAAAACTCATGCCTTAAAAACATGAATTTTGCAGATAGTATCGATATGCATTTTCAGTCATCATCAACAATTATCTACTGAAAAACAACACAGTGGCTGAACCAAGCATGACCACCGTGTTAACCCTATTCACAGATTAGCAAAACACAAATACAGATAACACAAATACACACTAAGACACAAATGGAACAACAATACTGCAATATGAACAAAAATCAAATCTTTAAGGGTTTTGAGACCCTCATTTTCAAAATAAAAGAATTTCCCTTCACAGAAACACTCGACTCCATCAATGGCAGTTTCACAAAAAGCCCTAAAAAAAATCTAGGTTCTGCCCTAGTGGTTTTATCATTATTCCCGAACAACCTAACACATTCCGGGCACATTCCGACCATCCCCATCATGAAAAACGAAACACATTCCCTCCCCAACCTCTGTTTCGCAAGGAATACGAAGAGACAAACAAAAAACTGCGAAAACCGAGTGCGAAAATGGAAAAGAAACACTTACCCCCTGCTCCCACTTGGATTAGACGAAGAAGAAGCCATTTCCGAGTGATTTGGCCGGAGGAAAGCTTGAAATAAGCGACTGGTTTTCGCAAGGGGGAAGGGTTCGCGAGAGAGAAAACACGGGTGTTTTGGAAATGTGAAAAGTGAAAGTGATGGAAGTGGGGGGGAACACGGATATATAAAGGATTTGGAAGGGGAGTTCGAATTATTGCATCAATTCGAATTAATTCGAATTGATTCGAATTGATGCTTCCTGTGAGAGATGCGAGTTATTCAGGCCAATTCGAATTAATTCGAATTGGCTTGAAAAACAGAGAAACCAGGCAAGTTCGAATTACTGAGGTCAATTCGAATTAATTCGAATTGGTTCATAATTCGAACTTGAGAATGTGGGCAAAATCTGCACAAGGCTGAAATGAGCTAATTCGAATTATTCAAGCAATTCGAATTAATTCGAATTGCTAGAATAACTCGAATTGCTCACTTGCTGAGGAAAATGCCTTGTGCCTGCCAATTCGAATTAGTTAGGCAATTCGAATTAATTCGAATTGCCTTATAATTCGAATTGCACTACTTGGCCTATATAAATCCGAAAATTTGTTTGCCTTGGTTGCCAATTCGAATTTTCATGGCAATTCGAATTAATTCGAATTGCTAGAATAACTCGAATTAACAGATCCGAGAGTGAAAAATTCCAAGGCAAAATGTCTTATGTGGTATGTTCCAAGCAATTCGAATTAATTCGAATTTTCTTGAAATGAGAAGTATACCACATTCAAGACTTAGGAAAATTTTTAGGTTTTTCCAAAAATTATATGAACTCAAAAGCAAACATATCTACACCGAATGAGAATCTAAAACATATTGCTTGCATAAATTAGGTTGGGTTAACAATTTTATTTTATGAATGTATTCTGGATTTTAGATTTCTCTAAATTCCAAAATTAACCTCCATTAAATATAATGTTACCCCAACCGGGAACCTGGTTTTTGGAAGCTTTATCTTTCTTTTTGTTGGTTCCTCGAATTCCTGCAAAACAATTATGAAAAGGTATTAGGTTTTCTCCAAATATCAACATCCTCACATTTAGAGTCTTAGTACTCTAAATGTTCACTTGATTTTTGGATACTTTGTCCCAATAAAATAAATGAAGAAAGTAATAAATAAGTAAGAAAATATATATATGTATAATATTTATTGAACATAAGCCGGTTCTGTTGTCGTCTGAGCTTCTTTTTCGGGGTCGAACTGCCCAAGATACTCCTTCAGTCTGTGTCCATTCACCACCAGCTCTCCCTTGTCAGTTCGGATCCTGACAGTTCCACTTTCAAACACGTGCATCACTTCGTATGGCCCTTCCCATCTGGATTTAAGCTTTCCAGGGAATAGCTTCAACCTAGAATTAAATAACAAGACATTCTGGCCAACATAGAAGTGTTTAGATTTAATACGACGATCATGTAACTTCTGGGTCCGCTCTTTATAAATCCTCGAGCTTTCATAAGCTTGCGCACGTATTTCCTCAATTTCATTGAGGTCCAACTTGCGCTTACTCTGAGCAACTCGGGGGTCAAAATTGAGCATTCGTACGGCCCAGTAAGCCTTATGCTCTAGTTCTACGGGCAAATGACAGGCTTTTCCGAAGATGAGTCTGTAAGGAGACATCCCAATGGGAGTCTTGAATGCAGTTCGGTATGCCCATAAAGCATCATTGAGCTTACGTGACCAATATTTGCGAGTTGTCCCCACAGTGGCCTCGAGTATGTGTTTGATTTCGCGGTTAGAGACCTCGACCTGACCACTGGTTTGGGGATGATAAGGCGTGCCGATCTTGTGGAGAATCCCATTTTTGTTCATGAGATTTGCAAATGCTTTATTAACAAAATGGGTTCCTCCATCTGATATGATCACCCTGGGTACACCAAATCTATTGAAAATGTTATTTTTCAAAAATTTGACGACCTGGTTGCCATCATTGGTTGGCAGTGCAACAGCCTCAACCCACTTGGAAACGTAATCGACAGCTACCAAGATGTAATGGTTCCCATCAGATGTCGGAAATGGTCCCATGAAGTCAATACCCCATACATCGAAAATCTCGAGAGTGAGAATTCCTTGTTGAGGCATCTCATCCCTCTTGGAGATATTCCCTAGTCTTTGGCATCTGTCGCAAGCTTTAACAAACGCTTTGCAGTCCTCGTAAATGGTAGGCCAATAAAAACCGCACTCGAGTACCTTATGAGCTGTTCGAGTGGGGCCATGGTGACCTCCATATTCCGATTCATGGCATTTTTTAGCGATTTGGTAAGCCTCGTGCTCAGTTACACATCGTCTGATAATCTGTAACACCCCGGATTTGATAACCCAGGCCGGGATGTCACCGCCACATCTCTCTAGCAAGACACGGACTCTCCGAGCTTGCCAAAGAGATGCAAGGCTATAGGTATTGTAAAAAGATTTAAAACAAGTCCGGAATCTATGTAAAATTAATAAATGTCATCCACACATATAGTAGTAAATATATTTTGCAGCGGAAAAATGTAAAAGGGCCGACATGGCCAAAACCCGGGATTTACATGCCCGTTATGCAAGTATCGTAAGAAGCAAACAAACAATGTTTAATAATCCATCCCCCAATGCACATGCTATGCATCATCTCCGTACTCTGAAATAAAAAGAGAATACAACAATTTTATCAGTATATAAAATACTGAGTAAGTCGATCCTAACATAGCAATAAAGGGATTTAATTAGATAATTTAAAATTTCACTCCTAGCATGCATTCACAACATTTAAAGGAAATAATGATTTTAATTGTGTACTTAAACATGCATCTAATTTACAATAATAATTTAGTCATGCCATAAAATTTAAAGACATAATTTAAATGCATAATTTAAAGACATGCAAAAATAAATAAATACTTAAAAATATTAAATCTTTTATTTCCCCCGTTACGTAACCATTTCTCAGTGTTTTGTATAGCCGGTGATCCGGCGGCCGCAGCCGTGTCGTAAGTATCTTGTATAGCCGGTGATCCGGCGGCCGCAGCCGTATCTGCCATACCCAGTAACACTCCGGAGCCTCGAGAAATCCGTACGGACAACCCGAGAGAGTAGGCCATGTATCTCCCGCCAACTGGCGTAATATTTCATCAAATTCTCTCATCCATTATAGGCCCGAAGAGAAAAAGGCTAGAGGGGCACCCTGCAGAGCACTCACCCTCCACCAAGTATCTCATGTATCGTTTAGATTTAATGTATCGGGGTTTTTCAAAAGTGTAGATGTATCGTGTTTCAAATCTTTGACCGTTTGTTTCGAAATTTCAAAAACTCTTCGATTTAAAAGTATCTTGGCGTCACAGTTTGCGCCTTTCTCATTTAAAAATCCGTTTCAAGCCCGAAAATTCTGAAATCTTCACACTTTATGCAAAACACCCTAACGAACAACTTTCGTGTTTTAACTTTTTCGAAATAAGTTGAGGAAACATATCAAAAATCGATTTTATCATGCAATCAGAAAACTGTCCGAACTCAGGTTTGACACAGTTCAAAATCTCGACTTTTTAACATATCAAATGGACTCCAAAAATTCTGAAATTTAATATGCACATACTAGATATGATTATCTACAACTTTCATTTAGATTGTAAAGATCAAATCGGACTAGAAATTATAGAAATAAATTCACTAAGTTCGAACATATTCGTAGACAGATTTCCACACGTTTTGTCAAAGCAGTCTCTTTTCGATGCGATTTAAAATAGCAAACGTTAACGAAAATGGCTGAAATTTTTACACGACCTAGATTTATGTGTTAGGATTAAAAGTCTAGTTTTGAGTTTTTCGAATTGAATCCTCGAAATATGGGTTTTAGGCCGATTACAGAAACTGCGCAAGATGGGGTTTTTAAGTTCGATTTTTACGTTTCGTTACATTACTCCTATACCGGACGCCCCGAAATCACCCGTATTGATATGGAAGGCTCAACTTACAGTGATAGAGAGTTTTGGGTCGTCCTAAAGTCTCTGGCTCGTCCAAAATCCTACGAACGGATCTCCTCACCGTCAAGCTCCCGACTTTGGCCACGATTTCGAATCGGACGAAGAAATCCAATGTTAGTTCGAGTTTTTGGGTTCAAAAACTTAACTAGAAGTATATGAACGACTTACCAATGATCTAAGGACTGTGATCCTTGATCTATTCGTTCCTACGGCCGTCGGTGGTGGTCGGGATGTCGCCGGAAGTCCGTCGGAAGTTCGTCGGGAGAGCTTTTTGGCTTGGGAGGGTTTGAGAGTGACTTGGGGACTTGGTGACTGAAGAATGGGCAAGGGAGGCAGCCCTAGGTCGCCCTTATTCCCTTCCCCCGTCCAAAATTCGCTTTCCAAAGTCGGGAGGTCGAATTATGGTAAGAAATCGCCGAAAACGCGCGAGTTGCCAAAACCTGTAGGGCCACGCGGGGTTGGCGCGCCTTTTAGCCAAACCCCGCCCGGCCAGCGCGCGAGACTCGCCTGGACTGCGGTCCGGGCGGGTCCGTGCGATCCGATCCGTCGGGTCTTTTCTCCTCTCTTTCGGACTTCTATCCTTCCCCGTTTTCGCGCTCGATTTTTTTTCCGGGTCATTTCCGGATTATGCTTCTCATCATAAATTTATTCCGTTTCAATTCGATTACGTGCTTGAAATCCTAAGACCGTCGGTTTTGGTCTGTCGGGTTCAAATTCGTCGTCCTTGACTTCCGTGCATTTCCGCGTCTACGGGTTCTCGGAAACAAAATCTTCTCTCCTATTGGATTAATTCCTATTTTTATAATCTAAAATTTACGGGTATTACAGTCTACCCCCCTTAAGAACCAACTTCGTCCTCGAAGTTGTACTTCATCCTCTCGCGAGTTCGGAAATTGTTTGATTAAGCGATTGTATTATTGTGTGTCGTTGTTTGTTATTATTTGACTGAACTCGGAATTGAAATTTCCGAGTTGCCTACGTACCCCGTGAAGGGATCAAGTCATTACGTAGTTCAAAACAATTTGAATTTGTTTATTTGGGGTACAAAGTATTCGCACAAAATATTCAGAAATACTCGGGTCGTCACATCCTCCCCCTCTTAAGATTACAGTTATGTCCCCATAACTGTTGCTGCACTGTCTTGGAATAGGGTTGGGTAACGCTCCCTCATGTCTGCTTCCAGCTCCCACGTTGCCGTCTCGGCTTCGTGGTTAGACCAAAGAACCTTAACCATCCTCACGGTCTTATTCCTTGTTACCCTCTCCTTCTTGTCGAGTATTCGCACCGGAATTTCTTCATAGCTTAAGTCATCGTCCAGCTCAATTTCCTCCGGTTGGAGTACGTGGGTCGGATCATGGACGTATTTCTTCAGTTGCGAGACGTGGAACACGTCGTGGACGCGAGCAAATTGTGGCGGTAATGCCAATCGGTATGCGAGATTCCCCACTCTTTCTAGGATCTCGTAGGGTCCTATGTATCGTGGGCTTAATTTTCCCCGCTTGCCAAAGCGCATCACACCCTTCATCGGTGATACCTTTAACATGACCTTATCGCCTATTTGGAATTCCAAATCTTGCCGTCTCACGTCGGCATAGCTCTTTTGCCGGTCTTGCGCGGCTTTCATCTTTCCTTGGATTATTTTGACTTGTTGAGCCATATCCTCAACAAGTTGCGGTCCAATTACCATAGTCCTCTCGCCCTCTTCCCAGCTCAATGGGCTTCGGCATTTGCGTCCATACAGTGCCTCGAAAGGTGCCATGCCGATGCTAGCATGGTAGCTGTTGTTGTAGGAAAATTCGATCAAGGGTAAGTGATTTTCCCAACTTCCCTTAAACTCTAATACGCATGCCCTCAGCATGTCTTCCAAAGTTTGGATCGTCCTTTCCGTTTGTCCATCCGTCATGGGATGGAACGCGGTACTCATCTTTATCTTCGTACCGAGGGCTTCTTGTAGTTTTGTCCAAAAATGTGAGACGAATCTACTGTCTCTGTCCGAGATGATATCGTGTGGTACTCCATGTCGTCGTACCACGTTGTCGACATATGCCCTTGCCAATTGGTCCATGGACCAGGTATCCTTCATGGGGATAAATATGGCAGCTTTTGTCAACCTATCCACGATTACCCAGATTTTATTCATCCCCTTCGGTGAACGTGGTAACCCCGAAACGAAGTCCATTGAAATGCTATCCCATTTCCAACTTGGGATTTCCAATGGCTGCATTAATCCTAAGGGTTTCTGCCGTACGGCCTTGACCTTCTGGCAGGTAAGGCATCTCGCCACAAACTCGGCTATTTCTCTCTTCATGTTCGGCCACCAATAGTTCTTCTTTATATCCTTGTATAGCTTCTCGCCTCCGGGGTGGACCGAATATGGGGTATTATGGCCTTCCTCCATTACTCTTAGCTTCAGGTCCTCGCATTTTCGTGGTATGCACCACCTTCCTTTGAAGCGGATGCTTCCGTCCTCATGGATTTTAAAATCCATTGCCTTTCCTTCAGCAATGCTCTTCCTAATTTCCTCCAACTTTTCATCGCCCTGTTGTGCTAGTCGTATCTCATCAAGTATGGTAGATCCTACTACCATCGTGTTGACGACCTCACTTACTTCGCCGGAGTGTACCAACTCCAGACTTAATTTCGCCAAGTCTCTGTACAACTCGGCCGGTACCACGAGTGAGTTCACCACGTGTTGAGTCTTTCGACTCAAGGCATCGGCCACGACGTTGGCCCTTCCTTCGTGGTACGCGATTTCCAGGTCGTAATCCTTAATCAGTTCCAACCACCTTCTTTGCCTCAAATTCAGCTCTTTTTGCGTGAATATATACTTGAGGCTCTTATGGTCGGTGAACATCCGACACTTTCGCCCATAGAGGTAATGCCTCCATATCTTTAGAGCGAACACGACTGCGGCTAGCTCCAAGTCGTGCGTCGGGTAGTTCTCTTCGTGTGGCTTTAGTTGACGTGATGCATATGCTATAACCCTTTGATCTTGCATTAGCACGCATCCCAATCCTTCCTTCGAGGCGTCGCTGTACACCTCGAAGTCTTCATCTTCCGATGGTAATGTCAACACCGGTGCTGTAGTAAGCCGTTTCTTCAATTCTTGGAATGCGGAATCACACTCGATGGTCCAGTCGTATTTCACCCCTTTCTTTAACAGCTGCGTCAATGGGCGAGCAATCCTTGAGAAATCCTTTACAAACCTTCGGTAGTACCCTGCCAATCCGAGAAAACTTCTTATCTCGGTTGGATTCTTCGGTGGTACCCATTCGGTCACTGCCGAAATCTTTGCTTGGTCTACTGCCACTCCGTTGGCGGATACGATGTGTCCCAGAAATGCCACTTCTTTTAGCCAGAAGTCGCATTTGGACAGCTTTCCATACAGCTGATTGGCTCGTAAGATCCCTAACACTTTGTGTAAGTGTTCGGAATGCTCTTCTTCGCTTTTCGAGTAGATCAGGATGTCATCTATGAACACCACCACACATTGATCTAATAGTTCTCGAAACACGTTATTCATGAGATTCATGAACATCGCTGGGGCGTTCGTCAGCCCGAATGACAGCACCGTGAATTCGTAATGCCCGTAGCGAGTTCTGAATGCCGTCTTTGGGATATCTTTTTCGGCGATCCTTAACTGGTGATATCCGGATCGTAGGTCGATCTTTGAAAATACTGAGGCTCCCTTCAGTTGGTCGAACAAATCCTCGATTCTTGGCAACGGGTACTTGTTCTTGACCGTGACTTGGTTAAGTCCTCTATAATCGATGCATAGTCGTAGACCTCCATCTTTCTTCTTCACGAATAAGACCGGGGCTCCCCATGGGGACGTGCTCGGCCTTATGTAGCCCTTTTCTAGCAACTCCTCGAGTTGTTCTTTTAGTTCCTTCATTTCCAGCGGCGCCATACGGTAAGGAGCCTTCGAGACAGGCTCCGTTCCCGGAATAAGATCTATAGTGAATTCCAGATCTCTCTCAGGCGGCATGCCGGGAACGTCTTCCGGGAATACATCCGGGTATTCTCTCACCACCGGAATGTTATCCACCTTGACCTCTTCGGCCTCAAGGTTATGAATGTAGCAAGCATATAACGCGTAACCCTTACGCATTAAGCTACATAGCTTCATGGCATTAACTACCTTGGTAGACTTCTTAGGGGTTTGGGAGTAAAAGATGACTCTTCTTCCCCGACTCTTTGACAACGTGATCTTTTGTTTTTGGCAATCGATCACGGCTTTATATTGGGTTAGCCAATCCATTCCTAGTATGACGTCAAAATCCTGTAGTTCGAATTCTACTAGGTTCGCGAAAAACTCTACGTTCTTTATAACTATCGGAATTCCGTTATATCGCTTAGAGCATGATACTACCTCTCCCGATGGAAGTTGAATCCCTAAGTTAATCAGTTCGCACTTAGGTAGATCTAGTTCAGGTAAGACTCTAGATGATATTATCGAACAACTAGCTCCTGAGTCAAACAGAACTCTAAGGGGTGTACATAAGACATGGAACGTACCTCCCATTACGTCCCCTTGCATAGGCACATCTGCCTCATTGATGACATTCAATCGCCCCATTGGACGTCCCGGGTTGCCTTGCTGATCCCGGTTCGGGTTCTGATTCGGTTGCTGATTTGGATTCTGTGGGGGACGTTGATTCCGATTGAGATTCTGGTTCTGAGGGGGTCTATTCCCCTGGTTGTTTCCATTCCGTCCTTCCTGGTTGCGAGGCTGAGTTGGCCCCGTGCCTAAATCCTCTCTCTTAGTGATGTTTTCCAGTCGGGTGCGGCACTCATTTGCCATGTGGCCGTTGCGACCACACCTGTAGCAGGCGCCCTGTTGGGGGCACCCTCTGGCCAAATGAGGCCTGCCGCACCTCGGGCAAGGTGGTACTGGGTTACCCCGGAAAAGGGTTCTATCGTCATATCCTCTGTTGTTGTTTTGAGGGGGTCTGTTCAGATCTCCCCGAAAGTTGTTCCCTACAGCATTGTTTCCGGAACGGTTGTCTCTACCCCTCTTATCCTGACCCTGAGATCCTCGGCTGGGTTCTCCACTCACTTTCCTTTTTAGTTGTTGCACCCTTGCAACAGCTACCGCACGATCGTACACCGATTGTAGGTCTGGGTATGGGACGCCAGTGATCACCTCTCGTATAGCCAAGTTTAGCCCCATTTCAAATTTCTGTGCCTTCTCCACGTCTGTCGGCACGAGTCTCGGTGCGAAACGCACCAACTCCTTGAAACGGGTGTAATATTCTTGGACTGTTTGCCCTCCTTGCTTCAGAGATAAGAATTCCTCGTACATGGCGGACTTTGTGCTCATGGGATAGAAACGATCCCTGATCAGACTCATGAATTCTTCCCAAGAATAGGGTTCTTCCTCCTCAGCTAGCTTATCTTGCATGGCACGCCACCAGTCATCCGCCTCCCCTCCGAGATAGTACGATGCCACAGGCACCTTCTCGCCAATTGGGCACTTCACCGCGTTTAGTAGCTTGTCGAATGTTCGGATCCATTCTTCAAGTTTGGCCGGGTCCTCTTCTCCGGCGTAGTTTGGCGGACGATATGAGTTCACCATAGCTAGGTAGTTAATGCGGGCCTCGGGTGGAGGTACCGCAGCGGCCTGGCCTTGGTTCACATGCGCGTTCCCTATCGCGATGAGAACCTCTTCTAGAGTCCGTAGGCGCGCGTCCATGTTGTTTGGCATGGGGTTTGCCGGCTCCTCTTGAGCGTGTACCCCTTCGCCGGGTATGGGCATATCTGGTTGCATAGGGGTTTCGTTGGTGTTTGGAGTAGTGGGCTTAGCGCGTGCTCTTCCTCTCGGTGCCATGCTGTTGCCAGAACAAGAGAGTTTAGATTCTTTTGTTGAAGTATTATGTAATACTTAGGAAATAATTTGACTAAATAAATGACGATATTAACAGGTATCAGTTCTGTTGGAACCTGTTAGTATAGGTTGTTGGGGTTTAGCGTATTGTTTGTTGTTATTCGGGGTTGGTTCTACTTACTGCTTTGTTTTTGTTTTGTTTATTATTATTATTATTATTATTATTTTTTTTTTTTTCGTGAACAGTAACCTGTTCAGGTTTTTTTTTTTTTTTTTTGGACCCTAGGGTTCAGGGTTTAGGGTTTAGGGTTTAGGGTTGGAGATACCCTTGTCCGATAATTATCTCTATACAAAGTATATTTATATATATTTATACTTGTATTTTTGTTTAGTTGTTACCTATAGGTCATTGATTATTATTAACTTGTTCGTTTGTTTGATCGGGTTTTAGTAGGGTATTCGAGGAGAAGTAATTTAATTAAAATGTAAGGAATACTTTAAATATAATTGTATAAAATAAATGCTTGTAGATTTATTACTCAAGAGAAAATTTTTCAGCTGTTTACAAGCATTCGTAACAGGAATGAAATAGTAGTGTTGGTACTAGTTTGGAAAAAAAGAATATAGATAGTAGTGCATCAGTATGGGCTCCAAGTCTAGAGGGTATGGGTAGGTACATCCTCGATGGGATCGTCCTCGTCGCTGGATACGTCAATAGCAATGGGTGTCCCCACCGGGCTCGGGCTCGGAGGAAATATGTCAGCCTCTAGGCCTAGCAGCTCAGCTGCTAAGTGTCCTAATTGCATCATCCGTTCGTTGTCCTTGTTTTGGAGTGTGACCACTTGGGTTTGGAGTTTGGCGACTTGGGCCTTGAGTTGGGTTATTTCCTGATGGTCAGCTTCCCTAAGATGTCTCAAATAGTCCACGTTATTCTCTAGGTGCCCCACTCGAGCCTTGAAGTGATTGACATGCTGTTGGGATTCGAGGTATGCGTTGGTCAGTTTCATCATCAGATTAGTCATGTTCGCGTTGGGTTCGGCCATCTAATGTCAACAAGGAGGTTAGAGTTAGAGTAGGTTTCGAATAAACGTTAGGATATGCGGGAATTTAAATCTACATGAATATGCACATGCAATCTCCCCAAAAATTAATCTTAGTGTATTTTTAAATTTAATCATGGGTAAAAAGAGTTGGGCCTATATTGGGCCAAAATAATAATTTGGACTTTAAAAAGTAAAAACATGAGTATTGGGTCGAAATGGTTGAGCTTAAAATAAATAATTATAAATATTAGGTCAAAATAATTTAACCCCCTTTGGGCTCAGAATATTATACTACTTGGGTAAGAAAATTTTTGGCTCGAATTTTGGGCTAAAATAATAATACAAGTAGTCTTGAAAATAATAATAATAATAAATTTAAAAATAATACTTAGTTCAAAATATTTTAAAATAATAATAATAGTAGCTTAAAAATATTCCGGGCTCTGATACCAACTTGTAACACCCCGGATTTGATAACCCAGGCCGGGATGTCACCGCCACATCTCTCTAGCAAGACACGGACTCTCCGAGCTTGCCAAAGAGATGCAAGGCTATAGGTATTGCAAAAAGATTTAAAACAAGTCCGGAATCTATGTAAAATTAATAAATGTCATCCACACATATAGTAGTAAATATATTTTGCAGCGGAAAAATGTAAAAGGGCCGACATGGCCAAAACCCGGGATTTACATGCCCGTTATACAAGTATCGTAAGAAGCAAACAAACAATGTTTAATAATCCATCCCCCAATGCACATGCTATGCATCATCTCCGTACTCTGAAATAAAAAGAGAATACAACAATTTTATCAGTATATAAAATACTGAGTAAGTCGATCCTAACATAGCAATAAAGGGATTTAATTAGATAATTTAAAATTTCACTCCTAGCATGCATTCACAACATTTAAAGGAAATAATGATTTTAATTGTGTACTTAAACATGCATCTAATTTACAATAATAATTTAGTCATGCCATAAAATTTAAAGACATAATTTAAATGCATAATTTAAAGACATGCAAAAATAAATAAATACTTAAAAATATTAAATCTTTTATTTCCCCCGTTACGTAACCATTTCTCAGTGTTTTGTATAGCCGGTGATCCGGCGGCCGCAGCCGTGTCGTAAGTATCTTGTATAGCCGGTGATCCGGCGGCCGCAGCCGTATCTGCCATACCCAGTAACACTCCGGAGCCTCGAGAAATCCGTACGGACAACCCGAGAGAGTAGGCCATGTATCTTCCGCCAACTGGCGTAATATTTCATCAAATTCTCTCGTCCATTATAGGCCCGAAGAGAAAAAGGCTAGAGGGGCACCCTGCAGAGCACTCACCCTCCACCAAGTATCTCATGTATCGTTTAGATTTAATGTATCGGGGTTTTTCAAAAGTGTAGATGTATCGTGTTTCAAATATTTGACCGTTTGTTTCGAAATTTCAAAAACTCTTCGATTTAAAAGTATCTTGGCGTCACAGTTTGCGCCTTTCTCATTTAAAAATCCGTTTCAAGCCCGAAAATTCTGAAATCTTCACACTTTATGCAAAACACCCTAACGAACAACTTTCGTGTTTTAACTTTTTCGAAATAAGTTGAGGAAACATATCAAAAATCGATTTTATCATGCAATCAGAAAACTGTCCGAACTCAGGTTTGACACAGTTCAAAATCTCGACTCTTTAACATATCAAATGGACTCCAAAAATTCTGAAATTTAATATGCACATACTAGACATGATTATCTACAACTTTCATTTAGATTGTAAAGATCAAATCGGACTAGAAATTATAGAAATAAATTCACTAAGTTCGAACATATTCGTAGACAGATTTCCACACGTTTTGTCAAAGCAGTCTCTTTTCGATGCGATTTAAAATAGCAAACGTTAACGAAAATGGCTGAAATTTTTACACGACCTAGATTTATGTGTTAGGATTAAAAGTCTAGTTTTGAGTTTTTCGGATTGAATCCTCGAAATATGGGTTTTAGGCCGATTACAGAAACTGCGCAAGATGGGGTTTTTAAGTTCGATTTTTACGTTTCGTTACATTACTCCTATACCGGACGCCCCGAAATCACCCGTATTGATATGGAAGGCTCAACTTACAGTGATAGAGAGTTTTGGGTCGTCCTAAAGTCTCTGGCTCGTCCAAAATCCTACGAACGGATCTCCTCACCGTCAAGCTCCCGACTTTGGCCACGATTTCGAATCGGACGAAGAAATCCAATGTTAGTTCGAGTTTTTGGGTTCAAAAACTTAACTAGAAGTATATGAACGACTTACCAATGATCTAAGGACTGTGATCCTTGATCTATTCGTTCCTACGGCCGTCGGTGGTGGTCGGGATGTCGCCGGAAGTCCGTCGGAAGTTCGTCGGGAGAGCTTTTTGGCTTGGGAGGGTTTGAGAGTGACTTGGGGACTTGGTGACTGAAGAATGGGCAAGGGAGGCAGCCCTAGGTCGCCCTTATTCCCTTCCCCCGTCCAAAATTCGCTTTCCAAAGTCGGGAGGTCGAATTATGGTAAGAAATCGCCGAAAACGCGCGAGTTGCCAAAACCTGTAGGGCCACGCGGGGTTGGCGCGCCTTTTAGCCAAACCCCGCCCGGCCAGCGCGCGAGACTCGCCTGGACTGCGGTCCGGGCGGGTCCGTGCGATCCGATCCGTCGGGTCTTTTCTCCTCTCTTTCGGACTTCTATCCTTCCCCGTTTTCGCGCTCGATTTTTTTTTCCGGGTCATTTCCGGATTATGCTTCTCATCATAAATTTATTCCGTTTCAATTCGATTACGTGCTTGAAATCCTAAGACCGTCGGTTTTGGTCTGTCGGGTTCAAATTCGTCGTCCTTGACTTCCGTGCATTTCCGCGTCTACGGGTTCTCGGAAACAAAATCTTCTCTCCTATTGGATTAATTCCTATTTTTATATTCTAAAATTTACGGGTATTACATAATCGAATCTGCACAATGCTTGAAGAGGTAAGGGTCTTCCCAGAAGTAGTTAACTACATCTCGGTTGAACCTCGCTTTGTGGCCTCTGCTTTGAAATGGTGGGGTTATTCCGCATGCTAAAAAGTTAGCAATATCGGAAAACCACGGGCAAGCTTGATCATGAAGATGCAAGGCGAACAATTGCTCGTCCGGAAAATTCTCATTTACGGCTAGCTCATTTTTATCATTTTCTAGTCGAGACAAATGGTCAGCAGCACCATTGTCTCTGCCTTTTCTATCTTTTATTATGATGTTAAATTCTTGCAACAAAAGTACCCACCTGATTAATCGAGGTTTGGCGTCTTGTTTGCTAAACAAGTATCTCAGTGCAGAGTGATCTGTGTACACTGTGGTTTTCGTACCAATGAGGTATTGTCTGAATTTGTCAAACGCAAAAACCACAGCATACATCTCCTTCTCCGTAGTGGTGTAGTTAATTTGGGCCTCATTCAGGGCATGACTTGCGTAATGAATTACGCAATGCTTCCCTTCCTTATGTTGCCCTAGAACTGCACCCACGGCGAGATCACTTGCATCACACATTACCTCGAAAGGCATTGACCAATCGGGTGGTTGTACTATTGGAGCATAAATCAACATTTCTTTGAGCGTGTCAAAGGCTTGAACACACGCTTCATTTATTACAAAAGGGTTCTCTTTACAAAGCAAGTTAGTGAGCGGCTTGGCAATTTTAGAAAAGTCTTTTATGAATCTCCGGTAGAAACCGGCATGCCCTAAGAAACTCCTAACTGCTTTTATTGAACTAGGCAATGGAGGTTTGAGATGACGGAAACCTTAGCTCTGTCGACTTCGATACCTGCGCGCGAGATGCGGTGACCCAACACTATTCCTTCGGTGACCATGAAATGGCACTTCTCCCAGTTCAAAACTAGGTTGGTGTCCTCACACCTTTTCAAAATTTGTGCAAGATTAGTCAAACATTCATCAAAAGTATCTCCATACACAGAGAAGTCATCCATGAAAACTTCAATGCATTTTTCGATAAATTCTGAGAAAATTGACATCATGCATCTTTGAAATGTGGCAGGCGCATTACAAAGTCCAAAAGGCATGCGCCTGTATGCAAAAGTTCCATATGGGCATGTGAACGTGGTCTTGTCGTGATCCTCGCTAGCTATTACAATCTGATTATAGCCAGAATACCCATCCAAAGAACAGTAGTACTCCCTTCCGGCCAACCTCTCCAGCATCTGATCAATGAATGGCAAGGGGAAATGGTCCTTCCTGGTAGCGGTATTGAGCTTCCGGTAGTCGATGCAAACTCTCCAACCGGTCACTGGACGCGTCGCCACTTCTTCTCCTTGCTCATTAGTCGTTACACAGATCCCCCCACGTTTCGGTACGACCTGCACTGGGCTAACCCATTTGCTATCAGAGATAGGATAGATGATACCAGCATCTAAGAGCTTGATAACTTCTTTCCTTACCACTTCCTGCATATGGGGGTTCAGACGCCTTTGTGGTTGCCTTGAGGGCTTATACTCCTCTTCCATTAAAATTCTGTGCATGCAAACAGAGGGGCTTATTCCTTTTATATCAGAAATGGTCCATCCGATTGCATGTACATATTTCTTTAGAATGTCTACCAGAGCTTTTTCTTGTTCTTGTGTCAGCTTGGCTGACACAATCACCGGTAATCTTTTATGTTCAGCGAGAAAAACGTACTTAAGATGATCCGGAAGTATTTTAAGTTCAAGCTCTGGTGGGCATTCAACGGAAGGCAGCAATTTGCGAGAAATGGGTGGGAGAGAGAGATCAGATTTACCTTCAGGATCCTGTGTCAGTACAAGATCCATTTCCTCCTCAGCAGTGCTTTCCTCTTCCTCCGGGATGAACTCAACTCCATCGAATTCTTCAAGGTCCCCAGAGATAGGATCCTCGAAGTGGACAGCGTTGCAGCTCCTTGGTTGCTCTGCACCTTCAGGCTTCAGTACCTGTTTTGAAACTTTGCTCGGCTCATCAGTCACAGAGTCTATGCTCATCCTCACTCCTACTATCTATTACATCAAAAATGGAACAAGATCCCTCAGACGGGAACTTCTGCAGCTTTCCCATGTTGAAATCCAATTCTTCTTCTCCGACTCGGAGCTTGATTTGATTTGATCGAGCATCTATAAGTGCACCGCCGGTTGAGAGAAAGGGGCGGCCTAAGATCAGTGGCATCTCGTAATCCTCCTCTATATCCAAAATAATGAAGTCGGCGGGGAAGAGAGTCCCTCCCGTCTTGACAATTACGTCCTTCAGGATTCCGATTGGATGGGTAATTGATCGGTCTGCCAGCTGTAACTTCATTGTAACCGGTTCAATTGTTCCCAAGTGAAGACGTTTCACCATGGCAAGTGGCATAACGTTGATGCTCGATCCTAGATCGCACAACCCTTTTCCAACATTAGTTTTCCCGATGTGGATTGGCAATGTAATGCATCCTGGATCTTCCTTCTTCTCCGGTAGCACTCTTTGGATAATGGCACTGCAGCTACTGTTCAAAATCACTACTTCCTCCTGCTCAGCTTTTCTCCTCCCTGAAATCATTTCTTTAAGAAATTTAGCATAGACGGGCATTTCTGAAATCATTTCGACCAATGGAATAGTGATCTCGACAGCTTTCAGTCTTTCTAAAAACTTTTTAAATTTTTCATCTTGCTCCTTATTTTTAAGACGTGCCGGGTATGGCACCCTTGGCATGTACTTATTATTATTTGTTTTTGGTGGTAAAGAGAAGGAAATTTTACCTTCAACCCTACCCTTTTCAGCTCCCTTTGCAGCTTCAACCTGCGGAATAGCTGTTTCTGGTTTGTCCTTGTCCAATCCAATACCATCTCCTCCTTCGATCCTTTCACTTCCTTTTTCACCCTCCACTAGATCCTTTTCCTCCTCGGCCGTCTCTTTTCCATGTCCAACAATTCCTTTCAGAGTCTTGCCTCCCCGCAATGTGATTGCTTTACACTGCGGGTTAGCTTCAGTACTGCTTGGAAGTGTTCCTTTCCCCCTGTTCTGTAGTTCCTTGGCCAATTGGGTGACTTGCGTCTCCACATTCTTGATTGATGACTGCAGTTGCTGATTTATATCCTTCTGGTTGGCTATAAATTCAGTCATCAGGTTCTCCAAGTGAGATGGTGGCCTTTGGTTATATTGCTGATTCTGATCAGGTTGGGGCTGGAAATTCTGGAAATTCTGGCCTTGGTTCTGATTAGGCCTTTGTTGGATTTGAGGTTGGAAATTCTGATTCTGATTTTGGAAGTTCTGCACTCTTTGCTGGACGAATCCTTGGTTCTGAGGTCTGAAGTTTTGCTGTGGGTTTTGGAACTGGTTGGGCTGGTTTGGCTGCAGCAAATGCGCGTTAAGTGCATTGTTGTTGGAATAAGAGAGGTTGGGATGGCGATTTTGGTAGTTCCCGGCATAATTACAGCTTTCGGTAGCTATCTGTTGGCATGTGTCAGTTGGATGAGGTCCCTGACACAGTCCACAGACAACTCCCGATTGCTGTGTTTGAACTTGGTCTGATGAGGTTCCTGCCTGAGAAGCGTCCGTTCCCTTCCCTTTATCCTGACTCAGCTGTATCGCAACTACCTGTTCTTGCAGTTTTTCAAAATCTGTTTTCCCTTCACTTACAGCAAAGACTTTTCTAGGAGGATTCTCCTTCCTATCGTCTGTGTTTAGGATGGATCTGTTGACAGACATTGTCTCAATCTTCTCCCAAGCTTGGTCCATAGGCAAGTGGAGTAAATGTCGTCCGCCAGCGGCGTCTAACATTGTTCTCCATGGATGGGTGAGTCCTCCGTAGAATTTCCTCAATTGCTCCCATGGTGCGTACCCATGTTGGGGGCATCGCCTGATGAGGCCCAAGAATCTCTCCTTCGCATCATATAATGATTCGTCTGGCTTCATTTTAAAATCTCCAATCTTAGCTCTTCCTTCCTCAATCTTTGATTCTGGAAAATAATTCAGCAAAAAGCTCCTCACCAAGTCTGCCCAAGTGCTCCGCAGATTGATAGGCAATGACTTATACCAGTCCCTGGCACCACTATACAAAGAAAATGGAAACAACATTAGCCTTATAGCATCAGGAGAGACTCCCTGATTTTTGATCGTGTCGCAGAGCTCCAGGAAGGTCTGGAGATGATCATGAGGGTCCTCATGATTTGCGCCGCAGAACTGATTGTTTTGCACCAAATTAATGAGTGCCGGTTTGAGCTCGAAATTGCGTGCAGGAAAATGTGCTCTCCCAGGTCCATCCAGATAGGGCTCCACTATCGGTTGCATGAAGTCTGCTGCTGCTTGCTGCTGCTGTTGATTTCCTTGTTCAGCTTGGTTCCGGTACTGTTGGTGATAATTTGGAAATTGCTGGAAGTTATGTGGATCTTGTGGGTTGTTCTGAAATTGATCTGGATTGAAAGCTTGGTTTTGGTATTGTTGGTTTGGTATGTTTTGGTTTTGGTGAAATTGATTTACGGGTGGTGGTGGTTGTTGGTGGAATTGCTGGTATTGTTGCTGATTAGGATTTGGTAGATTCTTCTCTTCGTTGGCACGATTAGGATGCTCTACCACTCCTCTGTCAGCTCCATTACCAGGGTTATGTGGTGGTTGGTCTATGGGTAGGATCGGGGGAATGTTTTGGTTTTCTGCCATATCTGATAGATCGCTGCTTGATGTTTCAGGTGAAGTGCGGCTCCGACGCTCCTCCTCCTTCCGTCTTCTAGCTTCTGCCCTCAGTTGGCGAGCGGTCCTTTCTATTTCTAGATCGAACGGTAGCTCCGGTAATGTGCTCCTTCTCCATTGCATAAGCAGTTGGTATCAACTTTTGACAGTACCTGTACAACCCCCAGGTTAGTAACAGCTCGAGAACATATACAAGAACTATCTATGAGTAAATCAGGAATGTAATTCTCCTAGTAAACGGCGCTGCATCCTCCCCGGCAACGGCGCCATGAAACTTTTGACGAGCTTCGCCAACACGAGTAATTTTCTGAAAATTCCTTTTACTGGTTTATTGCTTAATGAGGAAACTGTGATTTCAAATGGTGCCTCAAGAGTCCCCGGTGACGGCCATGAAACTTTTGCACCCAAGCCAAGTTTCATTTTGCTACTGGGGGGTTGAAGAACCGTCTAAATACAATTTCCAAGTTCGGATTTATTAAATGAAAAGAGTTATGATTGGGGGAAGGGGTTTAAGAATATACTAAGATTTCCCTTTTTATTACTCCTGTGGGGTTCAAACGGCGCTGTGGTTCTTCCAGCCATGAAACCTTTGACAAGTATCACGGTGCAACCGGGATGGACCTTCAGTCTGTCACCCTGAAAGTCCTAGGTATCTGCACCATAATGCTTCTCTTAATTTCATGTCAAGAAGATACCTGCCATGAAATTCTTGAACATCTTCCCACTGTATGAGTATTTTCCCAAAATGTTATTTTTATTTACTCGTGTCACGAAACTGTGCTCCCGAAAGCGCACGGGTCAAAAATTGCAGTAATTTATAGTAAGTACCGGATCGTTCACTGGAGGATGTGCGATGGAAGCAGGGCCCACGTCGTTTACTAAGATTTTCCACTCGGTTACTCGTTTCAAGTTTTGCAATGATTTCTAACAACTACTTGACATAAATTAAACCAGATCATAAAAGCAGTAAAAATTATTCTACAAAGCATGGTAAACTAGATCGAAGAAAGCAATTAAATCTATACTACGAAAGCAATATAAAATTATGCTACACTATCTAAAAAGCAGATTTAAATATGACAGAAGGGACAGGGAGGAAATAATAAAGATTGGACAAGGTTCAGATGAAACACAATTAAACTTCCATTTTTAATACACAGATCTTAGTTTGGGATAATCCTCCAGTTAGCTAACTCTCATGCTCTCTATACCATGTTCCCTTTAACAGACAGGTACTTACAGTAAGAGTTTACATGCTCTTAAGACAGCAATTTCTAAGATACCATAAACTCTTAACTCCCTTTGCAATGCCTTGCAAAAGTATGTTAATCATTTACGGTGGATGAGCAACACCTGTCAAATCATTAGTTGACATGCCAAGTACTGCTATCAATCCCCCATGTCACACCCAAAGTTTCAAATGAAATCCCAAACCATTCCATAACTCTCAAACCTTTTAACAGATGGACAGCCCCTAATTCTTCCGAGTGACCTCTATGAAAGCATTTAAAGGAAAGCAGTAAGAAAGCTGTAAAGAAAGCATCTAAATCTATCACTCGGAATCGTTAAAAACGTCTCTTTCCGTTAGTATAAAAGAGCCCCTGGTCTTGGTGACCAGATGCAGATCAAGAACCCCCGAGATATCAATAAGCCACAGGGCTTACAACATCTAGGTAGTTATGAGGTACAAACTAAATGAAACAGATCCATAAATGAACCTATTCCGGATGTACTCACTCAAGACTCAATTCTAGGCTTTGGCAGAAGAAGATAGTAGTCGAAGGAATACTCGACCTTACCTTATAAATTCACCAAGGCCTATATGTTGTTCCTCTAGTATTATTTATCACATCTCATCTACACCCAAGTGGATATTGACTTAATGCGATATCTAACATCAGATTTCCAACACACAGCAATTTTGAGAAGCAAATGAGTATTTGAAAATCATTCCCTAAACAGGTACTAAACTCTCAATTAAAACACAGATCCTTTCAGTCTAGATGAGACCTAATCGCTGACTCTGTTTCTAAGCTCTCAAAATCAATCCCCAGTGGAAGATGAATTAGTCATAACTATCGAATTTATCCCTTACTCAGATCCGGATTTTATAAAGGAATTTTTGTTGGAAATTTATTGTGCAGCATCAGATTTATATCAAGACTTCTATGTCCAAGGGGAAGGATCCCCAAAATAGCAATAAGACCAGAACAACTACATAATAGTATCATGCATACAAGTATATGAAAAGGAAAATAAAATACCCCAAAATATATGGTGGGGTTAGACAGAATGCGATACACAAAGGTGGATTAGCCTGAGATGAGAAGAAATCGGCTAAAAAGAGTGCCAGAGATAGTTGAGGTTTTCCGGACTGCAAACATCTGCTGTCTGGTTCCCAATTTTCCCAGATGACAGATTTTAGACAAAAAGAATTCCAAACAACGGTGACCGCCGTTATTTAGTTTTCTTTTGTCTGTGAGTGGAAGAAAGACCCACATATTTCTCGCTGTAATATTTCTCAACTGATGTTGGTCGACATCAGTTGATACTATTGCAACTTGAATTCAGGTTGAGAAATTAAGATAAGGAAAATTAAAACTGTATCTGATTAGGAATTGGCCTGAGTGACTAATCGAAACTCTTGGTGAAGAGAACGCTCGCCGAAGCTTCCACCAACCACTAGTCAGATCATGCAAAATAACAGATAATGATTGACACACAGAAGACGGGTTAGTCGATATCCCTGTGAAGGGACCTTTCTCCAACATTAATCTGTGCGTTTCTCATTATCCGTTCATACACACAATGAAAGAGAGAAAAAAATATAAAAGTAAGAAAATATTTTTGGTATTGTGTGGGTGTTAAGCACACAATAAATGGACACTAATGGGTTGAGATGTGTAATGGATAGAAATCAGATGAATTGGGCCTAGGCCCAATACACCCATGCAACTTACACAAATCATGAAAGAAAATATTTTTGGAGTTTCCAAAATAGAAGGGATAGTTCAATTCGAATTATTGGGGTAATTCGAATTGAGAATGCATGAAGGATGAAGTATTACTTACTCAATTGATCATTGCTAGAAATTGGGGCATCATCCAATTCGAATTATTGGCCAATTCGAATTAATTCGAATTGGACAATTCGAATTGGCGAAGTCCCTTTCTTGCTCAAATTGACTAATGCATTTACCTCAAAGGGAGGGTGAGTTCGAATTATACAGCAATTCGAATTAATTCGAATTGCAACAATTCGAATTGGTAAAGGATGGAAAATAAACTAAGGCATGAATGGGTGGCAATGGATACAATGTGGTTTTTAACCCAATTCGAATTATTGAGCAGTTCGAATTAACTCGAATGACATAATTCGAATTGGTTGAAAACCACATGAAGAGAATAGTTTGGATATGCAATTCGAATTTCCCTTAGCAATTCGAATTAATTCGAATTGCCTCAATTCGAATCACATATTTTCAGACAACAACAATTTTTGTTCTCACAAGTATGGGTTAGGTGAACACTGTACTGTAATGATGGGTTTAGATTTACTAAATCCCTCATCTCACATCAGTGTCATTTCACAGCCACCCTAGTGAGATTTTCAAGAAATAAACAAATACATGTCTAGTGGGTATTGGCCAGATTCAAACTCTATTTCTACAAACAAGAAATCAGAGACCAAAGAGCCTAAAACATCTAGTTATCTAAGAACTACATGAGTAAACTAAGAACACTCAAGTTATCTAAGGAAGCACGAAATAAGATTAAGGCAGGAAGAATAAAATTAAAATACAACTAAACACAGACATTAAAAACATCTAAAATCTAAGAACACTTATTTGAAGCTCTAAGGTACTAAATCAAGCCAAAAACCCAACAAACATGCATTTATTAAGTTTGAATGTCAACTAGGACATAATAAATGTAACCTAGTTGAAACAAACAAACACATTAAGCATTTATTTCTAGGGAAAGCATTAAAGAGTGCCAAAACAAATGGATAAAACCATTTCTGGAAATTTTCCTTGTATTGACACTTGAAAGTAAAATAAGAACCCAAAACCATCATTGGCTTGAAGGTAGGGTTTATTCTAACTAGAAAGCATGTAGACATATGGAAAATGGCTACTCTAAGGGTTACACAAACTGCTTCTACACTAAACTAAGATTAAAGCATGTAAAGATTATAAAACTTGCAAGAAAATAAACTAAACTAATCTAAACTACCTACCTAACCCTTAAGGGGTGTGGAACCTCCTGCTGTTCTTTTTTGTCCCAAGCTGCCTTTTGGTTAAAATTCTTGATCTTTTGATTCTGTTGTGGAAGGTTTGCTTTTATAGACAATCTTCAAAACCCTAGGCCCACCAGTGTTGTGTTCTTGCTCCACAGCTGAAGTTCGAATTATCTCAACCAATTCGAATTAATTCGAATTGTGAGATCCCTTCCTTGAGTTGGAGTTGTAGCCTTCAGTAGTCAATTCGAATTGTTGTGAATAATTCGAATTGATCTTTTCTCGAATTGGATGAGGGTTTCTGCTTGGCTTCCTTGCACTTTGTTGGCAATTCGAATTGTTTGTGCCAGTTCGAATTAATTCGAACTTGGACAATTCGAATTGCATCTTCTTCTTGCCTTTGGGTTTCTTCTCTCTTCATTCCCTAATTCGAATTAATTCGAACTTGAATAATTCGAACTAGCCTTCTGCATCCCTTCCAACACTTAACCATTTCTTTGCTCTCTTTAGCAATTCGAATTGTTGTGCAATTCGAATTAATTCGAATTGCCTACAATTCGAATTGTGCTTCAACACTTAACCAATTTTTCAGTTGTGGGATTTTCAATCTTTTTCCCATCTTTTTGGATTTTTGTGGGCTCTTTTATTCTTTTGCCCATCTTTTCATTCCTTTTTCTTTTCTTTTTCCTTTTTTTTTCATGTTTTTGGATTTTTCTAACACAAATGCAATTAAAATTGCATATTTTGTGTCTTTTTATTACCGGCTCAATGTTTTTACAAACTCGCATTAATCTGTCAAATTCAACTGCTTTCTTGTTGCAATAAGATGGAATCACGATCAAAATGTTCGTCTCAGACACGGAAATGGATTGGAAATAATGGACAATTTTGGCCATTATCACTTTACTCAGGAAGCTACCCTCACCTCCAAGAGACGACACCGGACCCTCCAAGCACCATTCAGAGAAGAAAGATTGAGTCAACGCGGTCACATTCCTACGAGCTTAAATGTAAACATCATGCATTAGATTTTCCATTCACTCAGTACATTTTCATTCATATTGTGGAAATCTTTTGTAACTGATGTACTTATTGCTTTCCACAAAGAGAATTTCGTTTTGAATTCTCAAAATATTTTGAAAAAGATGTGTGACAGTCCAAGATGAATAAGTGACAGTGATGTCAAAAACAAGCTGTGACATGCTTGCATGTTCACAGTATCTTTTTAATGCATTCAATTAAATAACCGGCACAAAACGAGCATAAATCTGTCACCTAAATTCACATGTTGAACTTAGGCTAAGGATGAAAATTTCAAACTATTAAATTGGGATAAAACAATTAAAAATATGCATGATATAAATTTTTGAGGTTTTGAGCTATAAAAATCCAATGATATGATCACTAGGAAGAAAAACAAAATTTTCATGTTGAGAATTTGATTGAATAATTTGCAAGAATTTTTCAAAGGCTAAATTTATGAATAAGGGTATGACATGATCAAACCGTCCATGTGAGATCTGAGCCGAGTCATTTTCACTCATTGTTTCTTTGTTGTGTGAAAATCAATTCGATTAAAGGACACTAAAACTTGCAATTGGGACCGATTCAAGGCCATGCCATATTCCCGAAATCGAGCATATGATCGAGGCACTTAGAAAAACCCAAATTTTTAGCCTTCGTTTGAAATCCAAACCCAAAAATATTTTCCCTTTAGGATTAATCTGAGCCTTTAAGCCTAATTTTTCTTTGAAACCCTCTATATTTTCCTAGCCTTATAAAAAGACCAAGAAAATCAAACCCAAGTGTACACGAATCAATTCCATCAAGGCATTATAGTTTATGATCATCAAAAATATCAATCGGTATTCATAAATCGATCAAAAGAAAAGAAAAGAAAAAGAAAAAATAAATAAATAAAAAAATGTGTTGAGATTCATTCAACAGAAATAAATCGCAATTGACAAGCAAACTAGACAAAGTCTAATGTCATGCAATAGAAAAGAAAAACAAAAGAAAGAAGTATTGATGATCATAGATTTTAAAAACATGCCAAGTTATGTTGGAATGGATTCATGTCACTTTTTAGCCTAATAATTCCCTTCCATACCAATGTACAACCGTATGCCCCGTTATAACCCTTGAATAAGACATCGGGATATCGATTTGAAGAAATGAGTAGGTGGCGAGTTGGTCTAATTGCAAGCTTATGGGAGAATTTACTTGAATTTGATTATGAGCGTATTGTTTAAAAAGCCAACTCCGAGAGTGAGTGAAATTTCCGATTCTACTATATGTGAGGCTCTACTTTGATTAATTAATGTTCATGTCATGCTTGAATTCAAGAATTAAACCAATGAAAATTTTCTATACATATATTCAAGAAAAATTAACAATAATGATTGATTTGTATACCTATCCAAGTGAAAAGTATCATTTCATTAAACACTGCAATAAAAAAAGTTTAATATTTGTAATTTTGATTGTATTATCCCAATATAACAAGAATGAAATTTTTGAAGCCACGCAAATGGATTGAATATGCAGAGTCCAGGCTTTTAGGAGCATTGACTCTGACTGCTCGGGGACGATCAGTATTAAATGTGAAGATGTTGATAATGGCCAAAATTGTCCATTATTTCCAATCCATTTCCGTGTCTGAGACGGACATTTTGATCGAAATCCCATCTTATTTTAATGAGAAAGCAGATGAATTCGACAGATTGATGCAAGTTTGTAATAATAATAAGCTGGTAATGAAAGACATTAAAATATGCAATTTTGATTGCATTTGTGTTAGAAAAATCCAAAAAACATGAAAAAAGGAAAAAGAACAGAAAAATGAGTGAAAAGATGGGCAAAAGAATAAAATAGCCCACAGAAATCAAAAAGATGGGAAAAAGAATGAAAATCCCACAAACTGAAATTTTGGTTAAGTGTTGAAGATCAATTCGGTCTATACGCAATTCGGCCTAAACCGAATTGCTCATTAGACCGAATTACTGAAGAGAAGTGTTGAAGAAGAAAAGAGCAGCCAATTCGGTCTGTGGCAATTCGGTCTATACCGAATTGACCCCTAGACCGAATTGCACTTTGGAAAGAAGAAGACCCTGAGCAGAAAGGAAAAGAAGGAGTTTGATCTATGCAATTCAGTCTAGGCCGAATTGATTGCATAGATCGAATTGCCTCAAAGCAAGGAAGCCAAGCAGGAGCCATCATCAGTTCGACAAAGGCCAATTCGGTCTACCCATAGACCGAATCACCACATTTCATGCTCAAGATCAAGGAGAAAGACCTCATGTCACCAATTCGGTCTAAACCGAACTACTTGAGGAGACCGAACCACATTCGAAATCGCAGTTTTGAGCACATGAGAAATGCATGGCACTGTGGATGGGCCCTGATGGGCCTAGGGTTCCGAGAAGAAGTATAAAAGCTGACCTTCCTCAACACAAGAAAAATGGGAACACTTACACTTGGACATTTGCTGGGAGACAAAAAGAATGAGCAGAAGGTTCTCCACCCCTTAAGGGTTAGGTAGGTAGTTTAGTTAGTTAGTTTATTTTTCATGCTTGTAGTGTAGTTTTAATGCTTTTAATCTCAGTTTACTGTCATAGAAGCTTGTTACTACCTTTAGTGTAGCCATTTCCATAAACTTTAAATGCTTTGTAGTTATAAAGAACCCTACCTTCAAGCTAATGATGGTTTTATGGTTATTTGTTGCTTTCAAGTGTCAATACAAGAAAGAATCCAGAGATGGGTTTTTATTTCAAGTGTTTGGCACTTATTTAATGCTTTCTTTAGTAATAAATGTTAGAATGTTTGTTTGTTTCAACTAGGTTACATTTATTATGTCCTAGTTGACTTACATTCTCAATAAATGCATGTTTAGTGGGTTTTTGGCTTATTCTTATACCTTAGTGATTCAAATGAGTGTTCTTAGGTTTTAGATGATTTTAGGCTTGTTAGAATTTATTTCTATGTTTATTCAGTTGCTGCTTTATTCTCTTTTTGTTAGCTTATTGTTGCCTTAGATAATGTAGGTGTTCTTATTTTTATGCATGTGTTCTTATTATTTATTAGATGTTTAAGTCTTTGATCTTTGATTGCTTGGTTGTAGAATTAAGGTTTGTTTCATGCCAATACCTGCTAGCCACGTAACCTACTGTGCCTATTTTCCTTAAAACACTCATTAGTGTGGCTGTGAGGTGACACTGATGTGAAATGAAGGATTTGGTAAATCTTATCCATCATAAACCACACAATATAAACCGAACCTGCACTTATGAGTTCAAAATATCTTTTATGAGAGAAAAGGCATGCAATTCGATTAGAGGCAATTCGGTCTAAACCGAATTGCCCATGAGAATGGAATTGCATGGCAAAAATATTTGTTGAGTGTCTTATCTAAAAATTTATATGCAATTCGATCTAGGTAATTCGGTCTATACCGAATTGCCCATGAGACCGAATTGCATAGCAAAAATTGTTCTCATATGGTGCACAAGCAATTCGGTCTGTGCGAATTCGGTTTAGACCGAATCCCTCCCATAGATCGAATTGACCTTGTACACCATATTGTATGCATGCCATCCCTTCATGCCTTAGTTTATTTTCTTTGTCTTACCAATTCGAATTGTCCAATTCGGTTTAAACCGAATTGACATGGCAATTCGAATCACCCTCATTTTTGTAGCAAATGCCTTAGTCAAATTTGAGTAAGGAAATGACTTCATCAATTCAAATTGTCCAATTCGGTTTAGACCGAATTGCTTGACAATTCGAATTAGATGATATTCCATCTCCTTGCAATGATTAATTGGGTGAGGAAAATACTTCATACCTCATGCATCCTCAATTCGCTCTCTTTTGCATTTTGCCCAATAGACCGAATTGCTTTCTTCCTTCTATTTTGAAACCTTAAAAACATTTTATTTCTTGAGTTGTGTAAGTTGCATGGGTGTATTGGGCCTAGGCCCATCACACCTAATTTTATCTATTACACATCTCAACCCATCAGTGTCTATCTATTGTGTGATTAACACTCACACAATACCAAAAACATTTTCTTAATCTTGTTTATTTTCCCTTTCATGGTGTGTATGAACAACTAGTAAGAAATATATCAGACTAATGTTGGCGGGTATTCCCACACGGATAACTAGCTCGTATTCTGAGTATTAATTACTAGTTGTTATTTTGCATGGTTCGGATAGTGGTCGGTGGAAGCCTTGGCGGTTCGTCCATCCGGGATTATGACAGCTGCTCAGCTGACTCCTATCCGGATACAGTTTTCTTTTCTTTACCTTAATTTCAAACCTGAATCTAGAGTTGTAGTAATGATAGAAGATATATGCCAATGTCATCTAATAATTATTACACCAATAGAAAATGTGGGTTTTCATCCAGATTCACAGATAGTGAAGTCTAAGATGACGGCGGCAACTGTCATTTGAGGCATTCCACTGTCTAAAAATCATTCCATCTGGAATACTTGGGACCCGGATAGCAGATGTTTGCCGTCCGGATAACCCCAATTATTTCTGGCAATCTCTTTAGCCATTTTCTTCGTATCTCTGGCTAATTCATCTTTATGTATCAAATTCTGTCTAACCCCACCATATATTTTGGGGTACTTATTTTACTTCTCATATACATGTATGCATGATATTATCATATAGATATTGTGGTCTATAATATTTTGGAGATCCTTATCCTTGGACATAGAAGTCTTGATTTAAATCAGATGCTGCATAATAAATTTCCACAAAAAAATCACTTTATAAAATCCGGATCTGAGTAAGGGATAAATTTCACAGTTATGACTAACTCATATTCTACTGGGGGTTGATTTTGAGAACTTAGAAGCAGAGTCAGTAATTAGGTCTCACCTAGACTGAAAGGATCTGTGTTTTAATTGAGAGTTTAGTACCTGTTTAGGGAATGATTTTCAAATATCCATTTGTTTCTCAAAATTACTGTGTGTTGGAAATCTTTTATTAAGTGTTGCATCGAATCAGTGTCCACTTGGATTCGGATAAGATGTGATAATTAATATTAGAGGAACAACATATAGGCCTTGGTTAATTTCTAAGGTAGGGTTGAGTATTCTTTCAACTACTATCTTCTCCCGGCAAAGCCTAAAATTGAGTCTTGAGTGAGTACATTTGGAATAGATCTTCATAGGTCTGTTCCACTCATGTTTGTATCTCATAACTAACCGGATGTTATAAGCCCTGTGGCTTACGGATATTTGGGAAGTTCGAAATCTGCATATGGTCATCAAGACTAGGGGCTCTTTTATACTAACGGAATGTGATGATCTTTTAAGACTTCCGAGTGATAGGTTTTAAATGCTTTCTTTACTGCTTTCTTTATCGCTTTCTTTAAAACGCTTTCATAGAGGTCACTCGGAAGAATTAGAGGTTGGCCGCCGGTTGGAAGGTTTAAGAGTTATGGATTAGTTCGGGATTAGATTTGGACTTTGGGTGTGACAAGGGGGATGACAGGAGTACTTGGCATATCAACTAATGATTTGTCAGGTGTTGTTTGTCCACCACAGATAAATAATATACCTTAGCAGTGCATTGCAAGGGTAGTTATGCGTCTGTGGTATCTTAGAATTTGCTGTCTTAAGAGCATGTAAACTCTTACTATAAGTACCTGTCTGTTAAAGGGAACATGGTATAGAGAGAGCATGAGAGTTAGCTAACTGATGGATTATCCCAAACAAAGATCTGTGTATTAAAATGGAAGCTTACTTATGTTTCATTTGAATCTTGTCCAATCCTTATTATCTTCTCCCTGTCCCTTCTGTCACATTTTTAAATCTGCTTTCGTAGAATAATTTTACCTGCTTTCTTAGCATAATTCTTATTGCTTTCTTAGAATAGATTTAATCGCTTTTTAGACTAAATTTACCATGCTTTGAAGAATTATATTTTACTGCTTTCATAATCTAGTTTAAATTATTGTCAAGTAGTTGTTAGAAATTATTGCAAAACTTGAATCGAGTAACCGAGTGGAAAATCTTAGTAAACGACGTGGGCCCTGCTTCTATCGCAAATCCTCCAGTGAACGATCCGGTCTTACTATAAATTACTGCAATTTTTGACACCGTGCGCTTTCGGGGGCACAGTTTCTTAACACGAGTAATAAAAACGTGACAACCTATAAATATATCCATAATCCCAAATCCATCTTCATAAATTGGTTTCATTAAATAAAATTGAAAACCAGGATTATGATTTTTCAGAAAATACTCATGTAGTGGGAACTTGTCAAAAGTTTCATGGCAAGGATCTTCAAGGCAGGAAATTGTCAAAAGTTTCATGCCGGGGAGGTCCACAGCGCCGTTTGAAATCAAAGTTTCCCACATGAGTAATAAAAAGTGAAATATATCCTTAAACCCCTTTCCCACGAATCATATCTCTTTTCTTTTAATAAATTTAACTTGGGATATTTTAGAAAATACTCGTGTAGGAAATTGTCAAAAGTTTCAGACCACCTGTTTTTCTAAGTCTTTGCGCCTACTAGTCCAGTTATGCTGCACGTCTGCTGTAGCTCGCTCAATAAACAATGTCTGATCATATGCTGTAGACAAGGAGGCATGTTGCGCACTGAATCCCGTCCTAATTTCCGCCTTTAGTCCATCCACGAACCTCGAAACCTTATCCTCCTCATCAGGAACTAGTTCAGGAACATAGGCCATCAACTCCACAAATCACTGGCAGATGTAACACCACCATTTTCGGCGTGGTGGAAATACAGGGTGTTACTCTAGATGTTTCCGGCTCCAGAATGAATGCTGACCCCACAAACCAACATAATCTCTTTCTAGTGCGCTTTGGTTTCACTCACGCACACCCTAGGAGACTTCCCAGGAGGTCACCCATCCTAAAATTACTCCAAGGCAAGCACGCTTAACTTTGGAGTTCTCCTGCAAGCTAAAGGAAGAACGGACATGACTGGGTTTTGTCGGAGAGGCTGCTATGTAACAGTTGATCCAATAAAACATGAAAACCACATGTTCTATTTCCAAAGGGGTGTCGTTTGAACCCATGTTGAAGGCAACAAAGCCCATCCAACTTAAATTGGAGCGAGAGTTCCGATGAACCAGTTTATCAGGTTCTATGTGGGCCTCATCCCCTACTACAGGCAAGCAAGCTAACATGACTATGTCTAAAAGAGTAGGCCCTATGAATCCATTCTTAAACATAAAGCAATTTGTTAACGGATTCCTGAAAGAGGCAATAGAAAGTACAAATCGGAGGCGAGGGCGCAACGACTGAGAAGAAACAGTGATCGTCTGATCAGTCCCTTGTCTCTTCCAACGAGCCTAAAAAAAGGAGTCATTCTGGCCACCTAAAATGCCCATTTATCAACATTCGCCAGAGTAGTCCCGATCAAGCCCGCGATCAACTCTGCCTTAACGGATGGAAAGGCTACCAAAGCCAATTCCCCTTGTACCAAATAATTTTCAGCAATTTTCCCAGCTTCATCTTGAGTACGGAAAAAGGGGTGAAGAATCTGAACAACCTCAAAGGATGCGTTAATCGGCACATCCTGAGGGCCGACCATAGAAATTATCCCTGACTATTGCCCAGGACGTACAATATGGGAAAAAGAAGGATCCTAGGCTGAGGGAATCGCCATCTCGAGGAACGAAAAGAATGGTGTAAAGGCCTCGGGTTTCTCAAGAGAAGGGGAGAAATACGATATGGAGATAGGAACAGATGTTTCAAGAGACGGTTTTTGAAATTAAAACATATATAAATGTTTGTTTGGCGCCCGAGATATAAGGATCGATCATGTCCGGTGGAAACCACTTTTTTCAACAAAAGAGGGCCTATGTCGTCCCATATTCACTGAAAAATGGAGGGCAGTTTGTTAACACATAAAAACTGTGTTAATTCAGCCCATATACATATCCAGGCCCAACTTGTATAAGGGCTCAATTATCAGGCTCGAAAAAAAGAGGACAACCAAAACCAGCCCATGGACCCCGAGGGAATGTCATCCCGGGCAAGCCACTTATTTAAATAAAGGTGCAATCTGGAGAAAGAATGTTTTTGAGGAAGGGATTCTAAAGCGTTGCGAGGTGACGTCACCCCAAGTGAAGAAGACTATCCTCATCCTTGCAGAAGCCTAATCCATGCCAGTACCAGAATAAAGGTGGGGAAGACTCATTTTGAATTTAATTCTTATCCATTTCCCCTAACCGGTGCCTCCTAACGAACAGGCCCCAGGCATTGTATAAATATTAGAACTTAATATGTAATCTGGGTTTCTCAACCACCATATTTTCAATACAATGTCTTTACTTTTTCAATACTTTATTTTGGGATTCTTATTTGTACAAATGGTACTTCGAACTTGGAACGAGCATGAAGAAATTAACGATACTTCTATATCTTTTGAGTTGTTCTGCCGGATCGGTTGCTGTTTGAATTTTTTTTGGAAATTGGATGCAGTTACTAATTCATGATCTGGCATGTACAGAATGAAAACTTCATTCTCAATTCTACGAGAATTTTTCTGAAAGCCTTTCATTTGCTTCTCTTCGATGGAAGTTTGATTTTCCCAGAATGTATCCTAATTTTTGGCCTAATTCTTCTTCTGATGATCGATTCAATCTCTGATTAAAAAGATATATCTTGGTTATATTTCTTATTTGCCGCATTATTTTCAACCACCACAATTTGCTACACCTAGCATTACGATCAGCGGTTGTCCGGCAGATGTTGTGACAGCGGTTGCACAACATTATGTTCTGTATAGAGGATTATTCTAGAGGGTTGAAGTCCTATTGTGCAACGGTGTGAGAGGTTATAACAAATGGATTTTCGTAAGCCTTGGATGATAGTGAATATGCCTGCATTGGAATCTCCCAGATGTAGGATTGGGTAATCCAAATTGGGTCATCAAATCTCTTTTTGTTCTTGATTTTTTTAAAGCTTATTTCTGCATATTCTCATTATGTCTTGTTTATTGAAGACTAGATGTGTATGCGTTGGGGGCACAACATTGTTTCCAGGATATTAATTGCACGGGACCTATCAATAAATTATAAAATAAGAAATAAAATAAATACTTCATCCGTATTTTTTTGTTTGTTACAGTTTGAATTTTGATACTGTTCATTTTATTACTTTGACTTAAATTTTTATCAGTTATATATGTTAAAATATAGGCAAAGTGGAATTTTGTTAGATTCATATCTTCTTGTAGGTTTTAAATTCCAACTTTCTGAAGGTTTACTTGTACCGAATATGAGTTATTGATAGTTTAAAATGTGCATTGGTTTACCTCAAAAGTGGGTCTGTAACAAAGAAAAAGATACGGATGAACTATAAATTAATATAAATTATAAAATAAAAAGAAACATTTTAATATTATTATTATTATTACTGTACCCTATCGTCTGTAGGGGTATATAGTGTTTAAAGTAAATGTTAAGGAAACAAAGTAAAAAAAAAAAGGTATATTAGTGTTTAAAGCAAAGATAAAAGAATGAAATGTATTTTATGTGGGGACAATTAGTATAGGGGTATAATATAAATAATAAAACTGATGGAGTATTATTCACTTAATTACACAAGTAAAAAAATTAAAATAGGCCACCCAAATAATATATTTCCACTTTTAAGCCATTGCGTGACATATGCATATCACACGGCCAAACTTAGCAATTTTCAATACATTTCGCCTAAATTCGACCCACAAGTTCAACATTTCAAACACAAATTAATCCACTCCACAAAAATCAAATCAATTCATCGAACAATTTTTCCCACTCACATAAAACACAATATCTAACATAACCCAACACATCCTTCAAACAATCCCACAAAAAAAAAATAAATAAATAAAATTAGAAATTTCACAATACCCATATTCCCCTTGCTTGACCTCTTCACACACCTCAGGTTCTTCTTTGGTGGCATTGTTGCTTCAATCTTTGTGGGGTGCAATGTGGTCGAAATGCTCTATTCCAACTTCGGGCTCTTTTCTCTCTCTCTCTCTCTCTCTCTCTCTCTCTCTCTCTCTCTCTCTCTCTCTCTCTCTCTCTCTCTCTCTCTCTCTCTCTCTCTCTCTCTCTCTCTCTCTCTCTCTCTCTCGCCTTAATCTCCTTCTATCGCACTCTCCTTCTCCACCTCTCTTTGTTTTTGAAATGTTTACTTTGTTCAAAGATTCGGGTAAATGCCAATTGGTGTCTTCTTCTCGATGTCTTCTTCTTTCTATCTTCTTTCTTTGGTCTTCTTCCTGTCTTCTTTCTTCTTCTCTTTCTCTGGTGTTGTTTCACTGTTTGAATTAATTCCATTGTATTTTTTTCGGTAAAAGGGGTGGGCCGAAGCCATTTATTGCATAAGTTGCAAAGTATAGAACTGACCAATGCGGTCAATATTCAAAACATCAGACATAAGTCAAGGGGCCTAGTAAAATGTTGAATACTATCAACCCAAGAGGGGCTCTAATGAATTAAGTAGTCTAATCCCATTGTATTTACTCGTTAATTGGATTAGTGAAATTGAGAGAGTCCTATTTACACAGTCAAATTTTAATTTGGGAGGGTGATTACTGATTAGTGAAATTGAGAGAGTCCTATTTACAAAGTCAAATTTGAATTTGGGAGGGTTTTGACTACAAAATAATGAGGATGGGACTTTTATAATTACAAAAAAAATTAGATGGGTCATTGTCTCATTGACCCAAAAAACTCAATAAACAATAATATAATTAAGTTACAATTTCATCAACGCCGAACAATTGAGCTCAATTATTCTTTGAAACCTCATCCAAAAAAAAGAATATTCTTTGAAACTCAATAATCCCAGCAATTCGGCTGAATTACTCTTTGAAGCCCATCAATCAAACCTAAATGGTCCCAATACACGTTTGTTTTGATTAAAACTAGAAATCTTTTGACACATGTTAGTTTGTAGAGTCATAGTGATTGAAACCGGTAATTAATAATCTGTATAATTGGGTTGAAGCGGCCCCTACTGCCTAACTGCACAAAGGGAGACAAGTATGTGTAATGTAGGGAGCGGTGCCTAAGCCAAACTGCAGGCTGTTGCCAACACCAAGGCTTGCTCTAAGACATTTTTTTTTTTTGGCGTGTACCGGGTATCCCCAGGCCACATTGGGCCCAAGACTAATCCCTCGAGGATCTGGTGGGCATTGAAGGGTTGTCTCTCCCAAAGCAGAATTCTGCATACACAAGGCTCTAAGACATTTAATTACATTATTATAAGCTTCGTTTGGTAAATAAATAGAGTTTAGAGTTTAGAGTTTGGTTTCAGAGATTAGAGTTTGGCTTCAGAGATTAGAGTTCCCAAAACCACGATTTATGGAGAAAATCAGCGATTCCAAATCTTGTATTTCCGGTAAAACAAACAGATATGAATATCTTAGAGTTGAGAATGGGCTTTTAGCGTTTGAACCGCTTATTCCAAACGGGGCCATAAACTTATCAAAATTGACAACCTAGAAAATGAGTTCTCAATGCTCTTTCTCCTGCCACGTCAATTTCAGAACGTATTCTAGAATTCACCTCAATTTTATCGTCCTCAAATTTCTCACTCCCGCTACATATTTAAATTTAATACAATTGATACTATTATAAACTTATCAAAATATGTTCAGTATCAGTCTAATTTTATATAGAGAATAAAATTTAACAAGAAAAAGATATAGTTAAAAATTATATATTTTGTTGATAAATTAATATCTGTAAAATTAATTACTTCTAATATTACCCCCCCCCCCCCCCCCCATTGGCTCTAATCTATATATATATTAAAGCATTAGTGAACAACATATTCTAAATTTAATGTGGTGTCTCCATTTCAAATTTCTAATTTTTATAAATTTTTGCATTTTTAATTATTAATTTTAGATTTTCGCATTTATTTATTTATTCATTATAGATTTTCAGTTTTTTAAAATAAATGGAATTTCTAATTTATATGATATTTCCGGCCTAAATATTCACTTTTAAAAAGATTTGAAAGATTTAAAATTTGAAATTTTGTATTTTTTATTTTATCTATATTATTTTTCATTTTTTAATTTACTAATTTTAGATTTTCGCATTTATTTATTTATTTAATCATTATAGATTTTGGCATATCTTTTTATAAATTCTCACTCTATCATCCTAACATGTCATTATATATTCACTTTTAAAAAGTGAAAGATAAAGTTTGAAATTTTTATTTTTATTTATTTATTTTGGATTCTATTATTTTGATTTTTTATTGTATCTATTTTAGATTTTATTATTTTGTATTTTGTATTTTATTTATTTTAGATTTTATTGCTACATTTATTATTTATTTATAGATTTTTAGTTTTTACCCCATAGGATTATTATGACATGAATATGCATTTTTAGTTTTTGCACCATAGGATTATTATGACGAGGTTCTGCACTGACAACTAAGAATTCTTTGCATTTATATTTCAATATGGTGATCATATTGTTATGCCAACCTGTCAATTTTGCTTATATTTTTTTAGTGTAGTAAATGATGTAATCAAAATGTACATTGCTCATCATATTTATGTATTCATGTTATATATATATTAATGTGTATATTGTAATCCCACTTTAGTTTATGAAAGTTTTGAAATTTCAAATTTATATGGAATTCGGATTGTATATGCATGGAATTTATATTATTAAAAAATACATTAATGAATATACGGAAAAGATTTGTGTATATAGGCCATGTTTTCACAAAAATATGTCACTTCTCCTAAAAGAAATATATAATTATACATTTGCTAATTGTTAAATAATATGTTTTAAGGGAATTGTGAATATTCATATTCTATGGATAATTAGTTTAGAGTAATTAATTATTTTCATAAATTATATTATAAATAGAAGAATTTGGTGTATAAAGAGTTATTGGGGGTGCGAATAGATCCATCTGTAAATAAAGAATGAGAATTTAATTGTTTAATCTATATTTAAGAAATACTCCCTCCGTTTTATAATAAGTGTAATACTAGGAAATGATACGAGATTTAAGGTCAGTTATTAAAATTTATTTAGTTGAATAATTATAATAATTGAATAAAAAAAATAAGATGAGTCGCATTTGACTTTATTCTTTTTGAGTTTTATTTGAATGAATATAAAATAATTAATAGTTTAAGTATAGTTAGTAAAAATGATTAACCTTCAAAACATTCCAAATATGGTAACTTACCACTTATTTTCAAACACCCAAAAAAGGAAAATGAAACACTTTAAAAAAAAATTAATTCAGTAATCTATATTTTAACAGATTTGCAATTGACGGAAAAACAAATATAAATCTAGATTTGTTAGAAATTGAAAGATTAATTGCTACAAATTCTATAAGTTTTAAAATTTTCTCTGAAATGCCGGTACTAAATGAAGTTTTAACGTCTGAAATTGATAATCTATTGATACTAGAAGAGACATATTATAATAAGGAAGAAATGAAGGTGGATCATGCTAAACTATTAACTTTGTTGATTGATGAGCAAAATAATATTTATAATAAACTAATATATGTAGTTGATAGTGATGAGAGTTGATTCTTTTTTCTTTACATGGTGGAACTGACAAGAGATTTATCGATAATTTATTTAGAATTAAAGCATTATGTTAACCCTTCGTGGGAGAGGCGATATTGTGCAACATGTAACATCAAGTGGTATAGCACCCCCTACTCATTCCAAAGTTATGACTGCACATTCTATATTTGTTATTCCACTAGATTATGACGAGAATTCTACATGCAAAAAACTTACCCCATAAAAATATTTAACCTCTCTTCTCATTAAAATGAAGCTCATTATTTGGGATGAAAATTCTTTATTGGTAGAATGATGGGAAAAAAAACCAAAATGGTGCCATAACTTTATCCGTTTTCTAATTTGGTACCATATCTATGGAGTCTTCTAATTTGATGCCGTAACTTTGCTAATAATCTCCAAAATGGTCCTATTAAGCCTTAATCACTTAATTTGCTGACATGACATATGATTAAGGACTTAGATTATTTTAATTATGCCAATTATGATTCACCTAAGCATTGACTATGTATTGACCACACATGTACACTTAATCTAATTTATGGACCCATCCAAATTCACTCAAAACCCGTCCCGCCGTATTCCCAGACCCACCCAAATTAGAGCCACAAATTAATTCCGAACAAGGCGGATCTGGAGGATAAGAGGACGGTCCGAACGGAAGATGCGGTGGAGTTTGCAGAGAATCAGGGGTTGTAATTCTTTGAAACGTCGACAATGCCGATGAGTGGGGAAAATGTGGAGACTGCGCTCTTGAATCTTTTGGAGGAAATCCACAATGTGGTGTCGAAGAAAGCGTTGGACAACAATAACGTAGTGAAGCCGAATGTTGGGGAAGCAAGGGGCAAGGTTACTCAAGAGGTTGAAAATTGAGACAATATCGAGTAGTGATAGTAAGTTAGCGAGATGAAGAAGTTGCCCACTTATTCTTGCTGAATGGATGAACGATTGATGATAGATGATTTTTTATTTGAATATGTTTTTTTATCTTATATACATAGTGGGAAGAAGAAGATGAAGAATTGAAGGTGGGGTTGTGTTTTTCATTTTTAGACTCCAAATTAGGTGATTAAGGACCGAATTGACCATTTTGAAGATCATTAGCAAAGTTACGGCACTAAATTAGAAAAATCCAAACTTATGGCACCGAATTAGAAAATTAGCAAAGGTACGGCACCATTTAGGCATTTTTCCTTAGAATGATTATGAGGCCGTCTGAATTAACCAAATTCCTCATTCGATTTCAGAAGAAAAAATTTCCACTCGCAGTTTGTTTTACTATGACAATAAAAAAAACAAATTAATGTCAATCTTTAAAGAAGGGTGGACTCTATCTTCAAAAACCAGTTTTTACCCATGTCAGTGATATGTTGCAATATCTTGTGTCACTGGAAAGAGGGGACTCGAAGTACTTATATGTAACTAAGATGGATTAACCGATTACAAGAAATGTTTACAATGAAAATTATATATGGCAGAAATTTGCACAATGGATACTTCATGTAGGTGATGGTAGTTGGTAAAGCTGGTATTGATATTGGAGATCTACAATTAGATGCGACATTCCAGATGATAATTTTATAAACTCTACGTGAGATCATATAACGACAATTGTTGAGAATACTTATACAAATATAAACTGCACCACTTCAAATCTAGATATTTTTAAAGATAGTGATATACTAACTCTTACCAATGAGATTGTTGATACGATCAATGATTATATCATGAAACGTATGTTTGCAAATTAAAATGTAACAATATTTGTCAATAGAATGAAAACATAGATAATGCCCATGAATTATTTTTCACTGGAATATCTAAACATGATCAATTATATTGGATTACTAAATCATGAAATATAATTGAATGAGAGTTGCATAGTCATGGGAAAAAATGTCAATTTGGTGCCGTAACTTTATCCATTTTTCAATTTGATGCTATAAGTTTGGAATTTTGTAATTTGGTACCATAGCTTTGCTAATGATCTTCAAAATGGTGCATATGACCTTAATCACCCATATTTGATGAGGTGACATGGGATTATTGTAAATAATTAATTTAATTGTGTCATATATGTGTCGCATTGACATTAACTGGGTTTGACTACAAATATGAGTATTTTCTAACCAATTTGATGCATACTTGCAGACTGAGAATAAAATTATTAAATTAGAAATATGCAAAGAATTAAAATGCAATTAAGAATGATTAGCTCAAGATACCACAAGAAATGTTCTTTACAATGAAATTTATATATGACAGAAAATTTGCAAAATGAATACTTGATGTCAAACTGCTATTGATTTTGGATATGTACAATCAGATGTGACATTTTCGGATGAGATTCTTATAAACTCTACGGGTAATCATATAGCGGCAATTTTTTAGAGTACATATACAATATAAGCTGCACCACTTCAAATTGAGACATTTTTAAAGATAGTGCTATACTAGCACCTTCTAATGAGATTTTCAGCAATGAAAATTTCAACAAATTGTGATGGAATTTTCATATTATGCTAAACACTTATATTTAAATATTGTTTTATTTTAAAATTAAATATAAATATTATTTTAATAATTATTTTTATTGATCTGTTAAGTATGTACCGGACAAGCCACAGAAGCTAAAAAAGACGGTATAATATGATTTCTTTGTTAGTTTAAAAATAACTAAATTATTATTATCATATAAATCCTCTTTCGAATATATATAAAACTATACACGTTTTTTATTACTCAAAATACAATTTATTATTACTTTATATAATATAAGTATATATTTAACTTATATTATATAAAATATATAATTATGCCCGTCGAGTCTCGACGGGTTACTTACTAGTATATTAATTAATATCTGTATAATTAATTACTTCTAACGTAGAAAATGATGAAGTTCCCAGAAATACTATGCAGAGAACCGTTCTCAATTTATTATTTTCTTTTTTAATTTTTTAATTACAAAATGATGACTTGGACCGCCCGTTTCAGATGCTCTAAGCCTTCGACAGTTCAACCTGTCTAATAATTTACTATATACAATATCATCCACCATTTTACTTACAAATTAGGTTTGTAAGTTAAAAAAAAAAAAAAAAAAAACTGTCACACAAAATTTGTAATGTCACACAAAAAAACTGTCACACAATAAATAAATAAGCATAAATATTTTATTTCTAATTAATATGCGTCCTATATCATTATTAGACTCCTATTCCTTTCTAGATGTCTCATATATTTATGCTCCTTTCTTCTTCTTCTTTTTCTTTACTTCACAAAAATAAACTTTAAGCTCAAAATTATTCTTAAATTTAAATTTACTACTGTCACGTTTCATTAATAAATAAGTAATAAAAAATTAAAACTCATTATTATTATCATATTAAAATTTATAACAATCACATCACATAAAATAATAGTAATTTTTTTTTTTGGTGAAACAGCCTGAGAAGGCGAGCGAAAGAAAAATAATAGTAAAATTTATAACTAGATCCCTAATTTACCTATATTTAAATGTTATCTACCTCCGCTTAAAATATAGTAATATTTTACCCAAACTAAATGAGCCGGGATAGCAGTAAGGATTATTTTTAAAAATTATTTTTTAGTATAATCAGCAAATAGAACAAAAATGAGGCAACCCTTCAATGCCCACCAAAACTTCGAGTAATTAATCTTGGGCACAATGTGACTTGAGGATACCGGGTACACGCCAAAAAAAGAATTAGAACAAAATTACTACAACAATTAGCTTGAGTGATCATGGAGCTCTAGTTACTTAAGTATCGGGTTCAAACCTTACGAATGTAGAACACCCTTTTAACTAGGAAAGATCAACCCATTAAGTCGACACATACCTCGAATGTTAATTTTAGGCCTCAAAAAGGCTGGGAAACCAATCGGTTCATTAAAAATATATATATATATATATATATATATATTTATATAAATAGAACACAAATTAACTTACCCTTGCGAACGCTACTTCTGGACAAATAACAATCAAAGTTTCAATCTTTCGCCTTGAGCAAATAGTAGAATATGGACCAAAGTAAAAATTGTCACATAAACGTAGCAGCAAGCTTCCATCAAGTTATGAGTTATGAATGATGCCATATTTATTTAAAAGTACTATATTATTGAATGAATTTATGAGGCACGCCGCACGCAGAAAGATTTACGGAGAGAGTACTATATTGCCAAATACTATATGTGCAATGCATATGTATATCCTTGAGTAACGTGGAGCTGTTGGTGGGATCTCTTTTGAGACATGTTAGTTTCATGTGTATCACAATCATCAAGTTTTTTGTTTTAAATTGTACTATATCATTGTTCGATCTTAGTTGAGTCGGCCACTAATCAAAGGTTTCAACTATCTAATTAATATTTTCCCTGTCGTTTTTTCTAACTCGATTACCAACAACAATAATTGGCTAAGTGTAATGTGGTTTCAAACGTTACAGAAGGTATCGGCTTCAAACCCGTGTATCCTAAATTCACCGGTAGAACATTACTCTTGAACAGCAATATTATCAATTTCTGTACATACCATTTAATTTATATGTAAATATACACTGCAATTGTTTTCCCATTGTAACGACAGAAAAATTTGATCATTAAACACAAATATTCGATCACTAAGCTAAGCAACAAAAAAAAGTATTCTTATAGTAATAATCCATATACACCATTCGTGAATAAAATGGAATATATATTCCTTCTATCAAACCGATCAATTCACACATATATATTTCACCGTTGTTCATTTTATCAAACCGATCAATATATATTCCTAAAAAGCAATTAAGAATATTGAATAGAAGACGAATTAATAGGATGTACTAGCTCCGTTTCTTTTTTTCTTTTTGTTTTTTTTGGCCTTTTCTTTTTGCTTTTTTTTTTTAAAAAAAATTGCTAGACATTGTAAAAACTATTTTCAACTAGTTGCGTTTGGATGGTTTTATATGATTCGTTACAAGGCTAAATAAAAAAATGGTAAAGTGATAGTGAAAGTAGATATTACAAATTACAAAACTCATGTTACACTTACCTTCAAAATCATTCTCCAACGTAACAAAATAAAGTTTCAAAGTTAGTTAGTTTAAAATAGTAATTGCAATGTAGCACTTAAAAAAACGGAAGAAGTATTTTGCAATACTGCATATATATAGTTATTGAAAACTGGAGCTTAAAATTGTAGATTTTTATAGGAGCTGAATATTTTAAATTTATATATTTGGAAGTAGATGTAGATTTTAAAATAATTTTAAAAAAACAACTATTAAAATAAACCAAAATATTTTTCGAAAACTTCCGAAGGTTACTTAAAAATAACTTTTGTTTGTACAGTGCAAAACTGTTTTTTCACAATTATCATCTTTAAAATCTAGTACAAAGAAAGAGACTTATATTTTGACCTAGAATCCAAAGCTATTAAAAGTTCTCAAAACCACTATCCAAGGGGTGTTTGGGGGAACATATGCGGACTTAACAAAGGGATCTCAACCAAAGAAGTTTTTCATCTCCAAGTTTAAATCAAATTTAAATCAAATCTAAGCTCATGATTCATCAGGCGTTAGTTTACCAAGACTTTTGCTGCTTTTTATCTCGTGTGTGATACAGTAAAAAAAATGCAGCATTAGCTAAAGGTAATGGCCCTACTGCCCTATGGTATCCAACATCTCAAATCAATGATTCGTAATAAATGCTAAATATAAAGCTCTAAATTGTAACCAAATGAACCAAGCAGTTTGAAAAGAAAAGGTTCAAACAGTGCAAATACAACTGACAAACAAATTTTCACTCATGTTGCAAAGACATTGCTGTGTGTTACGCATTGGTGTCTATATTCCAAACATCAACCAAAATCCACTATCTATAAAATACACGAGCACATAGTAGATAAACTTACGTTTCAAATAAAACCACATTTGTATCTGTATTCATACGGAGTATATATAGTTTAAAATAAATACTCCATTAGTATTCATATTTTAATATCTGGCTCTCCAAAAAGTGAGATTTTGCTATAACTAGGAACTAGGAAAGAAAGTTAAGGTATTGATCCGCACCGTCAGTCCACTTAGGGGTGTAAATAGGCTAGGCCGGGCTAGGCCTAGGCCTGTGTCGATTTTTCAAGGCCCGAGCCTGGCCTATTACCTATGATAGACCTATCTTATAGGCCTAAGCCTGGCCTATTTATTTAAATAGGCCAATTTATAAGTCTTTTAAAAGTCTGATTAAGCCTATTTCAAAATTAAGTAAAAATTCTTTTATATATATCCGAATGTAATCATAAGGTTTAAAGACATGAATTTGTGCATTTGGGCAAGTCGACATCCACAAATATCTAAAAACTTATAAATATTTTAAGAACCTATAAAAGATCAAATTAATAATTACTTCTATATAAAATAATAACAGTTATACCTCATAGACTAATAATAAATAGGCCGGCCTCGTAGGCTTGATAGGTTTTTTATAAAGCCTGGCCTGAGCCTATTTAGCAAAATAGGCTTTCAAAATAGCCCGAGCCTGACCTGTTTATGAAAAAAGTCTGGTCTGGCCTGACCTTCTGTAGGCCAGGCTGTAACACCCCGGATTTGATTTCCCAGGCCAGGGCATTACCGCCACACTTTTCTAAACAAGACCCGACCCAAGTCGAGCTCATCTAGAAAAATGCTAAGGCTAAGTTGTATCAATTTTTTTTTCAAAACAATTTAAAAACCATTCAATCATGCCCGAACTAAAATCAGAGTGTCTCATGCATCACAGTAATAATCAGTGCGGAAGCTAAAAACGAATAAAAATGAGGGCCAAACAGACGGCCAAAAACCAAAGTCCAAAGTCCAGTATCAAAGTCCAGTGCAGAAATTTAAAACAACAGTAAAATGCGACAAGTCTTTATTTTTGAGAATCCCATCCCAATGCGCCATCACTTACTCTGCGAAAAATAGGAAATAACAATTTATCAGTACAAACGGTACTGCGTAAGTTAATGTATAGCATAACAAAATTTAAAGATTTAGAAGAGTAATAGAAAGTTGGGAATTTAATTTAACAACGAGTAAAAATAATTTACGGGGATTTCTTTATACGCTTTACCACACCAATGTTCATTTTGATCGAGGACATCCAAACCATTACCCGCTTGGGCGCTTATGTCCACAAGCTGCCGGTATCAACGATCCAGGGCCTTAGCCGTTTGGGATCAATTACCCGCTTGGGCACTTATGTCCACAAGCCGACGGTATCCACAATGTGAGAGCAGCGGACCCTATACAGACACACTCCGGAGCCCTAGGTAACCCCTACGGATACACCTAGGAGTATAGACTCATACAATCACGCAACATAATAATATTTCCTTGGCGCCGTTTTGGCCACCAAAAAGAGGGGGCGGCCCAACGAGCCCACGCCAAGTGCACTTACCCTCCAAAATTGGGCATCTAACTCGATCAAAATTCACAAAGTTTCAAAATCCACATTTAATAATTACAACTCATGTCTACATTTCCAGAATTCATAAGATTCATAAAAGAGTAGCAATCGGCTCAATAACCATCAAAACGTACGAAACCAAATTTTACCGGTAAGACCACACCGTAACAGTTTTCAAAATCGTATTAGGAAATGTAGTAAAACTTCGTGAAAAATTCTGAAAATTTTACAGCTACTAGAAGACATCAAAATAAACATTTTTCTCAGAAATAGGCCTTAGCAAATTCGGACTCTAAGTCGCTCAAAAAAAATCATTACAGAAACTTGTTTTCAAAAGGGTGCATAGGTCACTGTTCATCCGACCACAGTTTACTTAAAAATCCATAACAATTCGAAGGTTGATCCAAAAATTCTGAAATTTCACAGGAGTAAACTAGACACATAGATGAACAATTTTCATGAAGAGACTAACCATCAAAAACGACCATAGCTAGGAGAAATATGAACTACAAAACTGAACATGCTAGAAGTTGAAATCTGTCAACATGTGTAGCAGAAAATACCAGATCTATTTTCGACGACCAAATCAAGTCCAAAAATTATGAAAATTTACAGGGATCATCTTTAAAGTGTTAGGAACATTTTTCATTTAGACAAGTTCTTCCAAAAACGAAAGGATCTAGGCGAGAAATGCACAACAATAAAATCTACTCGGAAGAAACCCTAAAAGACAGTTTTGGCATAGGATGAAAATCGAACTACAACTCAAAGAATACTCAACCAAAAGCTCTAAAATTCGAGATGCACAACACTAACTTACATCTCAAGAGTGTAGTGTCGAAATCCTCCTTGGTTGAACCCTCAAACCCGTCCGGAACAGCCTCTCACTTCCAAGATCTACCGAACGAATCCTATTTTGAGGTGTTTGGAGAAAAACTTGATGTTAGGGCTTAGAATCCGAAGTAAGGAACAAGGAATTGGTATAGAAACCTTACCTAGACGTAGGAGAAGAGATTTGGAATGCTTGAACTCGCCCTAACTCTCTGGAACAAGAAAGAATCACCACAAACTCTCACCAACACTCAAGAAGAATGGAATTTTCGGATTAGTGTGTATGGGGGGTTTTGGGGACTGATTACTTGATGTAATGGTTGAATTTGGGAGTTCCAAATGCAGCTTTGAAGACCCTGGGAACTAGGGAAAACATAATGGCAATCAACTCCCGAAATTACACCCCCCCAAATCCTATCCATTCCACCTAACACACCATGGTTCATCTTATCCCCCAAGTTCATGTATCCTCCAAACTTACAGCCATGTAGGGGTTCTAGAAACTTCTAGATTCGTCCAAAAGAGTCGCAATACATCCACCAACATCTGAGACATGAATGTGCATCAATTCCATGAATCAAACTCGAGTAAATGGCCTCAAACTTCAAGAAACGCGTAGCAGCGTTTTGAAACGCTGCTACTGGGGTGGTGGCGCGCTGGTGGCGCGCCACCGCGCGGCCACCGCGCCACCCCAGGCAGCGATTTTCTCCTTCTTTTTTTTTTTTTTTTATAATATGATTTTTGATCTTTTAAAAATCATACTTGGATTATCCGTGAATGTTGGATATTCCGATAACTCTCTTTGAGTTGCTATCGTCCGAAAATATTTAATTCCGCTCTCCCGGAATTATTTCGATTGCGATAGTTAAATCCAATTAATTAATTCAATTAATTAATTTTTCAGATTTAATACTCGATATTGATTTCTCGGGTATTACAGTCTACCCTCCTTAGAAATCAACTTCGTCCTCGAAGTTGGGTCGTACTTCGGAAAAATAATTGGCACATAAATTATTGAGGCTTGCAATTTAAAATTCTTACCTCGCATGCGACGACTCTGCGCGGGGTGTCACATCCTCTCCCCCTTAGGACTGCAGTTATGCCCCCATAACTGCTCTTGAGTCGCTTCGGAAAAGGTTGGGATATCTCTGCTTCATATCCGTTTCCAATTCCCATGTTGCTTCCTCGGTGCCATGATTTGACCATAGGATCTTCACCATCCTCACAGTCTTGTTCCTTGTGACCCTTTCCTTGACATCAAGTACCTCGATCGGATACTCCTCGTATGTCAAATCATCATCTAGCTCAATCACGTCGGGTTGCAACACGTGAGTTGGGTCGTGCACATATTTCTTTAATTGAGAAACGTGAAATACGTTGTGCACTCGCGACAGCTCTGGTGGAAGTGCCAAACGATAAGCTAAGGTACCTACGCGATCCAGAATCTCGTACGGACCAATGTAGCGAGGACTTAGCTTTCCTCGTTTACCGAATCGCATCACCCCCTTCATGGGCGATACCTTCAGCATGACCTTGTCTCCCACCTCAAATTCCAACTCTTGCCGCCTAGTGTCGGCGTAACTCTTCTGTCTGTCTTGTGCGGCTTTCATTTTCTGTTGAACCACCTTGATCTTGCTGTTCATATCCTCAATGAGCTGCGGTCCAACAACTACCGAATCATCCTCCTTCGTCCAGCACAACGGACTACGACACTTCCGTCCGTAAAGCGCTTCGAACGGTGCCATGCCTATGCTAGCGTGATGACTGTTGTTGTACGAGAATTCAATCAACGGCAAGTGGTCTTCCCAACTTCCCTTGAATTCGAGTACGCACGCTCTTAGCATGTCTTCGAGCGTCTGAATCGTGCGCTCAGTCTGACCGTCCGTCATTGGATGAAAAGCTGTGCTCATCTTGATTTGGGTTCCTAAGGCTTCTTGTAATTTAGTCCAGAAGTTGGAGACGAATCTACTATCTCGGTCTGAGATAATATCATGCGGTACTCCATGCCTTCGGACCAAGTTCTCGATGTATGCCTTAGCTAGTTGATCCATCGACCAATTTTCCTTCATTGGTATGAAAATTGCGGTCTTCGTTAACCAATCAACTATTACCCAAATCTTATTCATTCCTCGGGGAGATCTTGGCAACCCCGAAACAAAATCCATGGAGATGCTGTCCCACTTCCAGCTTGGGATCTCCAATGGTTTTACCAATCCTAGCGGCTTTTGCCTTACTGCCTTCACCTTCTGGCAGGTTATGCACTTGGCCACAAAGTCGGCAACATCCTTCTTCATCCGCGGCCACCAATAGATTTTCTTTAAGTCCTTGTACAACTTATCCCCACCAGGGTGGACTGAATAAGGTGTACTGTGGCCTTCTTCCATGAGTCTTCTCTTCAATTCCTCGCACTTATGAGGAACGCACCATCTTCCTTTAAAACGGACACTTCCGTCTGCATGGATCACGAATCCTACCGCCTTACCTTCACCAATTTTTCCTTTGATCCTCTGAGATTCTCGTCGTCCGGTTGGGCTTCTCGAATCTCGTCAAATATGGTAGATTCAACTGTTATGGCGTTCACTGTCTCCACCACGGTTCCATAATGGACTAGTTCAGTATCCAACTTAGCTAGGTCCATATACAGTCCCGAAGGTAGAATGAGTGTGTTCGCCGTGTGCCTCGTCTTGCGACTCAACGCATCCGCTACGACGTTCGCCTTGCCTTCATGGTAGGCTATATCCAGATCGTAATCCTTGATCAGCTCGAGCCATCTCCTCTGCCTCATGTTTAACTCTTTCTGAGTAAATATATACTTGAGGCTCTTGTGATCTGTAAACATCCGACAAGTTCGTCCATATAGATAGTGTCGCCAGATCTTAAGAGCGAACACTACCGCTGCTAGTTCCAGATCATGTGTCGGGTAGTTTACCTCGTGCGTCTTGAGTTGCCTTGATGCATAAGCAATCACCCTTTGGTTTTGCATTAGCACGCAACCAAGACCTTCTTTTGAGGCGTCACTATACACCTCATAATCCTCAGCCTCTGATGGCAATGCTAAAACCGGTGCTGATGTGAGTCTCCCCTTAAGCTCACGGAATGACTGTTCACACTCAGCTGACCAATCAAACTTCAATCCTTTCTTCAGCAGTTGGGTCATCGGTCTCGCAATTTTAGAAAAGTCCTTCACGAATCTTCGGTAGTATCCGGCTAGACCTAGGAAACTTCTTACCTCGGTCTGGTTTGTTGGTGCCGGCCAATCAGACACTGCTGATATCTTCGCCGGGTCGACTGATACTCCTTTAGCCGATACTATATGACCTAGAAAAGCGACTTCATTCTTCCAAAACTCGCACTTAGACAGCTTCGCGTAGAGTTGATTCTTCCTCAAAAGTCCGAGTACTTGGTGCAAATGACTACTATGCTCTTCCTCATTCCTCGAGTAAACTAGGATGTCGTCGATGAATACGACTACACATGTGTCCAGTAACTCTCGGAAAACGCTATTCATGAGGTTCATGAATACTGCGGGAGCATTAGTCAGACCGAAGGACATTACGGTGAATTCGTAGTGTCCATATCTTGTTCGGAATGCTGTCTTGGGTATATCGTTCTCGACGATACGCAATTGATGGTATCCCGACCTTAGATCAACCTTCGAAAATACCGACGCTCCTTTCAGTTGATCGAAGAGATCTTCGATCCTAGGTAGCGGGTACTTGTTCTTAATCGTCACTTTGATTAAGACCTCGGTAGTCGATGCACAATCGGAGTCCGCCGTCCTTCTTTTTCACGAACAGGACTGGAGCTCCCTATGGTGATGTGCTCGGCCGAATATACCCCTTTGATAACAACTCCTCGAGTTGTTCTTTCAGCTCCTTCATCTCAGCAGGCGCCATGCGATATGGTGCCTTTGACACCGGTTCGATTCCGGGCACGAGATCGATCGTAAACTCTACTTCTCGCTCAGGAGGCATTCCTGGGATATCTTCCGGGAAGACATCTGGGTATTCGTTCACGACGGGGATACTATCGATCTTGTTCTCCTCGCCTTCCAGATTATGTACGTAGCACGCGTACAGTTGGTATCCCTTCTGCATGAGATTGCAGAACTTTAATGCATTTACTATCTTGGCACCCTTCTTCTGAGGCTGCATATAGTAAATGACCTTCTTTCCGCGACTCTTCGCCAGCGAGATCTTCTGCTTCTGGCACTCGATGATAGCCTTGTACCTCGTCAACCAGTCCATTCCCAAAATGATATCGAAATCCTTAAGGTCAAATTCTATGAGATTCGCAAAGAATTCAGTGTTCTTGATTACTATCGGGATCCCGTCATATCGTTTGGAACACGATACTACCTTACCCGATGGTAATTGGATTCCTAAGTTAATGTTATTCGGAGCTGGTAGATCTAACGCAGATATAGTTCTCGCGGAAATCAAAGAGCAACTCGCTCCTGAGTCAAATAAGACCTTGACAGGTACGCTTAAAGCAGTAAACGTACCTTCGATCACATCGCCTTGAGCAGCTAAGTCAGCTTGATTTATCACGTTCAGGCGTCCTACTGGCCTCCCTTGATTTCCATGCTGGTTTGGATTCTGAGGTGGCCTCTGTGCCTGCGGGAATCTTTGCCCTTGGTTGTCCTGCTGGTTTGGCCCGGCTGGCCTGTTGCCCTGAGGACGGTTTATCAGGTCCAACCTCTTTTCAATGCGGTCCTCCCTCGTCCGGCATTCCTTCTTCATGTGACCTTCTCGGCCTCACCGGTAACAATGCCCCGGTCTTGGGCATTCACGCACCAAGTGCGGAATGTTGCATTCCCGGCATCTGGGTATGAAGGCGCCCTGGTTATCCGGCCTCCAACCTCCTTGGCCTCCTCGGTTGAGCTCTCTGTTATCTGGCTTCCTATGACCATCATTCCTCCCTTGGTCATTTCCCCTCCTGAAGTGATTTCCAGAGTTGTTGTTCCGGTTCTTCTTATCGAAATTGTTTAGGCCCTTGCTCGCCTCTCCATGGTCCTTGCGCTTCAGCTGTTGTACTCGTGCAATTGCCACTGCACGATCGTAAACAGCCTGCAGAGTAGTGTGCTGTCCGCCAACCAAGATCTCTCTGATGCTGAGATTCAGCCCCATCTCAAATTTCTGGGCTTTATCAGCATCGGTTGGTACCAGCCTTGGAGCGAATCGGACGAGCTCTTTAAACTTCGCATAGTATTCTTGAACTGTCTGGGTGCCTTGTCGGAGATTTATGAATTCCTCATATTTAGCAGTCTTTGTGCTGAGGGGATAGAACCTTTCCCTCATCATCTCCTTAAACTCTTCCCAGAAGTAGGCATGTTCACCATCAGCAAGTCCTTCTTGGTGGTTTTGCCACCATTCGTCAGCTTCTCCGCTCAAGTAGTACACAGCCACGCCAACCTTCTCATTCGCGGGACACCTGATGGCAGTAAGCAGTTTGTCAAAAGTCCTTAGCCAATCCTCCAACTTCGCGGGATCCTCCTGTCCCTCGTAATGAGGCGGCTGGTAAGGGTTTACCATCGCCAGATAATTTATTCGAGCTGCTGGGGGTGGTACTGCTGCTTGAGCTCGGTTGACTTCAGCGTTTCCTAGAGCAACGAGGACTTGCTCAACTGTCCTCAATCGCTCATCAAGTGCGTTGGGAACAGGGTTAGCTTGAACTCCCGGATTCGGCGGGTTCGCATCAGCTGGGGCATTAATGTTCTCATTCACTGGGATCTCAGCTCTAGGTCTCCCTCTGGGCGGCATTCTGATGATCAAGCACGCAGAGGTTAGATTCGCGGTTAGATGAAAGTTAATAGCCGAGTTAGACTATGGTTAGAACTCAGTCTCATAGGTTCTAAGTGCTAAAGACCACTGAAATGGGCAAGGAAGGAAAGAGAATTACTAAATACGAAATTCCACTAGATTAAATGCTTTAACAGCGAGGGTTACATCATGATATACTTACTAAGTTATCACTATGTAAAATGTGATAACTATATGGTAACAAAATGTGAATATACGAATACGCAATAATCAGAAAACTAGCAAAAGCAAATAACGGAGTCCATCACAGAAACCACACGCAACCCCTAAAGCAAATAGTCCGGAGAGTAGCCGAGCATCCTACGGTCGGCCTCTACCTCCTCGTCGGTATCAAGAGGCAGTGGAGGGTTCTCCACAACCTCCTCGGGGTCCTCCTCTTCAACGTTGATGAACTCATCGGGGTCAAACTCTTCCTCCTCCTCCATCTCTGGCTCGAGGTTAAGCTGGTTTTGCAGCCCAACAATGACCTCCTCCAACGCAAATATACGTCCCTGCAGCATATGTACGTGGTGTCGGCAATCCTCGAATTCGGCTGCAAGAGCATCGTGGCGAGCAGCCATCTGGGTACTCCTAATGGTCATAGCTTCCATCCTCTCCTCTATAGCCACAATCCTATTTCTATCGTTTGCGGCATCCCTAGAGATGTGGCGAAGTTCGTGCGTGATATCCGACATGGAGCACAATAAACGCATGATGGAATCTTGTAATCTCGGGTCGGCCATCTAACATGCAAATTTTACATTAGGCGATATGCCACACATAAAAATAATTTTGTTAATGCACATGCTTCCCCCCAAAAATAGTACTAAGTTTTTAAGACTTGTCGAGTTTGCAAGATATATTTTTTTTTCCATGGGTTTTAAAAATAAAATTCCCTTTTTCCATGGAAATAATACTTAAAATGCTTAAAAATAATATTGAATAAGTTGGGCCTCTATAGTGGGCCGAAAAATAATAGCTTTAAAATTTTCGGGCTCTGATACCACTTTGTAACACCCCGGATTTGATTTCCCAGGCCAGGGCATTACCGCCACACTTTTCTAAACAAGACCCGACCCAAGTCGAGCTCATCTAGAAAAACGCTAAGGCTAAGTTGTATCAATTTTTTTTCAAAACAATTTAAAAACCATTCAATCATGCCCGAACTAAAATCAGAGTGTCTCATGCATCACAGTAATAATCAGTGCGGAAGCTAAAAACGAATAAAAATGAGGGCCAAACAGACGGCCAAAAACCAAAGTCCAAAGTCCAGTATCAAAGTCCAGTGCAGAAATTTAAAACAACAGTAAAATGCGACAAGTCTTTATTTTTGAGAATCCCATCCCAATGCGCCATCACTTACTCTGCGAAAAATAAGAAATAACAATTTATCAGTACAAACGGTACTGCGTAAGTTAATGTATAGCATAACAAAATTTAAAGATTTAGAAGAGTAATAGAAAGTTGGGAATTTAATTTAACAACGAGTAAAAATAATTTACGGGGATTTCTTTATACGCTTTACCACACCAATGTTCATTTTGATCGAGGACATCCAAACCATTACCCGCTTGAGCGCTTATGTCCACAAGCTGCCGGTATCAACGATCCAGGGCCTTAGCCGTTTGGGATCAATTACCCGCTTGGGCACTTATGTCCACAAGCCGACGGTATCCACAATGTGAGAGCAGCGGACCCTATACAGACACACTCCGGAGCCCTAGGTAACCCCTACGGATACACCTAGGAGTATAGACTCATACAATCACGCAACATAATAATATTTCCTTGGCGCCGTTTTGGCCACCAAAAAGAGGGGGCGGCCCAACGAGCCCACGCCAAGTGCACTTACCCTCCAAAATTGGGCATCTAACTCGATCAAAATTCACAAAGTTTCAAAATCCACATTTAATAATTACAACTCATGTCTACATTTCCAGAATTCATAAGATTCATAAAAGAGTAGCAATCGGCTCAATAACCATCAAAACGTACGAAACCAAATTTTACCGGTAAGACCACACCGTAACAGTTTTCAAAATCGTATTAGGAAATGTAGTAAAACTTCGTGAAAAATTCTGAAAATTTTACAGCTACTAGAAGACATCAAAATAAACATTTTTCTCAGAAATAGGCCTTAACAAATTCGGACTCTAAGTCGCTCAAAAAAAATCATTACAGAAACTTGTTTTCAAAAGGGTGCATAGGTCACTGTTCATCCGACCACAGTTTACTTAAAAATCCATAACAATTAGAAGGTTGATCCAAAAATTCTGAAATTTCACAGGAGTAAACTAGACACATAGATGAACAATTTTCATGAAGAGACTAACCATCAAAAACGACCATAGCTAGGAGAAATATGAACTACAAAACTGAACATGCTAGAAGTTGAAATCTGTCAACATGTGTAGCAGAAAATACCAGATCTATTTTCAACGACCAATCAAGTCCAAAAATTATGAAAATTTACAGGGATCATCTTTAAAGTGTTAGGAACATTTTTCATTTAGACAAGTTCTTCCAAAAACGAAAGGATCTAGGCGAGAAATGCACAACAATAAAATCTACTCGGAAGAAACCCTAAAAGACAGTTTTGGCATAGGATGAAAATCGAACTACAACTCAAAGAATACTCAACCAAAAGCTCTAAAATTCGAGATGCACAACACTAACTTACATCTCAAGAGTGTAGTGTCGAAATCCTCCTTGGTTGAACCCTCAAACCCGTCCGGAACAGCCTCTCACTTCCAAGATCTACCGAACGAATCCTATTTTGAGGTGTTTGGAGAAAAACTTGATGTTAGGGCTTAGAATCCGAAGTAAGGAACAAGGAATTGGTATAGAAACCTTACCTAGACGTAGGAGAAGAGATTTGGAATGCTTGAACTCGCCCTAACTCTCTGGAACAAGGAAGAATCACCACAAACTCTCACCAACACTCAAGAAGAATGGAATTTTCGGATTAGTGTGTATGGGGGGTTTTGGGGACTGATTACTTGATGTAATGGTTGAATTTGGGAGTTCCAAATGCAGCTTTGAAGACCCTGGGAACTAGGGAAAACATAATGGCAATCAACTCCCGAAATTACACCCCCCCAAATCCTATCCATTCCACCTAACACACCATGGTTCATCTTATCCCCCAAGTTCATGTATCCTCCAAACTTACAGCCATGTAGGGGTTCTAGAAACTTCTAGATTCGTCCAAAAGAGTCCCAATACATCCACCAACATCTGAGACATGAATGTGCATCAATTCCATGAATCAAACTCGAGTAAATGGCCTCAAACTTCAAGAAACGCGTAGCAGCGTTTTGAAACGCTGCTACTGGGGTGGTGGCGCGCTGGTGGCGCGCCACCGCGCGGCCACCGCGCCACCCCAGGCAGCGATTTTCTCCTTCTTTTTTTTTTTTTTTTGTAATATGATTTTTGATCTTTTAAAAATCATACTTGGATTATCCGTGAATGTTGGATATTCCGATAACTCTCTTTGAGTTGCTATCGTCCGAAAATATTTAATTCCGCTCTCGCGGAATTATTTCGATTGCGATAGTTAAATCCAATTAATTAATTCAATTAATTAATTTTTCGGATTTAATACTCGATATTGATTTCTCGGGTATTACACAGGCCATAGGCCCTGTCGGGTAGCCTGACCTATTCTCACCGCTAAGTCCACTGAGGCTGACTCCAGTACGCAGGATCAACCGCAGCCGTCAGATCAAATAGTTCCTGATCTCCCCCACTAACTCCACTGCCGTCGCCGGCGTCGGCGCTACTCCAATCTACCTCCGCCGTCGCCTTCCCGAAGTTGCTCGTCTCTCCCCTTATCTCTTCTAACCTGTACTCTTCTACTGTCGTAGTCCCCACAATACTTGGCGAGAAGTTATTTGGTCCCGGACCTCGGTTCTCCCTCTGCACCAGCTCGTAATCCGTCGGGTTCGCGAAGCTTCCGATCTTCCCCGGGAAGATCTGGCTGTCCATCGACTGATCCACCGGATAATCGTTGCTAGGGTTTGCGCTATCGGAGATATCACGGACCACGGCGGAGGTCGACGGCGCACTCTCTGTAACCGCCTCACTGCTCGAACTCCGCTCAACAGCAGCGGCGCCGGTTTTCTTCCTGGATCGCTTGGTTTTCCGGCAACCTCCTCCGATCGGAACGTTGCGTAGGACGCCGCCTTTGGTCCAGTACCGGCGGCAGCTCTTGCAAAAGTGGCGCGGCTGTGAGAGGTTGTAGTTGTTGTAGTAGCAGAATTTGGTGTTGAACGAGTCGCAGCGGGGGCACTTCAGCACCGCCTGGTGGTGATTGTGCTGTGGCAGCCGCCGATCTCCTCCGCCGGCGGCAATGGCGCGCAATTCTTGCATACCGTTCTCGTCTCGAATTTAAAATTTACCCCAAATTCGAGGCACAATTCAAATCCCTATGAGGTTTCTGAGCATTTCCAAACCCTAATTTAAATTTCCTAGTGATGATTTCTTGGTAATCCTTGGTGAAGAAGAAACATCCTACGCATAGTTACATGGAATGGGGTTCGATTCGAAACGGGGAACGGGAACGGGATCACGGAACGCTAGTCTAAGTGAATCGGGAACGATTTATACTATGATTTTCTTTAAACATTGCAATATATTTAATTGATATTTTTTTTTGGTGAACAATTGATAAAAATTTTGATTTAATTATAATTTTGCTTTGATATACTTCTATATAGTGTAGAGGTCTAATCCCCTACAATAATAAATTAATTATATTCGTTAATGAAATAAAATCTTAAATTAAAAATATATATTTTTTAAAGTCGGATTACATAACTACAAAAAAAGCCCAGCCCAAATCTCTTTTAAATAAAATTGGTAGGCCCAATAAGGAGGGCTTCTTCCTCCTAAACCCTTCTTCCCCAAATTTCTCCTCCTCCTCAGCAAATTTTCCCAAAATCAACAAAGAGTGAACAGATTGGGACGTATACACCGTTCCAAAACGTTTCGTCCCCCGTTTTGGAACGATCATTCCCGAGTCAGAAAACGCATGAATGTTCCGCGTTCCCTACATCTATGATCCTACGCTCCAAGTATTTCTACGTCGGTCATGATTAAGAATCCACATGTGAAATGACGTGACCGCCCTCCTGAACCGTCCTAATGACGCCGATCGCCACGTGAGATACGGAATTACTGAGTTACCCCTGTGACTTCCGGAGAGGGAGCAGGGGTAATGGTGGGATATTACTGTACCGGAGAGATTACATCGTACGGTCTTGGTATTGATGAGGACACGTGTACGGTCGCAGAATCAATGATGCAGTCCGGTTTTGGTGCTGGCATTATTATTGACAGCAGGCAAGGGAAAAAATGATGTCTACACTATGAAAAATGATGTTAGCTCAATGAAAAATAAAGTTGCCCATTTTATAATATTTTATCATTTTTTCCTATGCACACATCATTTTACACAAATTTTATTTTTCATTACCCTAACATCATTTTTTTATGATTAGCCATCATTTTATATTGCCTGTATGTACTGTGACAGCACAGAAGCCACACCCTCAATGACGGTTTTGGTAGTTGTATGACTCTGTTCTTTCATCCAATTATGACTCCTTGAGTGGCTTTTGGCCTACCACGTGGATTTTCATGTATGATCATCGGTACTCAATCTCTGTTCGCCAATATTTGTACAGCCATAAGCCAGGCTTTCATTATAAATTTAATACTTGCTCTGTTTGCTTAAAATTGAAATAAATGAGTAGTACTTATTATTTATTGAGTAACTTTGTTTCAATTTTTTAATCCAGTTGTATAAGATAAAATATAGTCAAGTGGGATCTTATTAGATTCGTCTTACCGCATAGTTTTAGAATATCAAGTTTTTATAATTTTTACTTTTATACAATTTGAGATATTAAGCGTTAAAAATTTGCATTGGATTGCATGATATACACAAATGTTTCAATTATTCAAAAACGGAGGGAGTAACTATGATTTACTTACTGTAACACCGGTTTATTTGGTGGAATTATAAATTTAAAACTTTCAAAGTGCCGGGATGCTATCATCACATCTCCCCAATTAAGCTCGTCTTGGCTAACTTAATTGGGAAAATGTTAAGGCTAATTTTATCATAACAAATACATAGTAATTTATTCAAAAGAAAATAAATATACGGAAGCGTGAAAAATGAGTAACATGTTTTAAAATACAGAAAATGTAACATAAAGGCAACCACAAAAAAATAAACCACCATACTATAATACTACAAATCTAATACCAGCCTTTGATTTTTGTCTTTCTTATAAAAATTAAAAAAAGCGAAATGACTAAATTACCCCTAATCGAAATTTGTGTCATGCTTTTTGATGGAGGACAGATGAGTAAATCAACAGGAATGTCTTCTCACACCTCTGCAACAAGTACTACATTAACCTTACACATCCCAAATAGTACTCCATCACTCCATTGACCTCTCACCTCCATTGTTATACTCCCAAGTCCTATGATCATCTAAACACACCAGAGAAGAAAAAACTGAGCACTGCAAGTCTTCAACACCGGCTGCCATGAACTCAACAATGCAACACCAGCGGCGGCCGTGATCTCTACAGCGGAGCAGCACAGCCACACGCATGGCAACTTCGAGCGGCATTGAGCTCGCTGGAGACTGGTGTCTCTCGCCATCCTTGGCGTCACTCCCTCCCTCGACGGTTGCCGGAGTCACGAGGAATAAAAAGGAAATGGGTTTGTTTCCCCGACACACAAATCACAAATGGAGTTTTTACAACATCCGTTTCAAAAATCAAACGCTCCAGAATTCCTACACATGGAAGTAGCCGCCAGTGTAAGGTAGTGGTCATTTCTTGCATTTTTAATTTCATGCAAAGCTCCAGTTGTGCAACATCATGGATTCCAAATTTCTTGCAAAGCTACTTAATTTGTTGTAGATCATAAATTCTACATTTTTTTTTTGAAATGGCCTTTTATTCCAGATTGTTAATTTCTTGCAAAGCTCCTTAATTTCTTGCATTACCTTAATATATATTCTATAAGGAGTTGATGCCATTGCCCCGTCTGTGCCAGATGCCCCTGCCTTGCCTTTCCTGCTCCAAAAGATGTTGACACTGGCCCTCCCGCATCGAAGAGTGATGCACCTCCTCCATTGCCAAAAGTGGATGACCCTTCCTCTCATGATCTGATTAGTGATTCCACTTCGTCGTGTGATCCGAAGATTGATGACCCGGCCCCAAGTAAATCTGATTGATGATATTATTTTATGGATTGTTGATACTCGTTGAATGTTGTTATGTAAATGATGGCTTAATGGCGTTGGCATTGTTTATGCATGGTGTCTGAAAACACTGATGCTGGTATTGGTTATGTTTGAACAATGATGTTGTTTAGTGTTGAATGTTGGTATTTAGTTGTATGCGAAATGGTATTTGTTGTTGAACAGTGGTATTCGAATTATCCAGATGTTAATTTTATCTTTGTTTAATGGGAATTAAATAATGATGTTCTTATCGAATCATATAATAAACAAAAATAATTAGTTTTGACATATATTGCAACTATGGAATACTGTATAACCCATTATGCGGTGTTTTGTTGTTCCATTAACAATAACCATTAATAATAATATTTAAACAATCACGACTCAATCAAGTAGATTAGTTGAAAAGTAAGTGATGTGAGTAATTTTGAAATACAATTAAATGTCAAAAGGACATGTGCAATGTAGTCTGAATGCAAAAAATGGAATACCCTATACATGAAATATGATGTAATATTCATATTCCATAAAAAAAAAGGCATAAATAAGAAGATTCTAAACAATTGTGTTGAATTCAGGTATCTTAGCTCAAACGTGAGTGTTTCACTACACTTCACCCCAAGTGTATTGGTATTCATTGTGTGGAGAAGTTATTAAGTGAAACTGATGAGTTTAATATGGTTTGAATGCAATAATAGAATACCCTATACATCAAATATGGTGTGATGTTCATGCTATTATGGTTGGGATTACAAAAAGATTCCGGAACTAATAATTCGCAACAATAAGGTACTTAAAAACCCTAAACATACTGAACATAGATAATAGTATGCACGTTGAAGACTAACAGTACTGGTTTGTCATATAAATAGTACTACACTCACACCATATGATGTTCTCCTTAATGAGAAGTGGTAACAGTTTTGATTCATAGAATTTTACCCACAAAATAGCTATAGGGGCCACAATATTTCCAAAAATGCAAAGTGGTGTGTCCCAACAATCACATCTACAATCAATATCAATAAATATTTGTTACTTTTTCCACATCTCAATGTCTTTGACTTATCATATACTCATACCCACCTACCAATTGTATGGCAATTCAATTGAGATTAAGTAAAAAATATATAATATGAATAAGAGTGAATAACTCATAACCTCAAGTGTATAGGTATTCATAGTGTTGAGTACATAGTAATTAAAAATAGGGTGTTCAATTTGAAGTTGACACGTGCAATGTGGTTGGAATACAAGAACGGAGTACGATATACATCACATAGTTACCCTATGTGTAAAATGCGGGGTGACATTCCTATTATTGTAGCTGGGATTGCTAAAAGGAATCCAAAGTCATCTATTCGCAATATTAAGCTACTTAAAACCCCTGGACATACTGAACGTATAGAATAGTATAAAAATTGCAGGATATCAGTGTTTCTTGTGTGTATAAATGGTTTTCTGTTTCCCGTTATATGGTGTTCTCCTTTATGACAACTGGTACCCTCATTAATTAAAGACTTTATCAAACAAAATGGCAATGAGGAGCACAACATTTCAAATTTTCCAGATTGACGGGATTCATCAATAACATCTACAATGGCACAACATTAAATATTTGTCAATTTCTCACATCCCAATGTCTTATACTTGTCATACACTAATACCCACCTCCAAAATATGTGCATGAAAACCTAATGTTGTACTTCCTCTGTTTTTTATTAATTGCTATGGATAATTGCTACGGACCCACCCAACACGTAGTCCAATGCACATTTTAAACCATTAATAACTCAAGTTCGGTACACATGAAAATTCTAAAAAATTCGATATTCAAAAACTACAAGACGAGATGAATCTAACAAGATTTCATTTGACTATAATTTAACTTGTATAACTATGATAAAACTTTAAGTCAAAGTGTTTGTGTGAACAATGTCACATTTCAACATGTAGCATTTAAAACAAAACAAAGGAAATAGATGATATGCAGAAAGTGTACTATCGAAGTGAATATCGTGTTACAGTAAAATATCTTTGTGTAGATACTTGTATTAATTGTAAAAGTGACATTTGAAATATTCCAATGTTTGTATTAAATGATATGCTTGGATTGTCATGTCCCTTTGTTGCAGTGTCACGAACTCCACATTTTAAACCATTAATAACTCAAGTTCGGTACACATGAAAATTATAAAAACTTCGATATTCAAAAACTACAAGACGAGACGAATCTAACAAGATTTCATTTGACTATAATTTAACTTGTATAACTATGATAAAACTTTAAGTCAAAGTGTTTGTGTGAACAGTGTCACATTTCAACATGTAGCATTTAAAACAAAACAGATGAAATAGATGATATGCAGAAAGTGTACTATCAATGTGAATATCGTGTTACAGTAAAATATCTTTGTGTAGATACTTGTATTAATTGTAAAAGTGACATTTGAAATATTCCAATGTTTGTATTAAATGATATGCTTGGACTGTCATGTCCCTTTGTTGCAGTGTCACGAACTCCACATACTTATAATTTTTAACACTAAGCGGGTAGAACCTTTCCCTCAACCGTGCTTGCATTCATTCCCAGGTGTCCGGTGGGTTTTTCAAGGATTTCCACCATGTTGTAGCCATTCCAAGAAGGTAGAAAACAACTACTTCCACTTTACTTTCAGCAGGGCACCTAACCGCATCAAGTAACTTGTCCATCATCTCTATCCAGTTCTCCAACTGGGCAGGATCCTCTTGGCCACCATAAGTTGGAGGCTTGTATCGGTGTTAGACGATCCTAGACTCGCGCTAACAGAGTCTGAACTCTCAGTCTCGACTGCAATGGGTGAACTCTTGCGGGCCTTCTTACGACCACACATCTTCAAATCAACGATCTTAACCCTGAGGCTAGCAACCTTAGTTTTAAGAGCGTCGCGCTCCTCGGTGCGTGCCTGCTCCCACTTCTCATAAGTTTCTGATCGAATATACCAATCAACGTCGCCTTGAGCAATCTCCAGTGCTGCTTCAAGCTCCTTAACCCTTTTTTAAGCTTTGACAAGCCCTTCCGCTAGGACAGGCAACGACTCGAGAACTTTCATAAGGTCTGCCATTTAACAAGTTCATTTAATTAGCAAAACAGATACAATGAACAGAGACCTTAGGTGCCTATATGCAGTGCATGTGTCCCCCCAAAATAGTTTTGTACAAAAGATTTTTTTTTCAAAAAGTGATGCATATTTTTAGTATCAAAAGGTTTTTTTTTAAAAAAAAAAGACCGTTAACCTCGCTTTGATACCACTCTGTAACACCCCTATTTTTAAAATATGGTTTGGCGGGAGTATTATCGCCACATCCCTTAGTCAAGCTCGCTATGGCTAACTTGATTAAGGAATGTTAAGGCTAATTGTAGGAGTTTCGATTAACTTCAGTGTCTGAACTTGGGAATTATGGTTAAGTACTCGAGTTCTATAAAGTTGTGTCGAGGGGTTCCTAGGAAAGGGAGGTGGGCCACGGTCGACGGGCCTTGTTATCACCAAGCCTCCTTGGACAAAATCCCTCTAGAAACTCGATAGTACACAAGTCTAATTTGTATTCCTCGGTACAAACACAATTAATACTAAGGCATAATAAAATTTCTAGTGCTTTAGAAAGAAGATAATACTTTATTAATAAACTTTATTCATAACATAAAAAATTCCATTGGGCCCATAGCCAAAATATTTGTTCTAAAAGTAGTTTGACGCGAGAATTTAAAAGAGTCTTATTTTAAAAACCTCCCAGACCAAAGTGCGTGCACAACTACTTGAATGAAATTTACCCTGAAAAGGAAAAGCACAACAAATATTTAGCAATAATGCTCAGCAAGCTAGCCTTGTTCCGAGAACACAAGTATACAAATAATCACAAGTCATTTAGTCATTAATTCTTTTATATGGCTGCACTACTAGCCGCGTCCCAACATGCACATGATGATTCATCTATGAGTTTACTATTGGGTACACTAGACCGCACTGTGCGTCTTATATCCAGCGAAACATAGGCACTAAACATGTGGGACTAAGGAGGAATAATCTTACCACTTAGTCAGAGGGGAGTTCGGTCATCCACAACTCAGGCACCACAACAATGCTCATGCCCTCAAATAATATCGTTCCCATTAATTTAGTTTCACATAATGGCCTAATGGCCCATTCAAAGTTTTGACATCAAGGGCCTAGCCAAAAAACAAAAGATTAAATAGTTTAAAAGCAATTTGACGCAAACGTGGGATTAAAATTCCACAAGCATTTTGACAACCGAATATAAACACTTAATTAAAGTATGTAAAAGCATTTCATGCATAGTTCAATGAATAGAAATCAAGAACATGCACGAAAAACACAATTTTCAGGTAAGACTAGCTTACTCTCACGAAGATCTCTTGTTAGAACTCAACCAAAGAATCTCCTAAGCTTACTTCCACTTCTTGAAGCCTCCCAACTCTTAAGCACACTTAGAACACTAGAGAGAATTAGAGAGAATATGATTTTTGGTGTGAGGAATGAGTGAAGGGGTGGGGGGTTTATATATGTGGATGAATGGGTGGATTTAGGCATGGTGAATCAAGGCAAAATCAAGTGATTTATTCCCTTGATTCTGTTGTCCTTTCCCAGCCGCCCCTATCTTCCCAAAATTGGAGGATTTTTGGTGATTTCTTGCCCCTCTCTTGCTAGATATGAGATCCTTCTAGAACATTCTTTGAACCCCTTCCTTTGTTAACAGGTTTTTGGCTGATTTAGCAGCCATTGGGGGCCAAAAGTGGCACCAAAGACAAACCTAAATCTGTCCCAAAATCCCTAATTTCAGTCAGCGAAAAACTTACCATATTTAGAGCAAATCCTATAACTAAGTTAACTATCCTATTGTTGAAAAATCCTCCTTAAAAATTTTTAAATTCTAACTCCTCATTAAATAATTATTCCAACTTGTTGAAATAATTATTGCCTTCAAAAATTAAATTATCGTTGCATTTTCGGATTCCGGTAGTTATTTTCTGGAGTGTCACAGTTTTCTATATAATTGAAAATATGTCCAATTATCTAATATTGTAGACAACATGGTGTGTTAGGAGTCACACAGAAGGTCATGTTGTCGGTTCCTTATAAGATATAAACAGTATTCACAAATGAGATAATTGGAGACATAACTATTGGTTTAAGTTGTTCTGTAAACTTGTAATTATTTATCTAGACTAGTAGTTTGCAGTAGTGCGCTGCGTCGCATTGAATGGATCACAGTTGAGATGCATTCTTCTATTCTGACATAAGAAGAATCAAGATCTCAGTGCTCTGATTAATTCTTAACCTTAGTAGAGATAAATATGACACATGGAATATTTTTTGGTCAGTTTGATTTACCATGAGTGAGAATCTTAGTTGATTCAATATGCTTCGAATTTTGGCGACAACATTATTTGCATGGTGTCTATTTTCATTCTCACTAGGACACTGTGTCCTGGTCATCCAGGTTGATGACGTCCCCTTAAGGAGCTCAATAAGGATCATTTTATGAACCCTGCAGGTGGATTTATTCTGTACAATGATGAATTTTGAGTGGTACTACTTAAGGATTAAAATAGGTTAATTCATTACAATTGTCAGAAGTTTTAATTAATTAATGGACATGCAATATCTTAAACGAAAGGAATAAATTGAGTCTGATAGAAGCCCAGATTCAATCTAGATCAGGCCGGGAGTGCAACATTAATTATTTAATAGAATTAATTAATGTTTTATAGGCCAAATTATATATTCTAGGTTGAACATAAGAATTTGAACCTGTAAAGGAGCCTGAGCCTGATACCTTCTAGTGGATCCTCAGTCTGGTCCAAGGACCAACTACGAGAGTCTATAAATAGGTGTTCAGAAACCCTAGCTTCCATAATAACACAACCATAATTCTCTTCCAACAAGAGAGAGATGGGGCAGCCAAGAGGGTTTCGTCGAGATTAAGTTTTTCTCTCCAACCGTTCGATAGATCTCTGTCCATCTGGAGTTTGTACGGGGTCGGGAATAGTCTGGAAGATTCCTAGTGTTGAATCCGTTCGTGCAAGGAGGGAGATCCGTACGTGCGCCCGTTCGTGTGCTTGGGAGATTGTTCGTGGTTTCATATTGCAGATCTACAGACATAGACGAAAAGAACCAAGTTTCCAATCAGACGTTGTTGCAGATCTGCTTTGGAAATGTATTTTTCGTAATCATGTATGTATATGTTGGCATCCAATAACGATCCGTGGGCACGGACCACCTTCATAGGTGTGTTCCATTAGATGTAGACGATGCCGCAAATGAGACGGATAATATTGAAACACTACAAGAAAAAGCGGGAATACCGACCGCATATACCGACCGTCGGAATGCGGTCGGCATTACCGACCGCTTTCCCGACCGCAAGGCTCGGTCGGGATAAAATAGCCGTTGGCATGGGAGGGTGTTTAATACCGACCAATACACCGACCAACCGGCTAACGGTCGGCATTGCCGACCGAATTGCCGACCGCATATGCGGTCGGCAACCTAGGGCATTATTAAACGCCCAAATCGCTGTAATCGCGACTTACAGCAAAACAGAGCAAAAAATTACTCCCTCCCTCCGATCGAGCGATTCACGGCGAGCCACCCCCGACCGATGCCCCGACCGCCACCGCCGCCGACCACGACGCCGCCGTCGCCCTCTCCATTCGCGCGCCATTCGAGAGAAGGAGAAGCCACACAGTTTCCAATCGAGCGCTGCCACCATCCCCTCCGGCGCGCCGCCGTCGTCCGCCGCTGCCTCCCACTCCGTCGTCCGCCGCCTTTCCCGCAAGGAGAAGCCATTAGCTTTCCGGCCACCCCACGAACGCAGCAATCTCGACTTGGAACAAGGTATACGATTGCCCAAATGTCTTCCAAAATCCTATTCGATTGTTGTTCTATCTATTCGATATACTCCAATGTGTATTCGATTGGTGTTCTATTCGTGTATCATATGCAATGTTGTGCAAATTTTTTTTTCTCCTTCGTTGTGGCAGTGCTGCTGCCTTATGTGTTTTTTTTTTTTTTTTGTTGATTATTATGTTGAAATCTACCTCTTTGCAATCATTTATGTTGTTTCCATTCGTGCTATCAATATTATTTGCATTATGATGAATCGTAGATATTCGAATGCTCAAGACAATGAATTTCGAAAGTATGCCGAATATATTTTTTGGATTGTTGTTTGTGTGAGCGATACTTGGATTCTTTAGACTTGATTGGCGCAATTTGGATGTCGTATGAGGTATTTAAGTCGTGTTGAATATTATGCATTGTTCTCGTTGCATTTTGTAGGTTGTTTATCTAGTAGTTATATGTACTGTTGGAGTTTGATTAATTGTTTTTGCTATTCTATTCCACATGTTTTTATGGTTTGTTTATTTATGTTAAATATTAATGTTCAATTGGATGTTGTATTATTTCCGAAAATTGCTTATTTTTGAAGTTTGTAATTTGGGCTATTGCATTGTCATAGACACTTGGGTACTAATTTTGGTTTGCAAGACGGGAAGGAAACGGCCGATCTGCATTGATCTCCCATAGAGCAAGGTAAGATATTATGATATATGTTTATTTAATGCACTATAACAATTTTTAAGATTTTATAAGTTTCATGGTTTGTTTACTTTAAATCCAATTTTTTTTTTAATTTATTCATTGAATATTATTCAATCGGGGACTTTGATTATTAAAGAATATTATGTCCCATGGTTTGAGTTTTGTTTGAACCTATCTACTTCTAGCTGCAATTCTGAGTATCCATGTCATAATTAGTTGTTATAAAACATTATATAAGATTTTTATGGTAGTAAGACAAATCAAAATATTTGTTCTAATAGAAAACGATTAAAAAGAACTAACAATGATCTGATGAATAGAAATGAGTGATCACTAATATCGAAATTGTAACTATTCCTTGATGAATTAACGTAATATATAATTTAGGGACCATCTATAATATTCGTAGGAATGGACCGAAGTTGGATGTACCGCTCTTGCCGTGAACTTGGAGAACTGACGAATGAATTTAAGAATGGAGTTGAATTATTTATAAGGATGTCTCATCAGAACCCAGATGCGGATAGAGCCCAAGGAAGATTAAGGTGTCCGTGCATTAAATGTAGGAACAGATTTTATCAAGTAGATGATGACATTAGGTATCATTTAAAGCGTTATGGATTTGTCTCCAACTACGAGAGGTGGACGTGTCACGGTGAGCCACATCAATTTAGTCGGTACTACGAGGATGATGTGGGCACAGCATCATCGTCGGCACATGAAAGTGACTACATACAAATGTTGTGCGATGGAACGGGATTTGGTATCCCCGACACAGTATCACAGGAGGATGAAGATGTACCGAGGCCTCCAGAGGAGCCTAATGCACAGGAGAAACTGTTTTTTCGTATGTTGGAGGCGGCAGATAAGGATTTGTGGCCTGGCTGCAAGAAAATGACACTTCTGTCCACTATTGCGAGGTTGTTGAATATTAAAGCTGAACACAATTTATCGGAGAGGTGCTTCGATACTTTGTGTCAACTAATTATTGACACACTCCCCGAGGATAATTCCATGGTTAAGAATTTTTACGAGGCTAGGAAACTATTAGAGGGATTGGGATTACCTGTTCAGAAAATTGATTGTTGTGCCAGAGGGTGTATGTTATTCTGGCGCGATGATGCGGACCTAGATAGATGTAAGTTTTGTGACGAGTCTCGCTATAGAGAAGGGAGTTCAACTTCGCGGATCGCACAAAAATATATGTTCTATTTTCCACTCAAAAACAGATTGAAGAGATTGTCTCGCTATAGAGAAGGGAGTCTCGGACATCATCATGGCGAGTCCGGGGAGATGTGTCACCCTTGTGACTCGAAGGCTTGGAAGCACTTTGATACAGTTCACCCAGATTTTAGTACGGAGGGTCGGAATGTCCGATTGGGCTTATGTACGGATGGTTTTCAACCGTTTGGTCAATCGGGCTCTCAATACTCTTGCTGGCCAGTCATATTGACACCTTACAATCTCCCACCTGATATGTGTATGAAGGATGAATATATATCCGAACGCAGTCGTGCGGAAGATTACGGATATATATCCGAGGCGTGCAGATGTAAATGGGATTAGCTGGGGGAAGGTTTCAAAAGAGACAAAGGAGTTCTATTGGGGAGAGTTCCAGGTATGATGTGCCTAAGACAGTAATAATGTGTAATTTTCACACTACTAACTGTAATGAATATTAACTCAATCTGCAGAAAGTTGCTCGTTGGGCTCCCGAGCATGCACTTGCTGTAAGAAAAGAATGGGAAAAGAAGAACATAGCACGGTGAGTTCTAAATTACAGGATAAATAAGTTTTATTACAGGATATTACCTTAGTTGCACGTAATTAACAGGTACAAGGATTACACATTGGACATAAGAAGTAAGAAAAAACCGATGCCGGGCGATGCGGTTGTGGCTGAGAATTGGAGACGAATATGGGATTCTCAAGCCTTCAAGAATAAGAGCAAGACGGGAAAGCTGAACAGACGCCGCGGTCAGGAGGATGCACCGGCCCTCCCCACACACACTGCAGGATCCAAGACATTCCGTGCCACCCGCGATGACATGGTATTTTTTTAACCTCCCTTGGTTCTAATTTTATAATATAGTCCACATGAAAATGTCTTATCACACTGATGATTTATGAAATTCATAGTCGAGTGCTAAGGATGGGCCCGTTCACTTGCACGAGCTCCATGAGCACACACATACAAGAAAGCACCAGAAGGATAATTGGGTCCGAGAGAAGTCGAAGGATCTTCAGGTACAGATTCTAAATATCGTGGGAGGATTATGGATTGCCTAGATACTAACTTATTTGCCTTCAATTTTTTATCTTATTAAACAGGATGAGTTTAATGCCGTTGTTGAGACTTTGACCCAAGATCCGGAGATTGGTAGCAGCATTGATCCAGATCGCCTCTTCCTAGACGTTGCTGGTGGCCACGACAGGCGGAAGGCAGTCTATGGCATAGGCTCCGTAGCCAGGTCGCTCAGGCCTTTAGATGCAGTTGATTCCACCCCGCCACCGCCTACTTCTCAGTATGTCACTCAGGCACAGTTGGATGCGCAGTTTGAGGAGTATAGGGCGACTCTAGATCGGCTCGCACAGTCACAGATGACCATGGCGGAGCAGATGGAGAGATGGCTGGGGGTTCGGGGACCTCGATCCCCCGACCGCGGGGATGATGGCTTAGGAGGTGGTGGTTCTGCTGTTCATTGAGTCTTGTCGTATTTTATTTCATAATACTTAGCTTGTCATCTTTGGATACTTGTCGTCTTTGGATCATTTCATACTTATGTTTGTAGACGTTGTTTAATTGAACTTGTTGGTATTGGACTTGAAGTAATACGTATTGTAGTTCTATATTTGGGAGAGTTTTCGACCTTTATTGTTGTTTGGAAGTTTGGCATGAGTTTAGAAGATCAAATTCTGGGATTGAAGTAATACGTATTGTTGTTTGGAAGTTTGGACTTGAGATTTGTTGGTTATTGTGTTTCTGTCTTCTGCTGCAGGTTGGCATGAAAAAACCAGCCAAATCCAGGCTGCTGTTTCAGGATTACCGACCGCATATGCGGTCGGTAATCGGTCGGCAAAGCGTGGTCCAGAAGCTCCCGCTGACCAAATTACCGACCGACAAAATGGTCGGCAAGTCGGTCGGCAAATTCTTCCGACCAAAATTCGGTCGCCAAATCGGTTGCGAAACTCACCGACTCCATCGCTTTTGGTCGCCCTTCGGATGCAGACCAGGACATTACCGACCGTCATATCCGGTCGGTAAGCCGGTCGGTAACCCCTGTGGACGACCCGCCCAGGGGGTTACCGACCGCGTTTGACGGTCGGTAATTCCGGATTTTCTTGTAGTGAAATACATGATACAGGATCTCAAAACAGCAAACATGATGGGAGTGCCGACTTAATTAGTACGGGTAGGAAGACAATTTTCATATGTCAATCTTTTAGTTTGTATATTGTCACCGACTATATGTAGCACCGAAAATGGTTGGTTATCATTACTTTGAAGAATTTGTACTACTGATAGTGTTATTTTTTTTTTCTTTAGGAAAACACATACTTCCTCTGTTCTCATATAAATGCTCCACTTCTACATTTCACGCAGTCCAATACATATTTTTAAATGTTTATAACTCAAATTGTATATAAGTAAAAATTATAAAAATTTGATATTCTAAAACTACGTGATTAGATGAATCTAACAAGATCTCACTTGACTATATTTTATCTTATAGAACTATGTTAAAAAATTGATCAAAGTTACTCAATGAATAGTTACTACTATGCAAAGGGAGCACTTAAATGAGAACGGAGGTAGTATATCCCCAAGCACCAAAACATGTGTAATATGTGGAATCCAACACATGGATTTGATCAATTTAATTTCATGTATTATAGCAGTACAATGATGAAAACAATATGTTGGGACGATGAATTTTCGATTTTATGTATATACATATGTTGTACATTTTAATTTAATATATGCTGTGGAATTTGGAAATGAGTAGTAAACCAACATACTCTTTTTATGGGGAACTATTGATTTCCATAAGTAGATGCCCAATAATCTGGCCCATTACAAAAAGAATTCATATTCCCAAAATTATAAGAGATATAATTATTGGAAAAATATATGATATAATCCTTTTCTTTTTCAAAAATTTTAAATAGTCTTTTTTCTATTTTTGATCCTATTGGTCCTCTACATTTACACATAATGTCCAAAATAGTACTAATCCTATAATTTAACTAATTATTTTCTTAATTGTGCCCACATGGGATTTTTAAAATTTGACTACACATATTAACATGAAATATTAATGAAATAATAAAATAAAATTAATTAAAAATAATTAAATTAAAAAGCTTTAATAAAATAATACTAAATTCAATTAAATTTAAGTAAAATAAAGTATGTAATTAACTAAATTAAAATAACTATTTAATTTAAAATTAATATATAAATATCAAAATACATTAATGAAAACATGATTTAAATTTTAAAGATAAATTAATTAGATATCTAATAAATTCAAGAGTCAAATTTAAAAACTAGTTATGGACCTGTCTTTTATGCAGTTCAACGCACATTTTAAAGTATTAATAACTCAAGTAGTAAAAATTTTAAAAATTCGATATTTAAAAATAACAATAGGAGGCTCGTTATGGATCCACATTTTACATAGTTCAATGTATATTTTAAACTATTAATAACTCAAGTTCGATAGAAATAAAAATTTTAAAAGTTCGATATTTAAAAATTAAGTAAATCTCTCTGCAACCAACAACAGTTGACTTAAGTGGATGGGGGCTCTAGTCACTTAAGCAAGGTCTCGGGTTCGTGCATTGTGTATGCAAAAAACTAGTTTGAGAGATGTGCCATTTCTTGCAGATACTCGAGTGATTGATCTTGGATTCAATGTGATCTTGGATACCCGGTTTCACATAAAGGAAAAAAAAAGTAAATCTCTCTCTCTGCACGATAATCGTGCCCACCTACCGCATGTATAAATTATAATCACAATGCAAGTTGAGAATCAGAAGCTGGTTTCAACACAATAAACAAAGGTAGAAATCCACAGATAGCATATAGTAATTGCCTGCAAACTATTCGTACCATCAAATTCACATTAGCAAAAGATGAAAAAAAAACCATGCATCAGAACAAAATCATCAATCTCTTTTCATGAGTCGTGGCCCTAAAATTTTTTCAATAACAAAACTCAACTGCGCACAATAATTTAAGTTTATAGTTGGGGACCCTGTAAACATTGGCATCACCACCTTCATTTTCCTTTTTGTGCTAACGAAAGAAACTCTTGGCAATCCTTGGCTCCAATCTGTGAAAAGGTTTTAATCAGAACAGGGATGTAGCTAGCCAATTCGGTCCTGAATTTCGCCGAGCATCTCTTCTCCAGTTGAACACCGCCTTTAACAAGACGACGACCAACTCGAGCTCCTTCCATGTAGTCCTTACACTTCACCAGAATGTCACGGGCATGCTTGCAGAAGTGTGTAATTGTGAAGTCCTCAAAGTTCTAAAACCGAAAACAAAATGTAGCCTCAAATCAAACCGACCAAGTTTACAAACTCGAGTTCTTTTGAGTAAGGTAAAGAACATATTGTAAGATTTAATACTGCCACTGCACTGCCAAACATCAATTTGAGAAAAGCTTCGCACAAATACCTAATGACAAATTAAACATGAAAAATTAGGCAAGAATCACAAACACTCTAAATAAATTTCTAACCTTTGGAGGCCTTGTCATGCTGTACACCATAGTTTTTAGGGAATACACAACTATGGTTTCATTGTATTCCAAAGAACTCTTTTCTCCACGCGGACTGCCTCTCATATTTTCATACCCCGGCTCGTTGAAGTAGGGCTTGGCATTCAAAATCAAGCCCTGTATAGACACCAAAACTTGTAATATGGTTGATTTGCCATTGATCCACTTTTCCTTTACTGTACCCCTCCAAGTGTTGAGAAGGCTCAGGCATACTTTCCCATTACAGTATAGATTAGGATTGATCCGAAGGCCACCCGAATGGTAATGGACTTTCTGCACATGCAAACAACATCATATCATGGAAACAATGAAGCTCATTCAAACTTCACCACCGTATAAAATGATGCAACTTGTGAAGTTAGTGCATGCACTATTTCGAATCGATTGTAGAAAAAATTAACAAGAAACATACAGGTGGACAATTTGGGTAACTGCTGGGAAAGTAGACATCAAAGAAAAAGAGACCATCATGGTATGGTGTTCCTTCTGCCCCAATTATCACACACCTCAAAAGATCCATTCTTGATTCAGACACCTTCACAGAAATTTTATCTGTCAAAACATCACAAGAATAAAACTTTCAGCAAATGCAGAGAGGCACTAGAAAACGCTTTTCACATATTGGAACCTATTCAATTCAACGAATCAAAATATTCAAATATATAATAATACGAATATAAATCCGGGGCTGAGTCCAATACCCAATTTGAGCAAAACCAAACAGAACCCTTTATGAACTTACCAGGTAGATGTTTCTCCAGAATCTTCCATTCTTGTTGTATTTTCTTGGACCAATTTTTTGGAGGCTGTATCAATAATATTCAATAAACATGAACATAAAAGTGTTAGTTAATTAAGGTGTGTAGAATATATTCTAGGTGGAGTGGAGTGGAGTGTTCACCTGTTTTGAAGAAGAACCCTTGTTGGCGTAGTAGTGATCCGAGAAATCTTCAACAATGTCAAATTTCTCAGAACAGTCAAACTTTAGTGGGATTTCTTTTTCATCAGCTTCTGTCGTCGATTTCCGCGATTTGGCAAATCCAAATATCCTTTGAAGCAGCATGTTGATCACCGGCGGGCCTTTCTAAAATAGCTCGAACCCTAATTAATACTCCTACAAGCTAAGTATACAACGATCACAAAAGAATACTGCTAGTTGTCAACATCAAAGAGTGTGGGTGGGTTCACAGGCGAATTTATTGTCTTTGTGCTAGGTTATAATAGGCAGTTCTCGGATATTAAATCTTTGTGAATATTGATTAAGATTATTTAATTTCCTTTATTAATAGATTCATGAAATAAATACTCGTCTTTTACTTTCTTTCTTACTTATATGAACTTAATATTGACAATATTTATATCAAAGCAGTTAGCTTGAGTGGATGGGGCTCTAGTCGCTTAAGCAAGGTCTCGGGTTCGAGCCAATATACTTAATCATGTGGTAACTACCCCAACTCCCAACCTTTAGGTTGAGGGGTTCGAATTCTCATCCGGTCCCCTATCCATTCCCTTTGTTCTTCATGCTAATTTTCTGACCACATTATTGAGAAAAAATGTGACAAAGTGGTTTAGCAACTTTGTCAATTAAGTTATTTTCCTAATATTGTTGTTTTATTGATTTAGCGTTTGTTTGTGCATTTTGGGCGGAATTATCTGATTATTGCGTTTGCAAAACGCAAATAATCAGTTAATTCTGTTTTTGTACTAACTTCCAATCATCTATTATTTGCCTTTTGAGGGAATGAAAACACTATTTTCTTGCAGCCTCACTTTGGTGCTGCAAGAAAATTGCGTGTAGCCAAAAATATATTTTACCATATTATTGCCTTTTGAGGTAATGAAAAATACAAATCCAAACACTTTTTCATGATTATCTGATTATTGCGATTTGAAACAACATAAGCTCATCCAAACACTTAATTTTCTACAACATGTTTTGTTACAACAATTATCTGATTATCATTTTCTAAATGTTGCAGCACTTTTTAAAACGCGCATCCAAACATCCTCTTAGCCTATAATCAATTTGATTTTACATTATTTAACTTATATTAATACATTTTTGCCTGATACGAATTATGTAATATACTTCCTCCGTTCCTAAATAAATGCCACGGACCCACATTTCACGCAATCCAATACACATTGTTAATCCGTAATAACTCAAATTCCATACAAGTAAAAATTATGAAAATTTTATATTCTAAATCTATGCGATTAGACGAATCCAACAAGATCTCATTTGATTATATTTTATCTTATATAATTGTATTAAAAAGTCGAGTCAAAGTTACTCAATGAACAGTGACAAAAGTCAAAATGTTACATTTAAAAAGGAACGGAGGTAGTATTTTTTTGGGTACAGAGCCATGAAGGCTAGCTAAAAGAGAAAATGAAAAAAAGGATAATCAAGAGAAAGAAATACAAAATATAACCCAAAAACGAATTATGTAATATATTTGATTTTACATTTTTAAATTTATAATTTATGAGATATAATTTTAACTCCATTTTATATTTTATATGTTAATTTATTATTATATATTACACTAATAATGCTACTGGACTACTCGACCAATGGCATGCCTCCCGCACCTGGCGAGACGTCTTTGACCGATGTTCAGTTCATCATGTACTTTGCAAGTGTAAAATGGTCGCGGATTGTCTAGCAAAATGTGGTGCATCTTTAGAAGAATTCTACACTACTTGGACATTCCCCCAGACTTCACGCACAGGGTGTTAGCGGCGGATTCTTCCGGGGGAATGGTTCCCAAGAGCCAAAGTGTTAGCTCTTTTTTTCCTTTCTGCTTTTGGACACCTCTTTTTGTTGCTCTTTTTTCCCTTTATTTTCTTTTCAATTTGTTATTTGGCGTCAGCTTCCCACAAAATATGTTAATAATTTTAGAACATTGTTCACATACATATGGAGTGACTAATGCAAATCTAGTCCTGAATATATAATTATCATATTATACTATATTATACTTCCTCCATTTTTTTGAAGTGTTACACTTTCTTTTTTTGGGTGTTTCATAATAAATGTTACATTACCATATATAAATGCTTTTAAGGGTATAAAACTTCCACAAAAACACTTGTATTCCTTGCATTGAATCTCGGGTCATTTCCTTATGTTACACTTATTTTGAAATGAAGGGAGTATTATATTATATGTAGGGATGAAAACGGTATGGATATGATCAGATAGTATTGGATACGAATATATATTATCCCACATTTTTTTTCTCGGATTCGGATCGGATATAGATATGCCGGATACAAATACATGTCGGCTATAGATTTAATTGGATACAGATTATCGGATAATTTTTAATCTTTTTTGAAAATTTAATAATTATATAGGAGTAATAATTTTATATTTTTTTATAATTATTGATAATTTTTAATTAATAAATAATAATATATTAATATATTCGGATATCTATATTTAAAGTCTGGATAATATCCTATCAGTTTTTGGATAAGGTCAGATATTTTTGGATACAAATACGAATGCATATATTAAATTACAGATTCAAATTTGGATGCGACTATTGAAATATTTGGCTGGATAGTTGGATACAGATTCGGATTCGAATATAATCGGATACAGTATCTGATCGGTCTGATATTGACCGTACCCCTTTCACCCCTAATTATAAGTATACATATTATACAAATATATAGTACTATATTTATTCAATTAGACGAAGTTAAAAGATGTATATCATAGTAAATCTTTTTAATTTATGTAGTGTTATTATACCGTTTATATTAATTAATAATTTCTTAAAAATATAGGATCGGTATCCACCTTATATATATATATATATCAACCATTCAAAATTAGATTGAGATCTTCTAAAATAATAACAAATCACTATGCTAAATAAAAAGTTGGGAAAAAATAAACAACTAATTTAAATCATTCCCTATCCAATTTATTAGATTATTCCCAATTTTTCTGAATTCAATTAAATAATGATTGTTTTCTACTTTATAGTGAACTTAAATAAAATAAAAAATATGTAAAAAAAAATGTATCCAAAAGGAAAGATGTCAAAAAGGGAATAATCTATTAACTAAATGGAAAAAATACATCAATAAAAAATAAAGTGGAAATATCTCCAAATTTATTCTCTTCAGTTTTTTTTTCAAATTTTGAATAAAGAGAAAAAAAACAAACAATAAAAAAATCAACATAAAATAGATTCATGATATACAAAGATTTTGAGTAGTATACAAAGGAGAATCATAAAAATAATTTGTAGAGTATGACTTAATTGCAATCTTGAATTACAACATGTAATCTTGTAAAAGTCATTGGAAAACCATTAGAAATATATGTTTAATAGTACATTAGAAAAAACAAAAAAACCCCACTAATATTCACGTTTGAGTAAAAAAATCTTACATGAATAGCAAGACGAAGAATATATTGTAATATGAGAAAAATTAACCTGCAACAAAAGAAATATAGGAAAATATTGGGGTGTGGAACATTGTAATACATGAGAAGAAGAAACAAAAGACATTGTTTTAAATATAAAATCAATGTTGAGAAGACATAAACAAAGAATGAAGAAATAAAATGTTAGGTGATGAGAATTTCAAGACAACCATGATATTAAATAAATGAATGGAATATTTATAGAGAAATAGGAGGAGGTTTGATGGAGATATATATGCAAATATTGGATGAATAGAATCAAATTTGACGTGATCTTCTAAAAATATATAATTAATAGTTTAAATTAGTTAAAGATATTATAATATTTTATTAAGAATTTGTTAGGATATTGATGAATATTGATAAAAGAATTATATTAAACGTATATTGATTAATATTGGATATTAATATATATTTATGGATATTTCAATATATAATATTAAAATTTTAGGATTAAACATTGTTGGATGAATTAAATATGATTGTTGAAAAAGGGGGGTGAGGAAGTGGGGGGAAACTTGACTATATTACTTTTATATATACTAGCCAAACCACCCGCGGTACCCGCGGGAATGTGCAGTTCAGGGCAATATATTTATATGATAATATAAAAAATACTACGTAATAAATATTATTATGAGCTCATACACTAATTATATAAATTATATTTTTGGGTAAACAACACAATATTCGTGGATTTCTTCAATCTGACAACTGTTAATTTGACAAAAAAAAAAATATAAATTGTGCTTACTTCTCAAAAATATGACAATCCTAAAAGAATTTGATTTATTATTTCAATTTTAACAAATTTTAAATACAATTTGCACCTTTGGTCCTCTAAGTAATAATAGTAATGTATATCAAGTTTAAATACAATATGCACCTTTAATCCTCTAAGTAATAATAGTAGTGTATATCAAGTTTAAATACAATATTCGCCTTTGGTCCTCTAAGTAATAATACTTATTCTTCGCATAATATCTGTATATATAGTTGAAGTTTAACTCGAATAGGTAAATTATTGTAATAAGACATTTATATTGTATTCAATATAAAAAGATTACTATTGACTGATCGTATAATAAAAATAAAATATATTAGATTATTAAATTTTGAGATAAAAAACAAATGAAATGTTGCGCAATATAAACAAATGACATATTGTTAACTGAAATGATAAAAAAAATTATATCAGACATATTTTAAGATAAAAAAATGTTGAAATCTTTTGCAAAACTTCTCTATACACAACATTCAATGTCAGATTACTTCCATCAGGATTATCATTCTTCGGCAGCAAAAATTCAATCCGGAACGCCTCACAACATGCGAAGCAGCAACGTAGAGCTGTCTATAAGTAAAAACTGGATCCTTTAAGAAAACGCCAACATGCTCTAGAAACTGACTTTGACTCTTGTTGATGGTCATAGCATAACAAACAATTAATGAAAATTGGCATCTTACAAATTTAAACGGTATCCTATGATCGGAGGACGTCAGACTCATTCGAGGAATCAACACTCTCTCCACTATGTTCACCATTCAATACTCCACCTTCCAGTACACTCTTTCCAGTACCGCAGGATGTAAATTTTAAAAACATATAATATAAATTTATATATAAATATAATAATAATAATTATTATTATTATTATTATTATTATTATTATTATTATTATTACTACGTCATGTAAATTTAAAATAATTACCAATTTTGTTCTAATACACCCGTCCGCGCGATACGCGTGGATGTAAAGTCTAAAAAAATATATATAAAATAGACAATAAAAATATTATTCTCTTCACTACTTCGAAGTTAAAGATAAAAAAAAAGCACAAAATTGTATGTTATTAAAAATAAAACTAAAAGATTATATTACATGAACTTCAATTTGTTATTCTTAATTATTTTTGGGGCATTTACTATAAGATTTTAACATTATATGCAGGACTAAATCTAAAAACTGGATCTTCAGGAACACTTCAACATGCTTTAGACATTGACCTTTGACTCTTGTTGATAGTCATAACATAACAAATAATTAGTGAAAATTGATGTCTTGAAAATTTAAGCGGTATTCTATGATCAGATGAGGTCAAACTCATTCGTGGAATAAACACTCTTTGTCCACTACTTTCTCGAGTCAATACTTCACCCCGAGGGACATTTTTCTGATTATTGTCGGAACCAATGTACTGCCAGTCAATACTTCACCTCAAGGACATGTTTTCTCATTCTTGTGGGAAGCAATGTAATGCCAGTCAATACTTCAACATACATGATATTTTTCACACTATTGTCGGAACCAATGTACTGTCAGTCAATATTTCACCCCTCAAGATATTTTTTCCCATTTTTTTGCAAGTCAATCATTCACCCTCCAATACTCTATTATTAGTTCTGTACTACCAACACTTTTCCAAAGATCACCAGGATAAGTTATGAAACATGACTGCTGAACAGAAATAAAGGGATTTCTCAAAATAGATGTAGAGGGCCAATGTATCTCATATAACACAATTCACCCTTTATCCTAATATCTTATTACACGTGATGTAGCAATATATATCTGACTGTGTCTAAAAATTGGATCATTCATAAACACTTCAGCATGCTTTAGAGATTGACATTGGCTCTTGTTGATAGTCATTGTATAATAAACAATTAGTGGAAACTGACGTCTTGAAAATTTCAGCGGTATTCTATGATCAGATGAGGTCAAACTCATTCATGGAATAATCACTCAATCTCCACTGCTTTTGCGAGTCAATTCTTCACCCCAGGACATTTTTTCCAATTCTTGTCGGAGCCAACGTACGACAGTTAATACTTCACCCTCCATGACATTTATCCACTCTTGTCGGAACCAATGTACTGTCAATCAATGCTTTACCCTCTATGACATTTTTTCCCATTTTTTCGCGAGCCAATACTTCACCCTCCAGTACTCTATCATTAGACATGTACTGCTAACACTTTGCCATAGATCATCAGGAAAAATTATGAAACACGACAACATAACAGAAACAAAGGGATTTCTCAAAATAGGTGCAGAGGCCCAATAATATCTCATATAACAAAATTCACCATTTACCTCAACGCCTTATTATACGTGATGCAATCATATATAACTTGCCTTTTCTAAAAATTGGATCCTTCAGGAATACTCCAACATTCTCTAGAGATTGACGTTGGCTCTTGTTAATAGTCATAGCATAGCAAACAATTAGTGGAAACTGACGTCTTAAAAATTTAAACAGTATTTTATGATCAGATGAGGTCAAAGTCATTCGTGGAATAAACACTCTATCTCCACTGCTTTCGTGAGTCAGTACTTCACCTCCAAGACATTTTTCCCATTCTTGTCGGAAGCAATATACTGTGAGTCAATACTTCACCCACCATGATAAAGGGCTCTTTCTTCTTATCAGTTGAGTGTGCTTAATTTGCCTCTGAATAAATTTATAATTAATCTATTTTTTAATATAAGGGTTATTAAAATAAAAATAAATTTAATATAAAAAATCACCACGCATAATATGGGAATAGATGAATAGTTGTAGTAGAATTAGAAAAGATATTAAAGAAACTCACCTAAAGAAAAAAAAATCATGTATAAAATATTATAATCCCATACAAATATATTAAAGGACAACGCTCCATATTATTCTTTTCATTATAATTTTAATAATACTATACTTTAATGAAAATATAACTTTATATCATTAACCTATATAATTTGCATCATTAAATCACAAAAATGCATAATTGATTAGTAGTAAACTATATTTTAGACAATATTTGATCTATTATTTTGAAATGTATGAGAATTTGAATAAATATTTATATTTCTTTTGGTCTTAATAGTTTATAAAATTTAAAATAAACCCTAAAAGAGCCGAGGAAGATAATTGAATTTCTTTTTGAATTTGAATATTGTATAAGTTAATAATATACGCTGGTGTTACATAAAACCCAAAAAAATACATATTTTAATATTTATTGATTATTATAATTATTATCAATAATCCTCTAACATAACTTATACACCTAGATTATTTTAATCCTATAATAAACTAATAGTGCTCCATGTACATTGTATTTATTTATTTTTATTAGAATATAGTATGAGATGTAAATAATTGAAATATTTTTTTTTGATGATCTTAGAATAGGTTCTTTTCTTCACATACATTAGTTTTTAATGTCATAGTGACATCGGAAAATGATATATATCTAAATCAATTGTCAATATATCAAATGCGTCCTAGGCCTTTAATGGACTGAAGTAACTAATAGTTAACTTAATGGATTGAATAAAATAGTGTTATGAATTTCTACCATTTTAACGCAGATGAGTAATATAATGCAATAGATATATAAAAGAATTTCTCTTAGAACATTCCACATATAAAAAAAATCTATTAAAAATAATAAGAATATATAAAGCATAATAACTTATATATTAATTCAAAATATAAATTTTAAACAGATTACATAATGTTACGCCACATTATACAAATAATTTAAATATTGCAGACTAATAAACGATAAAAAAAGTCAATAATGAAATTACAAAGACCAAGACCAATGTCGGAACCAATGTACCGCCAGTCAATACTTCACCCTCAGGATATTTTTTCCCATTCGTATCGGAACTGATGTAATGCAGTCAATACTTCACCCTCTAAGACATTTTTTCACACTATTGTCGGAACCAATGTACTGCGAGTCAATACTTCATCATCCAAGATATTTTTCCCCATTCGTATCGGAACCAATGTAATGTCAGTCAATACTTCGACCTCGAAGACATTATTTCCCATTATTGTCAGAACCAATGTTTTGCTAGTCAAGACTTCACCCCATGATATTTTTTCTCATTGCTGTCGTAACCAATGTACTGCAAGTTAATACTTCACCGTGCAATACATTTTTTCATACTCTCGTCGGAACCAATGTACTGCCAGTCAATGCTTCACACTCCAGGACATTTTTTCCACTTTCGTCGGAACCAAGGTACCCGCCCGCGCGATCGTGTGGATGTAAAGTTTTAAAAAAAATTATAAAATAAAAAATAGTACTATTCTCCTTACTATTTCAAAGTTAAAAATAATTGAAAAGATAATCATAAAATTGTATGTTATTAAAAATAAAACTATTAAAAGATTATATTACATAAATTTTAATTTCTTATTGGAATTTCAAACCCTCCTATTGATCTCATTGGAATTTCAATTTCATTTAAGATGATTGCCACTTGAACACCCCATGATCTCATTATTATTTGCATTGATTAAAAATGAAATATCAAAGTATTTCCTTACATAAATGAATAGTACAGCAAAACAAAATAACCAAATTAAATAAGAAATTAAAAATTTATTTTTCATTTAACTAAATATCAGTTTATGTCGAGTTTTTTTTTTTTTAATAATGAATGTTTAATAAGTCACTATAGTCTATAAAATACATATACAAAATGAAGAAAGAAACGTGGTGAATTGATTCATTTTTTTGACATTCATCTTTTCATCACGTGAAACATTATAATTTTCATATATATCACTACACACAATTATATTATGTTTTAATCTATGTAATAATAATATTTTCGGATGTTGAATTGTGAATGAGGACCTCACTGATAAAATTAAATCTAAATGGTTATTATATGATCCTATATAAGAGTATAAAGGGTGGTGAGGCAGTAATTAAGTAGAGTATATATTCCAAAAGAGTGTAAAGTGATCCGCCTGTGAAGAATGTGTTTGGTTTCGCTTTCACGACAGATTCATTCGTTCAAAAAAAATTCATGTGTCAGGCAAATGTTTTTGGGAGCCCAACATAAATTACAAAGGGGATATAGTGATATTAGTTTTAATATGGAATCAAATAATCAACAAATACTCATGGGAAAGCATATTATAAATTCATTGAAAAATATGTTATTATAGATATTTTTCCTCGTAGAGAATATAATTTGCATCTATATATTTAATTATAATCAAGACTCTTCAAAAAAAATATTATAATCAAGAGAACATGTACCGCTTTTCCATGCATATAAACTCTTCCAATTTAAATACTACTTCTATATATATGCATGCATTTGCAAAGCTTATACCAAAAACTGCTATAAAATAATGTGGACCCCGTTTTTAAATAAATACATAACAATTAATTAAATTCAGGCATGTGCAGTTAATGTCATTTTTCATTTTTTGGAATCTGCACATTTCTTTTTTCATTTTGAATATCTTATTAGATTTATCAAGTCAAACAAAAAAAAATTAGAAATCATATATAATAATGATGAGAAACTATACAATTTAAATTTTTATGATTCCTAATAAATTTAAATTTTCGAATATAGATATTTTTATTTTTATTTTTTTTGAATATCCATTTTTTAATTTTTTTAGGCTAGACTTATCCATCTCTCGAAAACGTACTACATGAAAGAAATTTAAAAATCTCATAGTTATATAAAGTAATATTACATCAAATCATCAGTTGCTTTATCAAGAAGGAAGTTGTCAAAAAAAGAAGGAAGTTTAAAAAAATCAATATTATATTATTGTATCGTATCCGTTGCACAATTCTCTAGATTGGTATCAATCACTGATCAGCTGATACTTTATAGGACCTATAAAATAAGTATATATAGCATGTTGAAGAGGCAGATATAATTTTGCTAGATTTCCAACTAAATTCAAATTTTTAGGTTTCCAAAGCCAATCATCATTTTTTCAATATATATATTAATTATTAAACAATAAGTATTAAACAATTGAGCATGTAGTGCCAAGCCACTTGGAGAGACAATGATAGTCCCAATAACTGGTAATGCATGGATCATAGATTGCATGAGTGAGAAAAGATTTATTAGCACAATCATCCACCACATACTAATTAGAATAATACTATACAATCAAGGTAGTGCATGTACTTAGGGAACGAAATGTAATGGTGGAACAATGGGCGCGGCATGGAGCTCAGGGAGGGGGTGTATTAGAGGAATGGTATTAGTGGGTGTAAGGTTTCGTTTGCTGCTGATTGCCGTAGCAGGAATGGTAAATTGGAAGTGATTTGATTTGTACTGGTGTTAACATTGAGAGCAGGATGGGGGTGGTCGGCTATGCATGCTGGATTTCAATTGCTATACCACCGATAAGGATGCAGTGGACGTGGTAGTATTAATCTCTAAGACATGGTTGTGCAGCGGTGATTAGGATGAAGTGGTCTTTGCAGTATTAATTATTCCTGGTATCTGTTGCTCAGTATTTGTGGCGGATTGTTTAGGCCTCCCTGTAGTCGTTGCCTGTGCAGTATTAATTTCCTTGGCCATGGAACTGTTGGCTAATGTAACTCTGAAGTGTGACTGTTAAGTGCTCTTAGAGTGCTTTTGCTAATGAATAAAACTTTTCCCCTAAAAAAAAAAAATGTAGAGTACTAAGCCAAAGTTTGCATTACTTTCAGCTAACATTAACTACAATTTCTTCCCCATTAACTGCAATCAGAGATGTGATGCAAAAAATCATGTTAAAAAATACAAAGTTCAAACAGATGATGCTTGGGCACTCATAGTCTTGGGACAGTCGACAGAATCTTGAAACACCACACTATTGGAAAACTCCCTGGAAAATATGGCTATCAAGTGAATCTGACATTCACATAGCGGAAGTCAATACAAATAAGCTATGGGGAAAATGTAACTATGCAACCATCTGCTTACATATTTTGGCAAAAGAATAACAGAAAATGATAAAATATAGACCAAATGAATTTGTTAAACCATTGAGTAAAGTTACAAACCTCATTCTTTTCCAGGATGGCATTAATTTTTATGGGATTATCAATCTAATAATGCATCACTGAATCAAACTCGCAAACAAATCAACTAACCCCATCACAAAGAGGTGATATCCACGGAAGCAGAACTTTAGTTATCATATGACTTGTCAATGAAATAAAGTACAGAATTGCAACAGCCAAAAACAAACAAACGAAGCAAAGAATCCAAACAAATCCAAAGGTTGCAATTAAATGACAATAATTTCATAGAAATACAACAATTAGTTTCTAAAGAATATTGAACTTAAAATAATGCCTTACATGACAGAAGAACAACTTTTGGATCTCCTGTGTCGAGCTCTTTCCCTTTTCTTTCTAAAGAATTCAAATTAAGCAAAGAGCAACAACGAACAGAACCCAGCATTTCTATCCCATACTTAAACAATTGTACTTTCCAGACGGATATACAGGATATGTTTCGGCTAATATTCCTAAAATGTACTAAATCAAATTGCAGAAAGGAATCAATTAAACACCATAAATCAAATGCTCGTGGAAATAAATCAAATGCTCATGAAAACAATATATATATTGGACAGCCTCTTCAAGAATTGTGAGCTGATTTTAACATGTCAGTACAAAATAGAAGAATTTTTAGCTTCTTATTTATGCCCACTGGAGCACACCAATCTATATAAGCAACAACACACATAAGATTAAATAAAACATAGCATGCAAATATGCAAATATACCTCAAGCAGTCCCATGGCATAAGTTATATAGCTCTTTAGCAATCCTTGGCTCGTAAGCCTAATCGCATTTTCTGCAACCATTATCAAACCTTGAGGATTATATTTTCCTTCCAAAGTCCAAGCTAACCTGTCCAAGATAATTTAAGTGAAATAATTGCACAACAGCTAAACCAATAAGTAAATCCAGAATACTGCACGACAACTAAGTTGACATCTAGAACCAAACTAAGATGATCACAGAGTTAACTACAATGATGATTAAATCGCCTCCTTTTAGCCTCAGAGTTCCCTTTCCCTTGTTTCATCATACATGTCTAGTCCTCCCAGTCCTAACATACACACCTGAAATCAAATGGAAACAAAACGTAAGTGAAGCATCTATATCCCAAGAAAGCCACTCACCTGAAATATTACACAGAGTCAGAATAATGAGATAGTGTAGAAATTTTGTTTCATCCTCAAGCTCAAGATAACTGGTTAGAAAACAGAAAAACAAAAAAACATTAACACCAGAGTTGCACTCCACATCAATAAAATAATCAGCTATAAGTCGTAATGGAAAAGATGAGCATTGAACAACTCATGTACAAAGAAGAGCATTGAACATACCTTTTCTACGTCAATAAGTTGTATTCAATCAAAAACTATTTTCAATGTTAGGGCAAGGTTTTTTTTTTTTTTTTTTCTGGATATTCCCCCTTCATCCCTGACCTGCAAAGAAAACCAAGAAAAAATCTTTCAAATCGAAAACCAAGAAAAGAATCGTGCTTAAATATCATTAATCATCACATTAGAACAACTGAAGAAGTAGAATACATTATCCTGGAAAATAATGCCCACCTTCATTCTAAGCATTCACTTCCCCCAAATAATCTGAAAACATAAGAAAAAGGAGAACATGACGAATGTTAGAATTAAATAAAATACCAAAAAGATAACTACAGAAACAAAGATGAAGAAGAATCCATTACAGAAAAGGTGAGAGGAATCTATAAATTGTAACATTGAATCCATTAAATCCAATAAAAATACCACATTTCAAAATAAATAGTCTTGAGAAGGGTTAAAAGCATTGTGAAGAAAAGGTCCTCTTTAACAGGATTAACTACCTTTGTTGTATAAGAAGGGTAGGATCTTGAGTCCATATAATTAAGCGAATATACGCATGAGACATTAGCGATTTATACAGAATATTTTAGATATAAAAAAGATAACAAAAACACCACAGCTCTAAGATCACAATGAGATTAAATAGATCATAGCAGCAGGTAGTCAAAACAACTAAAGTTATCAAAGAATGAAATTGCAACCTTCACTTGATAGTAAGTATATCTCGATAACCTGCAAAACAAATAAGGAAAAAGAAAAATAGGTCAATAACACTGTAGTGCACTTTGCATCTCGCATACCTAAACCCTGACAGTGGCGTCAATAACTAAGAATGCATTTCACAATAATTGAGGCATGGATGAAAAGAACTGGTACAAAATACAGATAAAGCAATGAACCTGACTCCATGATTTCCATCAAAGGCACATAATCCGACTTTGTAGCAGGAGCATATTTTCACTGCAAAACCGAACAATTGTGTCTGCTTGGTTTCCACCGGCTTCCGATTTTCCAGAAGCGTATCAACACGGCTGCGAAGAGTGTTCCAGAAGCACTCATCGGACGAATGATCAAGCATCGAAGGAGAACCGCCACGGAATTCTTAACCAAAAAAAAAATATATGGACAAAAATCAATCAACAATAAACACAGAGTATTGGGACATATTGCAATTAAAAAGGAAACAGGTCAAGACGCAAAGCAAATTGAAGATACCTTGTCCTTGTGGAGAGAAGTAGGGGAAGGAGATTCGAGTGAAGCCGCCATATGAGAGCTTTCCTGGAAGTGAAGTAGATACCGAGGGAGAAGAAAGGTAGGATTTCCAATGGCTAGTTTAGAGGTCGAGGGTTTTACACCACGGAGGCGGGCGGCGCAGTGGAGCAGAGATGGAGTGCGGCGATGATGATGCTCGAGGAGGGAAGAGACGTCAGTGCGATGGCAGAGAGGAGGGAGAGACAGGCATCGGATGAGCAGCGGCAGAGTAGGCGCGGCGGCGGAGCAGTGGTTGCTTGAACGGAGCAGAGAGTGAGAGACAGGGAATTGCGAGAGGGAGAGGGAGAGAGTGAACACCGAAGAGAGAGAGAGAGGCGGTCGGCAGGCGCTGGTTCGGCCGTAGGGGCAGGGGTGCGGTGGTTTTGGGTGGGGTTTTGGGCGGTAGAATGAAGGATTGGTTTGGAAATTAGGGCTTCGGAAGAAAGATTCACAATTTGTGAATTGGGAAGAGGAGTATTTGAGAAGATAAATGAGGGTGCATTTATTTGTGAATTGGGAAGATGAGTATTTGAGAAGATAAATGAGACTGCATAAATGCACGGCATTGAAGAGGAGATGGGGATGATTTTTTATTTTCTTTTTAAATTTTATTTATTTAAAAATGGCAGTTTCGTAAATAAATAGATGTGTGAGAGAGAGTGTAGAAATTGTTGAAATGTGAGAGAGGAAAAAATGGAGGGAAACTTTGTGTGGGTTAGGCTATTTTACTTTTATATATATAATGATAATGATATAGATAGATATAGATAGATATAGATATAGATATAGATAGATATAGATTTATAAATAGATACATGAAACATCCAATGGAAATTTTGGATCCCGAACCAAACGCTCCCTAATGGGTTAAATTATTTACGCCCTGTTGGTTTGACAGAATACTTTTGCAAGATTTGAAATTTGTGAAAAAAAAAATTTGAATATGGCATAATTTTAGATTTCACAAGGTTTGGATTCGTTTGATTTGCATGATTTCAATAATATGAAAACCATATTTGTGATTTGTTAATTTGTCAAACAATTTCTGATGTATACAAAATTCATAGGTTTTAATTTAGTTATATAATTTTTTTTTTTATTTATATTATTTTACTTTAATTATATTTTATATATTATTGTAGACACGTTAAATTTGTTCTCCAATGAAAATGTGACAAGTATTTTTAAATATTAATTTAATTATTTTTAGCATTTTAAATAAGTTAAATGCTTAAAATAATTATTAATGTTTAAATGAATTTCTATTCGCTTGTCAAAAAGAAATGAATTTCTATTCCGACCATGTGAACAAGTCTAAATACTAAAAGACTTACATGTCCCATGATCCAGTGGACACTTGGACCGAACAGCCCATGAAGATCGACCCATTAAACAAGTCCAAATAAAAATCACATGTCTCATGATCCAGTGGACACTTAAAGCGGGCAAACTCATAGAAATTATCTAATATGGACAAGCCTAAATGAAAAGCCCACATTCCAGGCCCAATGTATGTTTGGATTGGACCAGCCGATCGAAATCGACCCAATGTTCATCAATTTTCCTCTATAAATAGAGGCATTTAGAAATCATAAGGAGCTGAGGAAGTATCAAATATACTTGTTGAAGGAATCAAAGGAGTTCTAAAAGTAGAACCACCAAATCGTTTGATGTTTTTTAAATTCTTCTATACCTCTGTAAGGAAAAATTGCCAAAATCATCCTTTTTCTTTTCATTTTAACCAAATCAGTCCCCTACAATATTTTGGACCATTTCAGTCCGCTACCTTTGCTACTTCCAGCCAATAAAGTCCTAAATTCACTAATCAAGTGAATTAGCTGGTTAATTAGCTGACTTGGCAAAAACTAAATACAAAATTGGTCCATTGTGGCAACATTGCAAGAGGAAGGTCAAAATTAGAACAATGGACCAAAACTTTCAGTTAGATTCCTCCGCCTCTCGTCGCTGATGATGAATCCTCCTACGCCGTCGGTGAAGCTTACCTAAACGGCGTCTGCGCAGGACTTAGCTTCCGCTCGCTGCTCACCTACGGTACACTGCTACTTCCTTCCAACCGCCGCCGGAAGCACCAATCAATCCTCTCAAAATTCCGAAAACCGAACATCTCTTCGCCGTTGGCGATGGTTACTCCACCCGAGTAACGCTTCGGTTCAATTTCTTCTCGAGCGCAGCCTCGTTTTCCTCTTTCCAGCTTCCGAGCTTACTCTCGCTCGAACTACCTCAAAACCCTGCGCTGCCGCAGACTCATCCAGATTTGAAACCGGAAAGCCGCCGCAGCGAAGACGACGGCAACAACAGAAGCTTAGCGACAAGCCGCGGTCTTTACAGAAGCTTCTCCCCTGGGATGAATAAATGGACATGGCCATGGTTCGAGAAGAGGCGTACAAATACATCAGGTTTCTCAAAGCGCAGGTCAGCGTCCTCCAGTCGATGCCTAGCGAAAGTGGTGGGAGTTGTTGTGAGAGCAAAAATGGAGGACATTAAGTGGGTCACACTGTAAAGGATTTTTTGACTTATAAGAGAGTTTCAACAATGGTGGAGGTGGAGAAGAGCAACCAGTGGCTGTAGCAGTGGTGGTGGTGGTGTGGCCATTGTTTTTTATTTCTATTGTCTAATTCAAGATGAGATGGGAATGAGAAACAAGGGGAGAAGGTGAATTAGTGTAGAATGTAGAAGTGGTGAAGAATGGAGGACAAAGAGGAAGAAGTAGGTAGCATTTGGGGAATTGAGAATAAAAAGAAAAGGGCAGAATGGGGGAGATGACCTCTTTGCCATGGTGGAACAGTTTTCTATTTAGTTTTTGCCAAATCAGCTAATTACTTTTGATTAGTGAATTTAGGACTTTATTGGCTTGAATTAGCAAAGGTAGCGGACTGAAATGGTCCAAAAATTCGTAGGGCACTGATTTGGTTAAAATGAAATGAACAAGGACGGTTTTGGCCATTTTTCCCCTCTGTAAATTGTATAGACCGTGATTGTAAATTCATAAAATTATTTGCAGTTGCTTATTTATCAAATTTTCTGTTCTACAATTATATTATGTAATTTATTTGATTTTATATTTTTGATTTTTTTATATTTTTTTATTCAATGGACTTTGATATAGGAAATGTTTTGAAATAATAGTGGGAGAATAAGAAATTTGAAATCCTATATTAATAAAAATTCCAAAGGATTTTCAAATTTTTTTATTTAATATTTAGAAAACAAGAATAAAAAGGATTTGAAATCAAAATAGTGCGAAAACCTTCAAATTCCAGAAAAACAAACGGAACCTTAGTACTAGTATAATTTTACTATATTTCCGGACTAATGGGCTAGCTTCGCGTCCCATTACCAAAATTTTTTTAAAATTGTTTATATATAATCCATATGGTGGTATAATCAGATAACATACCTCCAAACGCTTCTAACAGAAATATATCAGAAATATTCAAAGATTGATGTTGCAAGAAACTCGTACCACCATATTTACCTTAGAGAAAAACCATCAAAACAATGTCACTTGCCCATTTCTGCAGTTGTGGCCATAAAATTAGGAGAAAAATGCACATCTGAAGTTACATATCCACATAAACAAATTTTATTGCTTACTGCATTCTCAAGACAGAAAAATGCTACACTCTAATCTTCACGTCCCGAACCAACTAACGCTGAAAATTTCCAATCAAGATGAGGAAAGAAATTAGGGAACCCCGGAGCCATTGGTTGCTGCAGCTTCGTTTTCCTTTGGGGCTAACGAAAGAAACTCTTCGCAATCCTTGGCTCCAATCCGTGAAAAAGTATCAACCAAAAGAGGGATGAAGCTAGCCAAATCGTTCTTAAATTTAACCGTGCCTTTGACAACACAACCAACTTGATGAGCTCCTTCCATGTAGGCTTTACACGACACCAGAATGTCGCGGGCATGCTTGCAGAAATACCCAATTACAAAGTCCTCCATGTGCTACAAGCCAAAACAGGATTCAAATTAACATGTAGTAGTTTAACATGTGTTTTCTTAAAGAAGAGAAATTACGTAAAAAAATTTAAAAAGAAGAAAGGATATGTTCTCGAGTTCTTTTTAATTTAGTTAAAAAAAAAAGACTGTGTAAGTTTTAGGGTGTGTTCTGCATGCATGACTAACTCTACCTGCAACTGCATGCTGTAGCTGTACAAAACTGAAGTTTTTGGGAGCTGTAGATTTTGGTAGGGGCTAAAGTTTTAAAATTGATATACAATATTTTTTAGCAGTAGTTATAATGTTAAAACAATTAGAAAACTTAATTAAATAGGAAGTAGCTGTCGTAAGCTTAGAAAGCTACCACGGATAGCTTTTGTTCGCAGAACTGAAATTTCAGCTATAAACTTTATTAAAAGGTAGTGTAAAGAAGGGGCAATTGTTTTGATAGAAAATCAAAAGTTCTCCAAAGCTCCCAAAAACTTTTATTGTTATATGAAGAATAGACCCTTAATATTGCCACACTCAACACATCAATTTGTGAATAGCTTCACACAACTACCTAACAAATTAAACATGCAAAGTAGGCAAGTAGAATCACAGATATTCTTAAATACTACTATAAGCTAAGGATCTTACTTTTGGAGGTTTTCTCATGTTGTGTACCATTGTTCTCAGGGAACGTACAAATGTGGTTTCATTATATTCCAAAGCTTTGCTTTCTCCATCTGGAGTACCAATCGTAGTTTCATACCCGGGCTCGTTAAAGTACGGTTTGGCATTCAAAATCAAGCCTTGTATAGACACCAATACTTGTAACATGGTTGATGTGCCAGGGATCCACCTCTCCGTTTCAGTACCTGCCCATGTGTTGAGAAGGCTCAGGCACACTTTCCCGGACCCGTATAGGTTAGGATTGATCTCGAGTCCTCTGGACTTGTACTGAACTTGCTGCAAAGCGCAAACAACATCGTATCATGGAAATAATGAAGCTAATTCAAACTGCCAACTTATATATATATATATATATATATATATAAACTAAAATGATATACACTGTAAAGACTATTTCCAAATCTAGAAAAAAGAATTTAGAAACATACAGGCGGTTCACTTGGGTAAGTGCTCGGAAAACAGACATCAAAGAAGAAGAGACCATCATGATATGGTGTTCCTTCTGCCCCTATTATCAAACACCTCAAAAGATCCATTCTTGGGCCATATACCCTCACAAAAATTTTATCTGTTAAAACATCACAATAATATAACAATTTGATTTCCATGGCCGAATCCAATTCCCATTATGAATAAAACCCGAAAAAGAAATTAATTTAAAAAAAAAAAAAAACGACGACATACCAGGTAGATCTTTCTCCAGAATCTTCCATTCTTCTTGAATTGTCTTGGACCAATTTTTTGGAGGCTGTATCATCATTCATTAATCATAAACATGTTATGTGTCAAGGAAAACTATTTTAATTAAGGTGTACAGAAAGTTGTAGCTAGGTAGAGTGTTCACCTGTGTTGCAGAAGAATTATTGTTGGCGAAGTGGTGATCAGAGAAATCTTCGACGGTATCAAATTTCTTAAAAGAGTCGAAGTTTCGTAGGATTTCATCGACATTTCTCTCCTCCACCGTATCGTTTTCAATATGCTGCATGTTGGATTGTTGATCAATGGCTGCAGGGACTTGTGCCCACCTTCTGATTAATGGTTCTATTCTAAAATCCTACATAGTCCAAATATTTCAACCCTAATATACGGTATACCTATCACATAGAATATACGGGCTTTTTTCCCACCCCCACTTTGTTACATTTTTCTGTTGGGCAATCCACCTCACTTGCTGCATTTTCTAACAATAGTAAAAAAGATTTAAATTTTAAACTCACTAAAATCTATAACTTCAAACCTACTAACGACATAAAAACCTAATTAATTTACCACCACTTTAAATATTCATATACACTACATTAGTTACAAAATCATAATATTCAACATAACATTTTACTAATACGCAACAAAAACCAAATAGTCCGATCCTTTAAGTTTCGTTATTATCTAATTTAATCCATAAAGTATCTGATTAACCAAAATAAACCTATAATTTTCATATTTTTTTTGTATTTAATTTTCAATTGTAGGACCCGACCCTGACATGGAAGTCAAATCCGACTTGGTCCAATTTCCCGAACATATAAAATGGAGCTTCTGGTTCCAGCAAATTAGAAGAATTGGGTTGGAAAGCCAAGCTCAAATCGCCCTGGCCCAATTTTGAGCATCGCACGTCGAAAGTTCCATCACCCATCGCACACATCTCTCCTCATGCCCCTTGTTTTTTTTTTTTGGTGACAAGTGACGTAATAAAAACGTCGGCAAAGGGAAAAAAACTAACAAAACTCTACAGAAGGGGGGGGAGAGGACAGGAAAGCAAGAAATTACACCCGAGGGTACCAAACTCCACCTAGTTTAGCAGCTAGTAGGGCCCGAGAGTCGTCCGGTGGGAACGCCCAAGAAGTAAAGAAGTCTTCCAGATTCGCTCCACGCTTCGCCAACCAATCAGCAACCGAGTTACCTTCCCTCAAAATATGATACCAACGAAACCCGGGATGGGCAGTCACCAAGTCCTTGATGTGCATAACAAGAGGGGATAAATAATGAGACGAGTCCGGACTCATCTGAAGAAGTCTGAGAGCCTCAGTCGAGTCCGAGTAACAGCAAGCTTGATCGAATCCCAGGTTATGAAGACGTTGGAGACCATGCCAAATGCCATATAACTCCGCAACAAGGTTGTTGGCATGCCCCAAGAAACCCGAGAAACCCTCAATCCAAGTACCATTGGCATCCCGAATGACACCACCAAAGCCGGCACGGCCCGGGTTGCCAATAGAACTTCCATCAACATGAAGAATCACCCCTTGAGAACAATGTGGGTTCCAATTAACATAGCGGATGGGCGTGGTTCTGGGACTGCTCTTCCACACCCTGTCATAAGCTTCTCCCAAGTGCCGAGCCCGGCGCACAATGGCAGTGGCAGTCCTAGCTTGATCATGAAACACCTTACTGTTCCGGGCTTCCCAAATGCTCCAAATCAATCCCCACTTCAGACTAGTCCATTTAGAACAAAGAGAGAATAAAGCCATATCAATCTGAGGTGGTAACTGATCCTCATGCACCATAGGACTCCCACCAATGCCATTCCAGCTAGCAGACGCAGCAGGACATAAGAAGAAGAGGTGGATGATGGTTTCAGGTTCCAGGCCGCAGACCGGACACAGGGGGGGCGTAGCCAGCCGACGCCGGAATCTGAGTTGATTAGTGGGGAGGGAGTCATGCACTGCGAGCCACATGAGCATCCTCACTTTATCCGGACATATGATCTTCCACACCCACGCTTTAAATTTATCATTGGAGATGCCGCGCTGAGTAATCAGCCAGTCGTAACCTGAGCTAACCGAGTAAATTCCCGAGGCCGAGCCACCCCAGCAAATCCGATCATGAGCAAGCGGATGAATGGTGATTGGACCATGCATGTCTGCTTCCTGTTTAATAACCTCAGGAACCAAGCTGTATAAGATATCCCAATTAACCTTGCCATTCACGACAACATCTTTAATTCGGAGAGCAGAGTCAGAAATATGGACAAAGGGGACTCTCGGAGCAATACAGCCACCTTCTAGCCAAGAACTTTACCAGAAGTTACTTTCCCCGTTGCCAACTCGAGTTCGAAAACCCTTTAACAGGAACGGCACCACCTTGCACATCGCCTGCCAGGTCGGAGAAGCACCTGGTCGGTTGGAGAGACTGCCATCATGTCTCCCATATTTGGCGCTAAGGAGACGAACCCAAGGTTTCGGCGCCATCAGGTAGAAATCCCCTAACATCTTGCCAAGCAGCGACATGTTGGTGTCTCTACACGTTCGTAAGCCAATACCTCCCTTGGCTTTGGGCAGGGCCATCCGGCGCCATTGAACAAGAGGAAGGCCATGACCCCTAGCATCCTTCCAAATAAAATCACGAACACACTGATCAATGAGATCACAGATAGAGGAAGGCAACCAAAAAAGTTGCGAGACATAGGAGGAAATAGTAGATAGGACTGATCGTGCAAGAGTGGCTCTCCCTGCTTTATTCAAGAGCATGCGCTTCCAGTTGGCCAATTTCTTATGAATATTTTCCACCAAGAACATGAAGTTGTCCCGACGAACCGGCCCATGAAATAACGGAAAACCCAAGTAGGATCCCAGGTTATCAGTAAAGTTGATGTTGAGGATTGAAGAGAGCTCATTACCCACATTAGGCGAGACAGCCGCAGATGCCAATGCAAGTGATTTATTCACATTTATCCTTAAACCAGCAAGGTTCGCAAAGCTAGACAACACCCCATCCAAGCACCGCGCACTCTCCAGGGAGGCTTTAGAAAATAAAATGAGGTCGTCGGCAAACATGAGGTGAGAGAGCGGGGCAGCGTTTCTACAAAGAGTCACCGGTTGCCAATGTCCTCTATCAACCAAGGCCGAGATTGAACGGGACAACTTTTCCTCATGCCCCTTGTTGATCGCACACAAGAAGAACAAATTTCCTTTTGTATTCTTAATCGCGGGCCCTACCAGGAGATTAAGATTGCTTACTTTTATTTAGTATCTATAATAGTAAGTTTAATTAGTCAATCATTTGGCTTAGTTTCTTAAGTATGTAGTACTTGATTAAACATTTAGTAGGTTAGTTATTTTCACCCTAGTTATGGTTTCCACCAAGTGGTCTATAAATAGACCCCCACCCTCACTTGTAATGGGTAATCTTAGAATATTATTAAAATTGAAGCATTTGCTTTCTACTTTGATATGATACTAAACCTTTAATTTGTTGTTTGAGTGATTCCACAACATCCTTCTTGAGTGGTTCTTGAAGGTCCCTCTTGAGTGATTCTTTATAACAAGATTGTGTGACTCAATCTTGAAAACCGTGAGTTGAGTAATTCTTCTAACAAGTCCTTGGTGTGACTCCTTGCGAAAAAATCATCATCTTCAGACTGAAGCTCTCAAGTTTTGTGTAACCATTTTTGAAGGCTTGAGGTCTTGGTGTGACTCCAAAATTGCTTTCCTTTGGATTTGGTAAAGCTTCCCTATCTTTATTTTCCCTTGCATTTTCCATCTCCACCTTCATCCTCCATTCAAATAATTGCATAACTGAGATCTTGGCTCATAGTTAGCATTACTTGTTCATCCATTAAAAATAAAAAATCCGATGAAAATAGTGTTCGGTTGTTGTTCCATCAAGTCTGGAATTTTTATGTTGCGTTTTTGCCTAATCTGATACAATATTTGAGTTCATTGGCATGTTTACTTAAAGATTCATATACAAAACTTCCGATTTGGCCAAGAAATGAGTGAGTTATGAGCATATGAGCTGATTTGAAGTGTTCGGTTGTGGTTCCATCAAGGAGGGCTTTTTGAAGTGTCCATATGAGCTGATACTATTTGTCAGGGTGGGAAAGGATGGAAAGATACTCATTGTTTGCTTGTATGTTGACGATATAATTTTTTCAGGAAATTGTGCTACTATGGTTGATGAGTTCAAGAAATCAATTATGTGTAAATTTGAGATGTCTAACCTCGGCAAAATGCATTATTTTCTTGGCATAGAAATAGTGAAGTCAAATGAAGGAATTTTTCTAGGGCAACAGAAATACATAAATATAGTGTTAAAGAAGTTTGACATGCAAAATTGCAATCCTGTATAGACTCCAACCGATTGTGGGTTAAAGCTTCACAAGGATCATGGTGGAAAGAAAGTGAATTCAACTACGTACAAAAAAATTGTGGGTAGTTTGATGTATGTAAATACTACGAGGCCTGACATTGGGTATGCTTTGAGTTTAATAAGTAGGTACGTGAAGAATCTAACGGAATTGTATTTGTTGGCAGCAAAGAGAATCATTTGTTATTTACAAGGAATGAAAGATTTTGGATTGTTTTACAAGAAGGGTGAAATGTCTAATTTGATGGGATACACTAATAGCGATTTTGCAGGTGATCGAGATGATAGAAAAAGCACATCGGGCTATGTTTTTATGCTCGGTACATCTGTGGTTTCATGGTCATCCAAAAAGGAAGAACTTGTAGCATTATCAAGTTGTGAGGCGGAGTTTTGTTGCATCAACAACTTGTGCTAGCCAAGCTGTTTAGTTACGAAGACTTTTAGAGGATTTGAGATTCAAGCAGGTTTAACCTATAAAAATTCTCTGTGATAATAGCTCAATCATCACGCTCTCTTGAAATCCAGTATTACATGGCCGAAGCAAGCATATTGATATAAGGCTTTTCTTTTTTAGAGATTATTGCAATGATGGAGTGTTGGAATTGGTGTATTGCAAGAGCGAAGATCAAGTTACAGAAATGTTCATAAAATCTCTCAAGAGAGAGTCATTCTTAAAGCTTAGAAAGTTCACTACAAGAAAAAGGCCGATTACCGACCGCATTTACCGACCGTCAGTAGACGGGTCGGATTTACCGACCGCAGCGCCGACCGCACGCTGTGATCGGTAAAAAATAGCCGTTATGGGCCCGGGCGTTAATTCGCGACCTAGACGCCGACCCCAGATATGCGGTCGGTGATTACCGACCGCGTTACCGACCGATTTTGCGGTCGGTAACCTAGGGCAGTATATTTCGCCCAAATCGCGATTACAGCCTCATTTCACCCCCTTCCTTCCCCAATTTCACCCCAAACCTGCCCCTCCTCCGACGACCGCTCCGCCCGCCGCCCGCCGACCACCCCGCCTCTGACGACCCCTCCTCCGACCACCCCTCCTCCGACGTGCGCCATTCGAGTGTGAAACGAGCACCGTCGCCGCCCACCGATTGAAACCACTGCCACCACCGTCGCAGCCCACCCTCCGCCTCCGCCACGACCGTCGCCGGCCCAGCCTCCGCCTCCGCTCCAGCCGGCTCTGCTGCTGCCGGACCCGCCCCCGGCCGCCCCTACTCCAGCGCCCCCTGCCACCACATCCTGCCACCACCGGCCGCCACTCCACCACCGCGAGCCACTGCCACCACCATTCGAGCCATCTCCATTCGAGCCGCGGTGCCTTTGTTGACAGCCATCCATTCGAGACGAGGTAATTTTCTTTGGACATTTCTCGTTCGATTGGAAATTTACACATTCGATTGTTTTGTTAAGGGCGTTCATAATTGATTTCAAATTTTTTTAGATAGTTCCATCTAGGACTGTTATGCATACGATTACACATTCGATAATTTTGCCCTAATTGATTGTTATGGCTTTGATAACCTATATTTGACGAAAAAGAAATTATTTTTGCATAAAGTGGGCTGTCATTATCTGTTTTGGGCTTTTACGGCGTTTATATTTGGAGGATTGACTGTTTGGTTGCGTAATTGGAATCATCTCGTTGAGTAGATGAATTTTCATATATGATATGCTCAATTTGGATATCGTATGAGAAAGTTAGGTGATTTTAATTTAAAAATGTCGTTTTTGTTCGATTTGGGTGTTTGTATATCTTATGTTGTCGTTATATGTTGATACTGGATTGAAAAAATTAGATGTAGCAACTCTTGTGGTATGTTTTGGATATAGTTTAATTTGTTCGAACACTGGCATGATTTGAAGCAAGAAGAGGCCATATCCACCAGACCAGCTAGTGGCCGAGAACTGGAGGCGGATTTGGGAGTCAGCTGCGTTCAAGGAGAAATCCAAGAGAGGGAAGCTGAACAGACGCCGGGGACAGGAGGATGCACCGGCACTCCCCACACACACAGCAGGTTCGAAGACTTTTCGAGCCACAAAAAACAAACTGGTAAGCTGTACATATTTAATTAAATTACTTCAATAAGTGAAATGTTACTCACACGTGGTACGGCTTCTAATCTTCGAAACAATGCAGTCCCAGGACCAGAACAGGCCTGTTCATTTGTATGAGCTCCACGAGCACACCCACACGAGAAGGCATGAGAAGGACCAGTGGGTACGAGATAGGTCACGGAAGTTGAATGTAAGTATCGTAAAAAAATATCAAATTTAGTTACGTATAAATTTAGAATTTGGTAAGTATAAATTTGTCTCTACCACAAATTTTCACTTTAAATACAGGATGAGTTCGCCGCAGTGGCCGAATCCCTGAGCCAGAACCCCGCGATTGGGCCTGATTTCGATCCCGATCCTGTTTTCTATGACCTCGCCGGTGGGCACGATAGGCGCAATGCCGTATACGGCATGGGATCGGTGGCCCGATCACTTAGGCCCGGGGGCGATCCTATTTCCACTCCTCCACCATCCACTTCGGAGTACGTCACACAGCAGCAGTTCCAGGAGCAGTTGCAGCAGCAGTTCGCTGGATTCCAGCAGACTCTTCAGCAGATGGCTCAGAGGCAGGAGAGCATGGCTGAGCAGATGCAGAGGTTGCTCGGATCTAAGGGTCCTCGGTCCCCTGGCGATGGGGACGGTGATGATGATTTTGGAGGCGGCCGGGGAGGAGATGGCCTTGGTGTTCATTGACTGTGCTTGGCCATCTTGGGTTAGTAACATTTGGACTTGTATTTTTTATGCATTACTTGTTTGAACTAAATGTGGATTTATGAGTTTGGACATGTAAGTTGTGAGTTGTGACTTTGGACACAAAAGTTTGGATTTGTGATTTGATATAAACATTTGGAGTATGTTTGCACTTTGGGATTGTTTAACTTGTGGAATTGTGAGTGTGTACGAATCATGTAATTGTACGATGATGTTATTATTGGAGGATTTTGGAATTGTGATTGTATTAGTTTGGTTGGACATTGGATTTGCTTCTTCTTTTGGTATTGCAGCAGGGATGACTGTGAAAACAGCCATTCCTGGTGCAATATTCTGTTGGGTACCGACCGCTGCGCCGACCGCATGTCGGTCGGTAATTTCCCGACCGCAGGGCCGACCGCATGCGGTCGGTAATGGCCGGGTCCAGAAAGTCCCAAACCGTTGGGTATCGACCACTGGACCGGTCGCTGACGCGGTCGGTGACTTTGCCGACCGCTATGCGGTCGGTAATCGGTCGGCAAATGTACCGACCGGAGATCATCAGGTCGGCATCCGATCTCGGACCAAGAGGTTACCGACCGACGCCTCCGGTCGGCGGTGCGGTCGGTAACCTCTGGGACGACCCGCGTCCCTTGATCTAATGTCAGTCTCGGGTCCATGCCACACTTCCATTCCACTAGATCTAATGTCATTCCTCATAACTACTCCCGTTCCTTGAGATGGACATCGTGCTTGATATAATTGCCTGGTTCGATTGAGTATAGAGGGGCCGGGGACGTAGGAGCAATTGAAGCTGTCGAAGGAGAAATTGCGATGCAAAATATTCCTTCGGCAAACAAGGAATAACACACAAGCCACCCTGGGGTAGTTGGTGCCACGCAAATGGCTTTTGTACGAGGACGGCAAATCTTAGATGGGGTATTGATCGCCGGGGAGGTAATTCAGTCGACTAGAGACTCTGGGAGAAGGGGCTTTGTTATCAAACTTGATTTCGCAAAGGCGTACGACAACGTATCATGGGAGGTGATTTATAGCGTAATGACCGAGATGGGATTCGGGGAGAAGTGGATCAAGTGGATCAAGGGATGTGTAGGGTCGGCATCTGCTGCCGTTTTGGTGAACGGATCTCCGTCAAGATTTTTTAAGATGCATAAAGGGCTTAGACAGGGAGATCCGCTTTCTCCATATCTCTTTGTTTTAGTGGCAGAAGTCCTGAACATATTAGTCGCAAAAGCTGCGGTATTGGATTTGTATACAGGTCTGTCTTCGGGCGGTAGGGGTCCTGTAATTACTCATTTGCAATACGCGGATGATACAATCCTGTTTTGCGAAGGGACTCTTGAACAAGTTATGGTCATCAAGAGATTATTGAGGAGCTTGACCTTGGCAACTGGGTTAAGGATAAACTTTGAAAAGAGTAGTTTGGTTGGAATAAACTGCACATCAGAATTGGAGAAGGAAGCTGCCGAGATACTGGGATGCAAAGTGGGGAGCTGGCCGTTAAAATACCTTGGCTTGCCTATTGGGGGGAGAATAAATGGGATTGAGGCGTGGAAACCGTGTCTAGACAGGATGGAGAAAAGATTGATGGGGTGGCAAGGAAGGTTGTTGAATCAAGCTGGTCGACTGTGTCTTATAAAGTCAGTTCTACAAAGCCTTCCAGTTTATTTTTTATCACTGTTTAAAGTGCCCAAGGCAGTGGCTAATAGGCTGGAAAAATTGAAACGGTCCTTTTTTTGGAATGAGTGGAATGGGGTTCGTAAAATGCATACCTTAGGGTGGGAGAAGGTGTGTCAGAAGAAGGAAGAAGGGGGACTTCAAATCTGGAACATCAGTGATTTCAATGCAGCTCTTTTGAGTAAATGGAGGTGGAGATATGGGAATGAACAAGCATTATGGAAAGAGGTGATCGCGTTTAAATACTATGGAGGGGAAGACAGATTACTACCGGAGCCTAAAAAGAGTAGAAGTTTGTGGGGCAATATATGCAGTGGTTGGGAAGCTACTGTACTGGGGGACAGGAGGTATTTTAAAATTATGGTTGGCAATGGGGAGAGGACTCGGTTTTGGGAAGATGTTTGGGTTGAGTGTGGATTACCATTGAAAGAGTTATTCCCAAGAATGTTTGCGTTAACAACGAAGAAGGGTGGAATGGTGGCTGAGTTTGGGAAGTGGTCAGGTGTTGAGTGGGATTGGAATGTAGAGTTTAGGAGAAGATTGTTTGAATGGGAACTGGATGTTTGGCAAGAGATGCAGACGGTGTTGGGGGGAGTAAAACTTTGTCGATTTTCTCTGGATCGAGTGATATGGTTAAAGGATGCTAATGGTGTCTTCTCCACCAAATCAGTATGGCGACGAGATGTCAATGTTGTAAGGACTGAGAGGAACAAGTTCTGGGAAGGACTTTGGAAAATTAAAGTCCCAACGAAGGTTAAGATGCTAACTTGGAAGCTTATTAACAACGCATTACCAACCAGGGAACTATTGCTAAAGAGAGGATGCATTCAAAACAATCACGCTATATGTCCGCTGTGTGAGGGTGCAATCGAGACAGCGGATCACCTTTTTTGTAAGTGTGACGTTAGTGGGAAGCTGTGGTATCAAGTTGCAGCCTGGATTGGGGTGAAGTGGGTGAACCCTGGGAAGGTACTGGAATTGTTGGAGGAATGGATTTGCTGCAATATCAGAAGAGATAAGAGGGAGTTGTGGCAGGTTATGGGGGTGGCAACAGTCTGGGTGATCTGGAAGGGCCGAAATCATAAGGTGTTCAGAGGGTTACCTTTTGAATGGAAGGTGGCTGTGGACGAATTAAAATGGAAGGTGAGGTTATGGTGGTCAGTGTTCAACAACAAATCAATCAGTGTATGGGAAGGTGAGGACGTGGGCTCTTTGGATAGTATGCTTCAAACTTGGCAGCGGCATGGAAGTATTGGTAGACGAGGTTTGGTGTGGGAACGTCCCATGTTGGGGTGGTGGAAAATTAATACGGATGGATCGTCTTTAGGCAATCCTGGCCCGGCAGGGATTGGTGGGGTAATTAGAAATGAAGAGGGAGAGGTAATATTCATTTTGTCAGATTTTATTGGTTTCACGGACTCGACAGAAGCTGAAGTTACGGCGGTTTCCAGAATGTGCTCGGCTATAATGAGGGACCAAGGTTTTCCACTCCCTAGGCTTGTGTTTGAATGTGACTCGAGTAATGTTGTGCGATGGCTTTCAAATACAAGCATGTTTCCTTGGAAATTCAACCGACTGCTGGGGCCTATTGTGGAGGTTTGGAGTTGTGCAGGTGAAGTTAGATTCCAACATATTCTGCGGGAGCGAAATGATATTGCGGACCATTGGGCCCGGATGGGTGCGGCCCGAGCGCAGAAGATTGAAGAGTGGATGTGAATAGCTAATACCTGAACTAACTGTGAGATAAGACTCTAGAGGGGTGTATGGGTTTTAGCCACTCTTAATGGTTTGTAGATGGTCACTGATGTTCATTTAATTTTGGTTGGTCTGGTATGGGTAGTCGGTAGGGGTCCATGGATACTGAAGGGCGTCTGTGGTGTTGATTGGATCTGTTACGGATGTGATTGTTGTTATACACTTACCAATTTCTGTCTTGCAGGTTGAATTCCGCTTTTTGTTCTAGATGGAGCCATTGGAGATATGCATACATGGTTTTGCTGATGTCCTGATGATGAGGCTGTATATTAAAAATAAAAAATAAAAAAAGAGAAAGAGGCTAGTGTCTTGCTGTTTCGAGGCCGATGTTGAAAATGAAGTTACCAAGAGACCCTAAGATAATGGCTGAATGGGACGGTCCTATATCTACAGTAGGTGATTTTGATACATTATGCATGGGCGGACTGATGATCTTAAAGGATTTTTTCACATAAAGCGCTTGGAGGATGAAGCTCATGGGCGGAATGAAGATCTTGCATAACTTGGTGTATCTATAGTGGATTGACCCTTGGAAGCCAGAGTGGGATGCTTCTGATGGGGCGTCTTGGTGATTGACATAGATGGAGAGCTGATAGTTTCAGGCATGGAATGTTGACCTCTTGCAATATACCCGATAGGCCACCAGTCAATTGTATCTGGGAGAGCCGATCATACGTTTCTTCGAAGGCGAATACAGGTGATGTTGTTCTAAAGTCTTGAACTTGTTTCAATCCTTATGTTGAGTCTGCAGTAATTCATTCGGGTGCATCGGATATGTTTGGGGTACTAGGGTATTTTCTTGAGTACATCTCTTTAATTTTCTACCGAGACCTTGCCCACCCTGACCAGGATATATGATTCATTCTACCGCGACCTTGCCCACCATAATCTTTTTCTATCCCACTAGATCCAAAACCCCTTTGCTTTTCCTTGCCCTGCCAATACTGATACCCTTGACTATTGGAAACTGGATATGCATTTCAACAATAAATTCTTCCGATGTTGCCAGTTAGTAGCTGAGATTACTTGGGGTGGGGAAACGACTTTGGAATGGGAGGCTAACATTAATATATGTATTTGAGAATGGCAGATGGATTTCTTTTTGAGAGATATAAAAAAGAGAGAAGTAGTAGAATAGGCAGGAAAGAGAAGAATGAAAAAAGAAGAAGGAAAAAATGAAAAAAAAAGAAAAGACAAAAAGAAAAAAAAAAAAAAAAAAAAAAAAAGAAATTGTTGCAGGAGGGATTTGTGGAAAAAGGGGAGGGGGGTTTTTGAGCTTAGATATTGAGGATGTTTTTATAAGAAAGCTACTAGATAGTATGATTGGGAGTTGTGTATAAGTGGTCTGCTATATGTATCAGCTGGGAAGGTGGATTCGATGTTTAGTCACGTATTGTATTGTTTCAAGGGGCCGTTTTATTTGGGATAATGGAGGTATTGACTTTGCAACACGGTTCAGAATTTATTGTTTTGAAATGCATAGATGGTTCCAAATTTTTTTACAGACTCACTACCTTTTGCTCTGCCCCTTTTACCCGTTATCTTTCTATTTCTATGTCTCCTTTTCTGCCCATACCCCTTGTATTCGATGCATTGGATGTGTTACTAATGCAGGGGAGATGTGAGTTTGTAGCAAGTTCTGAGTCTGTTATATGAACCCATCACACCCGAGCTTCATTGTTCTGTTTCTACTCGAAGGAATGCATTCACAATTCTTAATGTCTGGTGGATATTGGTAGTGTTGCTAAGTTAGCTGTAGCGGACGAGAGGGGCTTGCACATTGGGAATTTGCACTCCAGATTGCTTTGGAAAAGAGTTCGAGAATGGGGTCACATGCACTGTTTGTTTCTATAGAATGTCGGTGCCGCTGTGATGTTGGGATATTATGTTACATGAAGAAGATTGTGTAGACACTGCTACATGCCGCTGGTTGCTGATGTGGGTTGGATGCTAGAGTGCTGTGGAAAAGATTTGATCTTGATGTGTAGTTGAGTAGTTCTTCTTGGAAAAGATTTGTTCTGGATGTGGGCATGTGAGTGAGTACTGCAGGAAGTCTGGCTTAGAGATAGCAGGATGCTTGAATCTGCCGGTGTTCTGTTGTCTAAGTTGTGTTTTACCGCCCAATTTGCTGCTGCTCGAGAAGGGTGTGGCTGTGTCTTCATGGTCTGGACCAGTGTTGGATTTCCCCTAAATCTTGGGAGCAAAACAGTTTTCTGATGGGGGTCTGTGTGATTTATACATGTCTTGTAATTATGTAGCTTTCGAGAGGTTAGCAGGCTAGGGGTGTGTTTTCGTTGCTTCTTGTTTTTATTGAACTTTGATGTTGGTGGAGGCTCTTTTGTAGCATATGGATTATAAGTGTATCTGGACCAATTTGTGGTTATGAATACAATTCCAATTTCTCTAAAAAAAAAAAAACACACAAGCCACCCTTACAAGAAAAATGGGAGGGATATATAGGAGGCAGTAGGATCCAAGTCCAACTATGGAGGGTTGATCATTAGCCAAATCTTCGATCCCCAAATTGCCCTTATGTAAATTGCAAGACCAATTTTTTGTTTTCCTTTTTCTCTATTAAATAAGGTTATGTAAACTGCTCTTATTTAAATCACTATAATCCTCCACGCATTATTAATGACCAATTTGTTTTTGAACAAGAATTTAATACACTAGTATAATGATTAATATTTTAAATTTGTCAAAGTAAAAACATTAAATAAAGTGTATATATGTTTTAAAATTATACAATTAGATGATAATTCATTATATAATTTTATTATATATCGGCATTAAAATTAAATGTAACTTACATAATGGGGCATGGGACTTACCCTAGTGGCCAAGTTCTCCGCTTCCAACCAATAGGTTCGGGGTTCGATCTCCACCCAACCCTATCCTTCACATTTGTAATTTATGTGATTTGAGTTCTCATACACCTTTTTGTCGATATATGAGGGGTTGGGGACTTACCCTAATTGTCAAATCCCCCCTCCCGACCATAGGTTGGAGGTTCGATCCCCACCCGGCCCACTATCCTTTCCCTTTACCCCCTTTGTAATTTATGTGGTTTGGGCTCCCACACATCTTTGCTGACACATGAGTGTCACTGTTTACCAAAAAAAATTATAAAAAAATTAAACTTACATAATCAGTACTAAAATCAAATCGAGCAACAACGAGACCTTATCACTCTATATCCAATAGCCAACACCAAACTCAAACCCATTTTACAGTAAGTGTCACATCAAACCGTAATTCATCTCCAACAATTTACATTAAACTCAAACTCAAAAGAATATTCTATATATTCTTTCCCAGACAAACTTATTTATTTTTTCAATCATACCCATCATTTCTTATAAATTATACATTAACCCCCATAAATTCAATACTCATTAATTAAGAAAGAATTACATACTACCTCCGTTGTGTAAAGTTTTTGACGTTTGATAATGTGTTACTATTCACACAGACTTTCATTTAAAGTTTTATCACACTTATACAAGTTAAAATATAGCCAAGTGGGATCTTCTGAGATTCGTCTCGTCGTGTAGTTTTTAAATATCAAACTTTTAGAATTTTTACTTTTACCGAACTTGAGTTATTAATGGTTTAAAATGTGCATTGCACTGCGTGACAAGTGGGTCCGTAAAAAACATATGAAAACAGAGGAAGTAATTAGAATAGAATTACACTAAATGGCGGGACATATACATTTATTTAAGAGGTAATAATTAAAATAGGCCACAAGAATGAGTTATTTCCACTTTTAGGCCACCATGTTTTGATTTTGGGAAATAGGCCGTTAGAAGGATTTTGGGCCTGAATTTAGGCCATTGGGCTGGAATTCGGGCCACAATGGCCTAAAAGTGGAAATTACTCATTCTGGTGGCCTATTTTAGTTTTTTTTTGAATTATTTTTTTATTTTATATAATTAAAATAAATAATACTAATTCTATGCCATTACTTATGTCCTATGTATGTCCTACTTTCTTTTTTTTCTTGTTCTATATTTTTATTTCATTTCCATTTTAAAAATAATTAAATATTAATTGTCAAACATACCCATGTCCGAAAATTTCTTGTATTTAATACTAATTATTCCTAATACCATGTCCGAAAATTTTGGGATACTTATAATAAAATATGTTTATTTTTACTTTATAATTTATTTGAATATGTATTTAATTTGTTTTACTTATTTTATAATATATTTGAATTAATATTTTTTTATTTCTTATATTACTCCCTCTGTCCTATTAATAGTGTTAAACAAAGATAACTTAACAATTTATATAATGTGATTGTAATGAGTTACAATTTTTTTATTTTTTTTTGAGGAGCCATTGGTGGCCTGGAACGGGTGGTGGGAGCCCAAGCCACACAATTACAAAGGGAACAAAGGGGAGGGATAGGTGGCCGGGTAGGGATTCGAACCCCAACCTAACCCCAACCTATAGGTTGGGAGTTGGGGGACTTACCACTGGAGTAAGTTCCCAACCCCACAATTTTAATTTATTTATTTATTTGTGATTTACTCATATGTGTCTGTAGGGTGGACTGGAATTATTAATGGTAGTGGATAATTTGAAAGTTTAATATATTTATTTATTTATTAATTTGAGGTGATGGATAGGTTTGACGATTAATATTTAATTATTTTTTAAAATAAAAATGAAATAAAATTATTGGAACACGAAAAAAAAGAGAGAGAAAGTACGGCATAAATAATGACACATAATGAGTATTATTTATTATAATTAAGTAAAATAAAATAATAATTGAAACAAAATAAAAATAGGCCACCAGAAGTAATCATTTCCACTTTTAGGCCATTCCAGCCCGAATTCCAGCCCAATGATCTAAATTCAGGCCCGAAATCCTTCTAATGGCTTATTTTCCTAAATCAAAATATCATGGCCCAAAAGTGGAAATGACTCCTTCTGATGGCTATTTTAGTTATTACCTCTCTATTTAAAAGCAAATGATTTTTATCCAACATCAAGAATTGGAATTTGTGTGTTTTTCCCACAAGTGTTCAACCAAGATTATTAAGATCGGGATCCTATATAGGATCATTTTTGTATTTGCAAGATCGGGATCGTAGGATCGAATCGGGATCTTAAGATCCTATGAAATTATTATTTATATTTTTTAAAATTAATACTTGTTAATTATCTCACTAAACTGGTGATTGTTAGAATTAGAAATATCTATTTTAGATCCATTTTGAACAAGAATATTATAGTTAACAACATGCTTATTCATGATATACAATGGAAGTTAAACACCGACACATAAGTCAACCATTCTGGGTTCAACATCGCAAAGATATATTAAACAAAATTGACAAAAAAACTAACATAACCAAAACCACAAACAGATAGAAACGATAAGTAATTTTGCTCCGAAAAAAAAAAGGAAAAAAAAACCATAGAGGTTAGGATCGGATCGCATAGCGATCCTACGATCCTAGACCGATCCCAACAATCCTAGACCGATCCTAACATATTTCGATCCTAATGCGATCTGGATCGTTTTTTATGACTAGGATCGTGCGATCGTACGATCAAGATCGCGATTTTAACAACCCTGTGTTCAACTAATGCATTACAAAGTTCAAAATGTGCATCTCTACTTCTCATGTTCGTGCATATGCTCAAGCCGAGCAAGCGTATTATCCAAAAAAGAGTCAAAGAACAAGGTCAACCAGATCCCTATGCAACTGGAACATCTCCGTATTTCAATAGTGTTGGAGGATCCGATGTTGATTTAGATGACTATTAACTTAATTTTCCATTTGCGTAGTTATTTGGTTGTTTAATATTGTACGTTTTTTTTTAAAGTTTTTGAGATGTGTTATTTTTAATTATATTTTCGTATGCTAATGTAATTTTTTAAATGATTGCTAAGATTGTATCAAAACTTAAAAATTTAGTTATTTATAAAGAAACCTTAAAATTTTTAATCTAAATAAATATAAAATAAATTTAATAAAAAAAATGTATGAAGTAGTATAAAATTATTAAGCATAATGCAAAATTAGATCAATATTCAATTTGCAACAATTGGAGGGATGAGATTATAAATATTTTAATTACAAAAGGTGAGATAAGTTTGTGAATAGTAAAAACTCAAATTTGAGTATTTATACTATTCATAAAACTCAAAAAACTTAAAACATGTTTCATTTTAGAATATTATTGAATAGAAGATGTCAACCGGTATTATTGGAGATGCTCTACGGTTTAAACTCTTATTTATAAAACAAAATGAGCAAGCTGTTAGAGAAACGGAGGGTATGCCAAATTCCGCAGGGAGACTGACATCTGGAGGGAGGAAAAGGGCAATTACTTTTTGAGGGTGTTATTTTTGGGTAGTGTTCACTGTTCAGTTGAGAATCAGGGTACTTTGGCTTTGAGAAGTGTTATTTGGGAATTGGGTCGAGGCGCTTGTTTTGCTGATTCGATAACCATCAATGGAGGATAACTGCAATACCAACACCTACGACTCTGTACAATAATTCTTCTTTCTCTCTCAATTTCCTCGTAATTGCGAGTGCCGATGCCTTACTTCTTTTTTCCTGTCAATACAACAGGATTTGATTCGTGCAATTTTCAAACTAGTTTGGGAAAGACGAGCCGCAGGTACCCATTTCCTAATGCTCCTTTCCACTTTTTTTTCTGTTTATTTTCTCAAATTCCGATTTTACCTTTTCCTTTATTTGTTTTGTTGTTGGAAAGATCGAGAGAAGAATCAACTCTCTGAAACTGAAGCCGAGGTTCGATTATGGGAATTTCGATATTTGTCTACGGCCTACGAGTGAAGCAATTACAGAATATTGCGTTTTATTACTAGTTTTTAGATATTATTGGTTCATCTTTCAATGATAATAAAACTTATGCAGCCAGCAGCACCAAATACATCCAAGAAAAGCCGGATTACTTCCAGTAAGAGCATATACAATGTCTTGTTGAGTATGAAATCCATTTTTCTTCAAAATGGATGGTTGCAGTATATGTTCCTTTAGATATGTTAATAATGTTATAAAGATGAATATATATTATGTTCTTATAATTTCCAAACATTTAATAACTGACTGGCAATGTTTCTTATGCCTATTGTTGTCCCTTGTCATAGGTAAATCATAAATCATTGGCATGTTTTTTCATGGAAATTTAATTGTTGATAAACCTCTAGTTGTTTCGTCACCAGTTTAATAGCGTCATTTAGGCTGTTTACTTTTCGCTGTTAGAAGATTGCTATATAAGAAAATTAGCCTCAGTTGAAGCATCCCAAGTTGATAATTATTTGTTTTAGAAACATTTAACTGGCGTAGGTGTGCGAATTGTGAAATAACCTTTTGCAAAACCTGTTTTCACAAAGTATATTTTAGAAGCTTGATTGGAGTTAACAAGCTCTTCTCTTGAACAATCATTTATTAGATTTTTTGTGACTAATGTATATGTGTTCTTTTAGTCAATGCAAATCCATTGAAGCTGAGCTGTGAACTCCTCCGAGTTTTTGTGACAGGTTTGTCAGCATAAGAAGCATTGAAGTACATTCTATAATGCTAAAAAAGAAACCTTATAATGCAAGTCAATGTCAACTTTCTGCAACATATTGTGTGAATGGTATAAGTCATTCAGTACATTGATGTTCTTGTTACTGTTTTCTAGAGGCTATTCAGCGGGCTGCTGCCATTGCGGAAGCAGAGGGCTCTCTTAGAATTGAGGCAACACATCTAGAGAGGATACTCCCACAGCTGCTTTTAGATTTTTAAGGTACAGCCAAGCTTAGAGCTTGCTATTTTCTCGTAAGTAATGGTTAAGAACACAATAATGTTTTTTCTTAGGCAAAAACTTTAATTCTAACAGATAGAAGCTCTTTTCCTAAATGAGAATTTACATATGCATCTAGTATGATGCCTTGATCAATTGAGTTTTTATGGTTTACCTGAGCTGTAAATGTGTATGACTAACCATTCTTCCATATGAGGACTTTGCTTACTTTTTCCTTCCCTTCATAGCTTATAATTTCAGCATATCACGTAATGGCGATTGTGTGAAATTTTGGTAGCTGTGAATTTTGAATTTGCTACTTCGCATTCTTGGTCAGCATTTAAAATGCTGCATTGTTAATATGCTTTTTCTTCTTTCTTTTCCACTCTTCTATCTTCCGTTCTTCACCCTGATGATGGTGTTTTTATTATAGTGGAAAGGTTCCGAATTGGACAATTGACTAATTGAGCCTGGAAATAGAAATGGCAACTGCTAAACACGGTAACTAACGACTAGATGACTCATAACACTTTTGTCAGTGATGCGAGATAGGAGGGGTTATTGTACTCAGCTAGATATCTTGCTGAATAAACTGATCAGTAGAAAACTTGTCTGATTATAGTCTATAATTTGTGGTTATTTTTTGATCTGGTTGCCACATGAACTGTGTAATCATCTGAACTTATTCTTTTGACTGTTTTTGCTGACATATATGGAAATGACAAGACTCATTTTATGAGTAATTGAGTACCCATGCTGCTTCTCCTTCTAAGTTCCTTGCTTTACTATTAATTTTAACCCAACCATTTCCTTGTTGGAATTGAGATTGATACATCAGTTTCATGATATAGGTTTAATTGAAACCTCCTTAGATATGGTAATAGGGTAGTAATGGCAATAATTTGACCGTTTTATTAATTTAATAAATCTGATATTTCCTGTATTGGAAAGAAAGGTGAGCCTGACTTGGATCCATTTTCATCTTCATAAACGGCAATACCGAGAAGGTTTTCCGCTGAGAAGTGTAAAGGTGTTTTACATGAACAAAACCTTGAGACACATCTTGATTTATGACTTATGTAGTATGATTCAGCACGCAAATTATGTGTCGATTGTCCCTACTATCATGTGTGTTGGGTATCCCACATCGGTTATAATGGTTCCCTTTTACTACCTTATATGATTGGGAGCAATTCTACCTATCACCAATTGGTTTTAGGTGTGAGCCTCCCATCCATGAATTTCTACAATGTGGTACTACATTTCATCACACAATTCACTGCAATTCCATCACTGGCCCGCAACACAGTGTCTAGTTGGGTTGTTGCACGTTAGCTCGTATAAGCCAACTGGCCCATTTTGATAGCAAACTTCTGAATAGACTAGCGTTGCTGCTTTTCATTAGTTGTTCCTAAACTTTTATGACGTTTGGTTTGAGGTATCTTATATTTTTTATTCTTTTAGTGTTTGCTATGGCGTTTGGTTTGAGGTATCTTATATTTTTTTTCATTTTTTTTGTGTTTGCTTGAGTTGTGTATCTTTGGTTCAAAATCACACTAATATACGATAATATTCCCGAGCTTCAATTGAATGCATTTCATTAAAAACATAGTATTATGTTTTTTTTTTGGTAAACAAAAATATAGGATTATGTTGTTACACATTACACACCAAAAAATAAAAATAAAAAATATTTAAGCATACTTATTTCCTTTGAACTCAGAGAAAATCATTTATGTATAATTTATTTTCAGCAATATAAACATTAGTCAGACATAACAAAATTTGTACATCAATCATGTAACATTATAAGCCAATTTCAGCAACTTTTAACAAATAATTTCAGCAAACTAAAGAGGCAATTTGTACGATACTTATGCAACTACAAAATTGCGGTGTTTTAAGTGTATCAATAGCATTATAGAGTTTTCAGCGATGATGTAATTGTTATTCAGCGACCAATATAACATTTTGTTACTCAACGACCAAAATAACATTTTAAGCGACACATTTATTTATTTATTTGAAATGTCTTTTAATATATGTGTAACACATTCACAATGAAAGTTGCTTTTTTTTCTTTTTTTTCTTTTTTTTTTTTTTTGGGTATAAAATCAGCGCTAGACTTGCTGTGCCACTTGTAGATCCTATCATTTATAATTTTTTGTAACTCACGCATTTAATAAAAAACAATAATTTTCTTTTGCCAAGTTTAGAAATTTCGACTAGTTTAAAAAAGGTATTTATTTAAATAAACAGTTCATTTATCGAATTTCATGGTTATCTTGAAATTATCATCTTTTCACTCGCTTGATATTTTATTTTTATATTCTTATTTTATATCTTCCTAAGTTTGATTTTATATTTAAATAACTTTTTTTTGTTTCTTTTTCCATGCATCTCGATGTATTTCTCACACCAATGTTTTCATAATATTGTTTGTTGCAGGTTATTCTTTTCTCTTTTGTTGAAACATAGTATTCATCTTGCTCTTCATGTAATAATCTTCTACTTTTTTTTTACTCGGCACATGAATAATATTACTGGTTTTTTTTTTTATATAATGTAAATGTATGTTTCCAATGCTTTCCCATTTTTTTTTTTTTTTTTTTTTTTTTGCAGGATTTCATATGGTTATAATGCATGATTGCAATGAAGTCGTGCTCTGCAAATTTTTTTTGTATTTTCATTTTGACACTCCTCAAAATTATTTATCTACTATGAAGCCTATTTTACGTTGATGATGTTATTTATATGCTGATCTTTATTTGAATTCGAAAATATAGGGAAAAAAAATGAAGAATCTGTACATTTAGAAATGTTTCCACTTTGTTTCTTTATTTTTGTATTTTTTCTCCTATTGTTAATAGATAATTCCATTTTTAAATTTTGCCTTTTGGATTACAAATTTCTATATTTTTTGCACGATTTAAGTTCACTAGAATATAGAAAAGTAATCATATACAGACGCGTGGATAAGGGTATTACGGAATTGCACCAATATATTATATTCAAATTTAAGGGGTTATAAAATGGAGAGAAAATATCTCAATTTAATAATTTATTTATATATATTGAACAAATATGAAAAAATGCTAAGCCATCACTTTATACCGGAAAGTTTAATTTTTGTTATTTCTATATTTTATTTGTTAATATATATATATATATATATATATTGCACAAATATAAAAAGAATAATTTATGTGTTATAGGTAGTTGTATTCTTACTTTTAGTTATTTTAATTCTAACCAGATATTTAATTTAAATGGTTAAGAAATCTATCAATGCTTTTAATATTATAAACTAATTAGTTGAATAAAAAAACCATGTTCTAAATGTAAATCTTATAATCAAATCCATAAATCTTCCATTTAAAACTTTATGGATTGAATTTGATTTATAATTTAAACTTCAATTAAAGCATATAACAATTTAAAATATTATTATAATTATATCCTAAATAAACCATTTTTAAAGTAAAGCTACTTTTTACTATAAATAAATTTAAAAATATATCTAATTACCATTTACACATAAATATTCATCCAAAATGTGGTTTATAGACCACATAAAAAAGGGAAATGAATTATACTGTTTTTCTGACATAGAATAACATCAATATAATAAATTTATCCAAAATACGAATTATGGAAATTCCTATTTAAATAACCTCCACATAAAATAGGGAAATGAAAGATATTATTGATATGTCCTAAATAAAATCAATCTATAAATGTAGATCCATAAATAATTTTATCATTAAAATTTGATACTATATGCTATTTAATTTATTTCTTTTATATGAGATGGATTGATACATTAATATTATAAATTGGAATTTTTTAGCATGTATTTTAAGGGTATATATATTCTTACCAAATAATATTTTCAGTTACATTACCAAATAATATTTTTAATTTCTAATTTATAACATTATACATTATTATTATTATTTGTTAGCAAATTTATACTATAGTTATCTTGACTGATGATTTACTATATTTCTTTTCAGTACTATTTGTAATATTAAAATTATTTTTAATAAAATATAAAAAAGTATTTTTCATTCCTATATTTCTATTAAATACGAAAAAAAGTTTAAACTCAAAGAACTGATGCCAATAAGATAAAATAAATACGAAAATACATAATATACCAACTACTATTTGTATTATGATTTAAAATTTAATGTTTAACCAAAAATAATGATTTAAATGTTTGGTGATGCTGTGCTAGCATTCAATTTTTGCAACAATATTAATTAATATTGAATCGATGGGATCCTAAATGGGTCAATCTGCGGGCAGCGGCACGTGGGCTAAGCCATTTAGGGTCACATTTAATAATAAGAGTTATAAATTAAATATTGTATACATGTAAAAAAAAAAATTTGAGACGAAAAGGTATTTTATTCCCATGTTTTCCAAACCACCATACAAATCTCGAGTACACACCTTCATTCTGTTACTACTACTTTCATCTTACATTCACAACCTTAGCAGATCACAAGTACAGTAACCAAACAATAAAACCACATCAAAAAACGTAGCAGCAGTGCAGCAAATGCAAAAAACCAAAGCACAAATCATCACAAAAGTCCTTCTACCTGCACTCAGAAATAGCAGACCCATCAGGCATCTAACTTCTCTTGCCTACTGTAATATCAGAACCAAACTTCCAATAGCCCTTCATTAGCTGCACCCCTCCTCGCCCAACGATCAGCATCCGAGTTTCTTTCTGAAAAATATGTTTCACCCTTATCTCCCCACCACATCTTAATACAGCTATGATCGGTCCCAGCAAATTATGAAATCTCCAGGGGAGCCTCTCCGGTTCCTTCATCCACGTCACAATATTTTGAGAGTCACATTCAAAAATCATTCTAGGCAAAGGGAATTCTTGGTCCCGAATTAACGCTAAACACACCTTGCTTATAGCCGTTATCTCTGCTTCCGAGGAGTCCTTCCACCCTATAAATCTGAGAGTACGTATAGCACTTCACCCTTGTCATCTCTAATAACTCCCCCTATCCCAGCCGGCCCGGGATTTCCGAACGACGACCCATCCGTGTTTACTTTCCACCACCCTGCATCCGGATGTTCCCACTGTAGTCCAGCCCTCGTTAGCTGCTTGTCATTTCGCCTTGACACCACCAGGCTCCCTGGAGAAACATCATTAATGCCAACACCGCTTGCTTCCAATCCTCCCATAAACCCCTGCCACCATAGCCCGATTCGCCATTTTATCTCAGCCTCCACATGTTTTTTAATAAATGGTATACCTTTGAACACGGAAGCATTCCTATGTCTCCACACCGACCATACAATCGCCGCCCCCGTCATCAGCCACACCACCCCCCTGCCCCTGCCAATATCAGTCCCAAACCACCAAACCAGTAGTCCTTTGGCTGTCTCTGGCATCGCCCACTTTAGATCGAACCATTCCACCGTGATGTACCATAACTCTCTCACCTCTGAACACCTACCGAACAAATGATCAACTGACTCGACTTCCCTCCCACAACAAGGACATTGGGCATTTTCCTCGCTCAATCACCCTCTCTTTACTAAGGATTCTCTCACTGTAACCGCATTCTTCATGACTTTCCACACCACTAATTTAACCTTCATTGGGCATTTGATGACTTTCCACCCTCTCTTTACTACGTCTCCAACTTGATCGCGTTGTATAGCGTCCGCTACCCTCCCGGGTCCATATAACTCTATCCTCTACATATCTGTTGAGCTGCTGACAATTGAGCACCATCATCAAATTATTCCACACCTCCACCTCCCAATCAAAAAGCTGCCTCCGCAGTTCAATTTTCCAGTTCCACACCAGCCCATTCCACACGCCAAAATCCATAATTTTCCCTTCCTTCATGACTGACAATGCATACAAATGCGGGAACCCTTCTTTCAAGATCTGACCGCCCACCACCCACTTGTCATGTCAAAAACTGGTCCTGCACCCATTGCCGACTTGGATAAAGAATCTGCACTCCTCCCCATTGTCTTCCATTTTCTCCCAGGCCCTGCCCTGGTAATGTAACCCCATACAGAACGCCCTCCCCTTGCCTCTGGAATCAAAGGGCTCGATTTGGCATAATACTTGACATCGATGACCTCTTTCCAAAAAGCCTCTTCCGACCCGAACCTCGACTTCCACTTCAACAAGAGGGTGTTGTTAAAATCCTGTATACTCCTGACGTTCAACCCTCCATACTCTTTTTGTAGACAAATTGTATTCCAATTGACCATGTGCATTTTCCTCACCCCTCCCACTCATTCCAAAAAAATATTCTCTTCATAAGTTCTAACCGATCCGCCACTTGCTTTGGAACCCTGAATATTGATAAGAAATATATAGGTAGACTTCCTACCACTGATTTTAATAAGCACAACCTCCCCGCTTGTGATAGCAACTGCCATTTCCAACCGGCCAATTTCCTCTCCACCCTCTCTAATACCGGTTTCCAAATCTCCGTGCCATTTATGTAACGCCCCGAAAATATTAGCTGGGTGCGATCATACCAGCACTAATGCACCGGATCCCATCAGAACCTCTGTAACGCCCCGAAAATTCAAACCTGATTTTTCGCAAGCATTACCGCCGTACTAACTATCCTAAACTAGTGGCCAGCTAATTTAAAACAGCTAGTACAAGGCTGATTAAAAACCTAAAGTGATTATCTGATTAATCAAATTAAATGCGAAAGCTAGAATAAATAATAACACTTAGGCACGAACAAGTCTCAACAATATTCAAATAACAAAATGGCAATAATCCCAGCAAGTTATTCAGGCTACAAGCCTCAGAAAGCAGTAACATGCGACATGCCAATATCTCCACAGGGCTACCAGCCCAAACAGTAAAGCACGTAGGGCCACAGGCCGACATAAAATAAATCCTAGGCTCACAGGCCTCCACTAACAATATCCAAGCACCAAGTAATAAAATAGCAACAGAGTAACACATAATAATAATAAATAAACATATAATTCCTATCTATGTGATCTCTCAATACCCCAAACCCGGTCATGTTCCAGCGCCTCCAGCAGGATCTGTAAAACAGACAAAAGCAAAGGAGTCAGTACAACGTACTGAGCAAGGGATATGCGTGCAGGGGAAATAAAGGGGGAAACACGATATAAGAATAAGCAGAATATAAATAAAGCGGATAAAACATCACACCGTCCCATACCGGTGCTTCAACCACAAACATACAAATGGCATAAATAAAACATCACACCGTCCCATACCGGTGCTTCAACCACAAACATACAATTTATGCAAATGATGCATGGCCTAACATACACCTATCTACCCTATATGCAAATGCAATGAATATGCCTAGCCGGCAACCTAAGAACCCGGGTGGTATGAACCCACGGGTGAGGATATCATCAACTCCAACCCGTTACAGGGTAACATACACCATCCCGCAGGGATCCGCAATCGCGCCAGCCATAGCTGAATATCATATCTCGCCCCACTGGGCCAACAGGCATAACAGCCAATAATCCACCCCATAGGGTCAATAGGCAAACAGCCAATAACAGGCATACCAGCCAATAATCCACCCCGTAGGGCCATCGGGACTCAACAACACCTGTGAAGGCTGCCCGATCAATCATAAATATCATAACAACTCATCGGGTTAATAACTATAAATTGCAATGCAATAACATGCATATAACAACTATACCATGAGTTTAAGCACCTAATCACTAGGTTCGCATGCATCTCAACACATAAAGAATTCAATACATAGCCCCTAGGCTAAAGCATTAACGTTATAATTCAATAATCAACGAATAATAATAATATTACGATTTAACAATTCCCCCAAGCTATTCACAACCCCACGACTAAGGATCATTCCACGATCTATCAATAACATTTGGAGAAGTCATAAAAATATCGCCACAGCCTCCCTGAGTAATATAAACGTTCCCATATTTTAAATCATCGGAAGAGATTCATAATCCAACAATTAGAGCGAGGAATTCAATAGTAGTAAAATGAATAAGCATTCATCACCCTCTAAGCGGTACGGTAATCCGAGAAACATCCCATCATCTAAATTATCATACCGTAAGCTTAAATCATCATAATTATTGTGAATAATAAACCTGCATATCAAACGAAAAAGAAAACGAGCAAAAACCCGATATCATCCAATATCACCCCAACACACATAAAAATGCAAGCATAACCCTTGCCTTTATAATCGGTGTTTAAAGCTCCCTTCTTGTTAAGTCTTTAACCTTCCAATGGCTTCACGGTTGTTCCCTATACAAAAATATTATCATAAAAATTCAAAATAATTTAATAGTATTAACACTATCGTCTCCTCCTTCCTCCAATTCCAACATTCGCCTCCAACAACTCTCCACAATCCCACAACCAACACCAATTCATCAAGCCAAGCAATCCATATTAAATCTGTTTCACGAGAATACAAAATAACTCCAAGATTTAGCCAAATCTCCCCATTTAATTAATTTAACCCAATCTTCCAATGATATTAGTTAATTAAATTAACTAACATCAATGGTTTCATAACTCACAACTTAAAATTTGACAACACTAAAATACCCAACAAAAGCTCATAAAGTTAACTTATAGCTCTTCATTCCCAAGATGTTTAAAACAAGAAGTGAAATTGATTTAAACACCAAAATATTCTACTTGGTTTAAAGAGTGTTGTTATGAAAATTTCTCACATTGACTTTAGAACATTGACAATTAAATTCAACATGCTATTCTACTCAACAATTGGCCAAAGATATTTCATTCTAAGTCTAACTTCCAAATTAACAAATCACTACATTCTCCAATTTACCAAGGCCATACAACTTAATCATTGCTACAAATTATCCGGTTAAGTAAGCCATTAACCAACAAGTTCAAGATTTCCAATTCTAGCAAATTTAAACCTTCATTCCAAATGTCCAAGGTATTCCCAAATTCAAGATCTTAAACATTTAGACAAACTATAATCATTCTTTCATTTCTCCATTGCACGCTTAACTTCAAAATCACATCTTTAATATCAAGTTCCCAACATTAGCAAGCTAACAACAATCAAAATCCATTTATCTTCAAACCAACACTACCAAGCTGTAGAGATAAACATAGAAGTCATTTCACTAACTATTTGTTTAACATAATATAACCTGAAGGACTTAATTACTCTCAAATAAATATAATCAAAGTGTGGCAAGGCACTGTCATGCCCATTCAATTGAAAGTCCTACCTGGACCGATGGAATCAAATAATATTCAATGACATTTCATCATAATATAGGAAATTAAATTTCTTACTACCAAGAAAATTCATGAGCAGCTTAGTCACACGCATCTATAAACTTCTACACACTACTGTAATTACCAATTGCATAGTTTCCTCCATTAAAGTAGAACTAGATTTACAGTTAATCCAACACATAACCGACGTCAATAGCAAGAATGTAAAATTAACCCTTGCAATACCTAATAATAGAAATAACATCACAAAAGTCCATTGCACTTGAATTCAAGAACACCCATAAAATTATTCTCACATTAGAATCCTCAAAATCATCAGCAAGCTATCAATTAAACCCAACCATGAGCAATTAGTGTTACCCGAACGATTGAATAACAAGAATATGAAATCCAAATAGCACAATCAAAACACAAAGCCACCCAACCAACACCACACTGTTGCCGTCACCATCATCAAACCACCACCACCATCACTACCGGCGGACACCAACACAGCCGCCACCAGGCCACCGCCGCCGCAACGCCGGCGGCAACAAAGCAGCTGCTCCTCCACAACGAGCAGCAGGCCGTTGCTGCTCCTGGCGTCGCACGGTGGCGCGACGCCGTGCCGCCTCCACTCCCTAGCCACCACAGCACCAACCTTGCCTCACTCCCGTCACCAGCCCCACCTCCACAGGTCGCCGGAATTGTGAGGAAGAAGAAGGAAAATGGGGGCTGTTTCCGACAAGCCCAAAGTATAAAAGAAAGGGGGAAAGGAACTCACCTTGTTTGAAGCTTGAAGATGGCTTCGATCCGCTTGCCCAAGCAGATCTCCCTCCTCCTTCCATGTCGTTCTCTCCTTCCCAGAAAAGCCCTAATTGGCTTCTTGTGGAGTGATGGGATTTTGGGGTACCAATACCCAATTCCTCTTCTAGTCTAATTAATGGGTAAATGTTGAGTCATGTGCTAGGCTTATGGATTGGGCTCCTATTTTATAGATGGTTGAGCTCTCCAACTTATCCCAGTTAATTAGAAGATTATGAGCCCAATTTGATAAAATGCATATAACTCCATTTGACTCATCATAATTAAATAATTTAATTACGAAATAATTATCAGGGATATTACAATTTATACGACCCCCGATTGGTATTCCTAAATATTTCATCGGCCACGAACCGATAGTGCAACCCAAAGTACCCGCTGCTGCCTCCACCTCTTCCAGGGAACAATTCACTCCAAAGATACAACTTTTGCTATAATTAATACATAACCCCGTAGATAGGGAGAAGCATCTTAGGATCCTTTTAAGTGTAACTACCTGTTGCAACTCGCCTTCGCAGAAGAGGATGGTGTCGTCGGCGTATTGCAAATGAGTTACCTTCATGCCACCACTTTTAACTTCCAGTCCCCTTACTATCCCAAGCTCCACTGCCTTATTTAACATTCTGTTAAGCACTTCAACTACCAATACAAAAAGGTAGGGAGATATCTGAACTCCTTGTCTCAAACCCTTATGCATTTTAAAGAACTTGGTAGGAGACCCATTTATAAGAATGGCTGCTGCAGCCGACTTGACACAAGCCCTCACCCAATTTATCCACTTCCCTTCAAAGCCCATGGCCTCTAGAATCCGGAACAAAGCGTCCCAAGAGATGTTATCGTAAGCCTTCGCAAAATCTAATTTCATTACAAAGCCCTTCTTCCCCGCCTGTTGAGTAGAGTTTAAAACCTCGGCTGCGACCAACGCCCCATCAAGAATCTGCCTACCTTTCACAAAAGCCATCTGCGAGTTTCCTACCACTGCCCCCACTACCTCCTTCAATCTATTAGCCAAAACTTTGGCAATTAGCTTATAGACGCTGCCCACCAATGAAATCGGCCTAAAGTCTCCAAAATCTGTCGGACTCTCTACTTTCGGGATTAATGTTATATAAGAGTTCCTCACTTTTCCTGGAAGCACTCCTTTCTCCTCAAATTCCCTGAAGGTTGCCATTATGTCTCCTCTAATCGTACTGCAATACTTCTTATAGAAACTAAGGTTTAATCCGTCTGGGCCCAGAGCTCTGTTGCCGTCGCAACCCCAAATTACCGCCCTCACTTCTTCCTCCTCAAACCCCCTCTCTAACCATCTCTTCTCCAGCTCTCCAACTTGAGCGAGACCAAGCTCACGAATTTGGAACACAACAACCTCCGGTGGGCGGAACATCCTCTTAAAAAATTCATAAACCTTTGCCTTTATCAAACATGGTTCGTCGACAATCACTCCATCAACTTTGATTGTGTCAATATGGTTTCTTCTTCTATTCATACCTGTTACTACATGAAAGAATTTGGTATTTTGGTCTCCCTCCTTTAGCCACCGAATTCTAGATTTCTGCCACCATCTACGCTCTTCTGCCAACAACACATTCTTAAGCTCCCTCTTCTTGTTACTCTAGTGTTCTCTCGCCTCCTCATCGACTAATCCCCCCTGATGGTTAGCTTCGATCTCACCAATCTCCTCCTGCAACTGCTTCACCTTGTTGTCAATAGCACACGCCTCATAGCCTTCCCATTCCTTGATCCGAATTCTCAAGGCTTTCAACCGTCCATTCAACCTACACTTCCAATGCGGTCTCTCCTCCTCCCATGCAGCCTTAACAAGATCTTTGAATCCTTTATCGTCCATCCAGTAGTTTTATAGCCGAAAAGGTTTAGCACCCCACTCCTTCCCTCCCACCTCTAAATATACCAGATAGTGGTCCGATAAGACTGAATCGCCTCTTTTTTGTATGACTTCCTCTTCCCGATGAAACCAATCTGAGGACACCAAAAATCTGTCCAAGCGACTGCACGCCCCACCCCCCCTCCCAAACCAAGTGTATTGTCCCCCTTCCATAGGCATGTCTACTAGCCCCAACCGATCTATAAAGACCCTAAACTCCCTCGCTGACCCTGAATCCTCCATTGACCCAGCTCTCTCCCCCTCCCAAGCCACAGAATTGAAGTCCCCCGTGAGACACCACGACTCACCATTCACATTATTAAACTTACTAACCAGCATCTCCCAGAACTCTACCCTCTCCCGCCTGTCGTTGGGCGCATGAATGCATATGACATTCAGCTCGACACTCAAATCCCTCACTCTCCCCTTCACCCAAATGAATCTATGATCTTTTTCCACCACACAAAATGATCCCCAGCTATTATCCCAAACGACCAGTAGCCCCCCCGGCGCTTCCAAGAGCAGACTGGAAACAGAAGTCGCACCCAGAGGATCCCCATAGCCTATGCACCAGTCTGTCCTTAATCTCCATCATTTTCGTTTCTTGAAAACAGGCCATTGATGGTCTTAGTTTTTTACATAACCTTACCACCCCCCCTCCTTCTTACCCCTCCATTCAAACCCCTCAAATTACATGTGATTAGTCGCATCTAGAAACTAATAAACCCAAAAGAACTCCTGCCCCTCCTCTCCCAGACTTAAGCTCTCTATCTCCCCCTCCTCACTTCCTCCCTAACCCGTCGTTCCGCCTCTCCCCTACCCAGCACACACTCCAACCCCAACATCCTAGCAATTGCCAAGGTTTCTTCTACCTCAGAATACTCGATTAACTTAACCCCTTCATCTAATCTGACTGTTGTAAACTGCATAGGAGCGAAAGCCTCTTCTTCCATCCCGGTACCATTCAGAGCCATTCCATTACTAACCTTGCTTCTCCCCCCCACCCGACTACTCCTACTCCTTCCCCGTCTCCCTCTGCCTGACCTCCTTCCAATTACTTGAGCGAGAGCTTTCTTCACTGCCTCAATTTCCTTGTTGCATCGTGCCTCAATTTCCTTCTCCCCTTTACTGCTTAGACCCCTCTCCCTTCCTGTTTCTGGGACTACCTCCTCCGATAGACTATCTCTCAACTCCAGCATCTCGTATCCTTTGTCTGGACCGCAGCCACCTCCCGACAACTCTTCCATATTCTCACCCAAAACTGTTCCACTCGACTCCTCCCGTGCTTCTAACGATTCCTTCCCACTCTTCTCTTCTAGAGACACTGGGTCCCTAATAGAGTCTTGAGGCCCAGTTGAAAAATTAACCTGGTCTTTACCAGGCCCACTCACATTCTCACCATCCTCCCTACGCCCCTCATTTTCCCCTACCTGAGATAAAACTTTACCAGGCCCATTACCAAAAAGGCCCACATACCCATCTCGGCCCATCACCCTATTCGTAATGAATTCTGAGTCCTCTTGGGAATCGTTAGCACACCTAATATTCATTATGTTGTCCTCTATAGCCGCCTCATTCAAATTTTGTACACCCCCATGCAACAGTCTGACCGACCCTTCCACTTCCCCATGCACGCTAGGCCCGGATCTCCCCTGACTAATCTTCTCCAATGGCACTGCCCCCCTTCTCAGCTCCAACTCCGCCGCCAGAGTCCTATCAGTACTACCCTCCCCTTGAGTATCCATCTCCACCACCTTTTCGCAGTAATTAGCCACGACCCTAACGGCGATCACGTCGTTTCCGACATGCACTCGCACAAACGGAGGGATCATTCTGTCACCTTTCAAAGCCACTAGTATGCGTGCCCTGTCCAACCTCTTCCTCTCCGCCGTTTCACTGTCTACGTTAACAACTTTACCCCATCTCCCAGCCAGTCGATTGAAGTTGTCTTTGCTCCACACATTAAAAGGTAATCCAAATATGTAAATCCACACCAGGCAGTTTCTGACCAATCTTCCAGCCACCCATCTTCTTTTCCACTCAATGAACTTCCTATCACCCTGATTTTTCAAGAAAGTATCCCTCTGAATTTCATTATTGAACACCGCTACTAGTATGAACCCTCCACCGTAAATCACATCTTCGCACTCCATGAATTCCCTATATAACCAGTCCTGAAACATGGTGAGTACGCCCAAGTTTCTTATCTCAACGATTGCTACCCTTCCTAACCAATCTCTCTCCCTATTATTTGGTACCAATCTCACAGGGCTTATACTGTCCTCCTTCCTCCACCGAGTATTCAAACTCCTCTCGCCTCTAGTTACCTCCACATACGTTCTTTCGTCGCGCCACGCATTGTTAAAATTTGTGTAGCTCCTTCCCACTCTGGCCGTCTTAATCCGATGGTGCGTGCCTCCTGTCTGGCTACTGTCATCCCACCCCTCCACTCTTTCCACCCTAGCCACCTTCCTACTTGGCCTCGCCCACTTCACCACCAGGTTGTTCCCTGACACCATTCGCCCATGCATACGTTCAATCACCCTGCCCCCTTCTTCCTTACTCAGGAATCTAAAGAAACCAAACTTGGACCCCCCTGCCGGCCAGTTCCTAACAGGGATGAACCATGTCTGTACTCTCGCCACCTTATTCAATTCCTTTAGAACCTCACTGGTCGGCGTATGTAAGGGAATGTTTCCGATATAGACTCCTACCAGCGCCATCCTATCCACCCGTCTCCCCCCATCTAACCAGACTCCGTTCTCGTGTTGACTACCCAACCTGGTGGCCGACCTTTGCCGCCCTCTGCTCCATGGCCTCCCTCTGCCGCCGCTCTCACCGCTCTCTCCTCTCTCCATATACGTATTCTTTTTTGTACTAGTATACATGTAAATTTTACAATATATATAAATTTTCTTTTTTTTTTTCACAATATATAAAATTTACAGTATTTTTTGTTATAAACAAATTCCTATTGTTATATGAATTTTTTATGGATACATGTTCTCACAATGAGAACGACATAATACTTTTCAATTAAATATATTAATAATTAAAGTAATGTGATTTTCAATGGGCAATCTTAATTATTATCATATACAGTTTTTCGTATATAACATTATAATCTAAGCCCGTCGCATTGCGCGGGCGGGAAATTCTAGTATATATATAAAATAGAGTTCCTACACACACATATATTCCCGCCTTTTTTGCCTTTCATCTCACAAACTCATTCTATTTTGTTTCTCTTTCACACACTAATAATTTACAATACCCACTATAAATACTCCTCCCAAAACCCTTCTGACTGCACATGCCACACCATCTTGGGCGGTGGATTTAAGAAGACAATAAAATCCCATGAGACCATCTACAGTTATTCGACACTACCTTCTTAATTGTCCTTTTTACTATGTGCCCAATTTAAGCCCTCCTGTTTTTCTTTTTCATCAGATTCTTTTTTTCAGTCCCGCCTCCCCCATATCGATCTCCATTTTTCGCCCGATTCGCGAAGGCATACGCAGTGATGCTTGGTTCAGGTTTTCAATGTTGATTTTTACTGCTTCGTTTGGGTTTTTTTAATCTATTTCTTGATTTGTTTGGAAGGCTAATTGTTTGAGGAGTGTTCATTTTTTATGCTTCCTGGTTTTTTAATCTATTTCTTGATTTGTTTGGAAGGCTAATTGTTTGAGAATTTCACTGCTGGATCTTATAATAGCATCGGTTATTGTGTGTAGAAATTGATTGAATTTATTTCTTCAATCCTGTTGTACATCGTCGAGTCTCATTCTCTTCACTGCATCGGCTACTCGGCTTCATCAAACCATCGACCTCCCTGCGTTCCGTGGGATTGGCAGTTTGCCGTCATCCGCCATTATCGTCTTCACTCCATCGGCTTCATCCGACCATCGATCTCCCTGCGGCGTTGTCAACTGCCATCATCCTCCATCATCCGGTTGTATATTGTTGCTAGATACAGAAATGTGATGTAGTTTTGATTTTATATATTAATTGTAATATAAAGTGTTATTGCATTGAAATAAAACGAACTATTTGTGCATATATTACCCATTTGAGGTATTTGCTTCCAGTTGTTTGAACTCTTAGTCATTCATTGTAGTTGTCTGGAGTTGAAATATACATTGCACAGTTTTTCTGCATCCATCCTTCCATGTGGCGAATGATTGCTTGAATTAATCATAACTCACCATCGACATGGAGCTGTGAAAACGTAAACACAATAGAATTATTCGCACATGGAAAGATGGTTGCTGGTTACTGTGTTATCTGGTATTTTTATCATTTTTTTGTATGGAACATTTTCTATATTACAAGTGAATGTGTTGCTCCTTTATATTTGCACTGTTTGCCTCATATGGGTGGACGTTGGAATTAATTGGTGGCATCTTCTCAATCCATGTGCACCACTCTATATGTATTGGTAATTCCAACCAACATTTACTATCATCTCTTACAAGGTTGACCGTTGAACTATTTTGTATGTTTTAATTTTCTTTGTAATGGGGTGTATATTTTAAATATATGGGGAATGCACCTAGATATTAAATATTTATATTAAATAATTATTTAAATATGTAGTATTAAAGAACAATCTCTTTAGATGAATTTCTCAGTGTTACATAATAGCTAATGTGATTGGTTGCCTGGGCCGGTGGACCTTTTCACATAGTGTTGTCGTTTTCCTATAAAGCTAAAGTCATCATGACTATAATGGTGGAATGTGTGCTATTATATTGTATTCAATTCATTTTTTGTCCTTTAAAGAGAAAAACTAAGGTGTAATGTAAGTTTAATCCCCTTGACCAATCTTTATTCAAGATTCCTTCCTAGCTTAAAAGTTATCCTTGTTTGCTCCCAAGTATTTTCTTAATGACAATTTTATCCTTCATATAGTAATTCTGCAGAGTGTACATTCTGGTGTGTGATCAGTCAAAGACAGGTGTTTTCTGAAATAATTGTGGTGTTTTTTATACAGTTTGCAGAATATTATCTTATAGATTATAATTATGATCTTAGAAAATGTAATTAATCGAAATATATGCCATGATCATTCACAGTATTTATCATTCAAGGTAAAGTTTCTGGGTCTACCTCGCTTCCGTAGTATAAGCTTTGTGGTTGAAACTTCTGATCGAGTCCTTCAACGAGTAACCTTTTTTCCTCGTCTGCTATCCTTCTTTCAGGCCTCCTGCCTTACTCCGGTATGCACGACCTCTCGGAAATCACTGTATCGACGACATGACTCTCAACATATGTTTCAATCACTCACATATATTCAGAATTTTGGTAGACATTCAGAAAAATATACTCGAAGATATTACTGGAATGATCAGGCTATTGTACTTAGCCGATCATCTTTTTATGGAAAGCTTTAAAATCACTCATAGTTTTACATTACAGAGAGAGAACTAAAGATTACAAAGAAATGCAAGAGAAAGAATACTATGGTAGGTATCTTCGCTTCTGCCTTCTTCATAAGCCTTGCCTCCTTTTATAGATGGAGTTCTGAAGATCGAATGGTCCTGAATTGAGATATGTGGCTTCATCTTCTCCCTCCTTTCCTTCTTCATTATTGGTGTTCGGTGGCTGTCATTTTCTCCTTTAATCATGCACTTTGAGCTGTCTTCTTGTAATAATTCATCCGGTGGCCACCATGCATTATTGTCTTCAATAATTCACTTTTTTATTGTTTTTCTTCTTTGTTTGCTTGTGTAATTTCGTCATGGCATACGTCTTGCTGCATTATTCTTTTCTTAGTGCTACATTGTTCTTCTTTGTCGTCACTGCTTACTTCACTTCGTTGTCTCTTTCCGAAGAAATGTTCTTGTTTTCAGGCTTGTAGTTGATTTTTCTACGACTTTTTTCCAAATATTCTTTAATTCTTCCGAGCACTCGAAGTTGTATGTCTCAAATTTCTGAATCAATCCGGCTAAGTTTCCTGATCTCAATCCTGGAGTATTCAATTGTTCAATCATGATGATTTCTTCATTTCCAAAAAAGATTCCTGCTCCTTGGTTGTATAGTCTTTTCATTGGTTCATGTACAGCTCGTATTCCCATTGCTCTTTTGAAGTGGATGTATTTGTCATTAAAAATTTCTGTTTTGGGGGTCCCATAGTCCTGAGGGTAGCTTTCTGGTTTAGTGATTTCTTCTGCAATAACAAGATGGTAGGAAGAGAATTTGACTTCTGGGCTAATAGAAAATACTTTCAGTTTTTGGGTTTTTGGTCTTATGTTTAAGGCTTCAATTAATACAGGTAATTTGGATATTTCGGTTCGTAAGGGGGACAAGAAAATAGTTCTGATAAATCCAAATTTGAAACAGTTCGAAACAAAGTTTGGGTCACAACCTGGTAAAATAGTTACTTGTGGATGTAGGGATTTAGTGAATTCTGTGTAGAATGATGTTTCTTATTTGGGTAAAGAGTATATGTAGCTGCTCAGGGTATGATATTCTGCTAAAAAGTTTCTAGTCTCAAGGTTGATGGGTACTGGTTGAGGAATATTGTCACAGAAATAGTTTTTTGTTTCTGCAATGTTTTTCGACGAGGTCGAAGGTCTTGCATCCCCAGATTGTTTTACTTGTTTTTCTTCCTGTGGAACAGGATTAGCTTTCTTTTCCTGGTCTGGAACACTAGTGTTAAGTTCTTCTGGTGTATAAAAATATTCTTCCATAGTAGTTATTAGTCCCTGCAAACATTTGTTACATTCATATAGATCGTCATTGATAGTCTTGTATTCGTCCATAAAACTCCCAACAATCAATTGTTGTAGTTTTAATTGTATGTCCACAGTAGACTGTATTAGTTTTTGTAGTCGATCTATTTCTTTGTAGATCTGGTCAGTCAGACCAGCATCATCCCATTGTTCATTGTTCTCCATATTCAGGGTTTCTGCTCAAAAAGTCAGCTAAATAATTGTCAGTTCCTTTAATATATTCAACAGTAAAGTCGTACATTGACAAAAAAGTTTGATATCTTATTATTCTTCTATATTGTGATTTGTTTGGTACTTTATTATAAATTAAAGGTTTCACTTGTGTATTGTCTGTTAATACTTTAAACTTTCTACTTAGTAACCAGAATGAAAATTTATCTATTGATTTGATTACTGCAAGTAATTCTTTTTCATTCGTACTATAGTTTACTGCTGCTCCTTGTAATGTTCCGGATGCATATATACAAATTCCACCCGTATCTGTTTTTAATAATCCTGCCCAATGGTAGTCTGAGCTATCAGTTTGTACTTTAAATTATCCTTTTCGTCAGGTAATCTTAACGGTGGTAATTTTGATCATTCTTTCTTTAATTGTTTGACAATTTCAGTATGTTGATCGTTCTATCCTATTTTATTATTTTTTCAGATTAATTTTCTTAAATCATTTGTCTTTTTTGCTAAATTTGATATAAATCCTTCTGCATAATTCAGAATTCCAAGAAATCTTTGTATGTTTAACTTATTTCTAAGTTCATCGGGCATTTTAATAAGTTTTGTACTTATATGTGGTTGCATTTTAATTCCAAGTTTGTTTAATATTAGTCCCAAAAATTCTAATTCATCTTTGAATATTTCTGCTTTCTTTTCTGATAGAATTAATCCATGATCTTTACAAAGTTTTGCAAATATATCTAAATGTTTTTTATGTTCTTCTATATTATTTGATGCTATTAGTATATCATCTACATATACAAATATAAAATTACTAAATTTTTTAAATGTTTTATCCATTTTTCTTTGAAAGATTTGTGGTCCATTTTTTATTCCAAATGACATAACTTTCCATTTATAGTGTCCCTGAGGTGTACTAAAGACTGTATATTTTATACTATCTGGATGCATTTTAATTTGCCAAAATCCATTTTTGCAATCAAATTTTGAATAAATAGTTCTTCCTCTAGCTAATCCTATTAGATTTTCTTTGTTAGGTAGAAAATATCCATCAAATATCATGTTTTTGTTTAGTTCTTTGTAATTTATTACTAATCTTGGTTTCTTTCTTATTTGTTCACTACGATTTCTAACCAAAAAAGCCTGACTATTATGTTCTGCTATAGATTCTTGGATAAGATCTAATTCTAGTAATTCATTTATCTGTTTTCCAAGTTCTTCAATATCTTCTTGATTATGCATCATAGGTTGAGTTCTTATTATTGTATCGTTATTTTTCATTTTTAATTCTGCATATATTTTATTAAGATTCCATTTTTCAATTGGATTTTCTCCATAGTTTTCAGATATGTATTTTATTGTTTCACGAAGTTCATATCTATCAAAATCTTCTGGCTTTTGAATTAGCACTTGTTTTTTAATTTTGTGGATTTTAAATTTTATGTAATAAGTAATTGGTTGTTTTATAATTTCTCCTTTTCACCACGTTTCTGCAGCACTATGTATGGTTTTCTTATTCTCGGAATAGTAATGTAGTGGTTACATGCTGATCTAAATTGGATATTATATCTATCTACTCTAAAGCTTTGAAATAAACTTGTAAAATCTGTCCCTAATAATACATCAATTGTTTTTACTGGGCTAATATATACTTCTTGTATTGTATATATTTTATTACCTAAAATTATCTGAACATCTTTAGCTATTTTATTAATAATTAGACTATGTCCAGCTCCATGTACTTCTATTGGTCTTTTATTTACTTCCCATTCTTTTATTAAATGTTCTTGTATTAATGTGATTTCTGCTCCTGTATGTAATATAGCACATGTTGTTATATTTGTTTGTAGTATAGTTAACTCTAGATATACTGTTGTTGGAAATCTAATTTCTTTCATATATGTGCCTTTCCTATTACGAAAGCTTTTCCATTTTTTATTTTTCCACTAAAAAATTCTCCTGTTATCATATATTTGTTTAATGAGTCTAAAAACTCGTTGCCTAACAAGACATGATAGGTACTACTAGATGTTCCTTCTTCTTCTGCTACATAACATTTTACTTCTTCTATTAAGTCTGTGCCTAGTTTTATTGGTACTATTACTAATTCATTTACTCTTCTTACTTCTCCTTCAAAAGTAGCATATCTATATTCTGTTCCTATAAGCTTTGCTAATCCATTTATACATGTTTTTCCTATATGATTCTTACCAGCTCCAGTATCTACTAATATATTTGGTCCTTTTATCCAGTTTGTGTCATTATAGTATTCTATATTAATTCTCCATGTTTGGGCTTTTTGTTTACTTTTTTCGTATGGTATATCAATACTATGTCTTGGTTGATCAAGTATTAGATTTGTTCTTGGGCTATAGTCTATACTTTTTCTGCTATTCATTGTTCTTCCTACATAGGATAATTGTGGTCTCCTGTTTTCTAATGGTTTTCCAATTTCTATTGTATTTTTCTTGTCTGCAAGATCAATTATCCAATCATCTTGTAGCGTTGGATTATTCAATTCTGGTAATATTAGATCTGCTATTGTGTCTCTGCATGTTTCGTGTATTTCTATTGTCTTTTTATCGTCATAAGGTTTTAATCTATTGCTATTTAGGTATCTATAAAAAGCACTATAATGTACTGTAAATATTTTACTTTCATTTTTCATTACATCATTCTTATGTACTTTGATGTATAAGGTTAATGTTTCGTCTATATTTTGATCTTATAAAGACACACAATAGTTTGGATAACATGTAAATAGTAGTTTTTGGTAAATTAAGTTTCCATTAATAGTTCCTAAATGTGAGTCTTATGGATTTAATAATCTTGAATCGTGTAGGCTTATTGTTACTGGTAAGTCTATTCCACTTCTGAATAAGGATTTTATTAGAATCTTTACTCCCGCTAAATGTACATATTGTATTTTTTCTGTTTTCTTTCTACTTAATTTTTCTAGCCCTTTATTTATTATATCTTTTGTTAAAAGGTGCAGTTTTAGGATAGTATTAGTGTTACATACATCTACTATTTTTTCTAATTCATGATATTCGTGAATTACTATATTATTTCTTGAGAATGTTCTTGATAGTATATTAAAATTTGTATGTTTGAATCCATATTTTAAATCTAATCCTTGTATTTTATTAATTTGTTCTGGACTCAAGATAGCTTTTATTGCATATCCTCGTTCTCCTTCATATTGTTCTACATATTCCATGTCTTTTGTTTCCTCTTGTTTTTCTGTGATTATTTCTTTATTTTTATTCATTTTCTATTTCAGAGAACTTTACTTCATATATCTCATCACCTGATTCTGGTTCACTTATACTTTCTAGATCTGATTCTATTTCTTTGTATATTTGTTCATCTATAATATCATATTCCATAAATCTTACTTGTTTTTTTCTTTGGTTTTGTACAATCACTTGCAAAGTGTCCTATTTCTCCACAGTTATAACATTTGCATGTGGTTGGATTCTTTTTATTTTGTCTTTTATCATTTCTTCTTTTATAATATTTTTTTCCAAATTTTGGCTTAAAGAATTTTTTCTTATTAAAGATTCTAAATCTTTTTCCTTCCTTAAATTTTCTATTTATTGATTTAAATTTTTTAAATCTCTTTTTTCTATATGATTTATTTTTTCCCCATACAAAATTTTCTGTATTTTCTTGACAGCATAAGTCAGCAGTTTTATTATATAATTTAGTGTAATCTAATATTTTTCTTTGGTAACATAACTCATTTATTACTTGTCTTATTAATCTTATTCTGCTTCCTAAATTATTCGGATAATCAATTTTATTTTGAATCCACATTTTCCACATATATTCATCCCATGGTGATGGTGATTTTGAAAATATAGAATTCATGGTGTGTTCATTATTTTGTGAGCTTGTATAAGCTGTATAATAGTTGTAACACCCCGGATTTGATCACCCAGGCCAGGGCATTACCGCCACACCTTCCCAAGCAAGACGCGAACCATTTCGAGCTCACTTGAGAAGGTGCTAAGGCTAAGTTGTACCAATACTTTAAAATAATTTAAAAACCATTCAATAAATGCCCGAAGGTTTAAATCAGAGTTGAGTCTAACATACATAATTTAAAGCAATGCGGAAGCTAAGGGCCAAACACGGCCAAACATAAGTTTGGAACTCGTAAAATAATTTAAAAACAAGTGCGACAAGTCTTCGGAAATTCCCGTCCCAAATGTAAATGCGATGCGCTAATCTTCAACATCTGAAAAAAAATAGAGACAACGTATCTATCAGTACAAAGGTACTGAGTAAGTTAATGTATAGCATAACGAATTTTAAAGTTTTTAGAAGAGAGATTTAAAAATAGAATTTGTAATTTAAAAAGGAAGTGACGAGTAAAAATAATTCCAGAAGATTCTTACACTTTACCATACGAATAATATATCATTATTCATTTTTGATCAAGAACAACCATTCTTGGGGAATCAAACCCACAAGAGCTCAAACATAATTCTTTTACCATTGTTTCCATATCATCGAGGATATCATTGTTTCCAGAACTCAAATACCTTCGTTTACCATTGTTCATTATGATCGAGGACATCCGTCCTTGGGGAATCGAACCCGCAAGAACTCAATATACATCCTAGGGAATCGAACCCATAGGAGTCAACAATATCCTGGGGAATCGAACCCGCAGGAAAAACATAAACCTTGGGGAATCGAACCCACAAGGCAAGTGAAAGTAGCGGACCCTATACAGACACACTCCGGAGCCCTAGGTAACCCCTACGGATACACCTAGGAGTATAGACTCATACAATCACGCAACATAACAATATTTCCTTGGCGCCGTTTTGGCCACCAAAAAGAGGGGGCGGCCCAACGAGCCCACGCCAAGTGCACTTACCCTCCAAATTGAACATCTAACTCGATCAAAACTCACAAAGTTTCAAAATCACATTTTAATCATTAAAACATATATCTACATTTCCCAGAGTTCATAGGATTCATCAAAGAGTAGCATTCGACTCAAAAACTACCGAAACGTACGAAACCAAATTTCACCGGTAAGACTACACTGTGACAGTTTTCAAAATCGTATTAGGAAATGTAGTAAAACTTTGTGAAAAATTCTGAAAATTTTACAGGTGCTAGGCGACATCAAAATAAACATTTTTCTCAGAAATAGGCCTTAGCAAATTCGGACTCTAAGTCACTCGAAAAAAATCATTTCAGAAACTTGTTTTCAAAAGGGTGCAAAGACCACTGTTCACCCGACCACAGCTTACTTAAAAATCCATAACAATTCGAAGGTTGTTCCAAAAATTCTGAAATTTAACAGGAGTAAACTAGACACATAGATGAACAATTTTCATGAAGAAGTCGACCATCAAAAACGACCATAGCTAGGAGAAATATGAACTACAAAACTGAACATACTAGGAATTTTAATCTGTCACCAAGTATAGCAGAAAATACCAGATCCGATTTCGTCGACCAAATCAAGTCCAAAAATTATGAAAATTTACAGACATCATATTTAAAGTGTTTGGAACATTTTTCATTTAGACAAGTTCTTCCAAAAGTGAACGGATCTTGACGAAAAACGCTGAACAAATAAACCACTCGGATAGAAACCCTAAAAGACAGATTTGGCACAAGATGAAGATTGAACTATATCTCGAAGATTACTCAACCAAACACTCTAAAAATTGATATGCACATCATTAACTTACATAGGAATAGGTTTGAGTCGAAATCCCCTTTGTTGGAATCCTTGAAAATGCCCAACACAGCCCCACGATTCCACAACCTACCGAATGAACCTATTTTTGATTCAATGACCAAGATCCTTAGTTTCCAAGGCTAGAACTCGAATCAAAACTGAAGTAATGACTAAGGAACATCCTTACCTAGATGATGAATGGATTGGGTGTGGAAAGATTCGTCCAAACTCTTTGAATCCGGAAGAACAACACTCAAACTCACCAACACTCTCATGTAAAATCTGATTTTCGGAGGTGTGCAATGGGGAGTGTTTTTGGACTGATTTTGAATATATTTAGGGGAGTTTAGTGTTCCTAAGAGTGTCTTGATGTCTCTAGGGAAGGTGGAAGGGAATTATTACAGTCAACACTCTGATTTGGAGCCATCATAATCTCCCATTCATCCCCTCCATTCAACCTTGGTAATTGCATCCTCCTTGTTTCAATGTATCATCTTTGATGACTTTTTAAACTCTTTAATACATCAAAAATCCATCCAATGGAGTCTTAATACATCTCTTAAGGTCTGGAAATTGAATTTGGATCAATTGGAATCACTAACCTCGAAAAACAAGGTGAGAAACGCGTTGAATGCATTGAACTGCCGCCCCTGTAGGGCGGCGCGCTGGTGGCGCGCCACCGCGCGGCCACCAGGCTGCGCCCCCTTTTTTTTTTTTTTTTTTTTTTAAATTATGATTTTTAATTTTACAAATCATAATATGAATTATCCGAAATCGTTGGATAATACGATAACTCTCTTCGAGTTGCTATCGTCCGAAAATATTTAATTCCGCTCTCTCGGAATTATTTCGGTTGCGATAGTTAAATCCAATTCTTTAATTTTTGGATTTAATAATCGATGTTGATTTCTCGGGTATTACAGTCTACCCCCCTTAGAAATCAACTTCGTCCTCGAAGTTGGGTCGCACTCGGAAAGCAACACCAACATAAACAAGTAGTTTACACGCATAGAATTATTGAGGCTCGAAAATTAAATTCTTACCTCAACGCGTGACATCTCTGTGGGGTATCACATCCTCTCCCCCTTAGGACCGCAGTTATGTCCTCATAACTGCCTATGAATTTTCTTGCTGGTTGCGATTCTGTTGTGGTCTCTGTCCTTGATTATTGGGATGATTTGGCCCAGTCGGCCGATTCTCGTGTGGAGGGTTCACCAGATCCAACCTCTTCTCGATCATCTCCTCACGAATATTGCATTCTCTAATCATGTGGTCTTCCCCACCACATCTATAACAAGTTCCACGCTTAGGGCACTCGCGCACCAGATGAGCTTTGTGGCACTGCGGACATCGTGGTATGGATGTACCACGGGTGTCATTTCTTCTGTCGTTCAAACCTCTGTCCACATTCTCCTTAGGTCCATCGAACCTAGCTTGACCATTGTCCTTCCTCAATTTGTTATTATTGTTATTTCGATTCTTTTTCGCAAATCCTTGCGATCCTTTGCTCGACTCACCATTGTCCTTGCGTTTCAGCTGCTGGACACGAGCAATTGCTACAGATCGGTCATACACGGCTTGTAGAGTAGTGCATTGTCCTCCCACCAGTATCTCCCTGATACTGAGGTTCAACCCCATTTCAAATTTCTGAGCCTTGTCAGAATCAGTGGGCACAAGTCTCGGAGCAAAGCGAACTAGTTCCTTGAACCTTGCGTAGTACTCCTGCACCGTTTTTCCTCCTTGTCTTAAGTTAATAAATTCTTCATACTTTGCAGCCTTAGTGCTCAGTGGATAAAACCTCTCTCTCAAGGCTTCCTTAAATTCTTCCCATGTATAAACCTTCTCAACTTCGGCCGAATCTCCTTGGAGATGTTGCCACCACTCGTCCGCCTCTCCATCCAGATAATAGGTCGCCACTCGAACCTTCTCGTTCTCGGGGCATTTGACGGCAGTAAGAAGCTTGTCAAAAGTTCGGATCCAATTCTCCAACTTGGTAGGGTCCTCGTGGCCGTCATAATGAGGTGGTTTATAGGGGTTCACCAATGCTAGGTAGTTGCCTCGGGCTACCGGCGGTGGTACACTCGCTTGTGCACGCTGCACCTCGGCATTTCCTAGTGCTACGAGAACTTCCTCAATATTCCTTAGACGCTCATCCATATTATTGGGAACAGGAGGCACTCGCCCTCCTACGTTTTGAGGAATGTCATTGCCGTTAGGTGTGTTAGCACCACCACTGTTTGGGACCACCCTCCTTGGCCTTCCCCTAGTTGCCATTTCTGTTATCCAAGCACGCGAAGATGAGTTTCTAGTCTAAGGCACGCTAACAGTTAGGAAGATCTAAATGATAGGAAGGGCAAGAGGAGAGAATAGATATGTGCAATTAAGCACCCTTGACCAAGTTCTAAGGCTAAAGCAATGTTAGATTCAAGTTAGTGGCTCTAAGGCAAGGTCAATCGGCATACCAACTAAGAACGTTATCAAATACACGTGACATGCATATAAATACTTTGGAGCATTTTAAAAAATGATGGATGTATGCAAATGCATCCCCCCCCAAAAAAAAAATACTTATGCATTTTTTTCAAGACTTGTCGGAATAATTGTTATATAATTCCCATGGGTTTTAAAATAAAATTCCTTTCCATGGAAATAATATTTGAAATGCTTAAAAGTAATATTGAATATTTTGGGCCTCTATAGTGGGCCGAAAAATAATAGCTTTAAAAAAAATTTCCGGGCTCTGATACCACTTTGGTATCAGATAATATCTTTAAAATAATAGCTTTAAAATATTCCGGGCTCTGATACCACTTTGGTATCAGATAATATCTTTAAAATAATAGCTTTAAAATATTCTGGGCTCTGATACCACTTTGGTATCAGATAATATCTTTAAAATAATAGCTTTAAAATATTCCGGGCTCTGATACCACTTTGTAACACCCCGGATTTGATCACCCAGGCCAGGGCATTACCGCCACACCTTCCCAAGCAAGACGCGAACCATTTCGAGCTCACTTGAGAAGGTGCTAAGGCTAAGTTGTACCAATACTTTAAAATAATTTAAAAACCATTCAATAAATGCCCGAAGGTTTAAATCAGAGTTGAGTCTAACATACATAATTTAAAGCAATGCGGAAGCTAAGGGCCAAACACGGCCAAACATAAGTTTGGAACTCGTAAAATAATTTAAAAACAAGTGCGACAAGTCTTCGGAAATTCCCGTCCCAAATGTAAATGCGATGCGCTAATCTTCAACATCTGAAAAAAAATAGAGACAACGTATCTATCAGTACAAAGGTACTGAGTAAGTTAATGTATAGCATAACGAATTTTAAAGTTTTTAGAAGAGAGATTTAAAAATAGAATTTGTAATTTAAAAAGGAAGTGACGAGTAAAAATAATTCCAGAAGATTCTTACACTTTACCATACGAATAATATATCATTATTCATTTTTGATCAAGAACAACCATTCTTGGGGAATCAAACCCACAAGAGCTCAAACATAATTCTTTTACCATTGTTTCCATATCATCGAGGATATCATTGTTTCCAGAACTCAAATACCTTCGTTTACCATTGTTCATTATGATCGAGGACATCCGTCCTTGGGGAATCGAACCCGCAAGAACTCAATATACATCCTAGGGAATCGAACCCATAGGAGTCAACAATATCCTGGGGAATCGAACCCGCAGGAAAAACATAAACCTTGGGGAATCGAACCCACAAGGCAAGTGAAAGTAGCGGACCCTATACAGACACACTCCGGAGCCCTAGGTAACCCCTACGGATACACCTAGGAGTATAGACTCATACAATCACGCAACATAACAATATTTCCTTGGCGCCGTTTTGGCCACCAAAAAGAGGGGGCGGCCCAACGAGCCCACGCCAAGTGCACTTACCCTCCAAATTGAACATCTAACTCGATCAAAACTCACAAAGTTTCAAAATCACATTTTAATCATTACAACATATATCTACATTTCCCAGAGTTCATAGGATTCATCAAAGAGTAGCATTCGACTCAAAAACTACCGAAACGTACGAAACCAAATTTCACCGGTAAGACTACACTGTGGCAGTTTTCAAAATCGTATTAGGAAATGTAGTAAAACTTTGTGAAAAATTCTGAAAATTTTACAGGTGCTAGGCGACATCAAAATAAACATTTTTCTCAGAAATAGGCCTTAGCAAATTCGGACTCTAAGTCACTCGAAAAAAATCATTTCAGAAACTTGTTTTCAAAAGGGTGCAAAGACCACTGTTCACCCGACCACAGCTTACTTAAAAATCCATAACAATTCGAAGGTTGTTCCAAAAATTCTGAAATTTAACAGGAGTAAACTAGACACATAGATGAACAATTTTCATGAAGAAGTCGACCATCAAAAACGACCATAGCTAGGAGAAATATGAACTACAAAACTGAACATACTAGGAATTTAAATCTGTCACCAAGTATAGCAGAAAATACCAGATCCGATTTCGTCGACCAAATCAAGTCCAAAAATTATGAAAATTTACAGACATCATATTTAAAGTGTTAGGAACATTTTTCATTTAGACAAGTTCTTCCAAAAGTGAACGGATCTTGACGAAAAACGCTGAACAAATAAACCACTCGGATAGAAACCCTAAAAGACAGATTTGGCACAAGATGAAGATTGAACTATATCTCGAAGATTACTCAACCAAACACTCTAAAAATTGATATGCACATCATTAACTTACATAGGAATAGGTTTGAGTCGAAATCCCCTTTGTTGGAATCCTTGAAAATGCCCAACACAGCCCCACGATTCCACAACCTACCGAATGAACCTATTTTTGATTCAATGACCAAGATCCTTAGTTTCCAAGGCTAGAACTCGAATCAAAACTGAAGTAATGACTAAGGAACATCCTTACCTAGATGATTAATGGATTGGGTGTGGAAAGATTCGTCCAAACTCTTTGAATCCGGAAGAACAACACTCAAACTCACCAACACTCTCATGTAAAATCTGATTTTCGGAGGTGTGCAATGGGGAGTGTTTTTGGACTGATTTTGAATATATTTAGGGGAGTTTAGTGTTCCTAAGAGTGTCTTGATGTCTCTAGGGAAGGTGGAAGGGAATTATTACAGTCAACACTCGGATTTGGAGCCATCATAATCTCCCATTCATCCCCTCCATTCAACCTTGGTAATTGCATCCTCCTTGTTTCAATGTATCATCTTTGATGACTTTTTAAACTCTTTAATACATCAAAAATCCATCCAATGGAGTCTTAATACATCTCTTAAGGTCTGGAAATTGAATTTGGATCAATTGGAATCACTAACCTCGAAAAACAAGGTGAGAAACGCGTTGAATGCATTGAACTGCCGCCCCTGTAGGGCGGCGCGCTGGTGGCGCGCCACCGCGCGGCCACCAGGCTGCGCCCCCTTTTTTTTTTTTTTTTTTTTTTTTTAAATTATGATTTTTAATTTTACAAATCATAATATGAATTATCCGAAATCGTTGGATAATACGATAACTCTCTTCGAGTTGCTATCGTCCGAAAATATTTAATTCCGCTCTCTCGGAATTATTTCGGTTGCGATAGTTAAATCCAATTCTTTAATTTTTGGATTTAATAATCGATGTTGATTTCTCGGGTATTACAATAGTAACTTTTAAATTGTTCAGAAAATTGATAAAAAAACGTAGATCTCTTAGTCTTATTTTATTTAATCTTAATAATGCTTAATCTCTTTCTTCTATTATTGTATTATTATCTAAACTTTGTACTCCTAGGAATTCTTCTTGTATGATATTGATAAATTCCCCTATTCCTGTGTTTACATCTTGTTCAAATCCTTGGGTAATTGTGTTCATATAAGTTTGTTTTGTATTTGAGGAAATTCCTGCAAGGAATTGTGCCACATTTCCTTGGACTAGGTTCCATATTTTTAATGTTTTTGCTCTTGAGGTACTTTCTTCTGACATTAAATGTATTCTTATAATCTATTTCCATTTTTCCAGTTCTAGACTTGGTTGTTTAAGACAATCCAAATTTAAGAATATTGCATCTCCTGGTCTTACATTTCCTATTCTTGTTTCTTTTAACTCAAAATCTTCATTGTATTTCCAAATTTCTTTTTTAGAGGTTGTTTTTCTTATTGGGAAATGGTAAATTTTGCAATCTACTTTGATAATTGTCTGCATTTTGTCTATTCGTAGTTTGATCTACTTCCATTGGTATAGTTCCTGTTACACCTTCTCCTGGGTAATGTATTACTACTTTCTGCAACTACTTCAGATGATGGTAAATATAATCTATGATGACTTTATGTTGTTCTTCCAAATCGCATTCATTAGTTTCTAAATCGGTTTCTGTAAATGTTCCTGTATATATTGGTTCTAAATTTAATCGTTCTAAATCATCACTACTTAGTTCGTTGATCAATTCTTCTATACTGGTATTCATTCTGTTTCTTTTTTATCCTTTTTATTTTCTAATTTGTCTTCTTCTATTTCTTCGTTTATCTTTTTTAATTTTTCTACTTTGTTTATCAGTATTCTAATTTTATTTTGTTTGTTTAATTTTTCTATTTCTTTCATCATTACTCTATGGTCGAGACTTCCTGGTTCTGGTGGTTTTTCCCATTTCGGTAGTGGGAGTAACTTTTCTAATTCTACTTGCTTTTGTAGAGTTTTAATTATTGTTTTGTCTATGTATCTTTCGATATTGTGGAGTCTTATATCTAGGCTTATCATTAGTTCTTTTATTAGTTCAATTCCATCTTTTATAGCTTCTAATTCTTGTAGATAACTCATCTTCTAATATTTCTTATGTTTCTAATGAAGGCGTTTACTTCATCTATTTCAATTTCCTTTTCTAATTCTTCTATTTCTATTATTTCTAATTCATTCAAATACCATTCTTTTATTAATTCTGATTCTTCTTTTTCTGGATCTATATGTTTCTGTATAATTACACATGCTTCTCTTTCATCTATCATTTTAGAAATCTTTAGTTTTATTCTTAATAATTTTTGTTTCATTATTATGGTAGTTATATCTTGTGGTTGGCTTTCTATTTCTTGTATTTTATTAGTCAACTTTTCTAATGTTTCCTTTTCTAATTTTATTCATGGCATTAGTCTTCACTATAATCTATCTCTTGGTCTGAAAATTCTGGTGAAGGTGCTCTAGTAAACATAGTGTTATGAATTATATATCCTGGAAACATTCTATAAGTCGTAATTTCATTATTGATTAAAGTTAATTTGACTTGTGATAATAATTCTTGTTCTTCGTCTCTCTTTGATATTTTTTGTATTAAATTGCCATTATATTCTTCCGTTTCGATTATATAGTTTCCTATCCAAAGCAATCTTTTTCCTCTATTTCCTTGTCTTATTCCAAATTCTTCATCGTTTTGTAATCTAGTTAATCTTCTTCTTCTGTCTATGTATGTTTTTCTTTCTTCTATTTGTTGATCCATATTTTCTATTTCTCTTTGACTTATTTCATGATCAGGATTAAATGTGGGTGTTAAAAATCTTCGATTATCGTTAGTTCTTATTTCTGTAAGTGGTCTTATTTGTGGTTCTAATCCTCTTATTCTATTTAGAAATGCTCTTTCAATTCTTGCTTGTATCATCAAGCTATCGGTGTTATTTTGTGCATATTCATCATTTCTATTTATTATATAGTTTTCAGTATCGAGTGAATGAATCATACTTAGTGGATAATCTGTTTCTTGATTTTCATCGAAAGGATATCTTGCAGTTGGAATATATTCTGGGTATAGTTGTTCTGAAGTATCTATTCTTAATCTTGTCATATGATTGTTTAATATATGATCATTATTATTATTATAATTACTCATGTCAAAATTAATCGTTCTGGGTGTAACACCCCGGATTTGATAACCCAGGCCAGGATGTCACCGCCACACCTTCCCAAGCAAGACGCGAACCATTTCGAGCTCACTTGAGAAGATGCTAAGGCTAAGTTGTACCAATACTTAAAAATAATTTAAAACCATTCAATAAATGCCCGAAGTTAAAATCAGAGTAAAAAGTCTACCATGCATAATTTAAAACAGTGCGGAAGCTAAGGGCCAAACACGGCCAAAACATAAGTTTGGAATTCATAAAAGAATTTAAAAACAAGTGCGACAAGAGACATCTGAAAGGAAGGTTGTGTAAATGTAAATTCCCATCCCAAATGTAAATGCCATGCGCTAATCTTCAACATCTGAAAAAAAAAAGAGACAACGGATTTATCAGTACAACGATACTGAGTAAGTTAATATATAGCATAACAAATTTTAAAGTTTTTAGAAGAGAGATTTAAAGTTAGAATTTGTAATTTAAAAAGGAAGGTTGTGTAAAAATAATTCCGGAAGATTCTTACACTTTGCCATACGAATAATATATCATTGTTCATTCTCTTCTTTGATCGAGAACAACCATTCTTGGGGAATCAAATCCACAAGAGCTCAAACACATTCTTTTACCATTGTTTCCATAATTCAAATACATTCTTTTACCATTCTTCATTATGATCGAGGACACTGTCCTTGGGGAATCGAACCCGCAAGAACTCAATATACATCCTAGGGAATCGAACCCATAGGAGTCAACGATATCCTGGGGAATCGAACCCGCAGGAAAAACATACACCTTGGGGAATCGAACCCTCAAGACAAGTGAAAGCAGCGGACCCTATACAGACACACTCTGGAGCCCTAGATAACCCATACGGATACATCTAGGAGTATAGACTCATACTAACACGCAACATAATTTACTTGGCGCCGTTTTGGCCACCAAAAAGAGGGGGCGGCCCAACGAGCTCACGCCAAGTGCACTTACCCTCCAAAGTTGGGCATCTAACTCGATCAAAAGTCACAAAGTTTCAAAATTTCACATTTTAACCATTACAAAATATATTTACATTTCCAAAATTCATAATATTCACAAATGAGTAGCAATTGACTCACATTTCATCAAAATATACGAAGACAAATTTACCGAGGAAAACTCACTGTGGCAGTTTTCAAATTCGCACTTGCAAATGCAGTAACACATTTTAAAAATTTCTGAAAATTTTACAGGTGCTAGGAAACATCAAAATGAGTGTTTTTCTTAGAAATAGGCTTTGCCAAATTCGGACTCCAAATAGCCCAAAAAAAATCATTTCAGAAACTACTCCTTCAAAGGATGCAGAATTTACTGTTCACTCGACCACAGTTTCTTTAAAAATCCATAACAATTCTAGAAATGATCCAAAAATTCTGAAAATTTACAGGGATAAACTAGACACATAGATGAACAATTGTTATGAAGAAACCGGCCATTGAAAATGATCGTAGATAGGAGTAATATGGACAACAAAACTGATTACACCATGAAACTAAGTCTGTCAACAGGATTTCAGAAAATACCAGATGATTTCTCGTCGCCTAAATCATGTCCAAAAATTATGAAAATTTACAGAGATCATATTCAAGGTGTTAGGAAAATATTTCATTTAGTCAAGTTTTCTCAAAAACGAACGGATCTAGGCGAAAAACGATGAAGAAAAGAAACTATACGGATGAAACACTAGGGGACAGTTTTGGCAATGAGTGGAGTTCGAGTAAGAACTTGATGGATCCTCCACCAAAACCCCTAAAACTTGAAATGCACAATACTAACTTACCCTTGGTGAGATTAGATCGAAATCCTCCTCTTTGAATGCTCCAAAATCGACCGAAACAGTCCACTCTTCCGAAATTCTACCGAACGAATCCTATTTTGGGGGTTGTTGGAAGAATACAAGATGTCAGGGTTTGATAATCGAATTCAAGGCAATGAATTGAATCAATGATCTCACCTAACCGTAGAAGAAGGGATTTGGATGCTTGCAACTCGCCCACAGCTTCTGGAACAATGAAGAACACCCACACTTGTCACCAACACTCAAGAGAGGAATTGATTTGCCTTCCCCTCGAAAATACACCCCCTCCAACCTCATTCATCCCACCTATTCCCACCATGGTACATTGAACACTCACTTATTCATGTAGCCTCCCAAATCAAACTTAAAAGTGGAGTTACTACACTCAAACTTTATCCCAAAGCCTCCAAATACAATTATTGAAGTCTGGGAAAGGTGTTAGGATTGATTCAAAGCATCTAAGACCGAAATAAATGCCAAAACCGAGCAAAACGCGTAAGCAACGTTTGCTGCTGGTGGTGGCGCGGTCTCGGCGCGGTCCGCGCCAATATATATATATATATATATATTTTAAATAATCTCTTATGATTTTTATTTTAAAAGTCATAGTTTGGGAATTATCCGAGATCGTTGAGATAATTTGATAAACTCGTTCCGAGGCGATCATCCGAAAAATATTTAATTCCGCTCTCTCGGAATTATTACGGTTTTGATAATTAAATCCAATTCTTTAATTTTTGGATTTAAATTCTCGGTGTCGATTCCTCGGGTATTACACTGGGGCTCTGATACCATTTGTTTTAGGGGGAAAGAATGTTTATTTGCTTTTTTATAAAAATTGGTGATGTTTACGGATTTTAAATTTTTATACTTAGTCTGAGAAATAATATTCACCGCAATTGCTTAAATTTTCTGAATAGTCATCATCATAGTTTTCACTTTCTGAACCAATTCTAAGAAGAATTATTTTGTCCCAAAAACATTTTTCTTCCGAGTAGGGATATACTTTTTGATTATATTCAGTTAAAAATATTAGCATAGTATAAACAATATCGTTCCAATTTTCAATTCTTTCTTCCATAGTTTGTAAATATATTCCATATTCATATATTAATGAATTTATTACTTCTTGATCCATTTCTTTATTGTGTAAGTTTAATTGTTTGCTTGAAAGTTTTATTAAGTGTTTGTTGTAAGTTATGTTTGGTTGATTAGGGGTTTATTATTTTATTTGTAGTGGGTTTGAAAAGTAAGGGGTATTTTTGGTAGTTAGGGAGTTAAGTTGTAAGTATTTTAGTATAGGGGAGTAAAGTTATAAGTATTTTTAAAAGAGGGAGTTTTCTTACATTTACTCAAAAAGGGAAAAAGTAAATTATACGTAGTCCTACTTAACCATCTAATTTCATATATGATAAAGTTTATATTTGATAATAAAACACAAAATACTATATAATTAGTCTACCCGAAATGATAAGAAAACAATTTGGCTCTAAAAATTAAAAGTAAGTTACTCTTAAAATTATAGATACATTTAATTTTAACCATCATCAAATTAGTAAAATTATATTTCAAAAATTAAATTCGTATTACTTTTATTTGTAGATTTTCATGACAAAGCTATTCATATATAATAGTTTAAAAGAATAGTTTAAAATATATTAAATAATCATTTAGAAAGAACAAGATATATAAAATTATTACTTAATACTACTAGATGGTACTATATGTTCATATATTAATTTATATATTAAAAAATTGTTAATTAGGAACTATGGTCCAGTCCAAATTATAGGTGATTATTGTTCCAGACTTAGTACTGGGTCTAAGCTGCGGTGTGTCTGATGACTTTTTAAATACTTTCCGCATACTGTCAAAAAAGTCAAGTACTCTATTATGTACATATTTTAAATTTAAATTTTAAATGTATGGGAATGAACCCAGATATTAAATATTTATATTTAAATAGTGAATTTCTCAGTGTTATATTAAGATAGCTAATATGTTTGGATGGCTTGGGCGGACATTGAAATCTGAGGATCCTTTTAATATTATCCAAGCCCATATACAATTATTCCACACTACTTGCTTTATTGTCCTTTTGACTCTCTGCCCAATTTATGCACTTCCGTTTTTTTTTTCGTCAGATTCTTTTTTTCAGTCTCCGCCTACCCCTAAAATATCACCAATCAGATCGATCTCCATTTTTCGCCCGATTCACGCGAAGGCATACGCAGTGACGCTTGGTTAAGGAGGATCCAGAATTGTAAGTAACGAATCTTCCAGCGTTGATTTTTTCTGCTTCGTTTGGGTTTTTAAATCTATTTCTTGATTTCTTTGGAAGGCTAATTGTTTGAGGATTTAATTGCTGAATCTTATGATAACATTGATTATTGTGTGTAGAAATTGGTTAAAATAATGTTAGGGTTTGCTGTAGTATTTGTGGAATGGGAATTTGTAGATCTATTTACATATGGTAGATTATATGGGTAATGATGGGTTTCAATGTAATGATGAAGGTGGCGGTTAATTTGCCAGTATATTATTATCAGATACGCACGCGCATTTATTTCACTGACACTTTATACCCAAAGTTAGTAAATACAGATTTGTGGGAGTACCATTTCGTCTACTATACGAATCGGCAAATTGATGCGGTTCCTGTCAAACAATTGTGGCTAATGCTCATTATATTCTGATAATGTGCTTCGTTGCCTTGGGCGGTGGATTTAATTTTGTGTTTTTGTTTTAGTTAAGTTTTTCTGTTATACAACATGTTCCTCAGTTTTTATAAATAGCAGAGTCTTTATTTCCTTTTACGCATCGCTACCGTGTTCTAAAGAGCTACCATAATCTAAAGAGAAAGATGGCCTTAGTCTTCAATGATTTAACTCCTTTGACAAGAAAGCCTACTGCTAGGGTTATGTGCATAAGATGCTATGGTGTTCTTCAAACAAGAGATGGCATGCTGAATAGTTTTGAATTCATTTTCTACGATGTGGAGGTAAAGAATTTTCAGTTTATTATTTTTATTATTATTATTATTTTTGTTTGAGAAGCATGATTTTGTTACTATTATGTTTTTTGGAATTTTGAAATGGAGCAGGGAGTACGATTCCATTTCACTGCTGGACGTAGTGTTGCTTCGTTGTTTCACAGAATCATCCAGGAGGGGGTTGTATATACAATTACCCATTTTGGGATCGTGCACAATTCGGATAAATTCCGCCTCACTGAACACCGTTTCAGGGGCCACTTTTCGCCAACACTGCTGTTATTCGGGAAGCTGAACCAGAATTTTCCCGCCATATGTTCTGTTTTAAACTATTTTCTGAAATTCTATCCATGGAAAATGTTGCCGAATCTGCTCCTATAGGTATATTGCCTTTTAATTTTGTATGTAGGGTAAGTGTTTTGTTATCGTTTAATTGCAAAAGTATTTTATCCACTACAAATTTGTAAATCAGTAAGATTTTTATGCTTTCTGTGGGTATATGCTACAGAGCACACAAATATAATTTTAGATTGGTATAATGTAATACCCGGAAATATATGCTACAGATCCTCAACTAGGGTTACCTGATCATTAAGCATATGTTGAGGTTCTCTCGTGACAAGATTGAAAAGAATACCCAGTTGCCTTATCCTGCTCTTATCACCCTGTTTGCCCAGTCTTGCCACCTGCTTGCTTCTAATGAAACCTTCATTAAAGTCAAGAAGCATTTACCCTCTGATAAGCTTAAAGGTCTCCATAATGATTTCAAGCTTGGTCCTCAAAAGCTTGGATCTGCTCTAGTCGATCATATCAGAACTGAGCTCCAACAGGTTGAGAAAGAGTTGGGTATTCTGAATGACAAGCAGATGAGCTTGAAGAGGAAGGTTCGGAAGCTGGTTGCCCTACTACCACATTCTTTTGATGCTCCAGCTGAGGGGGAGGATGACTCTGAGGGAACTCCCTGATCTGCCTAAGTAAGGGGGAGTGACAGTGGAAAGGATTGCAGGGGTGCTGGTTGTTTTTACAGATGTTGGAACAACATTATGTTTTTCTGCTTATTCAGACTTTTGTTGATGGATCATCTGGTTTTCTGGTCTGTATTTTGCTGGATATTTCTCTGGTCTGTTATAGTTGAATTCTCTCATGGATATTCTCTGGATATTTGTTATGGGATTATCTTCCTTGGATGGATTTATGATTGGATGTTTTGTCTATGCATGTTCTTCTTCAGCCTCTATACTATGTGGCATGTATGCATGATGAGATCTTGATGCTATCTGATATGATTTTGTCTTTCTGTGCTTTTCCCACTGTTTTGACTACTTGGCCCGATCATCTCCACAAAGAGGGAGATTGTTAGGAATATTGTTAGTATTGTGAAGATGTTCGTCATGTTTGCCGTTGTTATAACATCTTGCCAACAACGCTTTATTATCTTCACTGGAAAAAGCACAGAATAGTACAGTGACGTGGCATTTCCCCTAGCAGGCCTTAGGAGGGTTTAGATGGGCCTTAAAACCCATATAAATACCTGCCTTCGTCCTTGAGGGATTGTGAGTGTAGAGAGCCGCAATCAAAGCTCATTTTACAGAGCATTAACAGATTCCTAAGCTGTGATTATGGCGGATTGAGAGCTGAAGCAGAAACCCCTGATCTTCGTTGTTTACAGAAGGCACCAACAACCATCCTGCTGCTGGTATATCTTTAGTTGTTGAGTCTTCCATTTTTTCATGGGGTAATTGGGATTATGTTTATGCATTTCTGGGTTTATTATTTGTAAACACAATCTGGGTGTATTGTAGGTGTTCTTAGTACCATTGAGCTTGATTTGTTGATTAGCTAGATTCCACAAACACCACCGTAATACCTGCCGGTGAATTGTGTGCACTTGGGTAGATAGTTGATGCTCCCTTGTGTTCTTCTAGTCTATTTGGGTAGATAGGAGAGTTCATTGGAATGTAAGGGTATGTAAGGTGTGGTTGACTCTTTTTCGATCGGTTTGGTGGAGATTTAGTGAATCCCTGGCTTGGAGCCCCCAGATGTAGATCAGTGGATCGAACTGGGTGACCAAACTCTTGTGTTCTTGTTTATATTTTCCGCACTCTGTTTTTGTGTTTGCCTCTGGTTGTGATTTTCAGGTTGTTGAGACATCGCTTAAACAACCCTTGCAGGGTTTTGCATATTAAGATTGGGCCTGTCAATTGGTATCAGAGCGGGGCTCTAACGTTTATCTGAGTCCGGTCCAATATGAATAGAGAAGGTGGCTCTGTCTCGAGACGTCCTCTGTTTGATGGTTCGAATTATCCATTCTGGAAGAATCGAATAAGGATATTTCTCAAGCACTCTGGTGTAGATGTCTGGAATGCTGTTCTAACACCCTGGGAACAACCTATGAAAGAGGTCCGCACGCCTGCTACTGAAACATCTGCTGCCATTACTACTTTTGTTCCTGCTACTCAAGAAGATATGTCAGCTGCTCAGAAGAACAAGAACAAGGGAACAACACTGCTTTGAATTGTTTGTTCAATGCTGTTGAAGAGTCACAATATCATATCATTTCAAACTGTGAGACAGCTCATGAAGCTTGGACTGCCTTGGAAGCAGCTTATGAAGGATCTTCTGATGTACAAGCCTTGAAACTTCAGAGAATTAAATCTGCCTTTGATAGCATTCGGATGCAAGAGGATGAGAATATTGCTGCTTATCATGCTCGGTTCAAGAAGTTAGTCAATGAGGCTCAGTCTTTTGGTTTGAAGTATGATAATGCAAAGTTGGTTCGAAAGATGCTGAGAACAGTCACTCGAAGATATCAATCAAAAGTTTCCACTCTTGAAGAACTTGAGAAGACCAAGACCTTCACTCTTGAAGCCTTGGTTGGTTCACTTCAAACTTTTGAGATGAACTACTTGGAGGAAGAACCTACTCGTAATCTAGCTTTCAAAGTTGAGGATGAGATTCAGTGTGTTGACCAAGAAGAGAAGGCCTACCTAACCAAGAAGTTGGCAAGGATTTTATAGGACAAGAGAGCCAAGAAGCTGAATTACAAGAAAGATGATAAAGGACGCTATCAGCGAGGTGTTTCATCATCCCGTGAACAACCTTCCAAGCATAAGTCAGACAGTTCCTATGACAAGAGGAAGGGCTATAAGAAGATGGATTTACCTGATACCTTTAAGAATTTAAAGTGTTATGATTGTGAAGGCGTTGGTCATAAGGCTTCTAAATGTCCTACTGCTAAGAGAAGGGTTGGAAAAGCTCTTCAAGTTACCTTGAGTGATGATGAGGCCAGTATCACTTCCAAGGAGGAGGAAGATGATAGTGAAGATGGAGAGATGATAGCTTTTATTGTGAAGGACGTTGTTCTAACAACAGATGACACTCTGTCCAGACATCTGTCTGACACAGAGTCTCATGAGTCCGACAGTGAAGCTAGTCGATATGATTATGATGAACTTCTTGCAGGATATGAATTGGTGAAAAAGGATCATGCAGTTGCAGTTGCAGAGAACAAGAAGTTACTTGATCAGAAGGGAGATTTATTAGTGCTTATTGATGAAAAGGATGCTGAAATCACTAGTCTCAAACAATCTTTGGCTACTGTATCTACTGAGAGGGACACTCTATTGGAGGAAAATGTTGCATTGCTTGCCAAGAACCAAAAAATAGATAACATGGTTAAAGGCAAAAACAAGCCTGACAAGATCATTAGTCAAGGGAAATCACCATCCAAAAGAGAAGATATTGGCTATAAGCGCAATCTAAGCCTAACAAGAAATCTGCACCTACCTTTGTGCGTGCAGGTACCATTGAAACCAATACATCCAAAGCACCTGAGAAGGTTGATTGTCCAGAGTCCCCCAAGAAGAGCAAAGACTGTCCTTATTGTAAATTCCAAGGTCATCCTGTTCAATTCTGTCAAAGACTTACCCAAGATCTTCTTGGTGGTCGACCCGTTGTTTGGCCATCACTGGAACTACAGAAACAGGTCAAACTTACTATGATTTGGATTCCCAAGTCCAAGATTATCCCCAAGATGTGTCTTGTTGTACTTTCTGCTCAGAAAGGACCCAATGATGGTAGGTGGTATTTTGACAGTGGTTGCTCTCGTCATATGACTGGTAAGAAAGACTTTCTCATTGATTATGTGGAATCTGATTGTGGAGAAGTACTTTATGGAAATGGATCTCGCAGCAAGATTTGTGGTTATGGAAAAGCAAAAGGTGCAAATATGGGCTTTCTAACCACTGTTTACTATGTTGCTGATTTGTCTACAAATTTGATTTCCATAAGTCAACTTTGTGATGAGAAATTCTTTGTTGGTTTCACTGATGAAGATTGTATGGTCATTGATCCGGCATATAATTGTGTTATTAAAGGAGTGCGATCTTCTAACAACTGCTATGTCTTAAAGCCTGCTGTGGATTCAGTCTTTTTGTCACAGGTTGAGACTGCCAAGCTGTGGCATCAAAGGTGTGGGCACATGAACTACAAATCTCTCATTCAACTTAGCAAGTCTGGCGTTGTTCGAGGGTTGCCCAAACTACGGAGCAAAGACAAGATAGTTTGTGGTGATTGTGCTAAGGGTAAACAAGTTCACTCTTCTCACAAAGTAGTGGATACCATTCAGACCACACGGTGCCTTGAGTTGCTGCACATGGACTTGATGGGACCAACAGAAGTTCCAAGCCTTGGTGGTAAGAGGTACATCTTTGTATGCGTTGATGATTTTTCTCGTTACACTTGGGTTGATTTTTTAAAGTCCAAAGATGAGGCTTTTTCAGTGTTCTCTAAGCTATCTTTAAAGATCATGGCTGAAAAGGATCTCAAGATAGGGCGTATCCGATCTGATCATGGGAAAGAGTTTGAGAATCAGTTGTTCGCACAACTCTGTAACAACCTCGGTATTGCTCATGAATATTCAGCACCCCATACTCCACAACAGAATGGTGTGGTTGAGAGGAAGAATCGTACTCTGCAGGAGATGGCTCGTTCTCTTCTTCATGCCAGTAAACTTGGGAAACGTTTTTGGGCTGAAGCTGTGAATATCTCATGCTATATTATTAACCGCGTGTACATGCGACCTCAGACAAATACTACTCCGTATGAAATTTGGATAGGAAAAACTCCAAACATTTCTCACCTTCATGTCTTTGGAAGTGTGTGCTATGCTTTAAAGGATCGAACTACAGTTAGAAAGTTTGATTCCAAATCCGATGAAGCTATTTTCTTGGGATATTCAGTGGATTTAAGGGCTTACCGTGTTTATTTGAAGAGGACTTCAAAGGTTATTGAAACTGTAAATGTTGTCTTTGATGATTCTAATCTCTCTGCAGGTTCTGTCTCTCCTCATGATGATGATGATGATCCTATTCGGATTATTCCTCATGTTTCCTCTAGTACACCTCCTGAAGTGGTTCCCCCCTCGGATCCTATTAAAGTTTCTGATACTGAAGAAGTTGATCCGGCTGTTGATACAACCGGTGAACAACCATCAGCTCCAGATTCTCCCAAAAGGAGAGGTCCTAAACGTGGTCCACTAGCGCCTAAGTATCATTCTAAGGATGATATTATTGGTGATCCCTCTGGTCCTAGACAAACTCGAGGTCATCAACTCAACATCTCTGAATTAGCAAATATGTGCTTTCATGTTATGAATTTCTTTGTTTCATCTATTGAACCTAAGACTACTCATGAAGCTTTACAAGATGAGTTTTGGATAGCTGCGATGCAGGATGAGTTGCTACAATTCAAGCGCAATGATGTTTGGGAGTTGATGGAACAACCAACTGGAGTAAATGTCATTGGTACTAAATGGGTTTTTCGGAACAAAACTGATGAACATGGAAAGATCATTCGCAATAAGGCTCGCTTGGTTGCACAAGGCTTTACTCAGATCGAAGGCCTGGATTATGATGAGACCTTCGCCCCTGTTGCTCGCATCGAGGCTGTAAGGTTATTACTTGCTATTTCTTGCTCTCTTGGTTTTAAACTTTATCAAATGGACATAAAAACTGCATTTTTGAATGGCTACATCAAGGAAGACATCTATGTGTCTCAGCCATTTGGTTTTGAATGTCCTGATCATCCTGACTATGTTTATAAGGTCAAGCGTGCTCTTTATGGTCTAAAGCAGGCTCCACGTGCCTGGTATGAACGCTTGTCTACATATCTCTTGGATAAAGGCTATGTGCATGGTAATGTTGATAAGACGTTTTGTACAACCATCTACTGGTCGCACAGATTTACGTGGATGATATTGTTTTCGGCTCAACTTCAGATGATCTTCGAGATACTTTCGTACACTCTATGCAGACTGAATTTGAGATGAGCATGATGGGTGAGCTCACATTTTTCTTAGGTCTACAGATTAAGCAAACCTCTGATGGGATTTTTCATAATCAAGAGAAGTATGTTGGCACCATGCTTCAGAAATTCAAAATGGAGGATTGCAAGACTGCTAGGTCCCCTCTTGGTCAGCATGACAAGATTTCCAAAGATGAATCTGGGATTTATGTTAATCAGAAAATGTATCGAAGCATTATTGGAAGTCTCTTGTATCTCACTGCTAGTCGTCCGGATATCTCCTTCAGTGTTGGTGTGTGCGCTCGATATCAATCTGATCCTAAAGAATCTCACCGTCGTGCTGTAAAAAGGATTCTTCGATATATTAAAGGAACTCCTGGCCTTGGTCTTTGGTATTCTAAACGTTCCTCACTTGAGTTAATTGGGTATACAGACTCTGATTGGGCTGGTTGTTCAGACGACCGCAAATCAACCACTGGTGGTTGCTTTTATCTTGGACAGAACTTGGTCAGCTGGTATTCTCGTAAGCAAAATGTTGTTGCTTTATCTACTGCGGAAGCTGAATATATTGTTGCTGCTCATTGTTGTACTCAATTGATTTGGATGCGTCAAATGCTTCTTGATTATGGTATTTCCCTGGATGATTTCCTTATTCACTGTGACAACACCAGTGCCATTAATATTTCCAGGAATCCAGTACAACATAATCGGAGTAAACATATTGACATTAGATTTCATTTCATCCGAAATTTGGTGGAAGATGGTCTGTGCAAGATTCAGCATCTCTCGTCGTTGGAACAACTCGCAGACATCCTTACGAAGAACTTGGAGACTTCTCGGTTTAAATCATTGAGGCGCAGTTTGGGCTTCTGTTTTTCTCACTGATGGGCTATGACTCGGGCGGGCCACTGTATTTCTTAGTCTTATTTTTCTGGCCCAGGCCAGGCCCAGGGGGAGCTGCTTTTCTTAAAAACTGCTTGAGACGGTTGCCTGCTCACTCTCGCACGTCTCATTTCTCTCTCTCCCCGGTCGAACTCTATACGATTTCTCCCGAAAGTTCCCCAATTCAAAAATTCGAATTTCTCACGTAATGGCGTCCCCCTCTAGCTCCCACATTCATCCTGATGAAGTCGTGGATGTCAGCCGCTCGCAGTCGATGATTCCCTGTATCGCGCTCGTCTTGCTGCTGTACAATCGCCTGGAGAAGACAAGTTTGAGGATGCGCAGGATGACATTGACGCTGCTGTCGATGCTTATTTCGTTGCCGACCCCGATGACACGAATATGGAGGTCGATCCTACTGTTGAGAAGGGTTCTAACCCTCAGCCTACTCCGGACAATGTCGAGACACCATCGGTTGGCACAGATCCAACAGCGGATGTTCCGACACCAGCAAACCCTAGCGCGGGTGCTGCTAGTCCGACATCCCCTTCGGTCCCTGCCCCCGATGCGTCTCCGTCCGCCCCTATCCCTCCTGGCGCAAGTTCTCCTCTCTCGCCTTCGGCTGTTGCAACTGGTGATGGGCTGCTAATGTTGCACCCTGAATCAAATGCTCCGCCTCACTCTGGGTCTGCTCAACAAGTTCCATTTGGAGGGTCTCCTACTGAGGATGTTCCGACTACTGGGGAACAACCATCCCAGGTTGATCCTGATGATACCCCTCTGGATGAGGTTAGGAGACAACTTCGTGAGAAGGGGAAGCGCAAGGCTGTTCCAACTCCGCCCAAACAACCTGCGAAGAAGAACTCTAAGAAGGCTGCTCCTAAGAAAAAGTCTACCCCTGTTCTTAAGGAGTCTGATGTCCATTCTCCTCTGTACTTCTCTGCTGATGGCGAAAGGTATGCCTTGGATACCCTTCAATATCGTGGTTTCATATCTGAAGAATGTTATGTGCATCCATATTATGATCAGATTGGTTTTTCTGAGTATTTGGAGAAGAAACATTTGTCTGTTTGGGCTACTACTCTTAAACGCTATTCCCCTACTGTTGTTCGTGAGTTTTATGCCAATTTGCATCCTGATATCCTTGATCCTGTTTCCCCTTGGTATTGTAAGATTTATCTTCGTGGAGAGTTTCTTGATCTTACTCCCTCTGTTTTGAATGAGTTGTTGGAACTTCCTACCAACACTGATATGAACAATCCTTTTGATCTGCTGAATGCTGAGCTAGCTACTATAGCCTCTACTATTTCTGCCACTAAGAAATCTGCTTTTGGTAGACGTGCTATGAGTCCTTCAGACCTTTCTATGAAATTCAACTGCCTGTTTAGGATTGGTGCTTCCAATTTCTTACCTACATCCAATGCTAGCCAGCTTAGCTCTCTCATGGGTAAATTCTTGTTTTCCATTGATGAATGTCCTGAGATCCTCAACTATGGTTACCTGATCATTAAGCATATGTTGAGGTTCTCTCGTGACAAGATTGAAAAGAATACCCAGTTGCCTTATCCTGCTCTTATCACCCTGTTTGCCCAGTCTTGCCACCTGCTTGCTTCTAATGAACCTTCATTAAAGTCAAGAAGCATTTATCCTCTGATAACCTTAAAGGTCTCCATAATGATTTCAAGCTTGGTCCTCAAAAAAGCTTGCATCTGCTCTAGTCGATCGTATCAGAACTGAGCTGCAATAGGTTGAGAAAGAGTTGGGTATTCTGAATGACAAGCAGATGAGCTTGAAGAGGAAGGTTCGGAAGCTGGTTGCCCTACTACAACATTCTTTTGATGCTCCAGATGAGGGGGAGGATGACTCTGAGGGAACTCCCTGATCTGCCAAGTAAGGGGGAGTGACAGTGGAAAGGATTGCAGGGGTGCTGGTTGTTTTTACAGATGTTGGAACAACATTATGTTTTTCTGCTTATTCATACTTTTGTTGATGGATATTCTGGTTTTCTGGTCTGTATTTTGCTGGATATTTCTCTGGTCTGTTATTGTTGAATTCTCTCATGGATATTCTCTGGATATTTGTTATGGATTATCTTCCTTGGATGGATTTATGATTGGATGTTTTGTCTATGCATGTTCTTCTTCAGCCTCTATACTATGTGGCATGTATGCATGATGAGATCTTGATGCTATCTGATATGATTTTGTCTTTCTGTGCTTTCCCCACTGTTTTGCACTACTTGGCCCGATCATCTCCACAAAGGGGGAGATTGTTAGGGATATTGTTAGTATTGTGAAGATGTTCGTCATGTTTGTCGTTGTTATAACATCTTGCCAACAACGCTTTATTATCTTCACTGGAAAAAGCACAGAATAGTACAGTGACGTGGCATTTCCCCTAGCAGGCCTTAGGAGGGTTTAGATGGGCCTTAAAACCCATATAAATACCTGCTTTCGTCCTTGAGGGATTGTGAGTGTAGAGAGCCGCAATCAAAGCTCATTTTACAGAGCATTAACAGATTCCTAAGCTGTGATTATGGCGGATTGAGAGCTGAAGCAGAAACCCCTGATCTTCGTTGTTTGCAGAAGGCACCAACAACCGTCCTGCTGCTGGTATATCTTTAGTTGTTGTGTCTTCCATTTTTTCATGGGGTAATTGGGATTATGTTTATGCATTTCTGAGTTTATTATTTGTAAACACAATCTGGGTGTATTGTAGGTGTTCTTAGCACCATTGAGATTGATTTGTTGATTAGCTAGATTCCACAAACACCACCTTAATACCTGCCGGTGAATTGTGTGCACTTGGGTAGATAGTTGATGCTCCATTGTGTTCTTCTAGTCTATTTGGGTAGATAGGAGAGTTCATTGGAATGTAAGGGTATGTAAGGTGTGGTTGACTCTTTTTCGATCGGTTTGGTGGAGATTTAGTGAATCCCTGGCTTGGAGCCCCCAGATGTAGATCAGTGGATCGAACTGGGTGACCAAACTCTTGTGTTCTTGTTTATATTTTCCGCACTCTGTTTTTGTGTTTGCCTCTGGTTGTGATTTTTAGGTTGTTGAGACATCGGCTTAAACAACCCTTGCAGGGTTTTGCATATTAAGATTGGGCCTGTCAATTTATTTTAATTATATAAGATAAAAAAATTCAAAAAAAATTAAAATAGGCCACCAGAAGGAGTAATTTCCACTTTAAGGCCATCGCAGCCCGAATTCCAGCCCAATGGCCTATATTCAGGCCCAAAATCCTTCTAATGGCCTATTTCCCTTAATCAAAATATGGTGGCCTAAAAGTGGAAATGACTCCTTCTTGTGGCCTATTTTAATTATTGCCTCTTTTTTTCTATACCTTAGAGAACCTAGAAGCGATATGTTCTAACTTAGATCTCTTGCTATACCTAGATAACTTAGAGGCTTGACATCGAATTAAGAATACTGAATAGGCAGTTATGGGGACATAACTGGGGTCCTAAGGGGGAGAGAATGTGATACCCCATAATAATTCCTCTTTGGAGTTCGACTCAATAAGAAATATCCTAAATCATAAATAAACAAATTCAAATTGTTTTGAACTACGTTATGGCTTGATCCCTTCACAGGATACGTAGGCAGCTTAGAAGTTTTAATTCTAAGCTCAGTCACGAAATAATACAATAAAACAAAAGGATTAACTCTTAGCACGAGAAAATCCGAAACACAACTTCGAGGGTGAAGTTGATTCTTAAGGAGGGTAGACAGTAATACCCGGAAATTTTGCAATATAAAATAAATAAATAAATAATAAATAAATACAATAAGTAAATAAATATAATAAATAGAGAAAGAATCATAAGGAAAGGAGAAATGGAATTTAAATTAAAAAGGAATCAAAATTCCTAGAACCCGGGAAGCCGAAGACAATTTAATTAAATAAATGGTTACACGGGAACCCAACACCGATGGACTCAATAACTCGAGTCTAAATGTAAATTTAGATCCGAATAAAATTAGGATAGGAAATCGGAGCCCGAAGATAGCCCGGAAATCAGAGTCCGGGAACATAGAGGGGTTAGAAGTCCGAAAGTGAGGAGGAAAGACCCGACGGATCGCACGACCCGGCCCAGACCGAAGTCCAGGCAAGGGTGGCGCGGTCTCCGCGCGGTGGTAGAAGGGAGAGCGCGCCAAGCGCGCGCCGTCAGCGCAGTCGCGGCGTTCCGCGATTCTCTCGCCCGAATTCGGATTTTCCGACTTCGGTTACTTTTCTTTCGGCTCAAGACACTTAGGGGCTGCCTTTGGACGTCCCCTAGGTCTTGCACATCTATAAATAACCATCTAAATCAATCCCAACACTTTTAAAAAACCCTACGAAATCTCTCTACACACAAAACCCTAATTCCGGAGTCGTTGAAGGCACAAAACCAAACAAAGGGACTGACTTGGACAAAAATTGGGAGTCTTCGATCGTCGGGGTAAGATCCGATCTATTCTTGTCCATTCTTTTCCATTCTTGATTCGAAAATGAATCCTAATTCGATCTTTTTCTATTCTAAACCCCCGATCCGGATCGAGAGCGAAGAACCCGACGAATCAAGGAGACAAACAGTGGACTGGAAGCCACGCCTCCGAATCGACGAACCTGGAAGACCAAAGATCTGTAAGTTAATGCTTACATGGTTTTGGGCGAAATTAAAATACGCTTAATCTAAAGATTTGAATCAATAACCTAAAATCTGTCACGACGAAATCTTTACCGGCGCAGCGTTTTTGCGTGATTTTTCCGAACCCTTAAAACTGTCCAAACGACAAAACGTAAAACACGAAAAATGTTCCTAAGATATAGATCTATCTTCTGTAAAAGCTTTGTAATTTTTCATGATATTTAGATATCTGAAATCGACCCAAAACCGAACTCTTTTGAATTTGAATCTTGAAATCTTGACAGAACATAGGTCCGAGCTTGTATGCGTATTTGACCATAGTTCTAGGCCGATTCAGATCTTTAGCCGAACATGAAAGTTGTAGATAATTGTCTGAGGAAGTTCTGTATAAAATTACATCAAATTTAGAGGTAGTTTGCTATGGTAGATCTCGAAATTTTGAAACTACTGTGTACAAAATTCGGACAGATTATTGATATGATGAAAATTAACGTTTTTGACCTATTTCCTTAACTCAGATCGAAAAAGTTAAAACACGAAACTTGTTCATCTCTGTGTCCTGGAGTTACTGGTAAAAGTTTAGAGTTTTCGGACTTAAATCTGATTGTTAGTAAATTTTGGAGTAAAGAGTGGTTTACCGAAGTCAAATCTTGAAATCTTGTTGAACGGAGAAATTAGCCTTTAAGGTTGAAACGAGTCGAAATCTCTTTTTAAAAAAGTTAAATGAAATTAGAATTTTAAAGAAAACAAAATCCCCTTACAAACTTGATCAATTAAAATTAGGGGTGAGTGCTCTGCAGGGTGCCCCCTAACTATTTACTTCGTGCCTTTACGGACGATGGTGACCCGCGCGAATATGAGAAATTAAAATACACATGAATAATGCTTGCCGAAAGGCAATTGAAATATAACGCTTGCCGAAAGGCAATTGATATATAATGCTTGCCGAAAGGTAATTGATATATAATGCATGCCGAAAGGCAATTGATAAATAAAGCTTGCCGAATGGCTATTGAGATATAAACATGAGACATGAGACATGAAACTAGAAGATCCTAAATTTGTTCCTTTTAGATTATGCTTTTAAATTATGCCCTACAATTATTTACCTTGCAGACTATATTGTGATCTTATGGAATCTCTGTCCTTTAAGTTATGAAATTAAATTATTATTAGATAAATGAATTAAATTATGGGGTGTTATGCACATGTTTTCCTTTAAGTCTAATTAATGGCTTTGAAACTCCATAATCATGTCTGTGTTAACTTACTCAGCAAGTTTTTGCTGATCAAACCATATTTTTTTCCTGTTTCTTTCAGAGTTGAAGAATATGCATCATCATATGCATACATGGGAATTTTGGGGAATTACATTATATTTTAAATTTTGTGTTAGACTAGAATTTGCATGAACGGACCTGTTTAACCCGTGTCTTGGCCATGTTGGCGCTATATTTAAATTCCGCTGCACTATACATATGTAAATATTACTTCCGCTGCAACTTATGTAATACTTTTTTCGAATTATATATGAATGGGCTGTTTGAATGTTTTAAATTCTAAAAAACTATAGCCTTGCATCTCTTTAGCAAACTCGAAGAAACTGCGTCTTGCTAGGGAGGTGTGGTGGTGACACCCCGACCTGAGTGACCAAAAACTGGGGTGTTACATATAATCATGTTTGTCATTGTGTTATAATCTTTGGACTGTAAACCCTTAGATATCATCGGACGCGTTGTGAGTACCAACCCGCCTTCGAATGTGAATACACGCGATGGAAAGAAGAAGATAGTAAGAGAGATGGTGTTGGAGGACAATGAGTAAGTTTTGTATATTTTTGAATCATATGGTACTTATATCGTTCTTGCATATATTATAAATATTACTTTCTGACCGTAACTATTATCTGTAAAATGTAGTGGGTTAACTCTTGGATGTTCTTTATGGGATGAATATGCTGATTTATTCAGTCATCGTATTGGAAATGGCAATGGAGAGATAATTTTGGTGATGCAATTCTGCCGACCATCATTGTATCTTGTTAATGATTTATATTTTTGAGCCATTATTATGTATGAACGAATATTGTAGTTGTTAGCACATATGCATTTTGCCTTATCTGACATCATGATTTAAAAATATTGAATACAATATAGGGAAGGTTCGTGTGCATAATGGATTTCGTGTCACCAAACTCTATGTGAATCCAGACATAACCGAAGTGAAGGAGTTTAGGGAAATGTAAGTTTTTTTCTAAAAAAAAAATTTAAAAATATATATTTATTATTATAAACTTGTAAGGGATAAGGGAAGTGGCAGTACTAATTGTGGATACGAAAAACTGGTGATAAAATTTAGTAGTTTTAGGAACATGGACAACACTTCTCGATCCAGTTTCCATACTGTGGATGATGATATCTCAACCAATTCAATTACTGTATCGGACATAAAGAGTGTCTGCACCAATGAAGCTGTAAGTTTATTGCTTGGAATTTAATATTTGAGGTTTCCATAAGTGAAATTATGTAATGAATTTTCCATATGATAATAAAACAGGTGGGGACTTTTACGTTTCTGGCCACTGTAGTTAATGTTGATGAACCAGCTGGTTGGTTTTATTACTCATGCAATCGGTGTACAAGGAAGATGGACCAATTGAGCAATCGTTGCAGGGTTTGCAATCACACTACTGATTCTCCAATTATGAAGTATAAAATCTCAATCTTTGTAGCGGACAACTCAAGCTCAACATCAATGGTTCTGTCGGATAAAGAATGCATTAATCTGTTCCAAAAAACAGCTTCAGATTTGAAATCTTCACTGCCAGAGGTTATATATTTCAGACATATATCCATAGAGGAACATTCACTTAATTTTGGTTTTACATGCATTAAAACGCTAATCATTGATATAATATACAATTATTTATTTATTTTTTTTATATATAGGTGGAGGATTTCCCACTTCAAATATTGAGCACACTCTTGGATAAAACTTTTACATTCACTGTGACTGTTCGCGAGGCTGATTCGCTAAGGTTTGGTAGACAACTCAATGTTGCATCCATGACTCCATATGAGGGAACTGAAATGCTTCCTTTGGGGTCTACTGAATTAGGTGGGAATGCTGAAACTCCAGCGCACCAAGTTATTGAAAAAGTGGACAGTGTTGAATGTGAAAACGACACTCCAAATATGGTGATATCTGTTGATGATCCTTAAAAAACTGGAGAAGAATTTACTGACATAACCAAGAATTTGATGGATGAATTTTCTACATCAAAGTCTAGGAAGAGGGCACGTTTGGTGAAACTGATAATTGAGAAGTAGACTTCTATATGTTGTGGAGATTTGAAGTGGGACCACATCTTTTGTTGTTATTTGGAAAATCTTTTGTTTGGTTAGGTTTGAAGGGGGACCACATCTTTTGTTGTTATTTGGAAAATGTTTTGTTTGCTTAGGATGCTAAAGTATCAATCTTTGTTTTTTTTTTTTTTTTTTAAACGATGCGGTTTAGACCGCCTCGAATAGACCGCATCGAAGAGGTCGCCTCATTTTTTTTTAACACTCCAGCACAAGGGAAAAGGGGGCGATGCGGTTAAAACGATGCGGTTTAGACCGCCTCGAATAGACCACATCACCTGTTGAAAATTTCCCAAGTTTTGGAGACTTATTCTTCAGTCTATTCCCATTTGATGATTGTGCTTCCCTTGACTTGACCTGCTCGGCCGTTGGATTGTTCCCATTTATCTGATTCCTCGGATAATACTTTGGCAATAGCAGTCAGGAATCTCTTAGCACGTTGTTTTGAGCAGGGCCCTTCCGGGATGGTCAACGCTGTTGACTTGGCTCCCATGATGTAATACCCCGTAAGAATGCATAAGCATTTATTTTTGAAACCCGAATAGTTGTATCCCAAATAAACAAATTGAAATTGTTTTGAACTACGTCATGGCTTGATCCCTTCACAGGGTACGTAGGCAACTCGGAAATTTCAATTCTGGGTTCAGTCAAACAATAATCAAACAACAAACAACCAACAATCGAACAATAATTCAATAACACAATATCGCAAAATAATAAAATAAACAAAAGGACCCTAACTCTTAGCGCGAGAAAAGCCGAAACACAACTTCGAGGACGAAGTTGATTCTTAAGGGGGGTAGACTGTAATACCCCAGATTTTTATCAACGTCCAAAGGAATAAAATTGTTCCGATCAATGTCGAAATATCTCCGAGAAGAAGAAAATAATTTATCACAATAAATTATTGCTCGGAAATGAAACGCCGATAGGTTCAAAATTCAAAATGGAATAAAAGAGGGAAAGGAAGCCCGAAGACATTCCATGAATTAAGTCAAAATAATTGGAATTAAATTCAAGAAGGAAAATAATTCTAATTCCAAGAACCCGTGAAGTCGGAAGAAATTTAATCACACAAGTTATTGCACGGGAGTCAAAAGACGACGAATTGGAAGCCGACGAACCCGAGACCGACGAACTTAAGATTTCAAACATGAAATTCATTTGAGTCGAGATAAATTTAAGATAAGAATTTATAATCCGAGAATGACCCGAAAAATCGAGCCCGCAAACGTAGGAGGACAGAAGTCCGAAAGAGAGGAGAAAAGGCCCGACGGGATCGCACGGCCCAGTCCGGACGCATGGCCCAGACCAGGCCGCGCGCCCTCCGGGCGGTTTTTGGCTAAAAACCGCGCCAACCCCACGCCACCAAGACAGCAGCTGCCAATTGCGCGGTTTCGGGGATTTCTTGCCATATTTCGACCCCCCGACTTTGGAAACTCGATCTCAGACGAAGGGAAGACATTTAGGACGAGGTTGGATGAACCCTAGCCTCATTCCTCAGTCTTGCAACCCCTCCTTCATCCAAAACTCTCCCAAAAACCGAAGAAAAGAAAAAAATACAAGTTCCTCACTTTCCGACGACTTTCCGGCGACTTCCCGGCGACGAAAATCGACGAAGGAGGCGTGGAGGACAACATCTCTAGTAATCCAGATTGTGGTAAGTCGTCCATAGGCTTTCGTTTAAATTTTCGAGTCCGAAAATCCGATCTAACCCAAGATTTTTACTTTCGATTTCGTTTCGGGACCAACGGTGAAGAGACGGAGTAATTGGGACATGTTCGTGGAAAGCGTGAGCGCCCCCATCGACCCAGAGACGTCCTAGACATCATCACCACTCTAAGTTAATGCTTACTTGGTTTTGGGTGACGTAAAATGTAACCAAACATAGAGATTTAGTAACTCTAAAATCTGTCAACACGAAAAACCCCCGGCGCAGCGATTGTGTGCGAATTGTTCGAACCCTTAAAACTGCTCAAACGGAAAAACTTAAAACATGAAAAACGCTCCTAAGACATAGATCTAGTTCGTGTAAAAGTTTCATAATTTTTCATTGAGATTTGATATTTGAAAACGGCCGAGAAAGAACCTGCCTTGAGAGTCGAACGTGAAACTGTGACAGATTTGAAATCGGACCAAAACCCCTATTTCGAGAGTTCAAACCCGAAAACTCAAAACTAGACTTTTAAACCTAACATATAAATCTAGGTTGTGTAAAAATTTCAGACATTTTCGTTAACGTTTGCTATTTCAAATCGCGTCGAGAACGAACTGTTTTGACAAAACGTTTTTGAAATCTGCCTATGAACATGTCCGAACTTAGTGAGTCTGTTTCTATATTTTCTAGGCCAATTTGATCTTTGAAATATAAATGAAAGTTGTAGATAATCATGTCTAGTTTGTGTGCTTAAAATTTCAGAATTTTTGGAGTCCATTTGATATGTCAAAAATCCAATTTTCAACACTGTGTCAAATCTATTTCGGGACAGTAAACTATTTTCGCATTAAACTCGATTTTTGACATGGTTCCTCAACTTATTTCGAAATTGTTAAAACACGAAAGCTGTTCGTTAGGGTGTTTTGCATAATCTGTGAATTTTTCAGATTTTTCGAACTTAAAACGAATTTTCAAATTAAAAAGGCGTAAACTGTGACGCCAAACGACTTTTAAATCGAAGGATTTTTGAAATTTCGAAACGAACGATTAAAGATTTGAAATACGATACATCTATACTTTTGAAAAACCCCGATACATTAAATCTAAACGATACATGAAATACTTGGTGGAGGGTGAGTGCTCTGCAGGGTGCCCCTCTAGCCTTTCTCTTGTTGCCTATAATGGACGAGAGAATTAGATGAGATATTACGCCAATCGGCGGGAGATACATGGCCTACTCTCTCGGGTTGTCCGTATGGATTTCTCGAGGCTCCGGAGTGTTACTGGGTATGGCAGATACGGCTGCTGGCCGCCGGATCACCGGCTATACGAGATACTTACGAAACGGCTGCTGGCCGCCGGATCACCGGCTATACTAGATACTTACGAAACGGCTGCGGCCGCCGGATCACCGGCTATACTAGATACTTACGAAACGGCTGCGGCCGCCGGATCACCGGCTATACTAGATACTTACGAAACGGCTACGGCCGCCGGATCACCGGCTATACGAGATACTTACGAAACGGCTGCGGCCGCCGGATCACCGGCTATACAAAACACTAAGAAATGGTTACGTAACGGGGAAATAAAAGATTTAATATTTGGAGTATTTATTTATTTATACATGCCTTTAAATTATGCATTTAAATTATGTCTTTAAATTTTTTTATCTTATGAAATTGTTATTATGGAGTAATGCATGTTCAAAAATACAATTAAATTATTTACTTCAAAATTTGTAAATGGAATATTTTTGTATGCATGCCTAGGAGAAATAATTTAATTATTTAATTAAACCCCTTTTTCATGTGTGTTAAATTATGAACGTGTGGAAATCCTTGTCTTCTAAATTATATAATTAAATTACTATTAGTAGATGAATTAAAAATTTAAATCATGCCTCGTATGCCCATGTTTTCATTAAACTTAATTAAAGATTTTGAAACCCCTTGATCATAGTAGGTGTTAACTTACTCAGCACGTTTTTGCTGACCAAACCATATTTTTCCTTTTCCTTTCAGAGTATGAGGATTATGCATCATCATATGCATACATGGGAACATTCGGGAAACACTCCATTTTAAATTCCTGCATTTAATTACGACTTGCATGAACGGGTCTGTTCAACCCGTGTTTTGGCCATGTTGGCCCATTATTTAAATTTCCGCTGCATTACAATTATATATATGTAAATATTACATTCCGCTGCAACTTTGATATTATTATTTTTAAATTATATTACAATGGGCTGTTTGAATGATTTAAATTCTGAAAAACCATAGCCTTGCATCTCTTTAGCAAGCTCGGAGAAACCGTGCCTTGCTAGGGAGGTGTGGCGGTGACATCCCGGCCTGGGTTATCAAATCAGGGGTGTTACAAAGTGGTATCAGAGCCCGGAAGTATTTTAAAATTATTATTATTATTTTTGGCCAATATAGAGGCCCAAGGATTTTTAAACAAATATTAATATTATTTTTAAATCTTTAAGTACCATCATTATTATTTTTAAATTTTAAGTTTTATTTCCATGGAACAAAATATATTTTAAACCCATGGAAAATATTTACATATGCATAGAAAATTTTTCCAACAAGTTTTTAAAGTCACGAAAATATTTTTCAGGGTTGGGGCAGCATTGCATAAAGCATACATGTATTCGCATACATACCCGCCTGAACATTGCGCTAACTCTTATATGTGTTAAGTAACAGCCCCATTTTAAAACTTGACATGACATCAACTTAGAAGCTAACTAGATACTAATCTGGCCTTAGTCTTAGATCTCAATCATCCTTGCTTAGCGTGCTCATATCAAATCTCGGCCTTTGGCATTCCTGTCCTTGTGCCAAAAAAAATTTCTTTTGAAAAGAAATAAAAATGCAAGTTTTAATTATTTGAAATATTCCTAATGCCCCAAATATCTTGTTGTGGGCTCCAACGATCGAATCAAATATTAAAATACAAGTATTTATATGCTTTTAAAATATCAAAACAACCAAACCAATTTGTAAAACCTGGTTTTCCATTAA